>OZ007498.1:43237313-43935407 GCA_963931805.1 Microdon myrmicae | reverse complement strand
AACACTAATTGGTGGTTGATAAAGCAATATTCAAGTAGAACGACACTCACTCACAAGTCAAATAAAAAGTCACTGTGAGCTTGTCCTTAGATGTTTATTTTTATTATTGAAACAGGTCTACTATTTACAATTTAAGTTTTGGTGTATCGCACTAGCACTCTTGATACACTATCATCAAAATATAGTTTTACGTAAAGGTTAATTCTTGCTTAATAATTAATATTTAGTTTTGGTGTACCGCACTAGAACTCTTGATACACAATCATCAAAATATAGTTTTACGTAAAGGTTAATTCTTGCTTAATAATTAATATTTAGTTTTGGTGTACCACACTAGCACTCTTGATACACTATATCAAATATACTTCTCAAAGACTAACTAAGAAGACTAACACCGTACAATTTTTCTCAACGACTAACACCGAACAATTTTTCTCCAAGACTAACTAGTTAATTCATCCTGACTCACTAGGGTTACCTCTTATGTAATCCCTTTTTTTTTCTTTTTCTTGGTTTCATTTTTGCACACACAGCGCCAGGACCCAAAACAGACCACCGCCTCGACTACCATATACGGTGCGCTTTTGGCTTTTTCCAGGCGAACAAGAAAAAAGGAAAGGGTGAAACATACACACGATAATCGCGTCTGCCGCTTACGTGTGTATCCCCCAGCATGTAGACATGGGATCATCGCAATTCACATGATTTGCAGGTTTGCATAGGGGTTGAATTGTTTACACGATTACTACTGCTTGAAGCATTATTGTTGATCGTGCAAACTTCGCCAGTGTATCTTCCCTAGGCACGACGAATATTCATACGATCGCGACTACAACCAAGATCGCCGCCGATCGCATATCGATCGTCGTGCAAAAGGTGCAGGTGGCTATTTCCTGTGTTTGCTTCTCTTGTAGGCAAGCATGGTGTTGCTTGCCTGTAGGTAGGTTTTTTGCTACCGAATTGCCCGCCGTGTTCGCTGATGAAAAAGGGGCAGCTTGCCTGTGTGTGTCGGTGCTGGATCGCAGATATTCTTGTCCGAATATCTCGATTGATCCGTTGGTTGAGGATGCGACCGTTTTTCTCCACTCGAGAAAGGGTGCATGTTGGCGGAAACCAATTTGGAATATTCTCGGTTGACCGTCGGCGCCGGTTGAAATTCCCCGGTGTGTGCCGCATGTTGAGCAAATTTTATCGGATATTCATGTTGTGCTACGCACAAACAAACTATTCATCCTTGCAGGAAATTTTACTCCTTTTTCCCCATAGAACTTGATGCTCTGCGGCGACCAGGTTTTTTGTTGTTTCCGTTGAAAATGTGAGGCGGCAGTGGCGTTGGGGGAAGCCGCCACAGCACCCCCCCCCCCCCCCCCCCCCCCCCCAGTGACGTAGTCACGATACAAATGCAGGGCACTGGCCGCCTCATTGACGAAGGTACGCCCGGAAACGGAAGAGAAGCAGACGCGTTACGCGCGATGCAGGACCACCCTACAACGGCGTACCATGCCGTTGTCAATGGAGCCGTTTACGCCGCGGTGATGCCGGCACGGGCAAAGGTGCGCGGTACGGTCCATGTGAGGTTTGTTTTTAATGGTGGTGAGCGGTAATTTCCGTTTAAATGGATCCCATGTGGCCCGCTGACATTGGTTCTCCGAAGTGTCTGCGGTGTGGTGTGGTGTGGTGGAAGTCTCGCTGGTATTGGTACTCCAACGTGCCAGCGTCGTGGGTGGAGGTCTTCGCCAGCCGCATCAGTTCACTCCTTTCTGACTGAAATCGCGCCCTGCTGATACACTCGAGAGCGGCTTCGCGTAAGTGGGCCGTCGTTTTTATCCGGTATCCCCGCCGATGTCGCCGATGGTGATCCTGTTGCAGGGGTATGTTCTGGGCTGCTCTCCTCCATGAAACACGGTTTTAATCGCTCTACGCTAACCGTGCTAGACCTCCCTCGAATATCCAACTCGTACACCCGCTCGTTGATTCTGTTTAGAATCTTGAACGGGCCCTCATACGGAGGGTCGAGTGGTCTCTTCACTTTGTCCACCCTAACGAAAACGTGCGTGCAACTATGCAACGCGGGGTGGACGAAAACTCTTTTCGCACCGTGTCTGGCCACTGGTTTTGGCCTGATCTTGCGCATTAAATCACGCAAGTAGCCCACGCTTTTTAATGGGTCCGCTGGTGCTTCGCCATCCACGAATAGTTCGCCGGGCAAAACGAGGCTGGTGCCATATGTCAGTTCGGCAGCGGACACGCCCAAATCCTCCTTTATACATGTCCTCAAACCAAGGAGGACAGTGGGGAGGGCGTCGAACCACTGCGTGTCGCTGTGACACATTAGGGAGGCTTTTAATGACCTGTGCCAACGCTCTATCATCCCGTTGGATGAAGGGTGGTATGCGGTCGTACGATCCCGCCGACAGCCCAGCAACTCTGTGAGCTGTCTGAAGATCGTAGCCTCGAACTGTGGGCCTCGATCTGATGTTAGTGTTGCCGGTACGCCAAAACGTGTAACCCATGTTGAATAAAACGCCCTGGCGACGCTGTCGGCTGTAACCACTCGTAGCGGTGTCGCTTCCGGCCATCGCGTGAAACGGTCAATCATTGTCAGGACGTAGGAAAAACCTCTCGAGGGCGTCAATGGTCCCACGATATCTATATGAACGTGTGCGAAACGTGCCTCGGGGAGCTTAAACTGGGCCGGCTCCAGTACGTTGTGCCGTCCTACTTTACAACGCTGGCATTTGAGGCACGCGCGAGCCCAACTTGTGAGGTCCTTGTTCATGTGTGGCCATACGAACTTACGTCGAATGGCCGTGGCGGTTGCGCGACCGCTGGGGTGAGCTGGATTGTGGAAGGTTTCGTAAACTCTTCTTCGCAGTTCAGTGGGGATATACGGTCTGACCGTTCCCGTGGAGACATCGCACCAGATCGCATCCGTCGAGTGCCCCAGTGGCAACTTTCTCAACAGCAGTGCCGTGTCCGCTTTTAACAGAGCTTCAAGCTGGCTGTCTTGCTTTTGGGCTTGGGCCAGGTCGGCGTCCGCGATGGCGGAGCGCAACTGTATTGTGTCCACTCGAGAGAGTGCGTCCGCGATAATATTCTGGTCGCCCGGGATGTGCCTAATCTCGGTGGCGTATTGGCCAATTAAGTCGAGCTGCCGCTCCTGACGTGGTGATGCGTTTCCGGACCTCTTCCGGAAGGCGTAGCTCAAAGGCTTGTGGTCCGTTCTTATCACCACTGGGCGGCCCTCCACTATGTGACGAAAATACTTAACAGCGCTATATATAGCCAGCAACTCTCTATCGTATGTGCCGTATTTCCGCTCGGTATTACTGAGTTTTCTCGAGAAAAACCCGGGCGGTTCCCAACTTCCGTTATTTTCTTGCTGCAATACCGCTCCTATTGCGGTGTCTGACGCATCGCATTGGATGGCCAACGGAGCACCTTCCACAGGGTATCGCAGCAGTGCTGCGTTCGCGAGTTGTGTCTTAGCCTGGCGAAATGCGTTCTCTGCAGCTTCCGTCCAGGCGATTGGGCGCTTATCGTTCTTTTTTGCCCCTTTTAAATATTCGTTTAATGGGGCCTGGACATGCGCGGCGTTTCGTAAGGTTGGCCGATAAAAATTGAGCATTCCCAGGAAACGCCGTAACTCGCGGACGTTGGAGGGTCGGGGAAATTGGTTGAGTGCTTCTACCCTGTCTGGCAAAGGTCGTATACCCTGCTCGTTGATGTTATACCCCAAGTAAGTCACCTGCTCTTTGGCGAAGTGGCATTTGTCAGGGTTTATCACGAGTCCGAATCGGCGGAGGCGTTCAAGCACCTGATTCAGGTGTTGGTGGTGCTCCGTACGGTTTCGGGAAGCTATCAGGATATCGTCTATATAAGCGTAGCAACAGTCTAATCCGCGTAGCGCTGTATCTATATACCTCTGGAAAGTCTGTGCTGCGTTCCTGAGGCCAAAAGTCATTACCTTGAACTCATAGAGCCCGAAGGGTGTAATGACTGCTGTTTTAGGGATGTCCTCGTGTGCCACCGGAATTTGGTGGTAGGCTCTGGCCAGATCCAGGGTCGTGAAAACGGTGCATCCTCGTAGCTTGTACGAAAAATCGTATAGATGGGCTATGGGGTACCTGTCAGGGATTGTGACCGCGTTCAGCAGTCTGTAGTCTCCACATGGGCGTCACTCCCCATTTCGTTTCTTAACTAAGTGCAGCGGGCTAGCCCACGGGCTGACTGAAGGTTGGCAGATTCCCTTTTCGAGCATGTAATTAAATTCCTCGCGTGCCGCTCGTAATTTGTCTGGTGCGAGGCGGCGCGGGCGCTGACTGACTGGCGGGCCGCGTGTCTCTATATGGTGATAGACCCCTGACTTGATGTGCTTCTGGTTGGGAAGCGGAACTGTTGACTTTTCAAATTCCTCCACTAAGGCCGGGATTGAGTCTAAGCTCGCATCCGTCCCTGCAGGTATCCGTGGGTCCTCCCTAGGCGGCTGCCTGCAGGTATCATTGGCCACCAGTCTGTTGTTTGCGGAATCCACGAGTAAGTTGTGGCGTGCCAACAAGTCTGACCCTATTAACGGTTCGCTGACATCGGCCACCACAAAATGCCAGCCAATGGGGCGCCGCAAACCCAAATTTAGTTTGTAATATCTTCGCCCGTACGTGGCTATGGAAGTGTTGTTCGCTGCCAGCAGCCGGAGCCGACCGGGCACTTTATTGTGCGGGGCGTATGACCTGGGCAGGACGGAGACATCGGCGCCTGTGTCAACGGTGAAGCTTATGTTTAACTGCGGGTCTCTTATCGTCAAGCGCCTTATATAGGGCACGCCGACCGTTCGCGCCTGTATTACGGTCGGCTGTTCTAGTTTAACGCTGGGTTAGGAACAGGAGGTGGTCGCTTCCAACCACACGGCTGTTTGCACTTCCGCGCCTTTGCGCCGAAGCGTCGGTGATACACGCACCAAGCGTGTGTCAGGGCTCTGTTTGAATTGTCCCGTCCAGGCGCCGATACCGTTCCGCTTGAGGTCGATGCGCCTCCAGGAGGATCAAACCGTCGGTGTGAAGCCTGTGTTTGTGGTCGTTGGTAGTTTGGTCTGTTAAGCACCGCGCGCGTGGCACTTCGCACCTCCGCGCGTAGCTGGTTAATCTCTCGCTGGAGGTTCGCCTCGAAACGCGACGGTCCCGATTGCCGCGCATTCGCCTGCAATGGGTCACGCGGGGGCGTTGAAGACCGCAACGCATCTTGTGAGGCGGCCGGTAGGGGTGCGGAATCGAAATAGTTACGCGGTGCTGGTTGTGGAACGTATCTCTGCTGGGAAAACGGTGCGCCGCTGTGATTTGCCGTTGTCACCTGGAAGGTGGGCGATTCGGATTGAGGGTCCGCGCTTTCCATAATCGCATCTGCGACTTTCGCCAGCCAACCCAAGCTCTGGTTGGGCTGAGCTATCAAGGCGGCACGTGCATACTGGGGAAGGCATCTTAAAAAATGGGGTCTGATGACATCATCTGAGATCCCGGTTCCCGCTATCGCACGCAGATGTGTCAGCAAATGTGCAGGTTTCATCCCAGTGAAATTCGTCTCTGCAGCCAAACGCTGATGTCGTCTGCCCTCGGGTTCGTCCAGGGCGCCTAGGAGGGCCTCTCTCATGCTGCTATATGGGTTTGGGTCTGGTGACCTAATTATATGTGCGACATGAGTCCTCTGTGTGCGATTCAGCACTCGGATTACCTCTACTGCACGGAGCTCTTCGTCGTGCAGATCGGTAGCCTTAAATATGCGCTCCGCCATGGCGAACCAAAGCTCGGCGTCCTCCTCGTCAAAAGGAGGTAAACGCAAGTCGCGGTGAGTGGGGCGCGGTGGTTGTTCAGCGCTGGATGCGTCCTCGAACGCTGGTGATTCCGCGCGCGGCTGCTGTTGCTCCAGCTGTGCTGTTTTTGCCCTTGTTGACTGGGCCATTTTTCTCTTTAGTACTGGTGACCCGTGTCCGGACGCGGAGAATCGAACGCGCGACGAAGGAACCTCGCTTTGTTGCGCGAATCGGCGGAAAAGGTTGTCGTCGCTACTAGTGTCAGGGGACAAGGGTGGGTGTGCGCGTGTTATGATGGATCACGCGAGTCGAGTCTGGAGGTGCCGATGGAGTCAGTTGAGAATGTCGTGTGTTTAGGTGTCGCCAATATCGTCTGAATGTATCAGTGTTTGCTGCCCAGAAGAGGCTTACGAGTGTTATTTCCTTATTTATAATATTATTATACTAATGAAAGGAAAAGAGAAAAAAAAAATTCGCTTTTTGCCTTGAAATGTCCCCTTTTTTCTCGTAGGGCGTATTCTGGAATTATCTTACCTATAGGCGCTATTTAAATATCGTTATCTTTCAAATATAAACGATAAACTGTTTCTATGCTAAAGATGTTTCGTGTGATAGTGATTTACAATTTCGATAGATAGGACTAGGATACTGACCTCATGAATGGAAATTGTATATTTATATATAAAATCCTTTTTATCTTCCACGCAGGTATCATGTAGTTATATGTAATTTTAATCTTAACTCGTTTTTACATAAAGCGATGTCCTACCGTTTGTTTGCTTAATTATTTGTTTTAAATTTACGGCAAAAGAAACAAAGGTGACAATAATCTTATTACTATTGGAATAATTTTACGTAAATAAGTTTAACTTAAATTCTGCGTATGTGTAATGATTGAATAATTATTTTACTTTTATTTAGTCTGACCATGCTTTCAGAACAGTTATATAAAATGTATTTTTTTTTTTTTTTTTTTTTTTTTGTGGCTCAGAAGGAGCTCACCGAACAGGGAGAAAAAGGAAAAAAAGTTCTGTAACCTGTAGTCCAACGTTGGGGATCTGCACACTGGCTGCTTCAGGTGTCGTCGTCCGTATCTTGTAGATTATTATTCGTTGGGGATAGGACCCTTTTTGTCTTCTATGTCCTGTTAAGACGCCTTGTTAGGCGCTGATGCGCAACGTTGTGTCGTTGTTTAGTTACGTTGTGTTTTGATGGCTGCGTGCTGTTCCGGTGGGGCTCTTCTTGCCCATTCATTTATCTTTAATTTGGTTTTTATACGCAGAGTCATTAATCGTTTGTGCACCGGATCAGAAGGTTTTTTTTTTTTTTTTTTTTGGGAATTCATTCACCTGGTCACCACTTTGGCGGTTTTTATGTGTGATTGTGGCAAGGTGTTCCGCCGAACACTAATTGGTGGTGATAAAGCAATATTCAAGTAGAACGACACTCACTCACAAGTCAAATAAAAAGTCACTGTGAGCTTGTCCTTAGATGTTTATTTTTATTATTGAAACAGGTCTACTATTTACAATTTAAGTTTTGGTGTATCGCACTAGCACTCTTGATACACAATCATCAAAATATAGTTTTACGTAAAGGTTAATTCTTGCTTAATAATTAATATTTAGTTTTGGTGTACCGCACTAGAACTCTTGATACACAATCATCAAAATATAGTTTTACGTAAAGGTTAATTCTTGCTTAATAATTAATATTTAGTTTTGGTGTACCGCACTAGCACTCTTGATACACTATCATCAAAATATAGTTTTACGTAAAGGTTAATTCTTGCTTAATAATTAATATTTAGTTTTGGTGTACCGCACTAGAACTCTTGATACACAATCATCAAAATATAGTTTTACGTAAAGGTTAATTCTTGCTTAATAATTAATATTTAGTTTTGGTGTACCGCACTAGCACTCTTGATACACTATATCAAAATATACTTCTCAAAGACTAACACCGTACAATTTTTCTCAACGACTAACACCGAACAATTTTTCTCCAAGACTAACTAGTTAATTCATCCTGACTCACTAGGGTTACCTCTTATGTAATCCCTTTTTTTTCTTTTTCTTGGTTTCATTTTTGCACACACAGCGCCAGGACCCAAAACAGACCACCGCCTCGACTACCATATACGGTGCGCTTTTGGCTTTTTCCAGGCGAACAAGAAAAAAGGAAAGGGTGAAACATACACACGATAATCGCGTCTGCCGCTTACGTGTGTATCCCCCAGCATGTAGACATGGGATCATCGCAATTCACATGATTTGCAGGTTTGCATAGGGGTTGAATTGTTTACACGATTACTACTGCTTGAAGCATTATTGTTGATCGTGCAAACTTCGCCAGTGTATCTTCCCTAGGCACGACGAATATTCATACGATCGCGACTACAACCAAGATCGCCGCCGATCGCATATCGATCGTCGTGCAAAAGGTGCAGGTGGCTATTTCCTGTGTTTGCTTCTCTTGTAGGCAAGCATGGTGTTGCTTGCCTGTAGGTAGGTTTTTTGCTACCGAATTGCCCGCCGTGTTCGCTGATGAAAAAGGGGCAGCTTGCCTGTGTGTGTCGGTGCTGGATCGCAGATATTCTTGTCCGAATATCTCGATTGATCCGTTGGTTGAGGATGCGACCGTTTTTCTCCACTCGAGAAAGGGTGCATGTTGGCGGAAACCAATTTGGAATATTCTCCGTTGACCGTCGGCGCCGGTTGAAATTCCCCGGTGTGTGCCGCATGTTGAGCAAATTTTATCGGATATTCATGTTGTGCTACGCACAAACAAACTATTCATCCTTGCAGGAAATTTTACTCCTTTTTCCCCATAGAACTTGATGCTCTGCGGCGACCAGGTTTTTTGTTGTTTCCGTTGAAAATGTGAGGCGGCAGTGGCGTTGGGGGAAACCGCCACAGTATTATGTTTTATTTTATTATTTTTTTCTCCGCCAAGTAGAATTTGCATAAGGTAGTTTATGCAAATTAGCTACTTGGCGCGTTATTTTCCTTTTACAGGCAAAGAGGGGAATCAAAGGGGGATTAGTGGATTCTGGGGGGACCTGGACTCAATGTCGGTCCGTAACAGGGCAAATGTTAGGCGATAAACGAATGTTTGATTCGAATTATTGCGAATTTTGGATCATGTTTGGGTTTTTTCGGACCTTGATAGGATTTTGGGTTTTAGGGTAATATTGCTGGGATTTGGATGTAGGAATGGGGGAAAAAGGTGGTAGGGCTTTTTGGAGCAGTACAATCGCACTTCTAAGGGATTCTTTTAACTTCTAACAAATAGTACTTCAAAATTAGTTTAAGAACGCAACAGAACTCCGACACCGTTCGATTAAGACTCGATCGTCTCTACGGCGCGTGCGCACACTTCGGGTGATAAAATCTGACTCCGTTAAAAAGGCGCGACTGTCCGCTATGGAGATTGACATCTGACTCCACGGTGCAATTCACATCCATCACATTCAATGGCCGCGAATTGCATCGATAGGGGAGGGTTCTATATGTGTCCGTATAGGACAAGTACGTTGCCCTTCGATGAAAACGATGATCGGTGCACACCTGATTACACAAACACACCGATGTAGGCAATATCTAATCTAGCCGTATGGCTAGATGCACGAGGAGGAAAATTATTTTGTTGACATAAGTCAGCAGAAACCTCGTCGACGGCGACAAAGGGTCAGGCTGGATGGTTATATGTTTAGATTAATATGCGGGTAAGTAAAACGAACACAGTGAGATACTGTATGTTTAATTTGGGTTTTCAGGTGGGTCATCATAGGCATGGCATGGGTCAGGTTACCTAAACAATGATCATGTTCTATCGCCCGACGACCGTGCTTCCTCGGCACCACCGAGGGAAGAGCGGGGACTTTTTCGTTTGTAATAAATATCGCAAAATCACTTTTTATTTAAATTTTATTGGTTGTTTATTATAGATTGAAAAGAAGGTCACGCAAGACTGGCACACTCTCGCCAGTGGTTTGGCAAAGAACACAAAGTACTTCAAAAGGAAACTTTCTAAAACGGGCTTTTTCCATAAATTTCCTTTTTACAAACAAGGTAATTACGTTCCTAACTCCGAGGAGCGATTTTACTTTATTGTCCCGTGGTTATTTTTCGACTGCCTCGAATGGCAAAACTTGTCTGCTGATAAAGGTACAAAGTCTCTCTTTTTCATTTTCTTTAGTTCAGTTTCTTTGATGAACGAAGTCGAACCTTGGGAAAAAGTGTCATCTTCCTCTCCAGGTGCCTAAAAGCCAGCAACGCGTGAGTGTCCCTTCGCCAATCACAATCGAGCAGCTGCTATGCTTGCTCGATTTTGGGTTATGGCTTGTGCGACAAGAATTTATTCTTCTTAGCAGGTGCTGGTTGCTTGATTTGATCTCAGAATCGTCACGTCGAGTATTTGCTATATTTGTTTGGTAACGATTCTGGGATCGTTATATTTGACAACCGCAGCTGCTAGGTATGTAGGATGGCTATTTTTGGCTATCTTTTATGAAAATGGGATAATGTTGGGATATATGTAATGTATGGGAAAATGGGATAATGGATGGCATATATCTGAGAAGTTGGTTTAGATTAACATGTGGATAAATCTAATATATGAGATAGATATTTAATATGGAAACGGGTATACATTAATATGAGGATACATCTAATATATGTAATAGATATATAATATGGAAATGGGTATATTGGGATTGTGGGAGGATGGTAGGGTTTCGGGAGCACTACACCCCAACCTCCTTTGAGAAAGAAAATTATTCTCATAAACAAATTTCTTCTTCGGGTTACTTAGGTTACCAAAAAAATCGTTTCTTCCATTTATAATAGTTCTCTTCATTGAGAATGTAATATTTATCTTATAAATTCTTTTTTAAAGTTTATTTAGTTTTACTATTTTACAATTTTTTTCTCAATCCTTTAATGATAATGGGTTAACAAAAAAAAATGGTTTCTTCCGTTTATAATAGTTCTCTTCATTGAGGAATTGGTGTTCATTTTATTATTAATTTACGTTCTTGTTTATAATATTTTTTCCGTATATGTTATATGGTGTTCTTCTTTCCAAAATATAGTTAAGCTACTTATAATTTTTTTCACGATTTATTCGTACAGTTTTCATCTTTATCTGTATAGGTTATATGGTGTTTTTCTTTCCAAAATATATTTAAGCTACTTATAATTTTTCACGCCTTGTGTGTGATTAGGTTTCCCACAGTAGTTGCACGTGAGGTACTGTACTTCCCTTTTCATCGGTTGCCTATTCTGAAAACTCGGGAGTTGCATATTTCGGTAGCACGTTTCCTGCGAGTGACCTAACTTACCGCAAGTGTGACAGACTATTTTAGTGGAGGTACGGGGTCTGCTCTGAAATTTATCTTGGGTGGTGCAGCGTGGGCTTCCGCATGTGCTATTGATTGTTTTAGGTTTGTTCCCCCAAGGACCTATGGGTGGCTAATCCTTTAGCGTGGTCTCGGTAGGGTGTCCGTCCGACACTGGTTCACCGAGACGTCCCAACTGCTTACCCGATCGTCGTGTTTCGGCGCCCAATATAAAACAACTGCGGTTTCCTTACGTCTATTATCTTTATTTGTTATGCTTAACTCTAGATGGTTGATACTCGGTATTTACACATCTATCGTTTTAATGCTTCACTCTATATTATTGATTATGTCGGACTGTATTTTTACAATTAATATAAATCGGTAACTATACGCAATAATCGGTAACTATATTCAATATTACGATCATGTCAAACTGTATTTTCACAATTAATATAAATCGGCGACTATATGCAATAATCGGTAACTATATTCAATCTTACGATTATGTCAAACTGTATTTTCACAATTAATATAAGTGCCGCCGCTATCGCATCCAAAATCCCATCCATGGTCTCGATGACCATATTTGGTAATCCTATTGTTCGCATCAGTGTGCTCGTTGAAGGACCGCACACATACGCACCACGATTCCCTTTTGGTTATTCATGGCTGGTGTCGCCCAGCATGCGGACCGTGCCTCGTATCACTCGCAAGCATAAACAACCCTCGCAGCTGGGGGCAAGTCCTCCTGATGGTGAGAATGTTTACACGATCGGTCACTGTGTACAGCATTATTGCTGATCGTGCGCATCACATTTCCTTAATAGGATATGTGTATCCAGTCAGCGGTGTGTGGTGGCTTAATGCTGCTTGGGAGTACGTTGCTGGCGTCTTCCTACATGAATTGCCACGTACCTGTATGGGAAAGGTTCCTATAGGGTGGTGAATTGTATGTTAGGGGCATTTCATTGGTACCTTGGGAGTGTTACTCGCTGCGAATACAACTGTATTTTTGCCTTGACGTACAAGATGCGCGTTTACGTTTCGTGTTGCTTGATTTAGCGACCGATGTGGGCATGCATTAAAGAGTCGATAGAAATATACACATCTCTTGTGGCATTGTGGTCGACTTCTTGGGAGACGCTACGTTGGTGGAAACCAATGTCATGTAGGTTGCTAGATGTGCGACCAATTTGCCCTTGCTATAGAAACGCTTGTGTTACTGATGGTGTTTTACTTCAGCGCAGTTAAACATTGCAGCTGGTGGTTAGCCGTATGGGCAGGTAAGTTATCTTTTCAGGTTTCTATATGCCCATGCTGGGAATGTCTGTTATTGCTAATATACTTTTCGTATCAGCAGACATTGTGCTTTGCAGATTTGGTGGTTATTAGAAATGCCAATTCAGGTGAGTACACGCTTGGTTGAACCTGCCGTTTATGAAGAACGTTACCTGGTAGTAGATAAGCAGGTAAGTGGTGACGTTCACCAGAACCGCCACATACACTGGCAATTAGTTTGAGTTGATCATCTTTTATCCCGTCCTCAAATACCTGTACTGCCAGTTTGGTATTCTCTTCTATCAGGAAAGTCCGAACGGCCTCATCACTAGTTATGACGTATGTAGCGGAGTTCAGGTTTCTCAGAGCTACCCCAACTCTGTCGCTGAATTCCCTTATGGTTTCTTTAAATTGTTGTTTCAGGGAAACTAACTCGTTATGTGCGAAGGAACGAGACTCTTCTTCTTTGTATTCTGATTCGAGTTTTCCTTTCAGTGCTTCCCAATTCGTCAGTGTGTGAAATTGAATTAGTTCAAAGGCAGAACCCTCTAACCGTGTTTTGACGATTGTAGTACTTTTATTTTATCTCTCCTTTCAAAACCACACACACTTTAAATAAAACACGCCTTTTATTTTCTTTAACTGAATTTTAATCATTTAATTTTATGTTTTGTTTGACACACACAAGTCTTTCTGTTCACCATGCACTTTACATTTATTGGTCAATAGATAATCAAACAGGTCCGGTCTTACAATTTAGATATTTATGTAATCATTGTTTATATAAACTTTATTTTCGCTATTTATATAGCAGAGTTCAGGCACCAACGTTTAATAATGTTTCCTTTTAAATATATTTTAAATCACCCTTTCAAAACGTAACGTAAGCATCTACCACGGTTAAGTCACTCCTTTTCAAACTCCGACAACTTCTTTAATATTCCAAAAACCAACTCAAAAAACCAAATTTACGTCCGTTCTGGACTTGATACAAAACACAACTTAATGTCCTTTCTGGACTCCGTCTGTGGTGGTGTTTAACTATGCACCAAGCATGGGTGCGGATTCAGCTAACACCCACTGACTGTTCCCGGAAACTGTTCGCCAACGATGAACGGAATAAATAAAACGAGAGTTGTGGCTTGGAACTTTTAAAAGCACTGATATTCATTATTACTGGAACTATGATCTGAATTTGTGTTTTTTTACATTTAAAGGTACTAACATCGAATACTGGAACAAGTGTTTTTTTACATTTAATGGTACTAACATCGATTACAGGAACAACTGCTTTAATTCCGAGTTTTCATATTAAGAAGCACACACTAATTACCGGAACAAATACTTTAATTTCTGTGTTTACACATCTAAAGTTCTAACGTTGATTACGGGAGCAAGCGGTTTAAATTGCTCGACACATTACAAGGTTCCGCGCACTCTCCGGGTGTTGATATCTCACTATCTTTAGCTAAATGAAATTGGCCCAGCCTCTATGCCTGCGATGGGTTTCAACGCACATCATCGCAGGAGAAACAACCCTTCGGCAATTTGTGACCAATGGGAACCGACCTGCGTCCCATTGGAAGATTCTTTAGAAATATCGTTGCAACTGGGAAAATGAATGTCTTCCTCTTGGAAGGAAGGACAAACGAACGCGCGTTGAAGAGAGGATAGAAGGAAAAACCTGCAGTTGTTGAAACATGGATTGAAAACGTTTCTATCATAACGATAGAGAGTATATTGTATATACCGAAATAGGATCTAAATGCACAAGCGCTAAAATGCGGCTTTGTTTGAACAGGCAAATGCAAATACATTAGGATTGCGTATGCAGCCGATCCGAGATAATTGGTTGCAGCTGCATAGGCATCGATTTGCATGACGTGATCGTGGAATCGGTGATTGCTTGACAAAAGCAAACACAGAAAGATTTCTGAGAGCATGATGGACATGAATGTCGATAAGGGGACTGTGGGGGTATAGAAGAACTATCATTGCCAACGTATGGCACAGGATTCACTTCTTCCTCACTGCACCGTCACCGTGAAAACAATAGTTCGCCCGAAGAAAATACAGTAAACGAAAACACTTTTAGTTTGTTGTTTTTTATTTTTAATTTAAATTGTCTTAACTTATAAATAATTAAATTATCACTATTGCTAACACGCCTGTTAGTTGTTATAATTTCACAACTTTACAAAAATACTTCTATCATTAATACTCGAGTGACGTGCCCGAACTCCATTGAGGTTGAAATGCGACTTCTAGCGGCAGCGCGTCTGTTCGCTATAACGATTGAATAGTGACTGGTGTGAATTGGGGTTGAAATTTATATTTCATTCACACAGGACAACCAAAAGAGACCACGCCTCTGCTCTCTCAACCTCACGCCCGTCACAGTGTGAGTAACTTTTGTTAATAGGGTAATTGACGGACATGAAGAATGAGAGAACAGAAAACATGATGTGCTGTGATCTCGGGGTAGCTTTGGTTGTGTGTGTTGGTATCAGATGCAGCTACTGACACGACCTACTGACCCAGTGGTACGGCTATGGTGTAGTTAGAGCGCATTGAACCGTGGAAAGAAGTACGAATGAGAGGGAAACCTAGCGGATGTTACTCCCCTGCAAAGAGAGATCATTGATCCCAAGCGAATGGATGATCTGAGGGAAAGTCAATAGGACGGCGCTGATGTTTGGGAAATAATCCGCGTGAAAACCAGACTCTAAGACGCTGAAATAACCCCAGCTATTTTGCTATGATGCAACAGCGTCGTTCGTTTAGACTTGTTGTTGCTAACCGACATTATGAGATTTCCGATTGGAAACTCGTGGTTAGCAAGAATGGAGTTGCCGTATGACAAGAATTTAGCTAAACTCAATTATGCATTATGTGCAAAGGATAATAAGTTTAGCTGTACGTCCGTTTGAAATGTTTAACAGGGGAATACATATAAAGGAAATTGGTAAGTATGACGCCCTGAAAGCGGCCGAAATTAGGTGGAAATGTTGGTTGGAATTGTGGGTTGTGTCTCATGTAGAATAGAGAAACCCCCCACATGACCGTGGAGGTTTTCCTAATGGTTGGCAATGGACATGGTTGCCGATCAGGGCACACGAATATGTTTTAGGGTAAATCCTTCTCAGCCATGTTCCAATGAACATGTCATGCATGTGTAAGTGCGAATTCGATGTCGGTTACATGAATAGGTAACCGTAAAGGTAATAGGACATGATGCACTGGGTGCAAGCATGCCTGCGGGCGAAAGTTTTTGTTGTCACAGCCAGGTAGTAATCTTGGTCGTGGGCTTATGTTTTCAGGTGACGGATGCTCTTATGCTGGTAAGTTGATTAGAGAGATTTGCAGATATTTGCAGTGGGATATGGGGCCAACGCGACGCATGGTTCTTTGGGCCCTGAAAAACCCGACATCACTCCCTCCCCAGTGACGTAGTCACGGAGCAGGTAAGGAAGGTTGAGAGGAGGTTAGTTGAAGGTGGGCGGGCATGCGTAACGGGGGGGGGGGGGGTTGTGCCGGCTGGGTGATAGTGGTGTCTGCAAATGGGGGCTGTTCTGGAGCGGAAGCTTCCAGAAAGCAGGGCTGAAGTCTTTCGACGCTGACCGTGGATCGCTTGCCTCTCATGTCGATCTCGAAGACGCGGTCAGTGATGCAGCGGAAGACTTTGAAAGGGCCATCATAAGGTGGGTCGAGGGGTTTTTTTTTTACCTTATCCACCCTGACAAAGACGTGCGTGCAGCTGTGCAGTTCAGGGTGGACGAAGAGTTTTTTGGAACCGTGCCTGGCTCCTGGGGTTGCCCTAACCTTGCGTAGCAGGTCATGGAAATGTCCCAATTCGTGAAGTTGGTCACGCGGTGTTTCGCCGTCAAGGAAGAGTTCACCAAGGAGAAGGAGGTAGTTAAGCTCTGCTGCCGAAGCACCTAGGCCCCCTGCAATACTTGTCCTCAGGCCGAGGAGGACAGTGGGAAGGGCGTCGAACCATTGGGTGTCGTTGTGACACATGAGTGCTGCCTTGAGGGATCTGTGCCAGCGCTCTATCATCCCATTTGATTGCGGGTGGTGGGCGGTGGTACGACTTCTTTGGCAGCCGAGGAGGTTTGTTAGCTGTGTAATGATTTTGTATTTCACTCACTGTAAATATCCCGTGAAATCAAACACATATCTTTATTTCTAGAACTTTATTTTATTTACAATAATTTTTTAACGGTTTATTTCTCACTTAGCGTGGGTTGACATTACACCTATAAATTCCTTTTATTTGAAATTACTTTTCATGTTCATTTACACATATAGGTTCTTTTTAGTTTAAGTTACTTTCCACTTTCGTTTACACATATATGTTCCTTTTAGTTTAAGTTACATTTTACTTTCGTTTACACATAGATATAGGTTCCTTTTAGTTTAAGCTACTTTTCACTTTTGTTTACATATATAGGTTCCTTGTAGTTTAAGTTACTTTTCACTTCCGCCACTCAACTCACCGTCCAGTCCGATCTCCAAAAACACCACTCGAAAAAGTCTCGCCGTCTCGGTCGAGATTCAAAAACCAACTCGAAAACCAGACTCAACGGACCGTTCTCGTCCAAAATCCAAAACCAACTCCCTTTAGTGGTTTTCTCATTTTTCTTTTCTTTTTTCGAAATCCAGTTCCTTTCGCCTGAACCTTTTTTCGGTATTAAACACAAAGAAAAATCAATAGTGGGTTTATTGCGCCAGTTGTTATCTTTAACCGAATCGGCAAGGATCCCTTTGGTGAGAAAACGATAGGGAATACAAATAGAGAATTCTGCTAATGGACATTTCTGATTCTCTATGTTGTTTATTGTAGCAGAATGGGCAAGAATCTTTTCCGTGGGAAATCGATACAAAGGCGAATGTTTGGCTTTTCTTTGTTTTAACTGAATTTGGTTAAAACGAAAACTGGCGCTGATTGTTTTAATGGTTTCAGGTAACAATATTTCTAAGGAGTCATAAAATTGCTGACGCGTATTTTTATGATCCTCATCGATCTTGTTTGGACGACGGCATCTGGCCAGCAGATTTGGCTCTTAGGGGTTTGTGTGGTGAAGCCTTGGTTCAATGATTATATTTTCGGCTTTCATGTGAGTAAATTTAGCGTTCAGCTCAATTTACTTGGCATTTAATTGATAACCGCAAATTGCACGTTTTAGCTTGATCTGCTCGCTATCAATTTATGCGGGACGAGTGGGTGTATGGGGTAGTGCTTTGATTTAGCTAAATGTCACATCCTTTATGTGGATGTTTTTGGGGTGTATCGCCGTTAGTGGTGGAGACTAGCTCCGAAAGGGTCATTTTTATGGGGTGGGTGGTTGCGGCCGTAACAGCTGCCTGAATATTGTCGCCTCGAATTGTGGACCTCGATCCGAAGTTAGTGTGGTTCGTACATCGAAGCGTGTGACCCAAGTTGAATAAAAAGCCTTGACGACTGTTTCGGCAGTAACTGCCCGGAGAGGTGTCGCCTCTTGCCATCGCCTGCAGCGTTCCATCATAGTGAGGATATAAGAGAATCCTCTTGATGGAGTAAGCGGTCCCACTATGTCTATATGGACATGAGCAAAGCGTGCCGCGGTAACCTTGAATTGTGCTGGCTCCAATACATTATGTCGCGCGATTTTGCAGCGTTGGCATTGGAGACAAGCACGGGCTCAGCCGGTGAGATCTTTGCTCATCCATGGGCAAACAAATTTGCGACGGACAGCAGCGGCTGTCGCTCGCCCGCTGGGGTGGGTTGAGTTGTGGTAAACCTGGAACATCCCCTTACGAAGTTTCTCAGGAATGTAAGGTCTAGCGGTTCCAGTGGAGACATTACACCAAATTTCGCCCAAAGGGTCGCGAAGAGTAATTTTCTTAAGCTCCAGTGCCATATCGGCGGTTAGGCGGGACTTGAGCTGTTCATCCTCCTCTTGAGCTAGGGCAAGGTCAGTGTTGTTTAAGGCGGTACGCAAGTGAATGGTATCGATTCGAGAAAGGGCGTCCGCCGTGACGTTTTGCTTACCGGAGATGTGTTTGATCTCCGTAGTACATTGCCCTATGAGGTCTAATTGACGCTCTTGTCGGGGGGAGGCGTTTCCCGACTTCTTCCGGAACGCGTAGACCAGCAGCTTGTGGTCTGTTAAAATAGAGAGCGAACGTCCTTCTATCATATGACGGAAGTAGTTAACAGCGCTGTAGATCACGACTAATTCACGGTCGTAGGCGCTGTAACGTCGTTCAGTGGGACTCAGCTTCCTTGAAAAGAAACTAAATGGTTCCGGTCGGCCTTTAATGTCCTGTTCAAGGACGGCTCCGATTGCGGTATCCGATGCGTCGCATTGGATAGAAAGTGCCGCTCCCTCGAGGGGGTATCGGGGTAAGGTGGCATTTGCCAATTGATCTCTGGACAGTTGGAATGCTCGATCCGAGGCTTCTGTCCATGTGATGGGGCGCTTCTCATTGCGCTTAGCTCCTTTTAGGAATCCATTTAAGGGAGCTTGAATCTGGGCAGCGTTCTTCAGCGTCGGACGATAGAAGTTAAGCATGTCCAGGAATCGACAAAGCTCACTTACGTTAGTAGGACGTGGATACTTTATGAGGGCCTCCACACGGCCTGGTAGTGGGCGAATGCCCTGATTGTCAACGACATAACCCAGATAAGTGATTTGCTCCTGTCAATACGCCAGACACTTATCTGGGTTGATGACAAGACCGAATTCACGGAGGCCCTCTAGGACTTGACGTAAGTGGCGTTTATGTTCGGCATGGTCTTTAGAGGCGATGGGGATGTCATCAAGTTATGCGTGGCAGCAATTGAGACCACGTAATGTCGTGTCGATATAACGTTGGAATGTCTGTGCGGCATTCCTGAGGCCGAAAATCATCACTTTGAACTCGAAGAGTCCGAAAGGTGTGATGGCTGCGGTCTTGGGGATGTCTTCTGGTGCCACCGGAATTTGGTGGTAAGCCCTGGTGAGATCCAGGGTAGTGAAGACATTGCAACCTCGTAGTTTATACGAAAAATCGTAGAGGTGTGCAATAGGGTACCTGTCCAGGACAGTCGCTGAGTTCAACAGCCTGTAATCACCGCATGGGCGCCACTCACCGGAACGTTTCTTCACTAAGTGGAATGGGCTTGCCGCTGAAGATGCCGACATGGGCAAGGGAGGTGCGGTGAGAGCCACTAGTCTGTTATGGGTCGTATCGACCAACAGATTATGCGCGCCTAATAGGTCGGAACCTATTAGGGGTTCGTTTACGTCCGCAATGACGAATCGCCAAGTGATCGGACGTCGAAGACCCAGTTGGAGTGTCAGCTTTTTCCGTCCGTACGTAAGTATCGGTGAATTATTCGCAGCTGACAATTTAAGTGCGACGGGCACGCGGTTGCGCGGAGCAAACGATCGCGGGAGGACTGATATATCGGCGCCGGTATCGACAGTAAAAGCGATATTCAGCTTGGGGTCCCGGGTGGTTAGGTGACTTATGGTATGGGTGCCGGCCGATTGCGCGAGGGGGTCGGTCGGCAAAATTAGTTTAAAGGGCGCCTTTGATTGGTGGCTGGTTGTGTCCAACCACAAGGCGCCCTACAATTAAACGCGCGATCACCGTATCGTTGGTGATTGGCACACCAAGGGAGAGTAACGGCATTGTTAGACGTATTCTGCCTGTTGGAATTGCCGAATGTTGGTCTGAGCTTTCCATAATTGCGTCCGCAATTTTGGATAAATAGCCCAAACTCTGGTTGGGTTGGGCTATGAGTGCTGAACGGGCATGTTGGGGAGACATCTCAAAAAGTTAGGCCTTATTAGGTTATCCCCGATCCTGGTCCCCGCCATAGAGCGTAAATGGGTCAGGAAAAGGGACGGTCTCATCCCTGAAAGGTTGGTTACGGCAGCTAAGCGTTGTTGCCGCAAACTTCCGGGCTCGTCCAAAGCGCCGGGCAGTGCTTCACCCATGTTGCTATACGCGTTGCGGTCGGCCGACCTAATGATGTGGGCAGCATGCGTTCGATGAGTGCGGTCAAGCACTCGCAAGAGCTCGACTGCACGAAGTTCTTCGTCTGGTTTGCGCCAGTTCTTAATGTAATAGTAATTTGATGTATTTAGAGAGGTCAATGCAATAAAGATGTAATATAACAATAAGGTTGCATCAAGTTGTAGCAGGTAATAACGTTGCTGCAAAGTGTTCGGGGATGCGGGGCGGCGCCAATTGTAACAGTTTGAAGAGTAATAGGCAGTCAATTGTAACAAATAGATAGCTCTGTTATGTTATGTTTGGGCTGCAGACTGTCAGGGTTATAGTCGAAGAAATGCCACAGGATGTCCCTTACCAAAATGCAGTCGTGGTCAGAAGAGAATGTAGTTTGCAGCAAGTCGAAGACGACCTCCACACCGTGATAACTTAACTTCAGAGGAGTTCAGGAATCTGAAATTTCACCCCCTTTCCTACTGAATACAGCGACGCCTCAGTCCGCCTTTACTCCGCTATTGCAACCTTCCCGTTCTTTAAGAGCGGTCACCCACCGTTATTGGCCGGTCGTTATAATTCCTGTTCAACCAAATGTTAATAAATCCACTGGTTACCTGGGAATGCTGTCGTGATCCACCAGCTTGCCTGTGGAAGTTCCAGTCCGGAACCGGAAAACACAATAAAAACTCTCCAGCATAGATTCCCTCCAATTTATTTTCCAATCGCTTCAGCATGCAAATAGACAGTGTCTTATGAATAGTTAACAGTTGTTGCCACGGATTTTTAACGACGAAAATGTTATTTGACTCTTTCAATCATTAATCCGTTATACATTTATTAAACAAAAAGCACGCCCGTATCATTCAGCTTTTCTCTCCTTTCTTTTTCTTTTTTCTTTTTGGGACCAGACGCGCCCGATCTTCGATCATTACTTCCTCCTTATCTACTCACGGCTATCCTTCGACTCCCTTGCATCAATTCCATTTCGACGACGGTCGACTTCGAAACTAGCGAGGATCACCATCGCCGAAAAGAAACTGTGTTTACACTCTTATTCAATTATTAAATTTTGTGGACAGCTATATCTCAAAAATTAAAATCTACACTTAAGTTATGATAAAAAAAAAAAGGTATGAAGAAGAGCCTTCACGTCTGGTGCGGTCGATTTATATGCGTCTAAAGTGGTTACAATCTCAATAAGGTCGTGTCTTGCTGATATAAGAAAGTCGGACATATGGGTGTTTTTTTACTCGGGTTTTTTTTTGCCTCGTCTATCGCTGAAAAGAAACTATTTATTCGTTGTTTAATATATAAAACTTGCGGAAAAGGGTCCGCTTCGATTAGTAATTGCAGAAGATCAGATGTTTTCCAGCAATTAGTACTTGCTTCGTGTATACTGGTCTTTGTTTTTTTAAACAGGTATGGTTGGAAAAAAGAAACAAACTCCTGACTATATGATGAGTTCTCATATTTAGAAACTTTATAAATTGAACGGCATGAAGTCGGGCTCTTCGCTGTCTGTAATTTGTCCTGAAGTTCGGTCTAATTGAAGGTCCTTAGCTCTTTAACTTCTGTTGGGGTTGCGCATGTCCTGCTAGTAGTTGCCACGTCCTTTGATTTAAAATTGTGGGTATCCTAAAAATTTATATTTTCGCCAATGCAATTGATGTGAATTGGCGAGATTTGTAAGTTGGAAGTTGAGGAATTGTCAGCAGGGGGAGTGTGGTAAGCGTTCGCTGCTGCTATTGATATCCATCTCATCGACGGAGGACTTGGTGGGCACTAAACTTTCGGATCTTATTTTGTTGTAAATATAATTCTCCCTCGCCTAATTCCCTTGTGCATTTGGATAATCGCGAACATTTCTTTTGCGAACGTAATACTGCTCTTTTAACAAAGTTAAATGGTTTGAGCAGGTATCGCGAAATTTCTTTAAAAGTTTCGCTTGTGATGTGTAATCACATGCAGAACGTTCGGTTGAACTTATAGTTTTGTTTGACGAACGAGAAAAAATCTGACCGAACCTGGCTGTTATTATGGAGGTGATTGGTGCTGGTGTGTGTTGGCTGCTGGTGCTGGAAGGAAGGCTGGTGTTGGGGCGATGTTTTGCCCATTGATTATTTTCCGGCAATTGCCGCTACAATTGCTCACTGTTGTCACTGGAACGAAAAACCAAAAAACACAAGTTCGTGCTTCACAAAAGCGCGCACTGTTTTCGCCGACTGTTTATTTTCCAAAAGGCGCGATTGTTCCAACTCGGAGTCACCAATGTGGGGAGGAGGTAATGTGCCTAACACGGACACTAGGTTCACTTCCTCCTCCATCATAAATTGGTTGTGCGAACACTGCTCACAACGCAAGGGGGAAAAAAACGATGGTTGACCTTCGCGACCGAGCGGACACAACACAGAAACAAAAACACTCCGGCGATTCTATTTATGCTTAAACTTTTTTTATTATGAATGATCCTTACTTAAACTTATTACTAGTGTTGGCTGATTTTAATAGATTCTTAGACATTCCACACACGAACTGCGGCACAAACGTTTTAACCTACCGTACCGGCGCGGTACGGTGGATGACGAGCGACCCGACCGCTCTGAAGATTGAATTACGACTCAACGATATCTTGCTCGTTCAGAGCTCACTCGCTCATCGTGATCGTGGTGGTATGTGTGCCTAAAACAAAGAAAAACATAAAGTGCATTCCTAGGATACGATTTCGGTAAAGCAAATAAAACCGAAATCGTCGGATGCATGTGCGTAGCAGCTAAACAAAGAAACCACAATGCGATGCGGGAATGTGCTAATTAGTTTTAGCTAGGTTACTGGGAAATGGTGTTTATGGCATCGCTAGTAAGGGTACGTATTGAATGCCCATTTACATTGTTTATGCTTGGATTTCAATTGATGCCAAGGGACGCGGAATGCGTATTTGCTTTGGGTTGCACATTGTGCGAGTTAGGGAATTTTATTGCTGGGAGAAAAACGTCGCCAGCCAATGTATACATAAAGAAATTTATCGTATACATGAATGTAGGTGGGAATTGGCGACGCCATGATAATTATCTCTGACTGGAATGGTTACATGATATGTGAACCGGGGTTTTTCCTTTCAGGATAATTAATGATAAGGAAAGTAAGAACTCTTACAGGGGATTTGTAAGCGAAGGAATGCTTGAAAAGGTAAGAATTCTTTTGCAGGTACTTTTGGGTTACAATAATAGGATCTATTTGATGCGTGAAGCATTTAAGATGCTAATGCGAATTGCATTAGCGAAAGCTTATGCAGACTGGGTTGTGATTATGGGGGTTTTTTCAGGAAGGCGAGCCGTGGGATCTGGCGGAACCGCCACACCCTTTGCACTCGAGGCCGTTTTCGCGCAGGCGAACCAGCAACTCGAGACGTTTCGTAGCGCTTTTTGGTGCATTTACTATCTCTGACGTAAAATGATTACACACAAAGTAACACACAAATCTTTTATATTTTAATGTTTAATGTATCTTTACAGTTTTACGAAGATAATATCTTAAGCATTAGTCCTTGTAATTGAGCATTGTATGGTATTTTAGATAACAATTGCCGAGATGTATGCCCGGCTTTTCGGGACAAGTATCACAATAGTATGTAGTTTGATGTATTTTGCCATGTTCAGTCCTTTTAGAACACACTTTGCAATCCTTCCTCCTGTTAGGATGATATGCAGCTTTCCATCTAAGCGGATGTGTTCGGAACTGGAGGTTGATGTTGAAGATGGAGGATGTGTCTGTAGGTATTTTCGCTGGTGGCGTTAGCATGAACGCAGATTAGACGAAAACACACAATTCAATTCGAATCACACACCAACGACGAATTCACGGATGATTCCTCCAAAGTAGTTCTCCAAACGAATAAAAAGCACCGGTGTTGTTTTAAGTTATTATTCTCATTGTAATCTTTATTAAATGAACGTTTATATTTGTGCAGTTTCAAGTTAAATACATGTTCATACCCAAATCCAAAATAAATACATCAATTAAGGTACGTAACGTAAATATAACATAGTTCCACATGAAAAATAATTTTTCACACGATTACACTGTATACGATTAAATATATAGCAGTCTCAGAAAATCGTCAGTGTAGTATTATTATTTGTTGAAAGCCAGTGTGTAATACCACAGTACGTGCCTTGCACTTCCGCTGTGGGGATTTAGTGTGAAAATGTTAGATTTCTTCTTTTTACCTCGTTATTCATCTCGACTGCAACACCATGGGCAACTTCTTCTTCTTCCTCTTCCAGTTCAAATCCAGCAATGTGATTTGTAGATTATCCAGTGTCGGCTCCTCTGGATGTTCTCCCGATGCGGCACTGATTAGTTACCTTTAGCTTGCCGAACAACCGCTCTTTAATGAATCCGTGGTGATTACACCCAGAAAGCAGCGACTGAGGCCACACAATTTCACAGGAAAGACCCGCAATCACTTTTACGTCAAAGTTTGCCCTTCTGCAATTCTTCTTTTATGACAAAAAAAAACTACTTTTCACTTTCTTTTTTCGTTTCAATTTTCCTCTCTCTTTACATTTTCTTTACTTATTCTTTACAAAAAGGATTAACACACACCGGATCATTTCTTTATACTTCCGCCTTTTTCCTTTTTTTTTTCTTCTTTTTTCGTTAACAACCGTTTTCCTATCTTCTTCCGAAAAAACCCGTCAACAACGGAACGTCAACAAAAAAACCGCACATCAAAAAAAACATTAACCCTTTCTCTCTTTCGCTCCCCATTCACGTCCACTTCGAAAACCGAATTCGAACTCGAAGAACTGCACGATCCACACCCGAATCGGGGCGTGTTCGAAAACTCACTTCTGGATCGTGCAATTCCTCCACCACCTTACCATCATACCACCTTAAAACAAATTATATTAAAATTACAAAAATGATTAATTGATGGGGTGGCGGACGCACGTAACATCAGTTAGTTTTTAATGGTTGTCGGAACGATTAATTTAACTTGTGCACGTTCTGCTTACATATCAACGCTCAAGAGTAAAACTGTCACTAACGAATATTTTAGTTATTAAGATTAATTCCAATGCCGTAATAACTCTAACCGAAAAACCATTGTTTCGCGCTGGGGTCAAACACAACCCACGTTAAGCCTTTTAGGGTGGAAAAATAGAAGATGATTACTTTGGATCATTAATGTAGTCGCACGACGACAGACCAACAACACTCCACCACCGTGGTGACACCCTCTGTTACTTCCTCAAGCTCCGAAAGAAGAAATCTGACTGGTTTCCATTCGCCACCATCAGAATGAATCGCAACGAATAGCCTCTAAAGGGGAAGAGCTACACGATCAACTCGAGGCAGTCAATCGTGATTGGGTTGGAAAATATGGCGTACATTTCGTATGTATGTGTATGCCTCACATACGATCATCCGGTGAACATAGATAGATGCAGGCGTCGTTATTGCATCTCATCGTAATGATCATTAAGCGAAGGGATAGGTCTCTGCGATTTTATGTCAACAGAGACGCTATTTCCATGATCGGGTAATGGATATGCATTGTTTGCGTTCGCCAACATTGCATGGGTCTGCGGCTGTGTACACAATTGATTGTGTAATGCTTGCCGGCAACAGACCCTTCTGGTGTGAAAAACATACCGAAGATCTGCTCGCCCAAGGAGAGGCCATAAATCAACATTCGGTTGATGGACATGCTGTTTTCCAGGTCCGCGGACGGTTGGCGGCCGTTAATAGAAAATTCCGATGTACCATAAACAACCCGGAAGATATGGATGCGACGTTTAGGTTTTGCCAACGAATATAGGGTGCGGCCGTTGCCAGTTTTTAATAGTAAACACTTGATGGCCACATCCAATGCGTTGCTTGTTTGCGGTCCATGATCGGTGGAAACCGATAATGGAAAATTAGCTATTGCTGAAAATGCGGGAAATGTTTGCTTTACGTTGGCCGAAACCTTGTCGACGGTGGCAAAACTGGTGAGAATTGGTAGCCGCACGATTAGGGGTGACATGGGCAAACAAAACAAGCACATTAGGAGCTCTGTGTTGATTTTGTTTTCATGGCATGAAGTGGGTAGCATAAGATAATAGGGACGTGTTGCACTGGGTGCAATGCATGCCTGAGGATGAAAGTTTTTTGATGCCACGGCTAGGTGATAATCCTTGCCGTGGGCTTAATGTTTTCAGGAATGACCGTGGAGAAGGGGTTTGGAAAAACCCCCAAAGAAAGGTAAGCTGCCTATGAGGTATTTATGTCGGTTATCCTTTGGGATAACCGAATTAATTCCAGCAAATTGGTTGACGGTTAAGGCCGTAGCAAGGTTGTATAATCTTGCTGAAGATTCGACTTCCAGGTAAGTCGCATTGCTGGAAATGGTGGGGATCGAGCGATGCATGGCTCTTCGGGCCTTGTAAAGCCCCACATGTCTGACGAAAATCTGCCATCAATTGCTGAACTAAAGTTTTCGCATACCGCAAGTGACTAAGCGGCTGTTCTCCTCTCTGTTCTTTAGTCATTTTATAGAGTATATATGAATTTATTGAGCAAATCTGCAGACCCAAAAAAAAAAACAGTTTACGCCACCATTTCAATGATTTTCTTAAGAAACAGTACGTTCCGGCCAATTGATCTGCACGATCGACACCACCCATATGTTTTATATAATTTATTACAACATTAGGCTTCTTGACGGTAACTTCAACACCACCTCGTAACATTCTTCTCACAGAACTCATTCCTGCATTGTTCCAATTCGTCAAGCACGTGACAACCCTCTTGTCTTTCCATGATAAAACTAAGTTATTTGTTTTGCGGAATGCTAATGTGGATTTCGTACCAAATTTTGTTTTTTTTATTTGGTTTGGCAAATGCTTCAACGGGAATTTATTGTCTTGGTAGGTGTCGGCCCGACACGGGTTCACCAAGACGTCCCAAACTCCGTAACCGTTCGTCTAAGCTTGTTCACTTGTGTCTTGCCGTTCAGGGAAAAACAATCGGGTCACCTTCGTCTAATGTTTTTATTCTTAAGTAAGACTTACTTAATACGGGTACATATTATTTTAATTCTTGAATGAGAATAGTATTTTATATTCTTGAGTAAAACTTGTATTTTATATTCTTAAATGAAAGTTATATTTTATGATCTTACGTAAAACTTATTTTATGTTGTACACAGTATTTTATTGGACATAGTAATTTTAATTCTTAAGTGAAAATCGTATTTTATATTCTTAAATGAAAGTTGTATTTTATGATCTTACGTAAAACTTATTTTATGCTGTACACAGTATTTTATTGAACATAGTATTTATTGACCTTAATCAAAACTTACTGACACTAAAAAAGTTCAACATACAATGGTGAATGCGGCACTGTATTTAAATTTAAATTTGATTTAGTGTAGTTGCCGTAACTTTACTTCAAAATTATTTACACTAAAAAGGTTCAACATAGGTGGTGAAAGTGGCACTTTGATTTAGTGTAGTTGCCGTAACTTTATTTCAAAATTATTCACACTAAAAAGGTTCAACATAGGTCGTGAAAGTGGCACTGTATTAACAAATTTGATTTACTTTACAACAGAAGTATGCCGTCTCTAAACACCGTAATGGTCACTCGTCAACTCGTAGACTGACCGGTTTTACACGAAGGCACTACTTGCCCTTATGGAATCTGAAATACGATTAATTAAGTTCATCGAAGCGATAGAATACCACGTACTCAATCATCGCTTCGATGGCCATATTTGGTCATTTTCCTTTTCGCATTTGTCCTACCGAAGCTGGGTTGAAACACACACACGATGATCCCTTTTGCTGCTCATCGCGTGTGTCGCCCAGCATGCGAACCATAGACTTTGAATCAAAAATAAACACATTCGCAGCTGGGGCAAGTCGTTCTGAAAAGGGTTAAATGTGCTTGCACGATCAGAGACTACGAGTAGCATGATTGCTGATCGTGCGCATGTTGTTGTTGGCGTCAACAGAGGTCGCACCGTCGTGTGTGTATTTACACTGACGAGTTCTCGATCCCTTTTTGTGGCCAGGTGCGAGTTTCCATTTAAAGAACCCGAACGCCTGGGTTGACCGCCGTATGCCACGATGTATTTGTCGTTCGTGTGTCCAACCGATGTGGGCATGCATAAAAGAACCAAAAGGAAGGAATATCTCTTGTGGCATTGTAGCCGACTTCTTAGGAGACATTTCGTTGGCAGGAACAAATGTAATGTTGGTTGCTAGATGTGCGACCAATTTGCCCTTCCTATAGTAACGCTTGTGTTGCTGATGGTGTTTTACTTCAGCGCGGTTAAGCATTGCAGCGGTGGTTGGTCGTTATGAGCAGGTAAGTCATGCTTTTCAGGTTTCTATATGCCCTTGTAGGGAATCTCTGTTGTTGCTGATATATTTTTCGTATCAGCAGACATTATGCTTCACAGTTTTTCGTGGTTATAGGAATAACCGATGCAGGTAAGTACACGTTTTTTGTGAATTAGAACGCGCGTAGAAACGGTTACCTGGTGGTAGCTGAGCAGGTAAGTAGTGGCGTTTACAAGAACCGCCACACTTCCTATTCGTTAAGATTGTTTCTGTCAAGTGGCATTTCAATTTGAACAACTCTTCAGCCAATATAAAGCTGGTGTAATACCGATCTGTGAACATATGGTGTCCTTGGCTACCAGGTAGCATCGTATAAAGGTGCAGCGGTATTCTTGTTGATATCGGAATTTCGGGCCTGATCAATTTCTCCGTGGTAAGACTTCCATAATAGGGAAGAATACCACAGATATAGCCAGTATTTGAGTCTGCCATTGTGTAGATTCTAACACCCCATTTAGTCGGTTTTTTCGGATTATATGTTATAAATGAAACCCGACCTTTGAATTTGATAGTGGACTCATCCACACAAATTTCTTCTCCCGGCGTAAAGTACCTCAAAAGTTTGGAATTGATATAATCAAGAAAGCAGCTTACTAGCTCCAAACGTATTCTTCGACCTGCATCTGTTGTTTGGATTGTTTTTAGATGAAGCATCCAAAAAATCTGGCTGAATCTGTCTCTAGTGAATATGTTTGAATAAAAAGGAATGTAACTGACATCATTACGTGACCAGTACTCTTGCAAATTCGTCAACGGCATTGTCCCCATATTTATTATGACTCCAATAAATGCCCACATTTCTTCGGTAGTCACATTTTCCCAGTTTCGCCATATCGAGTACTGTGATAGCGTCCTGTTCTGTAACTTTCTTCTAGCGTAATTATTTGTTTCTGTAAGTATGTGGTGTATTTTCTTGCCGCAGAATGTTTGGTAAAAATAAAATGAATTACCTGATGTTCCGGTAAAGCAGGCTGGGGCCAGCGATGAATCAGCTAGAGAATTTTCCTTTGGTTACTGCTGTTGATGATGGTTGTGATATCGATGATTGCGTTGCCTTCGTTGCCCTTGCAGTCGCCTCAGTATCCGCAATTAATTGAGCGTTTAGTTTATTGATTGCTAACTGCAAATGAATTTATGATTATTCTTGTACAGCTAATTTCAACTTAATTGGAATTTCGTAGCTCCTTCTGGGTTTTGTGCAAGAGAGGCCACTTTCTGATGATTCCCAGGTTTCAACGGTTAATCAGTTCTTAGGGTTCAACGGCAAATCAGTTCTTAGGTTTCAACGGAAGATCAATTAAGCATTTAGTTCATATGTATTTTTTTCACTTTATTTATGACATATGGTTTTTAATACATTTCACCGGTTTGTAACATTTTTCGCTCTCGGTTGGACATATATACTAAAACATTTCTTGATTCTTTTTCTCCTCCTTCCTTTTCAAAGCCGACACCACAATTCTATTATTCTTTTCTTTTTTAAAATCCTATCCTTTTTTCCAACGGATCACCTTCTTTTTCCTTCCTCTTGCCACCTCCGAATCTACTCTCGCAAAATCAACTCTACGGGGTTCAAAAAAAAAACCGTATTCAACGCCATATTGTGGTACTCGTTTTCCAGGTACACAAAAAAAACCTCTCTCTCGCTCTCCCTCAACATCCACTCCGAAAACAGAATTCGAACTCGCCCACGATCCATACTCGAACTGGGGTGTGTTCGAACACTCATATGTGGATCTAGCGCTTTCTCCACTACCTTACCATCAAACTACATTAAAACAAAATTATATTAAAAACAATCCAATGATGGGGGTGGCGGCACCCGCACGTAACAACTATTTCATTCACGAGTTCATCGGTAAAAAACAGTTTGAAAAAATCCAACGGTTCTTTCTTGTCTCCGAGTATGTGCGGCCCTGTGGGGTAGTTTTGGCTTGTGCACCGTCATGGGCGCTGGTTACCACACTCCCACTGTTTCGCACTTCAAACAATTCTCCGACGAAGGATGAGAAAAATAAAAGAACTGGTTAAGTTGTATGAATTGTTTTTTTATATTTGTGGCTCATTTTATTGAAATATGTACATTCACTGAGATTGTTTATTGTAAGGATTCGCGAGGTTACAGAACAATTGTTAATTGGTTAAAACTGGTACACACTAGGATTGTTTATTGCAAAAACCCGCGAAGTTATTTACAGCGTAAATCGCATTTTCAGATACGAACTTCTCGCAAGAGATGTATTTATACGCGGGAATCGAACGCTTGCATATTCTCACGACTCAATCAAACACCACGACTTCGATCCGTGTGTCTCGTTAGACAATTGGTGACTCCGCACTCAAAAAACATATATGTCTGTGCCCGACTGGAGATGAAATCTGACTGGGTATTTAATGCCCACAAAAGAAAAGGGACACCTAAAGAAAACCGCAAAAGGGGAGGAGCTGCACGATTAACTCGAGGTAGTTAATCGTGATTGGACCGGGGAATAGGCATACATCATGCATGTGTGTGTATGCCTCGCATACGATCGTCCGGTGACCGAGGATGGATGCCAGCATCGCAACTGCATCTTCCATGAATGCAAACAATGAATGACTTGCGGCTGTGTACACAATTGATTGTGCTATACATGCCGGCAACAAGGAACGTCTGGGGTGAAAACAACACGAACCGAAGATCTGGTCATCCTATGGGAGGCCATAAATCAACATTTAGGTTGATGGTGTGAATTTCCTTTGGTCCGCCGACGGGTGGCGGCCGTTAATAGGGAATTGTATATTCATAACACTCTGTGGTGCAAATGCGATGTTTAGATATTGCAACGAATATAGGGTGCAGCCATTGCCAGATGTTAAAAGTAAACACTTGCTGGCTGCATCCAATTCGTTGCTTGTTTGCGGTCCCTGATCGGTGGGGACCGATAATAGGAAACCAGCTATTGCTGGTAATTAGGGAAATGTTTGGTTTGCATCAGCCGAAACCTTGTCGGCGGTGGCAAACCAATGGGACCTAATAGCCGCATGCTAGGGGTGCCATGGGCAAACAAGACAACGAGTAATCAATGAACTCTTTGTTGATGTTGTTTCCATAGCATAAGGCTATGGAACGAGATGCCCTGGGTGCAATGCATGCCTGAGGATGAGATTTCAAATGCCACGGCTATGTGATAATCTTTGCCGTGGACTTAATGTTTTTCAGATATCAATGCCTGCCCGAGGATGAATTTTCGATGCCACGGCTAAGTGATAAGCTTTGCCGTGGACTTAATGTTTTCAGATAGTAATGCCTGAGGATGAAATTTTCGATGCCACGGCTAGGTGATAAGCTTTGCCGTGGACTTAATGTTTTCAGGGATGGTGATGGAGAAAAAGGGGTTTGGAAGGAAAACCCCCACAGAATAGGTAAGCTGCCTAACGGATATTCATAACAGTTATCCGATTGGGTAACTGTATTAATTCCAGCGATTTGGCTGGCGGTAAATGCCGTAGCAAGGTTACGCAACCTTGCTGAAGTTCGACTTAGAGCTGAGTCGGTTCACCTGGAATAGTGGGGATCGAATGATGTATGGCTCTTCGGGCCCTGAAAAGCCCCACATCACTCCCTCCCCAGTGACGTAGTCACGAAACAGGTAAGGCAGGTTAGGAGGAGGTTAGTTGGCTATGGGCGCGCGCTTGAGCGCGAGTACGGGGAGGTTGTGCCGGTGGTGTAGGAGTGGTATTCGAAGATGGAGATGATTCTGGAGCGGAAGCTTCCAGAAAACAGGGCTTAAGTCTTTCGACGCTGACCGTGGATCGCTTGCCTCTAATGTCGATCTCGAAGACGCGGTCACTGATGCGGCGGAAGACTTTGAATGGGCCATCATACGGTGGGTCGAGAGGTTTTTTGACCTTATCCACCCTGACGAAGACGTGCGTGCAGCTGTGCAGTTCAGGGTGGACGAAAAGTTTTTTGGAGCCGTGCCTGGTTACGGGGGTTGCCCTAACCTTACGTAGCAGGTCACGGAGATGTCCCAATTCACGAAGTTGGTCACGCGGTGTTTCGCCATTCAGGAAAAGTTCTCCTGGAAGAAGGAGGTTGGTACCGTAGGTAAGCTCTGCTGCCGAAGCACCCAGGTCCTCCTTAATGCTTGTCCTCAGGCCGAGGAGGACGGTTGGTAGGGCGTCAAACCATTGTGTGTCATTATGACACATGAGTGAGGCTTTTAGAGATCTGTGCCAGCGCTCTATCATCCCATTTGATTGCGGGTGGTAGGCGGTGGTAGGCGGTGGTACGACTTCTTTGGCAGCCGAGAAGATTTGTTAGCTGCCTAAAAATTGTCGCCTCAAATTGTGGACCTCGGTCCGAAGTTAAGGTGGTTGGTACACAGAAGCGTGTGACCCAAGTTGAATAAAAGGCCTTGGCGACTGATTCGGCAGTAACTGCCCGGAGAGGTGTCGCCTCTGGCCATCGCGTGCAGCGATCCATCATAGTGAGGATGTAAGAAAATCCTCTTGATGGAGTAAGCGGTCCCACTATGTCTATGTGGACATGGGCGAAGCGTGCCGTGGGAAGCTTGAATTGCGCTGGCTCCAGTACATTATGTCGCGCTACCTTGCAGCGCTGACACGAGACAAGCACGGGCCCAACCGGTGAGATCTTTGTTCATCCGGGGCCAAATGAATTTGCGACGGACAGCAGCGGCTGTTGCTCGGCCGCTGGGGTGGGCTGGGTTGTGGTAAACCTGGAACACGCCCTTACGAAGTTTCTCTGGAATGTAAGGTCTAGCGGTTCCAGTGGAGACATCACACCAGATTTCGCCCAAAGGGTCGCGAAGGGTAATTTTCTTGAGCTCTAGTGCCGTATCGGCAGTTAGGAGGGACTTGAGCTGTTCGTCCTCCTCTTGAGCTAGGGCAAGGTCAGTGTTATTCAAGGCGGTACGCAAATGAATCGTATCGATTCGAGAAAGGGCGTCCGCCGTGACATTCTGTTTACCGGAGATATGCCTTATCTCCGTAGAATATTGCCCAATGAGGTCTAACCGACGCTCTTGTCGGGGGGAGACATTTCCCGACTTCTTCCGGAACGCATAGACCAATGGCTTGTGGTCTGTTAAGATGGAGAGTGAGCGACCTTCTATCATATGACGGAAGTACTTAACAGCGCTGTAGATCGCGAGCAATTCACGGTCGTAGGCGCTGTAACGTCGCTCAGTGGGACTCAGCTTCCTTGAAAAGAAACCAAGTGGTTCCGGGCGGCCTTCAATGTCCTGTTCAAGGACGGCTCCGATTGCGGTATCCGATGCGTCGCATTGGATAGAAAGTTCCGCTCCCTCGAGAGGGTATCGGAGTAAGGTGGCATTTGCCAATTGTTCTTTGGACAGTTGGAATGCTCTATCAGAGACTTCTGTCCAATTAATGGGGCGCTTATCATTGCGCTTGGCTCCTTTCAAGAATTCATTTAAGGGAGCTTGAACTTGGGCAGCGTTCTTCAGTGTTGGGCGGTAAAAGTTAAGCATGCCCAAAAATCGTCGAAGCTCACTCACGTTAGTAGGCCGGGGATACTTCATGAGGGCCTCCACACGGTCTGGTAGTGGGCGAATGCCCTGGTTGTCAACGACATAACCCAGATAGGTGATTTGCTCCTTGGCGTATTGACACTTATCTGGGTTGATGACAAGACCGAATTCACGGAGGCGCTCTAGGACCTGACGTAAGTGGCGTTTATGTTCGGCGTGGTCTTTGGAGGCGATGAGAATGTCATCAAGGTATGCATGGCAGCAATTAAGACCACGTGAAGCCGTGTCGATATAACGCTGGAATGTCTGTGCGGCATTCCTGAGGCCGAAAGTCATCACTTTGAACTCGAAGAGTCCGAAAGGTGTAATGACTGCGGTCTTGGGGATGTCTTCTGGTGCCACCGGAATTTGATGGTATGCCCTGGTGAGATCCAGGGTAGTGAAGACATTGCACCCTCGTAACTTGTACGAAAAATAGTAGAGGTGTGCAATAGGGTATCTGTCCGGGACAGTTGCTGCGTTCAACAGCCTGTAATCGCCACATGGGCGCCACTCACCAGAACGTTTCTTCACTAAGTGGAGTGGGCTTGCCCAGGGACTGTCCGACGGTTGGCAGATACCTAGTTCGATCATATGCTCGAACTCCGCGCGCGCCGCACGCCATTTTTCAGGAGCCAGTCGACGTGGACGCTGGCTCACCGGGGGACCACGTGTTTCTATATGATGAAACACCGTGGCTTTGTGTCGGCGTTGGTTCGGTAGAGGAATTGTTGTACTAACAAATTCCTGTACCATGATCTGAAACGGGTCTGGCCACTCTGTGGTCCCTGAAGTTGCCGCTGGTGATGCCGTCATGGGCAAGGGGGGTGCGGTTGGAGCCACTAGTCTGTTATGGGTCGAATCGACCAACAGATTATGTGCACCTAATAGGTCGGAACCTATCAGGGGTTCATTCACGTCCGCAATGACGAAACGCCATGTGATCGGACGACAAAGACCCAATTGAAGTGTCAGCTTTTTACGTCCGTACGTAAGTATCGGCGTATTATTTGCAGCTGACAATTTAAGTGCGGCTGGCACGCGGTTACGCGGAGCAAACGATCGCGGGAGGACTGAAATATCGGCGCCGGTATCGACAGTAAAGGCGATATTCAGTTTAGAATCTCGGATGGTTAGGCGACTTATCGTATGGGTGCCGGCCGATTGCGCGAGGGGGTCGGTCGGCAAAATTAGTTTAAAGAGCGCCTCTGGTTGGTGGAAGGTTGCGTCCAACCACAAGGCGCCTTGCAATTGAATGCGCGATCACCATATCGTTGGTGATTGGCGCACCAAGGCAGAGTAACGGCATTATCAGATATATTCTGCCTATTGGTATTGCCGTTACGGGGAGGTCGAGCCGGAGCTCGCTGAGAATTGGCCCGGTGAGGGCCATTTTGAGAGGTATTGGCCCTCTGTGGGGCATTCTGAGGGATGTAGGCCCTCTGAGGGGCAATTTGAGAGTAATTTTGCCGATTAAGAGGACGGCTCGGCATGGCTCGATTATGGGCGCTTCGAGGATTGTTCCTCACCTCCGCGCGAAATTGACTTATTTCGCGGAGGAGTGAGGTTTGGAGCGCCCGAAGGTCAGCAGGAGTTAAATGAGGTGGCGAACTTCTTTGATTAAATACGTTGGGGCCTGCCTCTGGATTCCCCCGTGGGAAATTGGTTGAGGCGGCCCTTCTATGTGGTAATTGGGTTTGAGGAGGATGGAGAACTGGGGCCAATTGAGGGGCTGTGAAAGGCAGACGAGAGTGCCGTGTAGGCTGGGCGGCGTGTTGAGAAACCGCCGCTACCTGGTACGCAGGAGGCTCAAAATACTGATCTGAGCTTTCCATAATTGCGTCCGCAATTTTGGATAAATAGCCCAAACTCTGATTGGGTTGGGCTATAAGTGCCGAACGGGCATGTTGGGGAAGACACCTCAAAAAGTGAGGCCTTATCAGGTCGTCCCCAATCCTGGTCCCCGCTATAGAGCGTAAATGGGTCAGGAAAAGAGATGGTCGCATCCCGGAAAGGTTGGTTACAGCGGCTAAACGTTGTTGCCGCACACTTCTAGGCTCGTCCAAAGCGTCGAGCAGAGCCTCACGCATGTTGCTATACGGGTTGCGGCCGGCCGACCTTATTATGTGGGCAACATGCGGTCGCTGAGTGCGGTCAAGCACTTTCAACAGCTCTACTGCACGAAGTTGTTCGTCGTGCAAGGCTGAGGCCTGGAAGATGCGGTCTGCTACTGCAAACCAAAAGTCTGGGTCCTCCTCATCGAAGGGGGGAAGCCCTATATTTGAATGGCGAGTCCCATTCCCGAGGCTGGAAGCATCGTGGGACTCTTGGGGCATTGGTTGCCTATGGGCTTGTTGTGAAGTACCGGACTAGTTGTGGGCATTAAAATGCCGGAATTTACCAAAGGGCCGGTACCAGGGGCGTTAGGAGCAGTAGTGGGTGTGTCTGTGGAAGTAGGCTGGGGTCGGTTCACGACGCCGGGGGCAACGGGTTGTGCCAGGGGAGTAGATTGTCCGGGCAAGTCTAGGTCAGCATCGACTTGCTCAGTGGGGAAATCGACGCTGGAGGCGTCGTGGAATTCAAGGGACTCGGGGTGTTCCTGGGCCTTTGTGGGGTAGACGTATTGATGCCAATCGCGGGCACTTGGTTCACTTAACTCCCCAACGATGTGCAGACGTCGAAAATTGTTCACCAAAAGGAAAAAAATAAAAATGCACAGATGATTTGGTTTAATTGTTAATGTTTCTTTTATTGATTACTTATAAAGAACGCACTTTCGATATTAAGTTCTTCTTCTTTACATTAATTTACACTGTTTCTTTTGATTACTAACATTTATTTAAACTGAGCCAGGAACAATATTTTAGTGATTAAAGCATTTATTAATGGATTCCTTTTATTTGGGACTGCTATTAATTGCGTTGAGATCACACACATCCAGTGTTAAACCTTTAGGTTGAGAATATCGGTTAAATAAGTTAAATCCATTTAAGGGAGTTGCGCGGTAATGAAACGACAACACTCTACTACTGTACGGACACTCTTTAAAATTGCACGACGCTGGACTTAGCGTGTGACTCGTTTGAGGAATGAAATCTGACTGTTCAATTGGTGCTCACCAAAGAAAAGGGAAACCTCAAGGAAACTGCAAAAGAGGAGGAGCTACACGATTAACTCGAGGTAGTTAATCGTGATTGGACCGGGGGAAATAGGCATACATGATGCGTATGTGTGTATGCCTCGCATACGATCGTCCGGCGACCCTGGACGGATGCCAACATCGCTGCAGCATCTTACACGAATGCAAACAATAACATCTGGGGTGCGAAAGACCCGAACCGAAGATCTGGTCATCCTATGGGAGGCCATAAATCAACATTTCGGTTGACGATGTGAATTCCCTTTGGTCCGCCGACGGGTGGCGGCCGTTATTAGGGATTTTTGTATGCATAGCATTCTGTGGTGCCAATGCGATGTTTAGGTATTGCAACGAATATAGGGTGCAGCCATTGCCAGATGTTGAAAGTAAACACTTGCTGGCTGCATCCAATTCGTTGCTTGTTTGCGGTCCCTGATCGGTGGAGACCGATAATAGGAAACCAGCGATTGCTGGTAATTAGGGAAATGTTTGGTTTGCCTCAGCCGAAACCTTGTCGGCGGTGGCAAACCAATGGGACCCAATAGCCGCATGCAAGGAGTGCCATGGGCAAACAAATAAAACGAGTCAACAAGGAACTCTTTGTTGATGTTGTTTCCATAGCATAAGGCTAAGGAAACGAGATGCCCTGGGTAGAATGTATGCCTAAGAATAGGATTTCGAATGCCACGGCAATGTGATAATCTTTGCCGTGGACTTATGTTTTTTTAGGAATCAATGCCTGCCCGAGGGTGAATTTTCGATGCCACGGCAAGGTGATAAGCTTTGCCGTGGACTTAATGTTTTTTTAGGAATTAATGCCTGCCCGAGGGTGAGTTTTCGATGCCACGGCAAGGTGATAAGCTTTGCCGTGGACTTAATGTTTTTCAGGGGTGGTGTTGGAGAAAAAGGGGTTTGGAAGGAAAACCCCCCACAGAATAGGTAAGCTGCCTAACGGATATTCAAAACAGTTATCCGATTGGGTAACCGTATTAATTCCAGCGATTTGGCTGGGGGTAAATGCCGTAGCAAGGTTACGCAACCTTGCTGAAGTTCGACCGAGAGGTAAGTCGTTCGCCTGGAATAGTGGGGATCGAGCGATGCATGGCTCTTCGGGCCCTGAAAAGCCCCTCACCTTTCTGGCCATGGTGTTTCGCGTGTTGACCATTATGGATAGTGACGCGAAACGGGAGTCAATGGCGTAAGAGAACGCGAAGAAAGGTGAAGGGGGGCCAATTTGTCAAAAGAAGTCGCAGGGCGTTGAGAGAATCACGAAAATCCCGGAACAAGGTTTTTACTAATTCAAATGAGTCGAGCGAAGGTCGGAGGAGTCGTATGCGCGATCACCGAGAGTTGTGTGTTAAATAGTACCCTGAAGGGGCTTACGCTAGTGTGCCGAACAACCAAATTATTCGCGGGCCGAAACAATTTAAAAAGATTTTAATACTAGTTTTGGTTGTAATAGGTGTCTTAATATGAAGGTATTAATTTTGTAATTTGGGGAAAGAAAACTAAAAAAAAAGGAAAAAACTCTTACATATATGTGATTTTTCTCTTATAATTTTGTGGATATCTTTAAATTGCTCTTTTCGTAACCTTGGTGTATTAAAAATTAAAATAATTTTTGTTTAATATCGTCTTGGATTAGTTTCTTGTTCACTTTGATTAAGTGGTCCAAGAATTAAATATTTAAATATTTGAAAAGAATTAAGCGACTTTAAAGTGATACAATGTAATGACAATCAAAAGCAACACGTAAGTTTCTAATTATTACTGTATTATTGATAAAACACGAATGTGGTTCTGTTTAATTTTTGCTTATAGATGTAAAAAAAAAAAAAAAAAAAAAAAAAAAAAAAAAAAAAAAAAAAAAAAAAAAAAAAAAAAAATTACTTGTATACGGTGTGTCTCGGGGTGTGAGTTAATTGAGCGCCAAACACTGGTTTCGTGTTGCGATGTACCCGAAAGGGTTTACAAATTTTATAAAAATTAAGGAAAGCAATCGAAATTAAGTACACTTGAGATAGAATGTCTCTATAAATGTACTAGGGGTGTGTTGTTTTATTGATGTTAAACAGGTCTATTGAATTAGGTATTTACGAATAATTACGGTATGTGCCTCAATAATTTTTATTGTGTTGTTTGTGGCTTGTACCCCGGAAGGGGGCTTACAAAAATCGGTATTCTGTCAATAAGGTTGTGCAAATTAAGAATTCGAGTTATAGGATTGTTGCCGTTACAATTAGTAATTATTGAACTATTTAGATTGCTAATATAATGAGAAGCGCGTTTGCTAGAAATTTTAATATTTAATTTCTTTAATAAAATTTCAGTTTAGTAATTTATCTATGACTATAGGGTATGTGATAAAAAGGTAAACACTTATACGGCCTTTACATTGTTGGTATATGTACGCATATGTATAAATTTCTTTATGAATCTAGTCTTAACATGTATAATGGTGACAGTTTACTTTACGCTAACATTTATTTATTTAATTGAAAAGCAACATATATTAGAAAAATCAACGACACAAATTAAAAATCAAAAGGACAAAAGTTAAAAATTATTTAATATGTTACTGTTTTTTGCATTGGCCCAGAAGGGGCTCGCGGAGATGTATACACAGAAAAAAAAGGAAAAAAGTAATAAAATAAAAAAAAAATATTTAAAAACTTGCGGTTTGTCCAGGTTTTCCGGAGCTGGTGTGGTGTTGTTACTACGGCGGTTACTGGGCCCTTGGAGTAGGGACTGCTGTGGAGCGGTCAGCTGCGTTGGGTTACAGTTGACTAAAGGTGTTTTTCGTCCGGGTATATGTTGGTGTCACTTGCACTGCACTGGTTAATGTTCCAAGGATTGCGAGTTCTTCCATCAAACAAAGTTTGCGTGAAAAGGTGCGCGTTCACTGGTCGTGGTTACCAAAAGTCACTGGTTGTTCGGAAGTTGCGTGTTCTTTTCGCGGTCACCAATGTGGGGTCGTTTTGGCTTGTGCACCGTCATGGGCGCTGGTTACCACACCCCCACTGTTTCGCACTTCAAACAATTCTCCGACGAAGGATGAGAAAAATAAAAGAACTGGTTAAGTTGTATGAATTGTTTTTTTATATTTGTGGCTCATTTTATTGAAATATGTACATTCACTGAGATTGTTTATTGTAAGGATTCGCGAGGTTACAGAACAATTGTTAATTGGTTAAAACTGGTACACACTAGGATTGTTTATTGCAAAAACCCGCGAAGTTATTTACAGCGTAAATCGCATTTTCAGATACGAACTTCTCGCAAGAGATGTATTTATACGCGGGAATCGAACGCTTGCATATTCTCACGACTCAATCAAACACCACGACTTCGATCCGTGTGTCTCGTTAGACAATTGGTGACTCCGCACTCAAAAAACATATATGTCTGTGCCCGACTGGAGATGAAATCTGACTGGGTATTTAATGCCCACAAAAGAAAAGGGACACCTAAAGAAAACCGCAAAAGGGGAGGAGCTGCACGATTAACTCGAGGTAGTTAATCGTGATTGGACCGGGGAATAGGCATACATCATGCATGTGTGTGTATGCCTCGCATACGATCGTCCGGTGACCGAGGATGGATGCCAGCATCGCAACTGCATCTTCCATGAATGCAAACAATGAATGACTTGCGGCTGTGTACACAATTGATTGTGCTATACATGCCGGCAACAAGGAACGTCTGGGGTGAAAACAACACGAACCGAAGATCTGGTCATCCTATGGGAGGCCATAATTCAACATTTAGGTTGATGGTGTGAATTTCCTTTGGTCCGCCGACGGGTGGCGGCCGTTAATAGGGAATTGTATATTCATAACACTCTGTGGTGCAAATGCGATGTTTAGATATTGCAACGAATATAGGGTGCAGCCATTGCCAGATGTTAAAAGTAAACACTTGCTGGCTGCATCCAATTCGTTGCTTGTTTGCGGTCCCTGATCGGTGGGGACCGATAATAGGAAACCAGCTATTGCTGGTAATTAGGGAAATGTTTGGTTTGCATCAGCCGAAACCTTGTCGGCGGTGGCAAACCAATGGGACCTAATAGCCGCATGCTAGGGGTGCCATGGGCAAACAAGACAACGAGTAATCAATGAACTCTTTGTTGATGTTGTTTCCATAGCATAAGGCTATGGAACGAGATGCCCTGGGTGCAATGCATGCCTGAGGATGAGATTTCAAATGCCACGGCTATGTGATAATCTTTGCCGTGGACTTAATGTTTTTCAGATATCAATGCCTGCCCGAGGATGAATTTTCGATGCCACGGCTAAGTGATAAGCTTTGCCGTGGACTTAATGTTTTCAGATAGTAATGCCTGAGGATGAAATTTTCGATGCCACGGCTAGGTGATAAGCTTTGCCGTGGACTTAATGTTTTCAGGGATGGTGATGGAGAAAAAGGGGTTTGGAAGGAAAACCCCCACAGAATAGGTAAGCTGCCTAACGGATATTCATAACAGTTATCCGATTGGGTAACTGTATTAATTCCAGCGATTTGGCTGGCGGTAAATGCCGTAGCAAGGTTACGCAACCTTGCTGAAGTTCGACTTAGAGCTGAGTCGGTTCGCCTGGAATAGTGGGGATCGAATGATGTATGGCTCTTCGGGCCCTGAAAAGCCCCACAGTCCTACAGGAGTGTTGCCCGCTATAAACGGTATTCTCGAGGGTATTTCTTCTGATTCTGGGCAACTAACCCATTCTGAACTGTCGGATCGTGGGTCCTCTGCAGCATCACTATTACTGTCACCTTCGCTGTCTATTACTCTAATCTTTCGACTTCTTACACCTCTTACTTCATCACTATCATCATCACTGCTTCTATTTTCTCTATCGTCAAGCTCTCTGTGTGTAGCTGTAATTTCCTCATATAGCAACTCTAAATCAAACTCATCTTCACTCGAACTTATTTCACTCATGGTAATGGGGATCAGAAACTTAAACTTTTTTAGTGTTTTTGCCACGGCTGTCAAGTTCGAACTGAGGCCGAAAATACCGTCCGCTTCGTAGTTGCATACTAATTTCAGATACGAAAGTCTTATCTCTGTTTGAAGGGACATCATGTTACATTTCATAAGATTATACAAAACGAGCGTAGGAACCCGCGTCGAAAAAACAAAACGTAAACAGTTACCGTCACGGATCGAGTTACCGCAGCGAACGAAGTGGTGAGCGACAGTCACCGCACGAGTTGTGGGATCAAACCGCGTGGTGAGTGAGACTCAGCTCTCGAGTGCAAAGGGTTAATTTCAGGCTTTCCTTTAAAACTTCGAAAAAAAAACGGAAGTCAGTAATTGACGCAGGAATTACATTAAAAAAGGGGGACACGTATTGCCTTTACAATAGTTGGTCCATTTTTTGTTGGCTTAGTTTAAATCTTCCTTGAATATATCTAATCTAAATACACAAATGTAGGGTCGGAATAAGTCTTCATATATTACTGTGGGTGGTTCTGACCATGGCATCGTCAAGGATGCAGATTCGACAAAAATACGCACGTCACTCGAAAACCGAAAACAAAATGAAGCTGACGAACACTGGCCTCTGCACTCAAGTTCCTGGGTTCTGTGCACTACGAAACAAACGTCAAATAAAAACACGATGTAGTTGTCCTGTTGGGTGTTTTTTTATTTTCGTAAGCTCCTTGATAATTTACAGTATTAGTCGAGAATTTAACAATCTCTTTGTTTCTGAACAAACTTTACTAATATATTATTAATATTGTCGCGACCACTTTATTTTAAATTAGACTTGGCTTTAACGATGTTACTTTAGCAGGACGAATTGGGCACCGACCCTTCGACTACATTAGTCAAGACTCCGACCGAATGAATCCGTGCGCACTCTTACGATGTGTTAATCTGGCAGCAAGAAGAAGTGCCTACCGTAAAGGTTATTATCAGACTCCTCGTTGGATGACTCTTTACAGAAATCCGACGAAAACCAAAAAAAAAAAAAACTAAAGGATCCGCCGCCAATGGCGAAGGTCCAAACAAAGGAAAAAAGAGAAAAACTCATGTAGCAGATCGAATCGGCTGCTACATGTCTGGGCAAGATAAACTGCCGCCATACGCAACGGATAGATTCTTGATTGACGTGAGTCAATAAAACCCTTGCCGAAGGCAGAAATCTATCTTGGAAAAATGTATCGAACATTGGGCATGGCCGCTGTTAGATCATCTAGCATAAACAAATTTCGGTCGTATGATTCGATGCATGTTATGTTAGGGATATGTTAATCCCGTTGAAAGGTACTGTCAGACGAAAGTATTCGCTTGAATGTTTACTTTGTGTAAACTAAAATTGGTGGCCATGGCCGATGCTGGTGATAGTTCCAAGAAACGGCAACGGATCATAAAATCGGTCATGCTTAGATCCAAGCAAAATATGCGCGCCTGAAAGGCCAATGTGTGGTTTGATCTTCTTTACTTAAGGAAAGATAGATCGTAGACATGCCGTTGGAAATCTGGCTTGCAGCTGTGCAAGCAACCCGAAATAATGCTAGGTCAATGAATGGGTACGAAAATAACACACGGAAGCGTGTGTTGGTGGATATGTGCCATCCATTGTTCGGTCGCGGAAGCTCGATTGATGGATTGATGTCATGGCAAGATGATAATCTTGCCGTGAATTATGCTTTTAGGAATGACCGTGGGGAAGAGATTTGGAAAAGCACCCAAAAAAGGTAAGCTGCCTAATATATATTTATGTCGGTTATCCTTGGGGATAACCGAATTAATTCCAGCGAATTGGTTGGCGGTTAATGCCGTAGCAAGGTTGCATAATCTTGCTGAAAATTCGACTTTAAGGTAAGTCGCATCGCTGCGAATGGTGGGGATCCAGCGATGCATGGTTCTTCGGGCCCTGAAAAGCCCCACATTACTTCTAAGAAAACACAGAAAAAAAAGAGAAAATATGCTTATTTTGTACATTTATATAACAAACTCATAAAAAAAAGTGTATAACATTAAATATGCATTAAGATTATAATAATAAATAGGTTGGTTTTTCGAGGCACCTCGTTTCAAATGATTGTTTGTTTGTGAGGTGGCTCTCAACTCAGCAAAAAAAAATATTTCTTAAGTATCTTGCAATTCTGTTCGAATATGCAGAGCGTTGAAACCAAGCGAAATCTCGTTCACAATATTCAGCCGTAGAACAGAAAACAAACGATCGATTTAATTAAATTCAACCTTTTTTATTTTACATGAATTCACCTTCTACTCCTTCAAATGAAAAGTACAAAAATCCACTGACTTATTCAAGTCACAACAGTATCCAGTTTTCACAATACGTTACTTTTTCCGGGAATTTAAAACGTTCCACTAAACAGAAAAAAACTGAATTATTCTTTTCTTTCGAAAAAGCCGTTGAACCCAAAAATATCGTCGGCTATGGAATAGTGGTGTTCTCCTCAACGAATCCAGCAACATGCTCTCGTATCAGCTGGCTGAATTTTCTCTAGAATCAGCGAGCACTACGAAAAGCGTTCCACAGCACGGCTAATGATGACTGATTATGCTAGCATACTTACGGGTGTTGCGATGGTAGAATTTCACCAATTCACAGGAATTAATTGCTCATCTGTTTAACTGACAAATCTTATGTGTTGCACGGTTGCGTGTGCAACAGTTTGTTTACTTTCATTTTAGTTAACTACTGATCTAATGGAAATTTAAATATAATTTAGAATTGGAGTAATTTGTGGTAATTATACTTTTGACTGCAACAAAATCGTTTACTAGCTAAAAGCTCGCTAATTGTTATTACAGGTTATTGTTATTTAAGCAGATAGTGTTCAATTAGAATATGCGAGTAACTCTATTATATAAACCACTAATAACTTACATGCTTACTGCGGTCTTGATGAGGCTGTTTATATATTTTGTCTCGTCACTGCTCTTGCTGTTGCTTCCCGAACTGTTTTGACTCTGGTTATCCGGCTCTGTTTCGATGGCTGCTGGTCGGTGATGCTTGTTAAAGGTACCAGGTATCCTTCAATTGTCTTTAAAATCCTCCACTTGCCCTAAAGTCACTGTTCCAACTTCGAAGCTCGAAGGTTGCGCGATCTTAAATTTTACCATAAAGGTCCTGTTTTCGATCAGAAGGCGCGATTGTTCTACACTCGCGGGAGTTATGGTTTTTGAGTTCTAGTTGAAATACGAAAAACACGGCCCGAGGGGAAAGTCGACCCAATCTTCCATTAACACCACAAATAGAAAAATCCAGGAAATCAAAACTCGTAGTTTTCTTTTTTTTTCTTTATTGTCACTTATTATTGTATCTTATGATTATATGAACTTTTCTAGACCTTCGTCATCCTATTCTATTTGGTTTACACTTATTTTTATTTTTCTTTAGTTTTTCATATTAGCATCAATTAGCAATCACTTGGTTTTCCTTAACTTATTCACTTAGTTTAGTTTTCTACATTAACATTAACTAACAGTCACTTTGTGTTCCTTTGCTTAGTGCTTTATATTGTCGTCAAACTAACAGTTACTTCGCATTCCTTAGTTTAATTTTTCATATTATCAGCAATTAACAATCACTTTGTATTCCTAAGTTCAGTTTTTCATATTATCAGTAATTAACAATCACTTTGTATTCCTAAGTTCAGTTTTTCATATTATCAGTAATTAATAATCACTTTGTATTCCTAAGTTCAGTTTTTCATATTATCAGTAATTAATAATCACTTTGTATTTCTTATTTGCTTTCTATTATTACTTTCGATTTAGCATCCCACCTACCACTCTTACGATCAACTCTTATTATTTTCTTGACCAACCCCGACTCCTTATCCTCACGACCGACAACCAACTGCCTTCTTAATTACTTCCTATAACTTCTCGACACCCCGGGGTCAACGCTTCTCGATTACCACAGTGCAATTCAATTTTAATTGCCCCAATTTTCGATTGTTGGCCTCAGTTCGCAATCACGATATATCGCTGACTCAATCAATATACCTTCATTGACTTGAACTCGGGTTCAAGCTCTACTGTAGCGAACTGACCCAATTACTTTCTTTTATGTTTAGTGTGCAATCAATTGCCTTTCCGTGATTTGTTAATTGTTCCGGAATATGCAATTGATTGCTTTTGCACTATTGAGCAATCGTTTCGGCATATGCAGTTAATTGCTATGGAAAATGAAACTACTCGTTTTTACACGATTTGCCAATTGCTTTGGAATATGGACTTACTTGCATTATCGTTTTGTGGGGTCATCTGAGTTTACAATCGGATGGCGTTTTTAGGTTTAGGTGTGTCAATGATCTCTTGTACATCATCTTTGACTATGATGTCATTGACACGCTTAACACGGGTCACCAATGTGGGTGTTATTTACGTTGGCATCAGCAAGGATGCGTTTTTAGTAAAAACACCACAGATTGTTCGCTAAAACTCCACCGACAAAAAAACAAATCACCAAAATTGTCTATCAAAAAGAACGCAAGCACCAAGAACAAAATAAATAAAACAACTGAATTAATTTCTTTATTTTTATCCACGAGTTCACAAGTTCGTTACACGGATGGTTTGAATATATAGGATTTATTACTGTTATAATCTCCAGGTTATTGTTTAGCATTATTCTTCGATTCTATCGGACTGGAGATTATATTGAAATCCGCCGACCGTGCTTCCTCATCTCGTCCGAGGGAAGATCGGGGACTATTTCATTTATGATTATTAAAAAAAAACACTTTTAATATTACTTTTGCTTGTTTTATTAAAGACAAAAACAAGACTGGCACACACTTTCCATCGGTTAAACGAAAACAAAATTTTAACAAAACTAAACTTTCTCCAGAGACTCTTTACATTACTTTTACAAAACGAACGTTAATATTTTTGTCGCGAGCCAGCGGTGAAACGAGACTTACTCCTTCGGTGGTTATTACTCGACTCGTGGCAAAAGTACAAATTCTCTCTTTGTACATTATTCTTTCGTTAAGTTTTTGGTGAACGAAGTCGAACCTGCGAAAAAAGGGTCATCTTGCTCTCCAGGTACCCGAAAGCCAGGAACGCGAGTTATGGTTTTCGAGTACTAGCAGAAAACTAGAGTCACGTCACCTAGGGCATGGCGACCAAATCTTCCTTTAATAACACAAACACAATTCTAGGTAACAAAACACAGAGTCACTCTTTGCTTTTCATTCACTTTTATTGTTTCTTTTGTTACATCAATTTACCTTTCCTTCTTTTACTTTAGTCTATTCACAATTTCTTTCTGGCAATAATTCGGAATTCACTATACACATCTTTCTGATACATCAATTAACTTGTATATATTGTTCTTTAATCTATTCACAATTTTCTTCAGTCAATAGTTTGAAATTCACTATATTCATCTTTATGTTACATCAATTAACTTTTATATATTGTTCTTTAATCTTTTCACAATTCTATTTAGTTGATAATTAGGAATTCACTATGTTCATCTTTCTGTTACGTCAATTAACTTTTATTTCTGTTACGTCAATTAACTTTTATATATTGTTCTTTATTCTATTCACAATTTTCTTCAGTTAATAATTTGGGTTTCACTACACTTATCTTTCTGTTACATTAATTAATCTTTACATATTATTCTATCTGTTCACAATTTTCTTCTGGGCTCTCTCGGCACTTTCGTTTCACTTCAGATTCACTTCCAGCCTCCTCTTATCAACACCCGACTCAGTTACCTTTTCGTCCGATCTCTCACCGACAACCTTTCCGATTGGTATCTCCAATCCTTCTCTCACGACCCAAACACCGACTCTCCAGACAAACCACCGACTTTGAAGACAACCCACTGACTCCCCCCTAATTACTTATTAAACGTTTCACCGCACCTCGGGATCAATACCTCCCAATTATGACAGTGCAATTCAGTTTTAATTGCCCTCATTTCCGCTTATTGCCCTCAGTTCGCGACCACTGTGTTTTCGCTGAACCCGTCAATACTTCCTCATTGACTTGAACTCGGGTTCAAGCTTTCCTGTTGCGAACTGACCCAATTAATTTCGTTTATGCTTTGTATGCAATCAATTGCCTTTCCGTGATTTGTTAATTGTTCCGGAATATGCAATTGATTGCTTTTGCATTAATGGGCAAAGGTTTTGGCATATGCAGTTAATTGCTATGGAAAACAAAACTAATCGTTTTTACACGATTTGCCAATTGCGTCGGAATATGGACTTACTTGCATTATCGTTTTGTGGGGTCATCTGAGTTTGAAATCGGATGGCGTTTTTAGGTTTAGGTGTGTCAATGATCTCTTGTACATCATCTTTGACTATGATGTCATCGACACACTTAACACCCCCACCGCCAGAATCCGAATTCTCCTGAATTCTTAAACTTTTAGCTAGCTGCTTTAACTTTAGTTACATGTACTCTTCCCAATATCATTCATTTTCTGTTACCTACACATATTGTTATAATATTTGACCATTCATTTTGTATCCTCCGTTTTCCTTAAAATTTGTTTGTCCGTACATTCAATCATGTAATTATTTTTCAGTAAGTTGCTTTTGTTATATACATTTTCTTCTTCTTTCGGTACTTAGTTTAAGCTTACATTCACTTTTCGGATCGCTATTTCAACATTCTTGGCTTTATCTCTTTTAATATTCTTCTATCTTTCTAACATTAATATTTCCAACATTTCACCAATTTATTTTAGTAAGGAATTTTGATTGCTTAGAGTAAATACTAAATATGACAGTGGTATGTTGTTGCATTTAAGTTAACATGTTGTGGTTATAATTTTTCAAGTACTAAGCATCGGATTTTAATTTCTTTTGTGAATGAAGTCTTTAATTTCCTACTATTATTATGAATTTGATAGCGTATTGGGTCTACTTAAATAGATTAAAATAGTATTACTTGTGATCTTTCAAGGTATATATATGTATCATCTGTGTGGAATTAAAATTTCTATATATCTTATGAGTCTGTCCTCTTCATAAAAATTCATTGATAGATTTCTTTTGCTACAACCAACGATGTCTTATTCTTCCTACTCTTCGCTTTAAGCTATCGACTTGTTGTCTCGTTTACCGTTTGTTTTCGTTGAACGTTTTAATTTTTCGAATGATACCGATCGTTATAGTTTCATATAGCCATCTGTATCTTTGTTTCAGTCCAAAGCTTCCTACTCTCAATTCCTGTTATTATTCCTAATAAGTTCGAGTGTGAATGCTTTACGTTTGTTCTGGTTTGCTTTGGTAAACTGCAACCTACTGTCATGAACATCACCTATAATTTTGAGCGGTCCTTTAATATTACTGGTAGTCTGAACGTTGTCTAGTGGAGCTATCCTACGATATGCTTTGTCTCTGTGCCTCAGTCTCTTATAGTTCTGTACATGTCTTATACTCCTGCTTTCTTTGTAATTGGTGGGCTTCCTGTCGCACATTCTTTCTCTACATTTGCTACAACTGTTAGTCACGAGATAAATGTATTTACGTAGCTTGGGAAAGTATATTTTCTTTTTCAGACTATGGTAACTCTCGCTAATTCCCTTGTGTCTTGACCCTTTGTCATGATACCGATATAGTTGATTACACAACTCTTTCTCTGTCTTAACCTCTTGGGCTCTTCCGGACCACCGTATGAATTTTATCTTTTTGTTAGACAAGAATAAGGATATCAAAATTGACTGTACCTTATGGTAGTCTGTAACTCGAACTTCTGAATAAATTCCGACGCGGCCTCTTCTAACGTACCTTTTCAGTGTCTTTTCTATCTTACTTCTGCTTTCTAATGGATTTACTTCTATTATTACTCTTTTATGGACAACCTGGACTTCTTGCGTCGGGCTGTAGGTCAGTACGATTTGAGTCTTATATTTATTCACTATCTCGTCTTTTATCCCTATGTCGTCCAATTTGTGCCTACCTGTAGGATGACGAGTTGCCCTATCGTAGAACGCTACCTTAGATTTGCTTTTGTTATCTTTGCCTTTTCTTTTCGAACGCTGTAATCTATTCGGGAAATCTGCTACCTTATTCTCTTTCCCTTGCAAGTACTCATGATTGAACTGGATATCTCGCACTTCACTTATTTCGAGCATATTGACCTCTTCATCAATAGTCTTTGTCCCGAATGGAAGGCTCACTCCATTAGTCATATAAATTTTCTTACTCCTCATGCAAATCTTTTCGACATTTTTCTCTATCCAATCCATACCTAGAATAAAATTGTATGGTTTTCTCATCCTTAATGCCACCCACCTTATCCTTGCGTTATCTGAATATTTAAATTCTACTGGGCATACTGATGCTACTGTCTTATTTCGCCTGTCTACTTCTCCCTGAATTGTCTCTATAGCTGTCGTGTTGGTATCTATTACATTGTATCTAAGTCTCGGGGTATTGCTTTCATTCAGGATACTTATCGTAGATCCTGTGTCTAATAATGCTAGATATTTCTCTCCTTCGATGGTTAGTGTTATTACTATTCTATTCTCCGCCGTTCGTCTGTGAGAAAACTTGTCTGCTACGTTTCTTGCTTCTCGCCTACTTATCATGTCCACTGACATGTGGTCTGAGCTTTCCCTGTGGTGTGCACTATTACCTATATGTGGATGTCTTTGCACAGATCTTTCATTTCCCTGCCTAACATTACTTGGCCCTGTCCTCCAATTAAGGTTATCGCCTGAGTTTTGCCTTAATCCGTGGTTTGTCTTGAAGTTAGTATGATTGCCTCCTTGTCTTCCAACATTACCTTCGCCTTGCCTATTCTCGAATCTGTTTCTGTGGTCTATACGGTCTGGCTTGTGATTCCTATTAAAATGTCGGTTGTTCGTCGTGGTTGGTCTATGTTCTATGTTACTCGTAGGATTTAAATTAGTCTCATCCATTCCAACAAAAGAGTCTATCACATTTCTTACCTCTGTCAGATTCGTTTTGTCCATTATATTATATGCCAAGGTACCTGAAACTAAGCTCTTAACTTTCTGGACTAGCATCCCACTGAACATATCTATCATTGCATTACCGTCTGTACAAAATACGGAATACTCTGCAATGTCATCCACAAGATATTTCAATTTGTTGCTGAGGTCGAGGATCGAGTTTGCCCTTAATAACATAATGTCCCTCGTCAGGGCCATTTGGTCTCTCTTTGGTCTGTAATGCAGCTTCAATTTTTGCTGGCACTCTTCCCAATTTTGAGGAGGGTTTACTTTTAAAAGGTTCTTTGCTGAGCCCAGTATTTTTTGATCGTAGATCATACTGAAAGCTCTCGCCTTTTCCTCTTCCTGTCCAGCTCTGTATTCGCCCAGCTTTCTCGATACCGCATCTATGAACGAAGGTAAGGTCCCTTTTGCCCCATCGAGTTCGCGAATGTGACGAATTTCTTTTTCCAGCCTCTGACTCGTGCTCTGCTGCTGGTTCTGGACCATCAGCTGAGTCAGTGCTGCTATACATTGCTCCATTTGCTGAGCCATTCCTCTTCTTTCGTCTATCAGTCTATTTCGCGCTTCTCTCCGATCAATTTTGTCGGCTAGATATACCCGTACCGAATCTTATCTTCTCGATGAACACGACGACAGTTTCTCTTATTTTACGTACCGTGACTATTGTTTTTTCCGCTGAAATCGATTGCGAATTTCTTCCTCCCTTGGCTCGCTAATACTCTGTACCGACTACTGAACTATACAACTACCCACAATTATATTTCTGAAACATTAACCAACGTTGCAGGGACTTTTCCTGTATCACACTAATTGGGGGAAATAGAACGGCCACCTACAAGGAAAATAATTTCGATTTTACGACTGCCTTCCCTGGAATGGTTGGATACTTACTTCCTTTTTCCGTCATGTACTTATAATGGGTACGCTGTCGCAAAACTGCCGACAAGTACCTTTTTGAACTAGCAACCACGTAGCAAGGACTCTCTACGAAACAAAACAACTAGGGCTAATAAAATGATTACTTATACCAGAGAGAAAAAAAAATTCCTTCTTTCCTTTCACGACTCCATTCTGCTTCCGACCGAGTTAAATGTTTCTTCTTTTTTTCTTTGTAGTACCTACCCTAGTAAAATTGTTAATCCTCCCGCAGTTCCAACAATCCCTTTGACTTATTACGCTTATTTAGGAGTCTGTCTTTGGATCATGTCTTTTGACCGAATGATCACCTAGCAAGGAAGAATGTATGGCTGTATCTCTCTACTTATTTTACACCAAAATTATGGCTATATTTGAATAAATGCATCACAGTTACTTTCGTATTTCTTTCTACACTTGCATTGATATTAGTTGTTATTCTTTAAATGGAAGTGGTGGCTATTAGTGCAATATATTTGAACATTGGTGATTGTGTTTTTTTTTTTGACATATCTACCCTATTCATTATTCAAAAAAGAAATACTTAACAATTGACCTAATCGCTTATAATAATAACAATACATTATTTTGTTTTCCTTAACACTATTAAATAACAATTACAACCTTACGGTGATTTTATTGTGTTGTTCTGGCCGCTGCTGTTGTTGGTGTTGACTGTTGTCTTCCTGCTGGCTCTCCAATGTTGCTTTTATTTATTCGTTTGTGATGACACTGCTGCCGTTGTTGTCGTTGATGATATCCTCTTTATTTATTTATTATTTCTGGCGGTTCAGTTTTTTATTTCAGTTTTTAACTAGTATTGTCTTTCATTAAGTGTCACTATTAAAACTTCTCTTTTTTTTCAGTTCTCATGGGCTTTATTTTTATTTTAGATCTTTAGTTCGTGTTGTCACTGTCTGTTGCTTAATATCATTATCACTTTTCGTTCCTTGGTCCTGAGGGTTTTTGCTTTTTTTTTTTTTTTTTTTTTTTTTTTTTTTTGGATAGTGGTTTCTACGCGAATCACTAAATTGTGCCTTGATCCGCTACGTGTCCACTTATTTAAAACGTAATTGTCCGATCACTTTCCTCTGTTTCTACCGAATAGAGGAACGCCGACTGCGCCAGTTATGGTTTTCGAGTACTAGCAGAAAACTAGAGTCACGTCACCTAGGGCATGGCGACCAAATCTTCCTTTAATAACACAAACACAATTCTAGGTAACAAAACACAGAGTCACTCTTTGCTTTTCATTCACTTTTATTGTTTCTTTTGTTACATCAATTTACCTTTCCTTCTTTTACTTTAGTCTATTCACAATTTCCTTCTGGCAATAATTCGGAATTCACTATACACATCTTTCTGATACATCAATTAACTTGTATATATTGTTCTTTAATCTATTCACAATTTTCTTCAGTCAATAGTTTGAAATTCACTATATTCATCTTTATGTTACATCAATTAACTTTTATATATTGTTCTTTAATCTTTTCACAATTCTATTTAGTTGATAATTAGGAATTCACTATGTCCATCTTTCTGTTACGTCAATTAACTTTTATTTCTGTTACGTCAATTAACTTTTATATATTGTTCTTTATTCTATTCACAATTTTCTTCAGTTAATAATTTGGGTTTCACTACACTTATCTTTCTGTTACATTAATTAATCTTTACATATTATTCTATCTGTTCACAATTTTCTTCTGGGCTCTCTCGGCACTTTCGTTTCACTTCAGATTCACTTCCAGCCTCCTCTTATCAACACCCGACTCAGTTACCTTTTCGTCCGATCTCTCACCGACAACCTTTCCGATCGGTATCTCCAATCCTTCTCTCACGACCCAAACACAGACTCTCTAGACAAACCACCGACTTTGAAGACAACCCACTGACTCCCCCCTAATTACTTATTAAACGTTTCACCGCACCTCGGGATCAATACCTCCCAATTATGACAGTGCAATTCAGTTTTAATTGCCCTCATTTCCGCTTATTGCCCTCAGTTCGCGACCACTGTGTTTTCGCTGAACCCGTCAATACTTCCTCATTGACTTGAACTCGGGTTCAAGCTTTCCTGTTGCGAACTGACCCAATTAATTTCGTTTATGCTTTGTATGCAATCAATTGCCTTTCCGTGATTTGTTAATTGTTCCGGAATATGCAATTGATTGCTTTTGCATTAATGGGCAAAGGTTTTGGCATATGCAGTTAATTGCTATGGAAAACAAAACTAATCGTTTTTACACGATTTGCCAATTGCGTCGGAATATGGACTTACTTGCATTATCGTTTTGTGGGGTCATCTGAGTTTGAAATCGGATGGCGTTTTTAGGTTTAGGTGTGTCAATGATCTCTTGTACATCATCTTTGACTATGATGTCATCGACACACTTAACACGCGTGAGCGTGTTTTCGCGAATCAGAATCGAGCAGCTGCTATGGTTGCTCGACTTTGGTTTATGGGTTGTGCGACCAGGATTTATTCTTTTTACCAGCTGCTGGTTGCTTGATTTGATCTCAGAATCGTCACGTCGAGTATTTGTATTTGTTATATTTGCTTGGTAACGATTCTGGGATAGTTGTATTAGACAACCGCAGTTGCAGCTGCTATGTATGTAGTATGACGATTTTAGGCAATTTGCTTAGGAAAATGGGATAATGGATGGGATGCTATAAATCCAATATAGGAAATATATAATATGGAAGTGGGTATAGGTTAATATGGGGGATACATCTAATATATGTAATAGATATTTAATATGGAAATGGGTATATTGGGATTGTGGGAGGATGGTAGGGCTTCGGGAGTACTACATTAACATTTATTACGACACATTACAAACACGCTTGATTAGACACTTTAGTTAGATTTTGACCGAAATTAACAATGTGTTTAAAACGACAAACTATTGGTTGTAAATGAAACATTTGTCGCGGGAAACGAAAACAACTGCGTGAGATTACTCCTCAAAAGTAGTTGCGCCTACTTCCGGTGATAAAATTGGGCGTGTGGTGATGGTGCTTAGTACTTGTGCTATGGTTAGCACCTGTTCTACTTCCGTCACCAGCGGAATTCACTCACTGCACTGTGTCACTTGCTGAGTAGCTTATCCTTAGTATCTCCAAACTACTGCCCTGACTCCAAATCTGGCTCCGATCGCAGTGTGGGTCCATAGCTCTTTATTCAAAAAAAAAAAAAAAAAATCAACGTGTTACAATATGGTTTCAAACAAAAATCAATATTTTACACTGATTGAAATATGTGTAATTATATACAGTTTCAAACGAAAACTGACATTTCAGACTGATTGAAATATGTGTAATTATATACAGTTTCAAACGTAAAGTAACATTTCACACTGATTGAAATATGTGTAATTATATATATATAGTTTCAAACAAAAAGTAATATTTCACACTGATTGGAATATGTGTGTTGAACCTCTTTGCGTTTACCGGGTACGAGCGACGACGATTTGAAATTGTAATTTCACGAAAATATTCGAATTGCGAAACGAACGACGATTTAAATAAAGAAAAACGACATATAATGTTCATCACAATATTTCTCCTTTATTCAATATGTGTATAACAAATCAATTTTACGAACGAAACTATTCTTGGATTCAACGGACGGAGAATATTTAATTTTTACGACAACGAAACGATCACATGTCGACAACGACAACGAAACGAATAACATGTCGACAACGACAGCGAGTTTAATCCAAAACTAAACTAATTTACATAATTCAACATGACAAGCAAAAACTAAATAATAAAAATGGCAATAACACACACAAAACAGTGCTGCCAAAACATGAGGGTATTTACAAAAAACCATAAAGAATTAATACTAACAATCAATAACAAAAATAATAATTAAGTTCAATGGCTTGAACTAGTTAGTTCAAGCACGCGACAATGTGTAATTATATATATATAGTTTCAAACAAAAAGTAATATTTCACACTGATTGAAATATGTGTAAGTAGTTAATGATAATTTTAAACCACGACCTATTTTTGGCACGCGACTGCACTATAGGACCATCAAAAATGAACTCCGCCTTTTGATCAGAGCGATAGAACACCAAATACTCTGTCATCGTTTCGATGCCCATATTTGGTAATAATCTCTGGTATCTGGAGCAAGCAGTAAGGGTTGCACAGCGTAGTGGCACGATGATCCCTTTCGCTGCTCGTCGCGTGTGTCGCCCAGCATGCGAACCATAGACTTGAATTTGAATAAACAATCGTCCGCAGCCGGGGCGAGTCATACTGTAAAGGATTGGGATGTATATACGATCAGCGACTACTTGTAGCTGCTCGTTTGCATGTTATTGTTGGTGTCTCCACGCAACCATCCAGATACCTTGGTGTACTTGTCGGTCAGATGACCGTTGGATGTGGGCATGCTTGCAAAGGGTAAGATACAATATTTCATGTGTGCGGCTGGCGCGTGAAAGTTCATCTCATTGAATTAGTTCAAGCAATGTTGGTCGCTACTTGGTGCAACAAAATTGCTTTTAATGTGGTGGATGCCGGCTCATTCAAGGATATCGAACCGAAACGTGTATCAAGAATTGGTTAAGCATTCATTTTCATTTTTAAAACATTTTTTATTTTCTATTTATATTCTTAGTTTCTAAATTAAAGGCTAGACAAAAAATGCTTAAATTCTAGCTTAATTATCTTATAAAATAACTTAGTGGTCCTTCGCAGACGCTCTAAGCTAAACATTACTTAACCATTATATAATTTGCCTTTCGGCGACAGAATTTTGTGGCAGTACTTATAATTATTTGAAAGACAAAGAAAAATTTGAAAAACTTTGTCATTTTTTTTTTAAATTTAACCTACTTAACTTACCTATTTTTTATTTATTTATTTATTTATTTTTTTTTTAACTTAACTTAACCTAAATCTTATACTACCCTAATTCTAGAAAAGCTAAGTCTATGTAAGCTAGCTGATGATAGTGTGATTCTATACCGACTTTGGTATCCAGGTCTTTATATGCCATTCACCCACCAGAACTGTTGACGCTGTCTAATACTATCGTCCCGGTCTCTGTGGGAGATAGCCCTTCTGAAGCGCAGGAGCTCTTCTTCGGTGCGCGTTACTTCCCGGTCGTAGCACAACCGCCCGTCTACGGATGATCTACTTACATGATAGATCAGCGGAATTCCGGATCTATCCTGTATAAGCCCTTTCATGTCCAAGTCAAGAAACGCCTCTGGTGGAACAAAGCCGTTGCGACGCACGCTCTCATAGTACAAGGTGTTTGGATAATAGGCCCCGAAAATTAGGTCATTGGACGAGCTTATTGCTCTCGCAATATGCCCTCTGATTAATTTAATCACAAAATTATCCACCCTATTTATGTACGCTTCATTATATAAAGTCTCATTTGAGTAATACTTTTTATAGTCCGATTCCGGTGTCCGATATAATCTGAGACAACTTCTGAGATACTTTCTTTCGAACACCCGAATCTTTTCCATCAAATTTGGACCTATGTTGAACCATACTGGGCAACCATATATGAGCATTGGCCTGATTAGCGTCATGTAGCATATGACTTTTACCTTGCTGTCAAGTTGGCTACTGTGAAATAGCCTCCTTGTCATAGCAAAAGTTTTCCTCGCTTTGAGCAAAGCAGCCTCCACATGTCTGTTGAAATACAGATATTGATCTAGCCAGATGCCCAGGTATTTAACTAAACTCTTAGTTTCCAGTTTATCTCCATGCGGTCCCACGATAACTAGCTTTCGCCAGTTTTTCCTTGTGTCGTACGTGGCTTTATATAATGGAGTTCTGAATAGGATGGCTTCACATTTCTGGACGTTGATCTTAAGTTTCCAGTCATTGCAATAGCGCTGCACTTTGTTGAAGTCTCGCTGTATTAACCTATTTATAATCTCAACTTTCGGAGCTGTTCTGTAAATTATGAGATCGTCTGCGTACGCAATAGCCTGCGGAAGTGCTTCTAATAAGTCCCTAATATAAATGTTAAAAAGAATCGGAGAGAGTACTGCACCCTGTTGCAAGCCATTCTTGATATTATACGTTTTATTAGAGGTCGCATTACCACTTTTGACCACGAACCTCCTGTCCTTTAACATATCCTAAAGTACATATAGTAAAGGCTTATGTATGCCATGTCTGACCAGTTTGTAATACAACCCTTCGATCCAGACGGTATCAAAGGCTTTCTCCAAGTCGATCAGACAGGCCCCTGTGCATTGGTTCCTACATTTATTCCATTGTATGTCGGAGACCAGTTTAGCTGCGGCATGTGTGGTTTCATGACCCTCCCTAAAGCCAAACTGGTTATTTGGAATAATGCTGTTGTCGTCTACCCATTTTAGCAGAGCTTTGTTAATGATTTTTTCAAATACTTTACTGATGCTTGGGAGTAAACTTATCGAACGCATGTTCATTGGGTTTGTACAGTCTTTGCCCTTTTTTGCGATGGGCTGAATGATAGCCGTTTTCCAACGCGCGGGATAATATGCACTATTCAACGCGTTGTTAAACAGGACCGTGTATATATCTATTGCCATTGGGGGCAGGTTCTTGAGTACGATGTTAGGTACTCCATCTATCCCACTGACTTTTTGCTTCTTAATGAGTCGAAGATACTCTGGATTCCTTCCCTTGTGATTAAAAGGCAATTAGCCCCACCATTGGCATTAATGTCAATTGACAGATTATCGTCACTGAATTCGTTAAAACCCGGATTCTCCGATTGCCAATGTGAAATTTCATTTCGGAGGTGCAGGTGATTCAGTAGAATTCTGTCCTGCAGGTCATGATTTCGGTGAATGCTTTCATTCACCTTGTACATTTCCTGAAAGACAGCTCCCACAGCGTTCACCTCTTCGAAACAATCTTCGATCACGAAGAGCTCTTTATTGAGGATCACGTTCTTTGTATCTATGCCAGTGTTGATTAGCAGCTGCTTGTTTACATTAGTACGTGCCATTTGGACACACTGAATCTCATTTTGATTATTTCTCCTGAATATTTTATTTATTTGTGGGAACATATTCGGGTTATTAGTTTTCATAGCTCGAATTCTGTTGTTCCAATACAAATTTGTTGCTAATCTATAGTTAGCTTTAAGTAGTTGTTGGAGATTTTTTAATCGGGATTTCAGTGATATTATCTCCTGGTCTTGTCTGTCTGTAAACTGTCTGTGTAATTGTTTTAATTTCGATAGCAGTCTGCTCTTTTTCTTGTGGAGTGCGTTTATTGTTGCGTTTCTGTACATGCTAATGTGATCTGTAATTGTTGTTTTGGGGATTGTTTTGTCCATTGTTCGTTTTATGGTTTCGTCCATTTGTTGAATGTATTTGTCGATTTCGTCATTTGTCAGGTTTCTGTTTACTGGCAGATTAAAGTCATTCGAACGCAGTTCTCTTGTTAATGATCTGGTGAACCGCGGCCATCGCATTGCCCCGTAGTTATAGGGTTGCGGGATCACGAATTCCTCCAGATCTGCGAGCTCGTTCGGAAGCTCCGTAGGTATTTATACCGCGGGCGTCTGCACGGACGCAGGTTTAGCGCAACACCACTGTATTCTTCCGCAAACTCGACACCAAAACAAAGGACGAATAAAAGCCACAGGAAGATTTTATTAATAGTTTTCTTTATTTTGGACATAATATGAACTTTTTGAAAAATAGCGCACTTTCGACAATAAGTTCTTTTTATTACATTTATTTACACTGTTTCTATTGTTTAATAACATTTGATTTAAACTGTGATGGGAACAATATTATAGTGTTTAAGGAATTTAATAATGGACTCCTTTTATTTGCGACAGCTATTATTCGCGTTGACGATACACACATCCAGTGTTAAGCCATTAGGTTGAAAATACCGGATAAATAAGTTAAATCAAATTCAGGGAATAGCGCGGTAATGAAATGACAACACTCTACCACTGTACGGACACTCTTGACTTTTTGATTAGGATTGCACGAACGCTCGACTTAGCGTGTGTCTCATTTGAGGAATGAAATCTGACTAACGTCCATTCGCCACCACCAGAATGACATGGCAGCGAATAGCCTCAAAAGGGGAGGAGCAAAACGACCAACCAGAGGCAGTCAATCGTGATTGGGTCAAATGACATGGGGTGGATTTTCCATGTATAGGTATCCGCTACTGAAAGTCAGCGACGAACAAACATAAGAGGATGCGGGCGTTGTTATTGTAACCCATCGTAATGATCATTAGGTGAAGGAATAGGTCTCTGCGATCTTATGTCAACAGAAACGCTATTTCCATGATCGAATTATGGAATATGCATTGTTTGCGTTCGCCAACATTGCATGTGTCGGCGGCTATGTACACAATTGATTTGTGTAATGCTTGCCGACAGCAGACCATTCTGGTGTGAAAAACACACCGAAGACCTGCTCGCCCAAGGAGAGGCCATAAATCAACATTTAGTTGATGGACATGCTGTTTTCTAGGTCCGCGGACGGTTGGCGGCCGTTAATAGAAAATTTCGATGTACCATAAACAATCCTGGAGATATGGATGCGATGTTTAGGTTTTGCAAACGAATATAGGATGCGACCGTTGCCAGTTGTTAAAAGTAAACACTTGATGGCCACATCCAATTCGTTGCTTGTTTGCGGTCCATGATCGGTGGAAACCGATAATGAAAAATTAGCTGCTGCTGAACATGCGGGAAATGTATGCTTTGCGTCGGCCGAAACCTTGTGGACGGTGGCAAACTGGTGAGACCGGGTAGCCGTGTGACAGTTCTTCCTTTTGTCGATCTTGCCACAGAAAATCAATCAATGTGTAATTTACCTTAAACAGTTCTCCAGGGCAATGCTCAGGATTGTTTTCGAATTTTGTTGACCTCCAATTGACTGGGTGCACAAATCCTGTTCGATGATCTATCAATCTTGTGAATTACTCCGCCTCAATTTGTAATCGATGTACAATTCCGGACATCTGTTTCTCCCTTTCCTCTACGAAAATGTCCACACCATATTGATCTATTGGTCTGACAGTCATCAGATTTATTTCCACTTAATTTTAACAAGTTTTAACAATAACTTTAACAAACTTTTACTTTAATCTTAACAAGTTTTAACAATAACTTCAACAAACTGTTACTTTAATTTTAACAAGTTTTAATACTGTGGTTTTCGTTGGAAAAATCCCCGGGACAAGACATAAACGAATTTCTTTCTGCCTTTCTGCTAATGCTCGACAACGGAACACCGAACCGTATTTCTTAAAACAACGTTAATCTCCATCTCTCTCGCTCTCCACTCACGTCCACTTCGAAAAACAAATTCGAACTCGAAGAACTGCACGATCCACACCCGAATCAGGGTGGGTTCAGAAACTCACTTCAGGATCGTACAATTCTTCCACCACCTTACCATCATACCATGTTAAAACAAAATTATATTAAACACAAATTTTCAAATGATGGTGGTGGCCGACGTACGTAACAGCCGCACGATTGGGGGTAACATGGGCAAACAAAACAAGCACATTGGGAAACTCTGTGTTGATTTAGTTTTCATGGCATGACGTGGATAAGCATAAGATTAGAGGGACGTAATGCATTGGGTGCAATGCGTGCCTGAGGGCGAAAGTTTTTGATGCCGCGGCCAGGTGGTAATCTTTGCCGTGGGCTTAATGTTTTCAGGAGAAAGATACTCTTATGCAGGTGAGATGATTAAATGTATTTGCAGTGGAATATGGGGCAAGAGAGATGCGCGGTTCTTCGGGCCCTGAAAAATCCCACAGCTCTATTACTGCCGTGAATGCACAATGGTCACTGAGTATTCAATTGTCCGTAAATAGTTTGTGTTTCGTCTGTTGATGTTAAGTCGCCAGTCGTGAGTCGATTACCAAGATATCTAAGAACGATCTACCTCTGGGGAACGATGGATATTTCGTAGCTAGCAGGTCAGTTCTATATTCAATATGAAACTGATCTAACCAACCAGCCAACTGATTTCCTCTGGCATTAGATATATAATTTCCCCAATTTCTATGCTTGGCGTTCATATTTCCCCCTAGGATAAAGTAGTTTTTGCCCAGGTGCAATTGTAAGCATCGAAAGGGTGTCTCGAGCTCCGCTATAAATAGTTTATGTTGGTGCTCCTCAGGTGCATAAAGCGCAATCGCATACAAACCCCTTCCTTGCTGAAGGGGTATGCGGACGATACAGGCTTCCAGCACCCGGAACCTGCGCACTTCTCCACTATATATTACTTTATGATTGATCCCTTTTCTAATAAAGATTGCGACCGAATTTAGGACAACCTCGATAATTAGCGGGATGTCCCTCATTCCGACACACTGCGCACTTTAGAAGGGCTTTGTCTTCTACCCTTTCTTTTCCCAGAGGGCATTCTTCTGCGTTATGGTCCTTTCCGCATTTTACGCAACGGCGCTGCATTTCCCAGTTAGCCGCCGCGTGACCAAACCTTTGGCAGCGGACACACTGCAGGATGTCTCTGCCTTTTTTTAATTTGTCCCATGTGACCATTTGATGCTCCAAGACTGTAATTTTTCTTAGACCACCAATTCTACTGCTGGGTGTTATTTGAACCAAAAAGAAGGGTAGCTTGCGGTTTTCCCTCCTTGCTTTGGGTGTGGTGAATGGTTTTACCGCGGTAAACTCGAGATCTTCGTGCTTCAGGTTTTGAAGCATTTCGAGCAGAGCATCCGGTTCCATTTCAGGGTCGACACCCTTTAATAGAACCGTTACGCTCTTCGTTTGCTTCGGCGTGAACGAGTAAAATTCCGCGGTGGCTCTTTTTAAGACCTCTTTAATTTGTTCGTGGTCTGCCACCGCATAGGTTTGAATGGCATGCCTGTTACCAGCTAGTCTTTTAATTACAAAATTTTTTCCTATGGCTAGCTTACAGAGACTTACCAATTCCTTACACTCAATATCTATGGTGTTGATTGGTGGCATCTTTATTTTTTCGTTGTTATTGTTGCTTTGCCGCTGCTGTGTTGCTTGCTGTCGTCGATTTTGTGTTGATAGTTGCTGTTGATGTTGATGTTGCTGTTGCTGTTGGCCGACTTTTGGCTTCGGCTTTTGTTGTTGTTCTGTGTCATTTGCTTTTTCCAGTGCCGCTATTTTTTTCTTTCGGCGTCTCTCTTCTAATCGGGCTCTTGCCATTGCAAGTTTCGCCTCCAATTCACTTATTTTCTCTTTTTCATGCTCAGGCTCTGAGGATGCAAGAGAAGCGAATGAGTTGGTTGCCCCATACATGTTAAAGTTGGAGGGGGATGGGAGCTTATTGACCTCCTCCATTTGCTGATGTCTTTTCACCATTGTTAATTTCGCGGTTTTACTTCGCGTCACAATGGAGTTTTTCGGTGTACCTTTTCGTTTGTGTGTTGTCGCGTTCTTATCTTCCTCCATGTTCATGCTGGTTCTTTCCAGTTTGTTTTCATTAAAAAAAAAACAAAGGCGACCTGCAGTACGAACCACGAAGTCGACTCGAACTCGGATATCGTCGGCTAAGAGTCAGTAAACTTGCAATGGCACCAAATAATGCTTTGAAAACTCTTTGCTTAACTAGCAATATATTGTGTTTTAATTTTCACTTTTACGACTGAGGTGATATATTTTAATTGTCTTACTTTGTTTTTGCACCTCACTGAAGTGATTTTGTGAGCACGTTTTTTGTCACTTTTAACATTTGTTTTGTTTGTTTGTTGTTGTTGCACTTTGTTTTAGTTGTCACAACACGTCACATCACTGTTTTTCTATTTCGTGGCTTCGTTCCTGTTTATGAATTAGATTAATTATATCGTTTTATAAACACACGTTTAGAAACTGAGTAATCACTGAGTGAAAGCCGATGGTTTCGTGATATTAAAGCACATTGGTTATGTGACAAACAGCAATTTAATTAGTAATGTATGTTTGTCAATGAAAAAGTGTATTAAACGTGCACAAAACCGAAATAAATGCACGATAAATGAGTAAATAGTCTAATGGGTTGATTGCGATTAATATTTCACGAATTTCATAGTAAATTCACTGCGGTTGATAACGATTTACTTAGAGCGCTGAATTGCACGTCTACATCGGGTGTATTATATATTGTGACTCCTCTCTTTTCGTGTATGTGTCATCTTTTATTTCATCAATACTTTTCCGGTTAATCTGCAAGCTCCTCGGTTTGAAACAATATACGTGTTGGACGTGCCCCAGTTCTGGGAGTGTGTTGTATTATTTAGCCAAAATCACAATTGTATTATTTGAACTAATTCTTTAATTTTTTCTACAGAGAAAGTAATTTCACTTCAATGGTTCTATAACGAATGAATTGGTTAAGCACTTGTTGGTTGCATGCTGATGCGCCCAAACCGTCTCTAAGGGTTTTCCTGTTTTAGGTGCAGATGATTGGGACTGAGAAAATATCATGTTTTATGTTGCACTTTGAACAGATAAGTATTTATTTCCAAGTTTGATATGCCCTACGTGGGAGCTCACAATGGGGTAATGGGAGGTTTAATTTGTGGCGTTCAGGGGAACCGCTACAGGCTCTGTAGCCAAAATCAGTCTCGGGTATCTGTGCACACGGCGGTGGTTAAGATCTGACTCCTCGTAGCTTTGTGAAATAGACCCAGCCTCTATGCCTGCGATGGGTTTCAACGCACACCATCGCAGGAGAAACAACCCTTCGGCAATTTGTGACCGATGGGAACCGATCCGAGTCCCATTGGAATATTTGTAGGTTTTTAAGTATGGTGCACCGACGTACGGCGCTGATTCACCTAAACTCCAACGGATAAATAAAACATGTCAGTAATCCCTTTGATTCACTTTCTTTGCTTTATTAAATAAAACTGTTCACTTAGACATTATCTTTACTGAAGTCACAAGTAATCGGAGCTACTTCCACTGCAGTTTGTCCGCGCTATATCATACCAGACTCCGTATCACTGACATTTTAACGATAAATGTACATTCATTTTGGACACAAATCCCGACTTAATTTACTTTATTAGCTTAAGGTTGCAAACGATTAATCGGTTTATGGTGAACCACCAGACTCTTGACCCCACTTGTCGTATTCCAAACGCTGTGCTTCCTCGTCTCGACCGAGGGAAGAGCGTGGAACGTATTTTTTCTAAAATTTAACTTTAAACTAAAAAAAACTTTTATTTATATTTTTTTTTATCACAAGACGTCCGCACACGTCTGTGTTTATTTTATTTTCTTTTATATTTTTTCAATTTAATGCTTCCGCGTCGGAAGTCTAACTAACACTAACTGTCTACATCACTAAAAAACAAATTCTATTTCATTCTGTATGGACGAAATTCATCTGTTACCCTTAGTTACGTCTTGTTAACAGAAAACTATTGCAAACTATCGCAGCTGCTTATGTATTTTGGCTAACGGTAATTATGTGAAATGTTGTTATGTAAAGGATAGTTACAAATTGATTTTGTATGTGCATATTATGTAGATATTTGAAGTTAAGGGTTTAAAATGTATTTCTAATGTAATGGATATGTGGAAATATGGATATTGATTGAATTATGGATATTGACTGAATTTAATTGTTATTTATTACTGATTAAGAAATGTATTAAAATGAAAAGGGATTTTCTCAATATGCAAATATATTGATACTATGGAATTGATTGATATGCAAATGAATGTATGAAATGTGAGAATAAAGGATATATTTATTATTATAACTGTATATATGTATATATTATGGGAAATTATGTTGAAATGCATATGTTAAGGTTAATGTTTGGATTATTGGAAGACAGTAGGACTGCGGAGTACTACAGCCCGCCCTTCTTCGAGAAAGAAAATTATTCTTGAAGAGGATAATTTTCTTTGCACTAGGTGAAGCGAAAAGAAATTTGAGACCATTTTGTCTCTTTATTTAATACTAAATTGTTATTGCAGATGATTTCGTTCATTTACAATATTCCTTAAGATAACCTAGTCCTAATAACTTTTTTTTTTTCAATTGTTAATTAAATTTTGTTATCTTAATAAATTTCCTATTCTACTAAGATTGATTCACAATTTTGCAAATAAGTTTCCTATTCTAATAAGTTTAATATAAAAATTTTACAAATAAGTTTTTTTATTCTAATAAGTTTAAAATAAACTTTTACAAATAAGTTTTTTCCTTCTAGGATATATTAAAACTAAGGATAATTTTAATTTTTCTTTACAATTTTCAAATGAATTTTCTTCTTTTTTAAAATATTTTAACTCTTTTCTTTCCTTTCGTTCTCTTTTTTTTTTTTTTTTTTTGCTTTTTTTTATTTCTTCGAACTATTATTTATAAGTTCATATATATACATTTGGATAACAAAAGAAAAACCATTGGTTTTATTTTATATAAATTTACTACTGTTTAAATGGGGTTTTCATTATTCATATATATACATATCCGGTTAAAAGAAAAGCCATTTGTCTCATTTTAATTTTTTCTTTAAATTTGTGGAAAATTCTCCATACTCTTTTTGATTCTATTTTTAAGATGACTGTTTTAAATTGGATATATATATATATATATATATATATATATATATATATATATATATATATATATATATATATATATTTTTTTTTTTTTTTTAAATATTAAATAGCACCATATGGTGAATTTATTATATAGCAATCTAGTAACATATTACTAATAAACCATTTATGTCTAACTTAACTTGCTACGGGTATATATAATCTTTTAGGGTACTTGTCCTACGACAGTAGCTTTTATTCTAGCTTGTATTACATTATTTGTGTACATATTTTTAATAATTTTGTTTTTAAATATATATAAATGTAGGTACTTAAATTACGCTAAGTCGAGTGGCTTTGCCCGTTTTAGTCTTCTCGCCAGGCCATCGTTATCCAGAAGCTGGAGGGCCTCGATGTTGGTGTACTGCTGAAGCCGTTGTTTGTGTTTACGGGCGTACTGCTTGATGACATTCTCGACGTTTTCCACACCCAAATCCTTGTGTAGGTCGTCATTCCGTATATACCAAGGGGCGTTAACAATACTCCGAAGTACTTTATTTTGGAATCGTTGAATGATCATCCTGTTGCTTTGTTTGGTACAGGCCCAGAGTTGAATGCCGTAAGTCCATATTGGTTTCAGGACTTGTTGATACAGGAGTAACTTGTTGTACGTTGTCAAGGCAGAATGTCTGCCCAGTAGCCAGTACATTTTTCTAAACTTTAGTTTGAGTTCTTCTTGTTTCTTCTTGACGTGTACTTTCCATCTGAGTTTAGCGTCAAGAGTCATTCCAAGGTACTTTGCTGTGTTGGCGTAGGTGATAACTTGGTGACTGATGTATACTGGCTTGTGCTCGATTCGTTTGTTTGTAAAATCAACGTGCACTGATTTGCTTTCATTCAGCTTGATGTGCCATTTTAGTGTCCAGCGTTGTACTGTGTCTATGGCTGTTTGTAGTGTTTGTGTTGAGCTGGCGTTGTTTTCTCCGACGGCCAAAATGGCAGTATCACCGGCGAATGTGGCAACAATATTTTCGTTGAATGTTGGCAGGTCGCTGGTGTATAGGAGGTATATGATTGGTCCCAGTACACTTCCCTGTGGCACTCCCGCTTGGATTTTTTTCAGTCCGGTATAGACATCTTCTTGTTTGAACCTGAAGTAGCGTTCCGAGATGTATGATTCCAGGATTTTCGAATATGGGACAGGCAGAAGCATCTTAAGTTTGTGTATCAGCCCCTCATGCCAGCCTTTGTCGAAAGCTTTGGCAACATCTAGAAATACTGCTGAGCACACTTTCTTTTCTTCTAGCGCCTTTTCAATTGCATCAGTGATTCTGTGCACCTGATCAATAGTAGAGTGTTGGTTCCGGAAGCCAAATTGATGATCCGGAATGAGATGTTTTTCTTCTGTGATCGGTTTGATTCGTCTAAGAAGAAGTTTCTCGAACAGTTTCGATATGACCGGTAGCAGTGAGATCGGTCGATATGATGTTATTTCGTGGGGCGGCTTTCCGGGCTTCGGAATCATTATTACTTCAGCTACTTTCCACAGTTGTGGTACATATTGTAGCCTGAATGAAGCATTTATTAGGTTCGTTATTTTAGTGGTTGTCTTTCTCGGTAGCTCCTTCAGTATCTGTCCGGTGATGAGGTCAAACCATTTAGTGTCGTTATGACATGAGGGAAGCCTTGAGAGACCGATGCCAGCGTTCGATCATCCCGTTGGATTCGGGGTGATAGGCGGTCGTGCGACTTCGTTGGCAGCCGAGGAGATCCGTCAGCTGCCCGAAGATCGTTGCTTCGAATTGCGGCCCTCGGTCTGTAGTAATGGTGGCAGGCACGCCGAAACGTGTGACCCAGGTCGAATAGAAGGCTTTGGCGACTGATTCAGCAGTTACTGCTCTGAGGGGAGTCGCCTCTGGCCATCGCGTGTAGTGATCCATCATAGTGAGGATGTACGAAAATCCTCTTGATGGAGTAAGCGGTCCCACTATGTCAATATGGACATGGGCGAAGCGTGCCGTGGGTAGCTTAAATTGTGCAGGTTCTAATACGTTATGCCGCGCTACTTTGCAACGCTGGCATTGAAGGCAAGCGCGGGCCCAGGTGGTGAGGTCTTTGCTCATTCGGGGCCAAATGAATTTCTTACGCATTCTTACGCATTCTATAGACCGATGTTCTTCATCGTGGATGCTGGCGAACCGGAAAAAACGGTCGGCTGTGGCGAACCAAAGCTCTGGATCCTCCTCGTCGAACGGAGGGAGCTTTACACTCTGGGTAAGGGATGGCAATTCGTCGCTAGAAGCGTCGCGGAAACCAGTGGATTGAGGTCGCGCTTGCGCCTGCTGGGATGTACCGGCTCGTGTGGTGGGCATTGTGGTGCCGAAGTGTTATACTATTTTTAAACCGTCTATATTGTCCGTCGTGGGCCGACGGTAATTGTTGCATACAAAATATAAATATATAAAAGACTTACTTTTCTCCCGTTGGTCCTTTTAATCGGATTGGTCCTTTTACTCGAGGGTCCTTTTAAGTGGCTGCTGTTGGAATCTTCGCTGTTGGTCGCCCCCAGTTATCAAGCAATTTGATCCTCTTTATCTTTAATCTTTGATACACAACAAAGTTGCAATTGGCACCACCACAAGAAAAGGAATAGTTCTAATCAATTTAAACACGTCTTTATTTCAATTCAGAAACAGGCTTAATTCTAATCAATTCACCCACTCCGTTATCTCAATTCAGAAAAGGAATTATGCTAGTCAATTTCAACACTTGTTTATTTCAATTCAGAAACAGGCTTAATTCTAATCAATTCACCCACTGCGTTATTTCAATTCAGAAAAGGAATTATGCTAGTCAATTTAAACACCTTTTTATTTCAATTCAGAAACAGGCTTAATTCTAGTCAATTCACACACTTCGTTTCTTTCCTTTCTGAAAAGGAATTATGCTAGTCAATTTACACTTCATTTCAATTCAGAAAAGGAATTATGCTTCTTTACCACCACGCAACGACTGCGACCAAACTCGTCTCATGAACCCCGCACAGCACTGTTGTATATCGAACCGTCTTAGCCAACGACTCATAACCAACTCATCTTCCTTTTTCGATTGTTTGATAGCAGGAACACCTTTTTCTTCTTTACACAAGGAAACCTGTTAGGTTTCTTGGGCGATGATGGGACGCATTATCCCTTGTATTCGAATTTCTTTTATTGCCCGCGCATCATTTGTCTGATCCCGAGGTGTTTTACCTTGGATCGACAACCGTCTGGAATCCTTAAAAGTATTGTTATTTTATTGGTGCCCAGACTTGGCAATTTATTTTTCTCTGAACATTCGGAGCCAAAGATATTTTTGTATCTTATGGGTCTGTTGTTCAGCGAGTGTTTTTACGATCGCCGTCCTTTGTTCCGTATAGGAAATGTTTCCTTGAATAGGATTTTAAACCGACGGTGTCGCCGTGAATTTTATGGTTTTTTGCCAACTTTACTTAAGAGTTGGCCATGTGGTCCGCAGATTTGGGTCCAGGAGAATTTCCGTGTTGAACATCTGGTTCATTTATCACGTTTTGGGTTTCTATGGAATTCAATATGGATAAATTGCACGTGTAGTTCAATTTCTTTGACATTGAATTATTGAATTTGATATAGGCAAATGGAACGTTGAGTTCAATTTGATTGATATCAATTTTGGTATTGGCCCGTTTAGTGTATGGGGCATGCTAAGGCTTGGGGAGTGCTTCATCCTTTTAGTGGATGGTTTTGCGTGTACCGCAATTAATTGGTGGAGACTGGCTCCAAAGAGGTGTGTATTTATGGGTGGGTTGTTTTGGACGTAACAGAAGGTGAAAAGGAGAAACCGGTAATTTGAAGGTTCTAGAAGAGACAAGGTGTGTCAGTGGAAGTAGACAGAGGTCTAGTGAAAGGAATCGTAAACGGACGCGAAAGTCGAGAAGAGTCACCAGAGAGTCGCGTCGAGTCGAATAATGTCGTGTTGTACACTAATTATGCCCAGAAGAGGCTTACAAAGTTTTATTTTTATGACAATTTTCGAAGTAAAAACTTGGAAGATTCCCAAGCACTTTATTCCAAGTCTGTTGCCGATATTTTTAACCAAGAGACCAACTAGGATTGTTTAAATTGATTATCTAGATTTTTTAATGTAAATCAAATTTGATTCTTAATAAAGGGTACTTGGTAATTGGTTGCTTTTTTTTTCTAAAAATATAATAATTATAATTATTATACTTATATATGATCGGTTGGTTTTCTTTGAAATTGGTTTGTTTCTTTTGGTTTAACTACTTTTATTATTTACTAAATTTATAATTTTTGGCGAGTTTCAAGATAGAATCTTTAGTTTTTAGATTAAGTGAAATGAAAATGTAATTCGTTACTATACTAATTATTTTTAAGGGAATTGTATAAATTAATGTTTATTAACAATTTTCCTATATTTTCTCTTGTTTTTCTTTACTGTGTGTATGAGGTTTTCCTGTTGAAAAAAATTTAACTCCTCTCTTTTAAATATAAATTAGGTTTATTATCGGAAATATTGAATTGTTTTTGATTTTATTTATTTTCGCACCCTTATTGCATCTATTTATTCTAATTGGGATAATTGGGAGAATTATTAAAAATGTTAAACCAATTTCGAGCTATGCTAATTTGTCTAATAATTCCAAACCGAATCAACTACGAACGCTATTTTTATCGGTTCTTACTGCCGTCTTTGCCTTAGAACTCGAATTTGCGTTTCTTTTAAAGGGTAAAAATCACTACCGACGTCTCGTCAGCAAGTACAAAAATTTATAATTCAATATAAAATTTTAGCTAGTTTCCTAATTTTAGTTTTAAGGTTAACACTTTAATCACAAAAATAATTTTTTAGATGGTATTTAAAATTTTATATTTGGTGGCCCAGACGGAGCCCACCTAAAAGAAGAAATGAAACTTGAAAAATGCTACTGAAAGAAAAACCTGGAGTCCAGCGTTGGGTAGTCCAGAGGTGGGCGGTATGGTTTGTGTTAAAGAAATTGTTAGCTAAACTATATATGCACACACAGAATGAAAACACACGTAGTTAAATAAAATACACTACTTTATTTTAACTGACACTTTATTTATAAATGAATTTTATTTTAAACCCTTTAAATTGGGTACATTGACATGACACACAACCACGACGATTCGTTCAGTTTCGACTTTTACTTCCGTCTTCGATGACGGGTAATATTTGTGTCGCGACAGACTTTATTTTAATTTTAACCGCGATCAGCGTTTTTAATTACGTCCGCCGAGGAGAACGATTTGTATCAGACTCTTTTATTTTTATGTCCGATGTGGACGATGGTTTCTTTCAGACTCTTTCAATTTATGAATATCCAAACCGGACGACGTTCATACATCGACCTCCTTATCTCTCTTTCGGTCGTGTAGACCGAAATATACATTCATCCATTGTTTACTCACAATAGATCTTTTTTGATACCCATGAGGTATGCTTTGCCGTACATTTCTTGAAAATAATAAACATTGAAATGTTTATGATCTGCGAGATCTGATTGTGTGGATGCGTGTATACAATTTAGAATCTTGTATTTACACAAGTGTTCATTTATGGTCAACGATGGCAAAGATATTTTGTATACTTTATTGCTTCGTTACCATAGAATTATTCTCTGTTTTGAGCAGCACATTATTTTCTTTGTGTTAAAGAAGTTTGCTACACCCTTAGCACTTTTACACACACACAGAGAATAAAACACACGTTGTCAATTAAAATGCACTATGTTAAGTTTAATAAATTTATTTTAAACTATCCGTTACGTTTTGACACAAACAATTTAATTTCTAGACACACTAGTTGGACAGCAAATACAATATGCACTTCTAAACACCCGACACGACACACAACCACGACGATTCGTTCCGTTTCGACTTTTACTTCCGTCTTCGATGACGGGTAATATTTTTGTCGTGACAGACTTTATTTTAATTTTAACCGCGATCGGCGTTTTTAATTACGTCCGTCCAGGACAACGATTGGTATCAGACTCTTTCTTTTTTATCTCCAAACCGGACGACGTTCATACATCGACATACACCGAAATATACATTCATCCATTGTTTACTCACAATAGATCCTTTTTGATACCCATGAGGTATGCTTTGCAGTACATTTCTTGAGAATAATAAACATTGAAAATGTTTATGATCTGCGAGATCTGATTGTGTGGATGCGTGTATACAATTTAGAATCTTGTATTTACACAAGTGTTCATTTATGGTCAACGATGGCAAAGATATTTTGTATACTTTATTGCTTCGTTACCATAGAATTATTCTCTGTTTTGAGCAGCACATTATTTTCTTTGTGCCGTCATGAATTTTTCCCAGATGTGGTATCTGGAGTCCATGATTTGCCCGTATATGCATTTTGTAGCTAATGCACTTTTACAGGTACTCATTGGGTTGGATATGTTGATTTGGATTAATCAACATATAGGGCTTCACATGAAGGTGAATCCTGTTAATGGTGGGGGGTGGCCCCCGAAAAGGGTGAGTATTAGGGGAGGGTAGGCGTTGCGTGTAACATTTGGCGTCGCCGTGGTGTTAACATTGGGATGAGATGTTGTCTAAAGTGGTGATCTTTAGGTATAAAGATGGGGTGGGGCTCTACTTGCCCTTGGTGCGTCTTTTAACACGTTGACGGACAGTAGAAACAAGTGAAATTCGAAAATTGACACTATATGTTTTTGTAATTTTTAGAATATTAGAAGTATAGTTTTACTCTTTCTGCTTAAATACACTTAATTTTGATTAATTCAGCACCTTTAATTAGGTTGCGGCTACAACCGTCATGGCGCCAGCGGACTCTAGACACTATGTAATGGGACGATGGCGGCTATAACAGCAAAAATTTAAAAACGTAAATGACAGGTTTAATGACTGAAATAAGCAATTTTTTGTGAGCAACAAAGTATTTTTGGGAGTTTTACACGAAATGTTAGTTCATGATCAAACAAAAATAAATAAATGACAAATAAATTTATTATAATTTTATAATTATTATACATTTTTTTCGGTATGCCATGTTTCAAAGCATGGTGCAGGACACAGTGCAGGTTTTGATATGCAATTCTTGCAGCAATATGATGTTTCCTTCCTTACTCCCTGTTTATAACATTGTTTACAACGCTGAAAATATGTTTTTCGCTGATAATTTTCAGGAGGAGAAATTTTCTCAGGAAAATGCTGTGTTCCATTGTTGTTGATTTCATTGGTTTGGATTCGTGCACGTTTAAATTGAACCAAAGACCTTCCATCCTGTTTATAATCTATGCCAGTTAGAGATCGTATATTTGCTTCCCTGAATTCTATAAACTTCATTTGAGAACATGTCTTTTCTTTAAAGATGTAGTAAGAATTCCACACTGCTACATCCAGTAGATGAAAGATTATCTTTTTATACCATCTAATTGTTTTTCGTGGACAGGAACAATAGGACATCATCTGATCAGTATTTTTGAAATTTGCCTTCCTACTATGCCTTGTATGTGGCCGTGTTTGATTGCAAAGTTTTAGGCCGTAATCATTCGTAGATTTTATAATCATTTCCATTACTTGGTCATCCCAAATTTTTTCAAAAACCTGAATTGGAGACACATTTTCGTCTATATCCAAAAGAATCCCAGCCGCATCTGCATCAAAAGAAAAGTTTGTTATAGGTGTTGTATTGATATGCCATGTCTCATCATTTTCTGGTTCTTCTGGTGCTTCATATTCCTCATCTGTAGTTGATTCATTTTCTTCACTACCCGAACTGTTATTTTCAGCACAGTCAGCATCAGGTTCAGATTCACTGTTGCTTGACCCACTACCTGTTTCCTCAAAAAGCTTCAGCAGCCCAGCCTGTTCTTTTTCCCAACTGGCCATTTTCTATAAATATTGAATAAAACATTCAATTTTATTTTATATTATTATTTATTGTATATTATTTATACATTTATTATTTACATTATTGTTTTTATATTTCAAATGTAATATCATAAAAAACAAAAAGTAAACAGTATAACTATAAATATCGCTAAATGAATGAAAAAATGCTAAATTTAAATTTTTTTATTTCTATTTAAAGTGTAAAATCAATCATAAACAAATACTTACCAGTATAAACAAAAAATATCGTTAAATGTATCAATAGCAACTGTAAATTGAAGAGAAAACAAGATCGCACTACTCCGTTCACAACCACGTGCATACTCAATGTATAACCTTGCATACTAAATTTTTTTTCGAAAACATGACACTAGGCTTCTACTTGTACGCTGGTAAATGCGCATTTGTGCTGCTACAGCCGCAGTGTCTAAAAACGACCGTTTCGTATTGGACGGCTATTGCCGTCATGTCACATAGTGAACTTGAACTTGACGGCTATAGACGCAACTGTCCGTCAACGTGTTAATTTATTTTCCGTTTAGTTTTTTTTTTTTATTGCACTTTGATTTTTGTTTAATGTTTTTATTCTTTTTGCTTTATTTTTTTGATGGAAAATTATGTTTTTTATTTTTGATGAATTGGTTTTGGATATTTGTTGAAATTTTTCCTTTTTGAAACTGTCTATTTTTGTTGATGATTTTTGCTTTGATTTTTTGAACATTTTTTATTTTTATATTTTTGTTGCAAAATTTCACTGTGTTTTTGTTGGAAATTTTATTTAACTGTTTTTTGATTGGAATCAAACTTCATTTTAACCACCGTTTTTGATTTTTATTAAGTAGAATGTTTTTGATTGATTTTTATTTTGATTTTCTTTAGATTTTTCGTTTGAAATGAACTTTGTTGAAAGTTTTTCGAATGTTTAATTTATCAGAAGGTTTTTTTTAGTCACGTTTTTTGGTTTTTTTGAACTGAATTATTCCAATGTTGCGCGTTGTTCCTCGTCCGGTCACCAATGTGGGGTTAGAAGTGTTGATGCCGACTTACGGCAAGTATTCCATTAACTTCCCCCGGCGATGTTGCTCCGTGAAAATATCGGCAAAAGACAGGAAAACACTTTTTTTGTTTATTTAACTCATAGAAGAGTTTTGTTGCTTTTATTAATTCTATTATCACTCTATAATATGGATTACAATTGCTTCGCAGATAATTAATAACTTCTTCTTAACTTAGAAACTTTTTGGCAATGAACTTTTATTACAACGACGAGCGGCGACGCGACTGACTCTAGCAAAGATTCAATAGTAACTAATGCTTGAACGCTCGATGTAGCGTCCGCACGCGATGATGACTGAATAGCGACTGGTGTGAATTAGGGTGGAAATCGTGATTTCTGCTTTTTACACATTGATTCGCCAATAGTAATCATGCTTTCTTGTGCGTTCCCCAACTCACCACACTCACCGAGGTCGAAACGTACTTGTGTATTCGTTCGACGTCGATGGGCGTAGCCAGAATGGAGAAATCAAAAGGGAAAGCACAATAACCCAGGGTTGATCTGTGGAGAGGAAGTAATGTACCTGCATGGGTACTCCGTTCTACTTCCTCCTCCATCATGTATTGTTCGCCGCGCAAATCACCGAACCGAAAGAACGAAACAAAACAAAACCTACGCCACACAAAAACACTGAAGGAAAAGTTAATGTTCTTTTATTTTATTGGATGTATTTTAACTGTATTGTATTCTAATTATGTCGCTTTAACATTTTACAAACATATATGTCATGCGTTCTGGAAATTTCGAGTCAGTGTACACTATAATTTTGTTTTATTCGAGACTTCACAAACTTCAAGCTCACGACCGCGGAGGAAAAACGACTAATAGATAACCCGCCGTACCGCTGCCGGCACGGTGGATGGCAGGCGACCCGACCGCCTTGCTGGTTGAATTACGACTCAAACGATATCCTCTCCAATAAGGATATCGTTTTTTACCTACCACCAGGGAAACGTAAAGTCTCTCTTGGTGGTATAGGAAACCAGATCTTGTAATAAAGGTCATGGTGGTATGTGTGGGATCGTTGAGATCAATGCTATTCACACGTGCAGTGGAACAACGAAACAGGCAGGCGGCAAGGACAAAAGAAAAGGCGACCAAATGGTTCGCTCTTTAATGAGGGTCATGTTTATACGATGCCTCGTCGCTATTTTCGACGTTAGGAGAAAAAGGTGCTAAAAGCAAATTGGATGATTATGGCATCTCTGGCTGCAATAGAAACCGGGTTCATATTTGCATTAGGACATGCTGGAGAATTTGGTTTCAGCGTCTATTGCGCTAATTATATGCAGCTGCTTGGGTTGTTTGTTGGTAAGACAAACAAAAAAAGGTTGCCAGGCAATGTGTATGAAAAGGTATATGACGCGGCTGGGAAAATAGACGGCGCGATATTTATGGTCCTTGTCATGACGGTTACATTGAATGCAATCCGAATTATTTTGTTTACTGGAATTTGTCTGGTACCGAATTGGTTCAGAATACCAAATAAGCAAACAAAGAAATCTTACGGAAAATTGTATGCGAAGGGATGCATGAAGGTAAGTTTTCTTTATAGGGATTTTATGATTACAGATGGTGATCTATATAATGCGTGAAGCATTTACAGGTACTAATACTGTTGCATTAGCAAACTTAAGGGAGTTGGGTAGTAGTTGTGGGGATTTTTCAGGTAAGTAGACCGTAGGGTTTGGCGGAAACGCTACAGATCTGGCTTAGTATGTGTGCGTCAGTGCCGTGTATGCGGCTGGTCTACTGACCTAGTGATGATCGCTTAGGTCATCGGACTATAGCAAGACAGAAATACGAGAGGAAAACCTAGCTAAGGTTATTCACCTGCAAAAAGAGATCGTTGATCCCAAGCGAATGGGTGATCTGGGAAAAGTCAATAGGACGCCGCGTCGGCTGGGGATATAATACCATAGGGGAAACTCTGTGGAATGTTCGGTAAATACCCAAGCCTATGGACGATGATGCGACCGCGTCGCTTGGTTTGACTTGGTTGTTGCTAACCAATACGAATGGAATTTCCGGTGGAAATCCCATGGTTAGAGCAATAGTGTTGCCGTATGGCGAAGATTGTAGCTAAACTCAATTATGCATTATCTGCATAGAATAATGAGTTTAGCTATGCGTCCCTTTTACATGTTTTACAGGGTAATAACTTATAAAGGAAATGGGTAGGTATTGTGGTTGGAATTGTGGGTTGTGTCTCCTATAGGATAGAGAAACCCCTACAAGTTCTTTGTATCTGTCAGATTTGATGTTGTGTTTCGGGGAGCTATATAAGCTAGCTTATGTGATGTTAAGGTGTTGTGTGTTAACACTCACTGCAGTTGCCTGTATATCTTCTGCTTCGAATTCGCTTCTTCGTATTGAGAGATGTGCTCTCTGATTATCACCGCACTTCCCCCCCTTGCTGCATTTCCGGGGTGTACTGCGAGGTATGTTTTGTATCCTCTGAATTTGACAAAGGACTGTTAGGTAAGGTGTGTTTCAGTAATCAGACACACATCTATTTTGTTTATATCCAGGACTGCTTGTAGCTCTTGTTGACGCCTTAACAGTCCGTGTGCGTTCCATGACATAATTTTTAGTGTGTTAGTCATTTTACTTTCTTTTGGGTTTTGGAGCAGTTTTTTTTTACTGGCCTCAAGTTGAGTCACCCTCTCGTTTAGTTTAGAGGATGAGCTTTCCAAGTTGGTTATCTTGTTGAGGCTAAGTTGTAGGGTTTGGTTTATATTATCCTATTGCTTCTTGGCTGTATCTTGTATGCCTGAGGTGGATGCAGCAATGGAGACATACATTAGCTTATTTTGGGTGTTCACACTCCTGGTTGTGGTTGGGTTTTCCTTTCTGTCTTCTTTATGTGTCGGGATTTTTTGCTTGGATTTTGCAAGTCTTTTATTTTTGAGGTCTTATGTCTCTTTGGCGACGAGACATCCTCTGTAGTTGGCTGGGTGTGCGTCTCCACAGTTGACGCATTTTGGGTTTTGGCTGGGCGATTTTGTGCAGTTTACTGTTTGGTGGTTGCCAGCACATTTTACACATCTTGCATTTTTGTTGCAATAATTTTGTGTATGTCCATAGGCTTGGCATTTTTTACATTGAGGTATTAATTTATTTAATTTCATTGCTTCGATGTCCACCTTACACCCAAGTATGTGTGTTATTTGTCTAATGTTTTCTATATTTTCTTCATTACTGAAGGTTAAGACAAACATATTTAGTGGCTTTTTATCCTTCCATGAGAATTTGTTGAAGCCGACAGGATCTTAAGTCGCTTCTTTATGAGGTAGTTTGTATGATGAGTGCAAATTTTGGCCATTACCCTGATTGGCCTCGTTTGCTTATTTTCGTATGTATGAAAGTCCAGATTCGATTCCTTGAATAGTTTTGTAATGATTCTATAGGTGTTCGGATCATTACAATTAATTTTCGCTGTTGTTTCCCCGATCAGTTTTATTTGGAAGGAATCCTCATTCACCTTTTGCACAATTAGGCCATACAGGTATTCGTCTGAGTTAATTCCATTGAGCACAATACGAGGTGGAGGTCGTTCCTTTTTGGTTTCTTGTGGGCTGATGGTTGATGCTGCAGGTTGTTCTGTTGTTTGTTGCTTTTCCCTGTGTTTTTGTTTTGTTTTTGGGTGACGGGGTAGTATTCGCTTTACGTTTTTTGTTATTTTTGGGGCTTCCCAGAACCCATTCTTCGGTGTCCCTGGTTAATTGTTCTTCATCAGTCCAGTATTCAGTCTGTTGTTCCGGTACTGGCGTTGGTGGACTGGGGTCTGCTAGTTGAGTCGTTGGGTTTGTTGCGGCTTGTAGAGGTGTGTCCATTTGTCTCATTGGCGGATGCTTTTTCAGCTCCTCCACTTGTTTCTGTAATTCCATTATCATGGATTTGGTGTACATTTTCACTCTGTGCATTTTGCCATCCGTTGACTGCATAATGCCACTGACTATACAGCTGCTGTTCGTTTTGAGTGCGGCTATGATTTTCATTAAATAGCGTATTATTTTGCTGCACCAGCATGTGTTCATAATTGAGCTTGGTGCACTGCTGTAGGTACTCATTGGTTTTGGGATTAGCCTCAGATTCTGAAGAATTGTGTGTTTAATTTCCACTACACATCACCCAATTTTACACAGTTGGTGCACATGTGGACCTTTTGTTCGTATAGAACGTTTCCCGGAAAATGGTTCCACTTATCGTTTGTTTACTTTTCACTTTCCGGAATCGTACACGGATTTGTTTGGTTAACGCGATCTGTTCACTTCGGTGGTTGAAAAGGAACTTTTCACAAATTATGCTCGTATGGTAATTTTTAAAATATAACCGCGCACTGTTAGCCGAAAGTCTTAACAGATTTAAATTATGTAATTTATTTATATTGTAATAATAAATAAAACAGAACTAAATAATCCACACACATATCACTTAAAACAACCATTCTAAATCGACCGTGGAGAAGCGCCTATCGCAAAACTATTAAATTGGATAATGAATAAGAATAAGAAGATACTCAAGTCAATCGAATATTTTAAGTGGACAACTGGAGAATGTTTGTTCATGTGGGGGTAAGATTTCCCTATTTGATTTTCTCGTAGTCCTATTATTTTAGCTTTAATTTTGTGCTTATACCTGTTGTCTAGAATATTTAGTGTTTGGATATATAGATTATTTTTGGTTTTGTTTTCTGCAGAAACATTATACTCATCAGTCTTACTTGCTGTTTGAACATTTGGTTTTTCAGTCTTACTTGCTGTTTGAACATTTGGTTTTTCAGTCTTACTTGCTGTTGGAACATTTAGGTTTTCAGTCTTACTTGCTGTTGGAACTTTTAGTTCTTCAGTCTTACTTGTTGTAGGGACCTTTAGTTCTTCAGTCTTATTTGCTGCTGAAACATTTTGTTCTTCAGTCTTTGCTGCTGAATTATTTTGTTCTACAGTTTTTGCTGCTGAAATAATTTTTTCTTCAGTCTTCGCTGCTGAAATAATTTTTTTTTCAGTCTTTGCTGCTGAAATAATTTTTTCTTCAGTCTGTCCTGCTGAAATAAATTCTTTTTCAGTCTTTGCTGCTGAAATAAATTTTTCTTAGGGTTTGTTGCTGAAATAATTTTTTCTTTAGTGTTTTGTTTTTCGTTTGAATCTAACTGAGGATCTGGGCAAGTGGATCGTGATTCACAATATGCATTAGGCTCGGGGCCCCATTCATAGAGCTGTATGGCTTTCCTCGATGCTCACTGTCATTACCCGAGGGCAATGACTCCCTTTCCTCTACATGGTTCGAACGAATACTATAAATTGACAATTTATTGTGTTCAATATAATTATTTTGGCGTCAGGCCTTATTTTCCGACTGTTGCACCAATTTTGTATTTGAGAATCGAACATTTTGGTTATCGTGTTGCCTCGTAGTATTTGCAGGTCTTAAATTTTCACCAAAACGATTGTTCGTAGTTGCAGAGTTATCTTTAAATGGGTTCCGCGCTACACCTTGATGGTAATTCGGAAATGACGACCCACTCCTTGATAGCCTCAATCTACACTCATTCTGTGTGTGATTATTTTTCCCACAGTAGCTACACACGATGTTCTGTATTTTCCTTTTTATGGGTTGCCTATTCGGAAAATTCGGGATTTGCATATTCCGATAGCATTTTCCCTGCGAGTGACCTTGCTTGCCACAAGTTTGGCATATCATTCTATTGAAATTAGGGCTATTTGAAAATCTATTAAGAGTTTGCCAAGAGTTGTTTATACGTGCAGCGTGAGCTTCCGCATGTGCAATGGATTGCTTTAAATTCGTCTTCCCATGGACTTTAGCAATTATTTTGAGTTGATCATCTCTCAAACCGTCCTCAAATATCTCTGTGGATTTGTGTGTTGCCCAGCTTTCACGACCTCGTCAGGACTAACTCTCGAATCGGAATTAAATCAAACACTGAGTTTATAATATTCGAAATATAATTTCATCTCCAGTTTTTATTTCATAAAAAAGGTAATTTTAATTTACATTTAATACTTCAATTCACCTTCAATATATTGCTTCAGTTAACACAAGGTGTGAGTTCCTAGCGCGCAAGGGATTTCAATTTAAACTATAAAATTACTTCACTTCTAGAACTTATAATTACAATTAATAGTTAGTATTTCATGATATTACTTCACTTCACTTCGAAGTATTGTTTATGTTTACAAAAGGTAAGAGTTCCAATCGCGCAAGGGATTTCAATTTAAACTATAATATTACTTCACTTCTAGAACCTATAATTACAATTAATAGTTAGTATTTCATGATATTACTTCACTTCACTTCGAAGTATTGTTTATATTTACACAAGGTAAGAGTTCCAATCGCCCAAGGGATTTCAATTCAAACTATAATATTACTTCACGTTGGATATGGTTTCCGTTTTTGCACTGCTTTATATTCTTTGCTAATGATCGACGACACCGATGAGACAATCAGGACTGAACATGCACGTTTGGCGATCCCTTGGGACGGCCCAAGAGGGATGTAAATTAACATGAGGGCGCAACCTGCCCTCACGGAATCCGAACCGAGATTGAATTATTTCATCGAAGCGATAGGATACAAAAATCCCATCATCGCTTCGATGACTAAATTTGGTAATGTGTCCCTTTTGCATTTGGTTCAACACAAAAGGGGTGGAAATACACACACGATGATTGCTTTCGCTGCTCATCGTGTGCGTCCGCAAGTATGCAGACATTGCATAAGTCCCCTTTTCAAGTTCGCAACAGGTGCGAGTATCTCGACGGCAAAAGGGTTGCAATGTTTACACGATCAGTGGCTACGAGTAGCATGATGCTGATCGTGTGCGTGTGTGGTTAAGCTGGTATTGTGCCAAAACACGGGCACCGGTTGTACCAACTTTCCATCGATTAATAAAGCAATCACTACACCGATAGTAACAAAATTGCCAACACCGCACCGAGGGAAGCACGAAACGATTGAGCAAAATAAAACACTGCACACTTCGTTCACTCTTGGTAATGAATGTTTTCTTTATTCTAAAACTCTTAAAGGGCACCTGTTGATAAAAGTTCTTTATTTTAACAACTTGAAAATCAATTGGTGATAAATGTTTAATTTTACACAACTTAAAAAAATCAATTGGTAATAAATGTTTTATCTTAAACAACTTAAAAACTTATTTTTCTTCTCCGAAACAGTAAAGGTTAATTCCTTGGAACAATTTTAACAAAACACACAACTCAAATTTTGTTCTAGATTTGTTACATTTTACGCACATGAAATTCGTTCATTTCGTAAATTGTATATTCAAGTGAAGACTGGCATTGGATTTACAAAATTAATGTTCCGCAATTCACTCAACTCAAGGCACAGCTTTATAAAAGAATATTTAAACTTCAAACAGTCAAGGAGATTCCTGAGCCTTTTCACAGCGACTCACTTCGACCCGGTGTGCGCACTACCGTTTGCAGGCTGTACGTATCGTACTCTTTAACCAAAGGTTGGTGCTCGACTCCAATTTCCGCGACGACTCCTCTGATGAGACCACTCTGGTGTGTAATATCTGACTAATCCCATTGGAAGTCATCAAAAGGAAAGGAACCCCGAAAGAAACTGGAAAGGAGGCGGAGTTACACGATTAACTTGAAGTAGTTAATCGTGATTGGACCGGACGGGGTAGTCATACATTATGCATGTGTGGGTATGCCATGCATACGATCGTTCGGCGACCGTGGTGGATGGAGGTACATCGCTAGTGCATTTTCTAAGAAAGTAAACACTAGCATGTGGGGTGTGAAAAACCGAAACCGATGATTTGGTCATCCTAATGGAAGGCCATAAATCATCATTTCGGTTGCCGATGATTAAACATTGCAACGAACATAGGGTGCAGCCATTGCCAGATGTTGAAAGTAAACATTTTCTGGCTGCATCTTGATCGTTGCTTGATTACTGTCTCTGGACGTGGGGATCGATAATTGGAAGCCAGCGATTGCTGGTAATCAGGGACATGTTTGGTTTGCGTCAGCAGAAACCTTGTCGGCGGTAGCAAATCAATAGGGGCAAATAGCCGCATGCATGTTATGCCGAGGGTAAACAAATACAACGAGTCACAAGGAACTCTTGTTGATTGTTGTTTCCATAGCTTAAGGCTATGGAAACGAGATGCCCTGGCAGAATGTATGCCTAAAGATAGGATTTCAGATGCCATGGCAATGTGATGATTTTGCCGTGGACTTATGCTTTTTATTTAGGAGATAATATGCGCCTCGGGGGTGAATTTTCGATGCCACGGTAAGGTGATAAGCTTTGCCGTGGGCTTAATGTTTCTTAGGGAATATGGACTGGCCGAGGGTAAGTTTTCGATGCCACGGCAAGGTGATAAGCTTTGCCGTGGATTTAATGTTTTCAGTGGTGGTGATGGAGAAAAAGGGGTTTGGAAGGAAATCCCCTACAGAATAGGTAAGCTGCCTAACAGAACTTCAAAACAGTTATCCGATTGGGTAACCGTAATAATTCCGGCGATTTGGCTGGGGGTAAATGCCGTAGCAAGGTTACGGAACCTTGCTGAATTTCGACCGAGAGGTAAGTCGTTCGCCTGGAAAAGTGGGGATCGAGCGATGCCTGGCTCTTCGGGCCCTGAAAAGCCCCACATCACTCCCTCCCCAGTGACGTAGTCACGAAACAGGTAAGGCAGGTTAGGGGGTGGTTAGTTGGTTATGGGCGCGCGTTTGAGCGCGAGTACGGGGAGGTTGTGCTGGTGGAGTAGGAGTGGTGTCGGTAGATGGAGGTGATTCTGGAGCGGAAGCTTCCAGAAAACAGGGCTTAAGCCTTTCGACGCTGACCGTGGATCGCTTGCCTCTAATGTCGATCTCGAAGACGCGGTCACTGATGCGGCGGAAGACTTTGAATGGGCCATCATAAGGTGGGTCGAGGGGTTTTTTGACCTTATCCACCCTGACAAAGACGTGCGTGCAGCTGTGCAGTTCAGGGTGGACGAAAAGTTTTTTGGAGCCGTGCCTGGTTACGGGGGTTGCCCTAACCTTACGTAGCAGGTCACGGAGATGTCCCAATTCACGAGGTTGGTCACGCGGTGTTTCGCCGTTCAGGAAAAGTTCTCCTGGAAGAAGGAGGTTGGTACCATAGGTAAGCTCTGCTGCCGAAGCACCCAGGTCCTCCTTAATGCTTGTCCTCAGGCCGAGGAGGACAGTTGGAAGGGCGTCAAACCATTGTGTGTCATTATGACACATGAGTGAGGCTTTAAGAGATCTGTGCCAGCGCTCTATCATCCCATTTGATTGTGGGTGGTAGGCGGTGGTACGACTTCTTTGGCAGCCGAGAAGATTTGTTAGCTGCCTGAAAATTGTCGCCTCAAATTGCGGACCTCGGTCCGAAGTTATGGTGGTTGGTACACCGAAACGTGTGACCCAAGTTGAATAAAAGGCCTTGGCGACTGATTCGGCAGTAACTGCCCGGAGAGGTGTCGCCTCTGGCCATCGCGTGCAGCGATCCATCATAGTGAGGATATAAGAAAATCCTCTTGATGGAGTAAGCGGTCCCACTATGTCTATGTGGACATGGGCGAAGCGTGCCGTGGGAAGCTTGAATTGCGCTGGCTCCAGTACATTATGTCGCGCTACCTTGCAGCGCTGGCACTGGAGACAAGCACGGGCCCAACCGGTGAGGTCTTTGTTCATCCGGGGCCAAATAAATTTGCGACGGACAGCAGCGGCTGTTGCTCGGCCGCTGGGGTGGGCTGGGTTGTGGTAAACCTGGAACACGCCCTTACGAAGTTTCTCGGGAATGTAAGGTCTAGCGGTTCCAGTGGAGACATCACACCAGATTTCGCCCAAAGGGTCGCGAAGGGTAATTTTCTTAAGCTCTAGTGCCGTATCGGCAGTTAGGAGGGACTTGAGCTGTTCATCCTCCGCTTGAGCTAGGGCAAGGTCAGCATTGTTTAAGGCGGTGCCCAAGTGAATCGTATCGATTCGAGAAAGGGCGTCCGCCGTGACGTTCTGTTTACCGGAGATATGCCTTATCTCCGTGGAATATTGCCCAATGAGGTCTAATTGACGCTCTTGTCGGGGGGAGGCATTTCCCGACTTCTTCCGGAACGCATAGACCAATGGCTTATGGTCTGTTAAGATGGAGAGTGAGCGACCTTCTATCATATGACGGAAGTACTTAACAGCGCTGTAGATCGCGAGCAATTCACGGTCGTAGGCGCTGTAACGTCGCTCAGTGGGACTCAGTTTCCTTGAAAAGAAACCAAGTGGTTCCGGGCGGCCTTCAATGTCCTGTTCAAGGACGGCTCCGATTGCGGTATCCGATGCGTCGCATTGGATAGAAAGTGCCGCTCCCTCGAGAGGGTATCGGAGTAAGGTGGCATTTGCCAATTGTTCTTTGGACAGTTGGAATGCTCGATCTGAGACTTCTGTCCAATTAATGGGGCGCTTATCATTGCGCTTAGCTCCTTTTAAAAATTCATTGAGCGGAGCTTGAATCTGGGCAGCATTCTTCAGGGTTGGGCGGTAAAAGTTAAGCATGCCCAAAAATCGACGCAGCTCACTCACGTTAGTAGGCCGGGGGTACTTCATGAGGGCCTCCACACGGTCTGGAAGTGGGCGAATGCCCTGGTTGTCAACGACATAACCCAGATAGGTGATTTGCTCCTTGGCGTATTGACACTTATCTGGGTTGATGACAAGACCGAATTCGCGGAGGCGCTCTAGGACCTGACGTAAGTGGCGTTTATGTTCGGCGAGGTCTTTGGAGGCGATGAGAATGTCATCAAGGTATGCATGGCAGCAATTAAGACCTCGTAAAGCCGTGTCGATATACCGCTGGAATGTCTGTGCGGCATTCCTGAGACCGAAAGTCATCACTTTGAACTCGAAGAGTCCGAAAGGTGTAATGACTGCGGTCTTGGGGATGTCTTCAGGTGCCACCGGAATTTGGTGGTATGCCCTGGTGAGATCCAGGGTAGTGAAGACATTGCACCCTCGTAACTTGTACGAAAAATCGTAGAGGTGTGCAATTGGGTATCTGTCCGGGACAGTTGCTGCGTTCAACAGCCTATAATCGCCACATGGGCGCCACTCACCAGAACGTTTCTTCACTAAGTGGAGTGGGCTTGCCCAGGGACTGTCCGACGGTTGGCAGATACCTAGTTCGATCATATGCTCGAACTCCGCGCGCGCCGCACGTAATTTTTCGGGAGCCAGTCGACGTGGACGCTGGCTCACCGGGGGACCACGTGTTTCTATATGATGAAACACCGTGTTTATATTTACACAAGGTAAGAGTTCCAATCGCCCAAGGGATTTCAATTCAAACTATAATATTACTTCACGTTGGATATGGTTTCCGTTTTTGCACTGCTTTATATTCTTTGCTAATGATCGACGACACCGATGAGACAATCAGGACTGAACATGCACGTTTGGCGATCCCTTGGGACGGCCCAAGAGGGATGTAAATTAACATGAGGGCGCAACCTGCCCTCACGGAATCCGAACCGAGATTGAATTATTTCATCGAAGCGATAGGATACAAAAATCCCATCATCGCTTCGATGACTAAATTTGGTAATGTGTCCCTTTTGCATTTGGTTCAACACAAAAGGGGTGGAAATACACACACGATGATTGCTTTCGCTGCTCATCGTGTGCGTCCGCAAGTATGCAGACATTGCATAAGTCCCCTTTTCAAGTTCGCAACAGGTGCGAGTATCTCGACGGCAAAAGGGTTGCAATGTTTACACGATCAGTGGCTACGAGTAGCATGATGCTGATCGTGTGCGTGTGTGGTTAAGCTGGTATTGTGCCAAAACACGGGCACCGGTTGTACCAACTTTCCATCGATTAATAAAGCAATCACTACACCGATAGTAACAAAATTGCCAACACCGCACCGAGGGAAGCACGAAACGATTGAGCAAAATAAAACACTGCACACTTCGTTCACTCTTGGTAATGAATGTTTTCTTTATTCTAAAACTCTTAAAGGGCACCTGTTGATAAAAGTTCTTTATTTTAACAACTTGAAAATCAATTGGTGATAAATGTTTAATTTTACACAACTTAAAAAAATCAATTGGTAATAAATGTTTTATCTTAAACAACTTAAAAACTTATTTTTCTTCTCCGAAACAGTAAAGGTTAATTCCTTGGAACAATTTTAACAAAACACACAACTCAAATTTTGTTCTAGATTTGTTACATTTTACGCACATGAAATTCGTTCATTTCGTAAATTGTATATTCAAGTGAAGACTGGCATTGGATTTACAAAATTAATGTTCCGCAATTCACTCAACTCAAGGCACAGCTTTATAAAAGAATATTTAAACTTCAAACAGTCAAGGAGATTCCTGAGCCTTTTCACAGCGACTCACTTCGACCCGGTGTGCGCACTACCGTTTGCAGGCTGTACGTATCGTACTCTTTAACCAAAGGTTGGTGCTCGACTCCAATTTCCGCGACGACTCCTCTGATGAGACCACTCTGGTGTGTAATATCTGACTAATCCCATTGGAAGTCATCAAAAGGAAAGGAACCCCGAAAGAAACTGGAAAGGAGGCGGAGTTACACGATTAACTTGAAGTAGTTAATCGTGATTGGACCGGACGGGGTAGTCATACATTATGCATGTGTGGGTATGCCATGCATACGATCGTTCGGCGACCGTGGTGGATGGAGGTACATCGCTAGTGCATTTTCTAAGAAAGTAAACACTAGCATGTGGGGTGTGAAAAACCGAAACCGATGATTTGGTCATCCTAATGGAAGGCCATAAATCATCATTTCGGTTGCCGATGATTAAACATTGCAACGAACATAGGGTGCAGCCATTGCCAGATGTTGAAAGTAAACATTTTCTGGCTGCATCTTGATCGTTGCTTGATTACTGTCTCTGGACGTGGGGATCGATAATTGGAAGCCAGCGATTGCTGGTAATCAGGGACATGTTTGGTTTGCGTCAGCAGAAACCTTGTCGGCGGTAGCAAATCAATAGGGGCAAATAGCCGCATGCATGTTATGCCGAGGGTAAACAAATACAACGAGTCACAAGGAACTCTTGTTGATTGTTGTTTCCATAGCTTAAGGCTATGGAAACGAGATGCCCTGGCAGAATGTATGCCTAAAGATAGGATTTCAGATGCCATGGCAATGTGATGATTTTGCCGTGGACTTATGCTTTTTATTTAGGAGATAATATGCGCCTCGGGGGTGAATTTTCGATGCCACGGTAAGGTGATAAGCTTTGCCGTGGGCTTAATGTTTCTTAGGGAATATGGACTGGCCGAGGGTAAGTTTTCGATGCCACGGCAAGGTGATAAGCTTTGCCGTGGATTTAATGTTTTCAGTGGTGGTGATGGAGAAAAAGGGGTTTGGAAGGAAATCCCCTACAGAATAGGTAAGCTGCCTAACAGAACTTCAAAACAGTTATCCGATTGGGTAACCGTAATAATTCCGGCGATTTGGCTGGGGGTAAATGCCGTAGCAAGGTTACGGAACCTTGCTGAATTTCGACCGAGAGGTAAGTCGTTCGCCTGGAAAAGTGGGGATCGAGCGATGCCTGGCTCTTCGGGCCCTGAAAAGCCCCACATCACTCCCTCCCCAGTGACGTAGTCACGAAACAGGTAAGGCAGGTTAGGGGGTGGTTAGTTGGTTATGGGCGCGCGTTTGAGCGCGAGTACGGGGAGGTTGTGCTGGTGGAGTAGGAGTGGTGTCGGTAGATGGAGGTGATTCTGGAGCGGAAGCTTCCAGAAAACAGGGCTTAAGCCTTTCGACGCTGACCGTGGATCGCTTGCCTCTAATGTCGATCTCGAAGACGCGGTCACTGATGCGGCGGAAGACTTTGAATGGGCCATCATAAGGTGGGTCGAGGGGTTTTTTGACCTTATCCACCCTGACAAAGACGTGCGTGCAGCTGTGCAGTTCAGGGTGGACGAAAAGTTTTTTGGAGCCGTGCCTGGTTACGGGGGTTGCCCTAACCTTACGTAGCAGGTCACGGAGATGTCCCAATTCACGAGGTTGGTCACGCGGTGTTTCGCCGTTCAGGAAAAGTTCTCCTGGAAGAAGGAGGTTGGTACCATAGGTAAGCTCTGCTGCCGAAGCACCCAGGTCCTCCTTAATGCTTGTCCTCAGGCCGAGGAGGACAGTTGGAAGGGCGTCAAACCATTGTGTGTCATTATGACACATGAGTGAGGCTTTAAGAGATCTGTGCCAGCGCTCTATCATCCCATTTGATTGTGGGTGGTAGGCGGTGGTACGACTTCTTTGGCAGCCGAGAAGATTTGTTAGCTGCCTGAAAATTGTCGCCTCAAATTGCGGACCTCGGTCCGAAGTTATGGTGGTTGGTACACCGAAACGTGTGACCCAAGTTGAATAAAAGGCCTTGGCGACTGATTCGGCAGTAACTGCCCGGAGAGGTGTCGCCTCTGGCCATCGCGTGCAGCGATCCATCATAGTGAGGATATAAGAAAATCCTCTTGATGGAGTAAGCGGTCCCACTATGTCTATGTGGACATGGGCGAAGCGTGCCGTGGGAAGCTTGAATTGCGCTGGCTCCAGTACATTATGTCGCGCTACCTTGCAGCGCTGGCACTGGAGACAAGCACGGGCCCAACCGGTGAGGTCTTTGTTCATCCGGGGCCAAATAAATTTGCGACGGACAGCAGCGGCTGTTGCTCGGCCGCTGGGGTGGGCTGGGTTGTGGTAAACCTGGAACACGCCCTTACGAAGTTTCTCGGGAATGTAAGGTCTAGCGGTTCCAGTGGAGACATCACACCAGATTTCGCCCAAAGGGTCGCGAAGGGTAATTTTCTTAAGCTCTAGTGCCGTATCGGCAGTTAGGAGGGACTTGAGCTGTTCATCCTCCGCTTGAGCTAGGGCAAGGTCAGCATTGTTTAAGGCGGTGCCCAAGTGAATCGTATCGATTCGAGAAAGGGCGTCCGCCGTGACGTTCTGTTTACCGGAGATATGCCTTATCTCCGTGGAATATTGCCCAATGAGGTCTAATTGACGCTCTTGTCGGGGGGAGGCATTTCCCGACTTCTTCCGGAACGCATAGACCAATGGCTTATGGTCTGTTAAGATGGAGAGTGAGCGACCTTCTATCATATGACGGAAGTACTTAACAGCGCTGTAGATCGCGAGCAATTCACGGTCGTAGGCGCTGTAACGTCGCTCAGTGGGACTCAGTTTCCTTGAAAAGAAACCAAGTGGTTCCGGGCGGCCTTCAATGTCCTGTTCAAGGACGGCTCCGATTGCGGTATCCGATGCGTCGCATTGGATAGAAAGTGCCGCTCCCTCGAGAGGGTATCGGAGTAAGGTGGCATTTGCCAATTGTTCTTTGGACAGTTGGAATGCTCGATCTGAGACTTCTGTCCAATTAATGGGGCGCTTATCATTGCGCTTAGCTCCTTTTAAAAATTCATTGAGCGGAGCTTGAATCTGGGCAGCATTCTTCAGGGTTGGGCGGTAAAAGTTAAGCATGCCCAAAAATCGACGCAGCTCACTCACGTTAGTAGGCCGGGGGTACTTCATGAGGGCCTCCACACGGTCTGGAAGTGGGCGAATGCCCTGGTTGTCAACGACATAACCCAGATAGGTGATTTGCTCCTTGGCGTATTGACACTTATCTGGGTTGATGACAAGACCGAATTCGCGGAGGCGCTCTAGGACCTGACGTAAGTGGCGTTTATGTTCGGCGAGGTCTTTGGAGGCGATGAGAATGTCATCAAGGTATGCATGGCAGCAATTAAGACCTCGTAAAGCCGTGTCGATATACCGCTGGAATGTCTGTGCGGCATTCCTGAGACCGAAAGTCATCACTTTGAACTCGAAGAGTCCGAAAGGTGTAATGACTGCGGTCTTGGGGATGTCTTCAGGTGCCACCGGAATTTGGTGGTATGCCCTGGTGAGATCCAGGGTAGTGAAGACATTGCACCCTCGTAACTTGTACGAAAAATCGTAGAGGTGTGCAATTGGGTATCTGTCCGGGACAGTTGCTGCGTTCAACAGCCTATAATCGCCACATGGGCGCCACTCACCAGAACGTTTCTTCACTAAGTGGAGTGGGCTTGCCCAGGGACTGTCCGACGGTTGGCAGATACCTAGTTCGATCATATGCTCGAACTCCGCGCGCGCCGCACGTAATTTTTCGGGAGCCAGTCGACGTGGACGCTGGCTCACCGGGGGACCACGTGTTTCTATATGATGAAACACCGTGGCTTTATGTCGGCGTTGGTTAGGTAGAGGAATTGTCGTACTAACAAATTCTTGTACCATAACCTGGAATGGGTCTATGCACTCTGTGGCCCCTGAAGTTGCCGCTGGTGATGCCGTCATGGGCAAGGGGGTGCGGTTGGAGCCACAAGTCTGTTATGGGTCGAATCGACCAACAGATTATGTGCTCCTAATAGGTCGGAACCTATCAGGGGTTCATTCACGTCCGCAATGACGAAACGCCAAGTGATCGGACGACAAAGACCCAATTGCAGTGTCAGCTTTTTACGTCCGTACGTAAGTATCGGCGTATTATTTGCTGCTGACAATTTGAGTGCGGCTGGCACGCGGTTACGCGGAGCAAACGATCGCGGGAGGACTGAAATATCGGCGCCGGTGTCGACAGTAAAAGCGATATTCAGTTTCGAATCCCGGATGGTTAAGCGACTTATCGTAGGGGTGCCGGCCGATTGCGCGAGGGTGTCGGTCGGCAAAATTAGTTTAAAGAGCGCCTCTGGTTGGTGGAAGGTTGCGTCCAACCACAAGGCGCTTTGCAGTTGAATGCGCGATCACCATATCGCTGGTGATTGGCGCACCAAGGCAGAGTAACGGCATTATCAGGTATGTTCTGCCTATTAGTATTGCCGTTACGGGGGGGTCGAGCCGGAGCTCGCTGGGAATTGGCCCGGTGAGGGCCGTTTTGGGTGGGATTGGCCCTCTGTGGGGCATTTTGGGGGATATAGGCCCTCTGAGGGGCATTTTGGTAGAAATTCTGCCGATTGAGAGGACGGCTCGGCATGGCTCGATTCTGGGCGCTTCGAGGATTGTTCCTCACCTCCGCACGCAATTGAGTTATCTCGCGGAGGAGTGAGGTTTGGAGCGCCCGGAGGTCAGCAGGAGTTAGTTGTGTGGGCGAACTTCTTTGGTTGAATGCGTTGGGGCCTGTCTCTGGATTCCCCTGAGGGAAATTGGTTGAGGCGGGCCTTCTAAGAGGTAATTGGGTTTGAGGAGGATCGAGGGTTGGGACCAATTGAGGGGCTGAGAAAGGCAGACGAGGGTGCCGTGCAGGCCGGGCGGCGTGTTGAGAAACCGCCGCTACCTGGTACGCTGGAGGCTCAGAATACTGATCTGAGCTTTCCATAATTGCGTCCGCAATTTTGGATAAATAGCCCAAACTCTGATTGGGTTGGGCTATAAGTGCCGAACGGGCATGCTGGGGAAGACACCTCAAAAAGTGAGGCTTTATTGGGTCGTCCCCAATCCTGGTCCCCGCTATAGAGCGTAAATGGGTCAGGAAAAGAGATGGTCTCATCCCAGAAAGGTTGGATACAGCGGCTAAACGTTGTTGCCGCACACTTCCTGGCTCGTCCAATGCGTCGAGCAGAGCTTCACGCATGTTGCTATATGGGTTGCGGCCGGCCGACCTTATTATGTGTGCAACATGCGGTCGTTGAGTGCGGTCAAGCACTTTTAACAGCTCAACTGCACGAAGTTGTTCGTCGTGCAAGGCTGAGGCCTGGAAGATGCGGTCTGCCACTGCAAACCAAAGGTCTGGGTCCTCCTCATCGAAGGGGGGAAGTCCTATATTAGGGTGACGAGTCCCATTCCCGAGGCTGGAAGCATCGTGGAATTCTTGGGACTCTGAAGGTCTTTGGGGTTGTTGTGAGGTGCTGGCACCAGTTGTGGGCATTAAAATGCCGGAATTTGCCAAAGGGCAGATACCAGGGGCGTTGGAAGAGGTTGGGAGAGCGTTTGGGGAAGTAGGTTGGTGTCGGTTCACGACGCTGGGGGCAACGGGTGGTGCCAGAGGAGTAGCTTGTCCGGGCAAGTCTAGGTCAGCATCGACTTGCTCGGTGGGGAAATCGACGCTGGAGGCGTCGTGGAATTCGAGGGGCTCGGATTGTTCCTGAGCCTTTCTGGCCATGGTGTTTCGGGTGTTGACCATTGTAGGTTATATGACGCGAAACTGGAGCTAAAGGCGTAAGAGGACGCGAAGAAAGGTGAAAGGAGGCCAAGTAAAAGAGTCTAAAGAGGACGCGAGGAGTTGGGGAAAAAGGCCAACGAGTTAAAAGGAGTCGCAGGGAGTCGAGAGTGGAGTTAAAAGGGGTTCGTGCAGAACCGTGGCGTGTTTCGAGACGCGAATAGGTGGTCGTGGGGAGTCGTGATATGAGTGTGCTTTTGTGTTTTTTAGAAGGCTATAAAAAAATGAAAATTCCGCTTTATGTTTACATATGTATATACAAATATCTTGCCTTGCTTCGTATCTTATCAATCTAACTCCATAAAAGTTATTAGATATTTATAGTAAAAAGTTATTGTAAATGTTTTTGGTTGGTTTTCTTCGACCTTTTGCTTATTATTATTATTTGATTAAATTTCTATGTTCATACGTTAAAATGAAATGATTTTAGAAACCTTAGAATGTTTTGTTGTGGTGACTAAAGTGTTTATTCTACAATTCAATAAGCAGGGTTTATGATACCATCGAAACAGTTTTAAATAAGAAGGACGAGCATTATATTGGATATTGACGGGTCGATAACAAAAATATAGTGTGGATACGTTTTCTTTTAGTTACGAGTAGCAAACTTCGACAATTAATGTAGAGTTGAATTACTAATATGAACAGATATATTTTATAATCACACAATTAAGGAAAGAAGAAAGGCTTAATATGGTACAGATATTGTGTGATTTTAAATATCCAGTTATGAAAGACTAGAAGTTAACAAGAAAGCGTGATCGTGTGCTATTTTATTGAGTCGGTTTTTGTTAGATTTGTATCATTTTATACTTATAGTTTGTTTTGTTGTTTTACTAAGTTTTATTATTTCTATTTTCTGTTTTCAATGGTTTTGTCACTTTACATTAACCTTCAACAAAAAAAATTTCAAAAACCGTAGCAAGAAAAAAAAAATTACAGATATTGTTATTACGTGAGTGTTTGTACTCATGAAAAGAGAGTTAAAAATTGTCACCGAAATTACGTTAAAAATGGGCATATATTGACTATATAATAGCTTGTAACTTAGTACCCTGAAGGGGTTTACAAGAGTTATTATTCTTAATTACAAAACAAAGAAAAACGAAAATAACAGCAAAAGTTCCTTTGATATTTACTATGAGTAAGATTTATGTGGAATACATGCTTTGTAGACCACTTTTAACCATGCCACTGTACAACGACAAAAAAAAAAAATATGTTGCTTCTTTTTTTCTATAAAAAAAAACTACCTTCAGTTTAGATAATTAAAAATTAAAATTAAAATTCAACAAACAAAGGAAACAAATTTTAAGTCACTCGTTAATTGTGTGTTTAGCGGCTCAGAAGGGGCTCGCATTTCAACAACTAATCACTTTTACAAAAAACAAAAATAAACGATGAAATAGCAAAAAAAACAAAAAAATGAAAACAAACAACCTGGAGTCCAGCGATGGGTTGTCCGTGTGTCCTGATGACAATTGAGGCTGCTGTTGGATGAACTTCGGGATGGTTAAAGGTGCGATGGTGATGTTATGCCAGGTGCTGTTGTTGGGCTGGCGTTGGGGCGTACCCTTTAATAATTTAGTTTGCACTCGGTTCCGGTGTTAAATGTTCGAGTTATGTTAAGGAGCGTGTTGACTCGCGGTGGTCACCAATGTGGTTAAGCTGGTATTGTGCCAAAACACGGGCACCGGTTGTACCAACTTTCCATCGATTAATAAAGCAATCACTACACCGATAGTAACAAAATTGCCAACACCGCACCGAGGGAAGCACGAAACGATTGAGCAAAATAAAACACTGCACACTTCGTTCACTCTTGGTAATGAATGTTTTCTTTATTCTAAAACTCTTAAAGGGCACCTGTTGATAAAGGTTCTTTATTTTAACAACTTGAAAATCAATTGGTGATAAATGTTTAATTTTACACAACTTAAAAAAATCAATTGGTAATAAATGTTTTATCTTAAACAACTTAAAAACTTATTTTTCTTCTCCGAAACAGTAAAGGTTAATTCCTTGGAACAATTTTAACAAAACACACAACTCAAATTTTGTTCTAGATTTGTTACATTTTACGCACATGAAATTCGTTCATTTCGTAAATTGTATATTCAAGTGAAGACTGGCATTGGATTTACAAAATTAATGTTCCGCAATTCACTCAACTCAAGGCACAGCTTTATAAAAGAATATTTAAACTTCAAACAGTCAAGGAGATTCCTGAGCCTTTTCACAGCGACTCACTTCGACCCGGTGTGCGCACTACCGTTTGCAGGCTGTACGTATCGTACTCTTTAACCAAAGGTTGGTGCTCGACTCCAATTTCCGCGACGACTCCTCTGATGAGACCACTCTGGTGTGTAATATCTGACTAATCCCATTGGAAGTCATCAAAAGGAAAGGAACCCCGAAAGAAACTGGAAAGGAGGCGGAGTTACACGATTAACTTGAAGTAGTTAATCGTGATTGGACCGGACGGGGTAGTCATACATTATGCATGTGTGGGTATGCCATGCATACGATCGTTCGGCGACCGTGGTGGATGGAGGTACATCGCTAGTGCATTTTCTAAGAAAGTAAACACTAGCATGTGGGGTGTGAAAAACCGAAACCGATGATTTGGTCATCCTAATGGAAGGCCATAAATCATCATTTCGGTTGCCGATGATTAAACATTGCAACGAACATAGGGTGCAGCCATTGCCAGATGTTGAAAGTAAACATTTTCTGGCTGCATCTTGATCGTTGCTTGATTACTGTCTCTGGACGTGGGGATCGATAATTGGAAGCCAGCGATTGCTGGTAATCAGGGACATGTTTGGTTTGCGTCAGCAGAAACCTTGTCGGCGGTAGCAAATCAATAGGGGCAAATAGCCGCATGCATGTTATGCCGAGGGTAAACAAATACAACGAGTCACAAGGAACTCTTGTTGATTGTTGTTTCCATAGCTTAAGGCTATGGAAACGAGATGCCCTGGCAGAATGTATGCCTAAAGATAGGATTTCAGATGCCATGGCAATGTGATGATTTTGCCGTGGACTTATGCTTTTTATTTAGGAGATAATATGCGCCTCGGGGGTGAATTTTCGATGCCACGGTAAGGTGATAAGCTTTGCCGTGGGCTTAATGTTTCTTAGGGAATATGGACTGGCCGAGGGTAAGTTTTCGATGCCACGGCAAGGTGATAAGCTTTGCCGTGGATTTAATGTTTTCAGTGGTGGTGATGGAGAAAAAGGGGTTTGGAAGGAAATCCCCTACAGAATAGGTAAGCTGCCTAACAGAACTTCAAAACAGTTATCCGATTGGGTAACCGTAATAATTCCGGCGATTTGGCTGGGGGTAAATGCCGTAGCAAGGTTACGCAACCTTGCTGAATTTCGACCGAGAGGTAAGTCGTTCGCCTGGAAAAGTGGGGATCGAGCGATGCCTGGCTCTTCGGGCCCTGAAAAGCCCCACACGTGTTGTTGGTGTATCCTCGCAGTCGAACTCCGATGGTAATTTTCCATTTGCGAATTCGACCGCCGGGGCGCCAGCCGGATGCCCTCACGTATCGGTCGCTCGATGTGGGCATGCTGTGCCAAGGCAAGATACCTTTTCCTGCTGGTATGCAGCTGGCGTGCAAGAGGATATCGCGTAGATATTGCACAGGCAATATTGGTTGGTTGGTTGTTAAACCAAATTGCCTTGAAGAATATAGCATTTGATGCCGCTGGAATTTCACAGCAGCGCGACTTGATGTTTCATGGTTATGCTTCGATTTTGCAGGTACAGTACAGATGGTAAGTACAGGCTTTTAATGTATTTCAGGGAACTGTTACCTTGTGTACCTGTAAGGTAAGTAGTGGCGTTCAATGGAACTGCCACGGTACTTGCTTTTCTTTTGTTGTATGCCCTATTTGGGGGGTTTTTACCTAGATTATGGGACGATGGGTGCTGGCACTCGGGAGGATCGCCACATCTCTACCGCTAGTTTGGTATTTTCTGCTATTAGAAAAGTCCTAACGACCTTGTAGGTTTTGGCGGTCCTCGATAGCGTGTCCGCGGAACACTAGCTCGCCGTAGACGTCCCCACTGCGGTGCTTCCTTGAAGTATTGTTGCAATAATCAAAGTCAACCACTGTTATACTCTTAAAGCTATTTTCTTTATTAATGCCTTATGCTCTAACATCTTACATCGAAATGTGATAGGTATTTAATTAGTTTTACAAAAATTGAATTAGTACAATATTTCTTCTTGTACGTATATATATTGATCACTACTATATGTATTTCAATAATTGTATATAATTACTATATAGGTAGTAGTTTTTTACACAAATGAATTATAATATAAAATATTTATTCTTGTAATGAATATTGTATTTACTACTATATGTATTTCTGTATATAATTACCATATAGGTATTAGTTTTACACAAATGAATTATAATATAAAATATTTATTCTTGTAATGAATATTGTAATTACTACTATATGTATTTCAATAATATTGTATATAATTACATAAATTAGGTATTAGTTTTACACAAATGAATTATAATATAAAATATTTATTCTTGTAATGAATATTGTAATTACTACTATATGTATTTCTGTATATAATTACCATATAGGTATTAGTTTTACACAAATGAATTATAATATAAACTATTTATTCTTGTAATGAATATTGTATTTACTACTATATGTATTTCTGTATATAATTACCATATAGGTATTAATTTTACACAAATGAATTATAATATAAAATATTTATTCTTGTAATGAATATAAATGCTTACCACGCTCGCGCGTGCGTTGTTTAAATTATATTTCTAATTTCTATAACCGCACGTAGAACTGTTCACATCGATTAGTTGGCCGCAGGACTAATTATTTTCACTGTGGCGCGTGCGCTGTTTAAATTATATTTCTAATTTCTATAACCGCACGTAGAACTGTTCACATCGATTAGTTGGCCGCAGGACTAATTATTTTCACTGTGGCGCGTGCGCTGTTTAAATTATATTTCTAATTTCTATAACCGCACGTAGAACTATTCATATTGAGTGCCTCTTTCCAACTAAAACTTTCCTTAAGGGTTGACTCGCGCCACACCATAGCACTTCAACATCCATCGGTGTTGGTAACCACATCGTACCCCTGCCTGTGTGCATTTTTTATTATGCGCACAGTGGTGCGCGCCATGGCGTGTGTTCGCTCGTTGTACGTCATTATGTGGAGGGACGTTCGTATTGTTCATACGTGCTATGTGATGCAGCTACATGGGCATGCGTTATATCTCACGTATTTGTATTTGTTGATATGTGTCCTTTTAAGGGCATGCGTTGTAGGTTTCATCTGTTTGCGCGCCTGCTTGGTAATTCCAAGAATTAGTCGCAGGCTTGCGCAACCGCATCATGTTTTGCTTGGTTGTTCTGCTACATCAGATCGTTGGTTGATGTTTTTACCGGATCGATGTGCAGATGTCCCATGCTTTCCTATGCCATGTAGTTTCGTACCATTGCAACTACGTTGTGCTTGGTCTTCATGACATGATTTTCGTGTTTTACGCATTTCTACTTTTAGGAAGATGCATGTTATTGCTCATACGCTTGTATCAGCGGACTTGTGGTTATTTTACATGCTAATGCAGGTAAGTATTCGATTTTCTGGCGCCGAAAGCCTGCGAAAAGAGGGTTACCTGGTGGTAAGTAGGCAGGTGAGTAGTGGCGTTCGCACAAACCGCCACAACCTCGTCACTAGTTATGACACATGTAGCGAAGTTTAAATTTCTCAGAGCTGTTGCGACTCTGTCTCCGAATTCTCGAATGGTTTCTCTCAACTGTTGTTTCAAGGAAATCAATTCGTTATGGGCCGTAGAACGAGACTGTTCTTCCCTATATCCTGACTCTAATATTTCTTTTAATGTTTCCCAAGTCGGTATGGTACGATATTGAATCAAATCGAAGGCTGGGCCATCTAATCTATTTTTAACTAACTCAAGAAATGTATGGAATATATTCGGGTCTGCGTCTTTTATGGAATTAAATAAAATATCTCCGCCGGAAATAAATTTATTTAATTCCGACGGCTTTCCGTTGAAACTTGGAACGATTCTGAAGACATCTGAAATTCCTATAGTGGGAGACATCTTGAGCGAATCCTGGTCTAACGATTGAGGTGAATTTTCCTCTAAACTGACTTTAACTTCCCTCTGCCTAGCTGCCTGGGGTGAATCCTGAGCTAACGAATTCTGAGAAGAAATTTCTTCTAACCGCCTACCTGCATGTCTAGTGAATAGTGTCGCGAAATTTTGGGACTGTATATCAAAAATGGGGTAGGTGACAAAAAATACAAAGCACTACAGAGAAGAGAATCGAGATCTTTTCCACAAATTTTCAATTTTCCCAAAAAATGTGTTTATTTTTTTGTATCTTTTCTTTTGTTTTTGGAGAGAGAGAAGTTTAATTGTTATTAATTGTTAATGTTATACTAATTCCAGATTTATTTAAAAGAAAAAAAATTTGAAATTGTCATAATAAATAATTTAAATTGTCCTAATACATAATGATATTATACTAATTACACATATATTTAAAAAGAATTAAATCGAAATTGTCCTAATACATACATTTTTTTTTTTTTTTATTTAGCAACTTACTACTGTATTTCTGATTTTTGTTGATTGTAGATTGATGGTGTGGTTGTTATTGATGATAGTTGTGGATTGCTTTTTTTTTTTTTGTTGATTTCTCTCTTTTTCTTTTTATTAATTGTTCAACCTCGTTGGTTTGTTTTTTTTTTTTTCTGTTCCTTCTCAAAAATTTCCTTCACATTTTGTTTGTTTTCTTGGTTTTGTGTTGTTTCTTTTTTAACTTTTTGTTTTGTTCGAAATGTTTTTTTTTATACACTTTTTTCACTTTATTTTATTTTTGTTTTGTTTTTTTTTCATTTATTTTACACGAAATTGTCGTGAAGATCCACCGGTTGGATCCCAACACTGCCACCAAATTGTCGTATCCCAAACGCCGTGCTTCCTCGTCTCGACCGAGGGAAGAGCCTGGAACGTATTTTTTCTAAAATTTAACTTTAAACTAAAAGCAAATTTTATTTATATTTTTTTTTATCACAAGACGTCCGCACACGTCTGTGTTTATTTTATTTTCTTTTATATTTTTTCAATTTAATGCTTCTGTCTACATCACTAAAAAACATTTTCTATTTCATTCTGTATGAACGAAATTCATCTGTTACCCTTAGTTACGTCTTGTTAACAGAAAACTATTGCAAACTATTGTTGTGTTTCTTGTAGGGGTTTTTATTTCCAGGAAGCGTGTCTCCAGGTCCTTAAAAGAACAAGGCGATCTCTTAAAATTTGATTGCTCCTGAAAATTTGTCCTACAAAAGGGGTCGTTGCCGTGCTTCCTCTGAGCTCAAAGGGAAGAGCAACGTCCTTTGATTCGGCCTTCGTCCTGATGTCTTCACTTGGTCTTCCGTGGGGGCCAGGTGATATTTAGATATCCGTGGAAATGAAAAGTCCTCTAGTTTCGTTTTTGAATATGATTTTATTTGTATTATTCAGGATTTTCCTGGGGTACTTCCGCCAGGGACTGTGAATTTAGACTGCGGCCCGGAGATCACTTGACTATTCCTTTATAAAGGAAAAGGAATCGAAAATTGTATCCCAAAGATACACATTTTCGTGCAACAATCTCGATCTTTTGGATATTTCGAGCGAGATGTTGTATTTACATAAGATAAGAAATCAATTTCTTGAATTCTTATGAAACTATCGCGCAGATGTGTGAATGTATCTGCTTTTGAGATTTTTGTTTGTTTAACTCAATGGAATTTTTGGGATAGAGATAACGATCTATGAATTTTGGATTTGGGTGATGCTGTGCAGCAAATGTAGAACAATAAACGAATATTGGATTCGTTTATTGTGAATTTTAATTTTAATTTGGATTTTGGATTTAATTATGCCGTGGGGGCAAATGTTATGCGATAAACGAATGTTTGATTCGTTTATTGCGAATTTTGGATAATGTTTGGGTTTTTTCAGGTTTTGATAGGATTTTGGGTTTTAGGGTAATATTGCTGGGATTTTGGATTAGGAATGGGGGAAAAAGGTGGTAGGGCTTTTTGGAGCACTACACTATCGCAGCTGCTTATGTATTTTGGCTAACGGTAATTGTGTGAAATGTTGTTATGTAAAGGATAGTTTCAAATTGATTTTGTATGTGCATATTATGTATATATTTGAAGTTAAGGGTTTAAAATGTATCTCTAATGTAATGGATATGTGGAAATATGGATATTGATTGAATTATGGATATTGACTGAATTTAATTGTTATCTATTACTGATTAAGAAATGTATTAAAATGAAAAGGGATTTTCTCAATATGCAAATATATTGATACTATGGAATTGATTGATATGCAAATGAATGTAAGAAATGTGATAATGGATAAATGAGTAATCTGTTTGAGAATAAAGGATATATTTATTATTATATTATATATATTAACGTTGATGTTTGGATTATTGGAAGACAGTAGGACTGCGGAGTACTACAATTCGACTTGGTTGTTGCTAACCAACACGAATGGAATTTCCGATGGAAATCTCATGGTTAGAGTAATGGAGTTGTCGTATGGCAAAAATGGTAGCTAAACTCAATTATGCATTGTCTGTATAGGATAATGAGTTTAGCTATGCGTCCTTGGGGAAAACATGTTCTTTCAGGTGAATAGCATGAACGGTGGAATAGGGGATAATATGACACGCTGAAAGCGGGCGAAATAAAACGAACATTGTGGTTGGAATTGTGAGTTGGTTCTCCATGTAATATAGAGAAACCCCACAAGATCACATAGGAATACAGCAACAAAGGTACTTTTGAATATGAAACTTATATTATTCATCGGCAATGAGGTTGTTGAAGATTTTACAATTTCCTCTATTCGAGGTAAGATACAAAAGGAAAAAGCAGTCACCGTAATTCCCACTTCTTTTTCTTCACCGTTACTCCTAAAAACTCTGAATGTTAATGCAACGAGCAGATCTTTATTTACTTTTTGGCTGTCACCGACTACCCGTTAGCTGGTAGCTAGCAGATGGCAAATTGCAAATGTACTAGAATTTGCGACTGGAATAATTTGCGAATCGGCAACAATAAGTATAACAATGAATCAGACACTAAAGTTTATTGGAGTAGAGCATATATATTAAAGTTTACATTTAAATTTTATTTAAAGATGAAGTTTCAAACCCACACGTAATTTGATACAATTTTGATTTAATTTATATGTGCACCGTTTTTTACATATCCGCACACATTTATATTACATATTTACGAAACTAACAATTCCCATGTGTTCAGCATCGAGAAGGATTCCTCGACGTTGTTGTGTTTCTGGTTTCAGGAAGCGTGTTTCTTGATCCTTAAAAGGACTAAGAGATCTCTTACAAAAGTTCCCGAAAACCTGTCGTACAACAGGGTTCGTTGCCGTGCTTCCTCTGAGTCCAAAGGGAAGAGCAACGTCCTTAGATTTGGCCTTTTGTCCTTGATCTTCTTTTGGTCTTCCAGGCCAGGTGATATTTAGCAAAATGAAAATCCGGGTTGTCTTCGTTTTCAAATTAAAGAGTTTTATTTTTTCTTCCACTGGGGTATCTCCTCCAGGGACACAAGACGAATTTAAACTGCGGCCCGGAGATCACTAAACCATTCCTTTATAAAGGAAAAGGAATCGAAAATTGTATCTCAAAGATACACATTTTCGTGCAACAATCTCGATCTTTTGGATATTTCGAGCGAGATGTTGTGTTTACACAAGATAAGAAATCAATTTCTTGAATTCTTACGAAACCATTACGCAGATGTGTGAATGTATCTGCTTTTGAGTTTTTGTTTGTTTAACTCAATGGAATTTTTAGGATAGAGATAACGATCTCTGAATTTTGGATTTGGGTGATGCTGTGGAGCAAATATAGAACAATAAACGAATATTGGATTCGTTTATTGTGAATTTTAATTTTAATTTTGATTTTGGATTTTATTATGCCGTGGGGGCAAATGTTATGCGATAAACGAATGTTTGATTCGTTTATTGCGAATTTTGGATAATGTTTGGGTTTTTTCAGGTTTTGATAGGATTTTGGGTTTTAGGGTAATATTGCTGGGATTTTGGATTAGGAATGGGGGAAAAAGGTGGTAGGGCTTTTTGGAGCACTACAACGTGACAGCAAAATGTCCAAAAATGTGTCGCCATGGACACATTAAAAACCTACTGCCGCGCTGGGCAGACATGAAACACACGTTTTAAAAATACACAAATTTAACTTTATTCTACATTAAATTAAAAAAGACAATGTCAAAAAACAGGTGCTGAAAGCACCGTATAAAAACTTTTTCTCGAACGTTAAAAAACTGTGTAAGAACAGTGCAATGTGCCGAAAGCACTAAAATTAATGTTCTATTTCATGTCATGTTTCTGATAACGGGCTCGTTATCAGTCCGATAAATCTGGTAATTGTCATTGGCAGCGTTCAGTGCCAATAGTGTTTTGCCGTAATGGTATAATGGGCAATTATACATGTTGTGGAACTGCAACAGCGTGAGTTACGATGTTGTTTCCACGCGTATATGATTCGCCAACAGAAGTGAACGAATGCTATAGGATGCATGTAGAGATCGGTCCACCAGAAGTGTTACATTATTTTTGTTACACAATAATATAAATATGGGTAACGCGAATTAAGTAGTACGATTATAATTAAGATTAAAAAAAAATCTATTATATTTTTTCTTAATTCTTAAGACTACTTAAAATTAACCAATTTCATTGTGGCTATGCCGACGGGTGTCGAAAAAGAAAGAATGCCCCGTCTTCGTGTAGATTGCTCATATTTATGCGATTGCTGGGCCATACATAAGCGTTCGGCGTTGACTCATGAGGATGGTGCCGTGTACGAGGATAAGTGTTGACCCATGATCATTGTTTGATGTTGGGATCATGGTGCCGTGTGTAAGTTAAACGCGATCTATTAATTTTTAGTGTTAAAAAAACACAGCTTTATTTGGACACTATCTCTATGCAACTGACTTACAATATTCTTATTTATAGTAACTGCCATGCGACGTTGCCCCGGATGCTGGGAGATGATGGGTGTAAAATTGTTGTTGTTCTTGATGCTATGTGATGATGGTTGTGTAGGATAGTGCAACAATGTCCGGTGCGATGAGCCGTGTCATGGGGTACTATGGTGATACGCACGGGTGCATGCGCAGATTGGTTTATGGGGCGAGTGCGTATGCCGATGTAACAGGTTTGCTGTCACAAATTTGTTGTAATTGATGATGAAGTGGGAGTTTCCACCAAGACACCTCGGCTAGGGTGCCAAAGTGGTTTTTCTGAATATTAAATTAAGTCGTACCTTTTTTTTCGAGTGCTGGTGCTGGGGGCCAAGACTTCTTCTCTCTCAGGTTGGCGCTGTGTATCTGTGCCGTCGTCGCCTGGTAACGCTGGGGCCGTGTCTTCAGGGACTCCTTTCTATCTGGTCCTGATTAGGTCGTCCATGGTTAACCGGTACTGCAATTAGTAGGGGAACAACGGTGGTTCGAAGGTGCATTTCGAGGGCCAGTCACTTTTTCGGTAATCCGTTGTTTGCGTCAGTAGAGCTGTTTTCTCCCGTTCTTCCTTTGTCTTCTGGCTGTCGTTGTCGACCACCGACAACGGTATAAGTAGACACCGTCCTGGGAACGGTGCACAACTGGGAAATTCAGCGGTCGTTAATGTGGTAACTCAAACACACAGCCAGAAATTTGTCGCGTCACTTTCAGGATTTGGATGCGTCCGAATATCTTCTTTATTCTTGGATACTAAATGGAGTTCCAACACAACAGTAAACACGGTTCGCCTTCTCTTCAATACGTTTCGTAATTTTTGATTATTATCATTTAATTTATTTAACAACCGTGGAGTATGTACTTTCAACAATAAACAAAAAAGAAAACAAGAGATCGTGTCTCCGTGACCTTCTGCATCGAATTTTTTCTTTTCGTATTCTTTTAAATCCGTGTCACCTTTTTGTGGTCTGATTCTTTCTTCTGCCTTTTTCTAACTGTCACTCTACTCCTTCCTTTTTTCTCTCTCGCTCTCCTCTTCTTTACAATTCGATCTCGACTCTCCACAATTCGATCTCGACGGCGATCGACTTCGAAAACTAACGAAAGTCTACACCGTCGAAAAGGAATCGGGTTTACACCGAACATCAAACTACGCTACTTGGCCGGAACTCAACTGCACTCAATCAGTCTTTGGCATTAACATTTTAATTTCAAACGTTGCTTTAATAATTCTTTTGGACTTATTTCGAGTGCAACCGAGCCGGCCGGAACAACAAACAAAAGAGCTGCTCACGCAACACCGATGGTGATACGCACGAGTACGTGTGTGGATGGGTTTATGACACGTTTACCATATTTAAACAGGCCGTGAGCTGTGTGTTAACTCTTCCCCTCTTAAATTTTGCGTCCTCGCAAAAGTTTATTGGAAAGGTAGGCTAAAGATGATGGGTTGGTTCTTAGGTGGCTTTGGTGGGTGTTCTTTCTGCTTCGGGGCAGGCATTGTCCTCGTAGGAATGGATTGTGGGATGATGGTTACTTTAGACTCTCTCTGAGCTCTTAGCTTTAAGAAGAATAGTGCAACGAATATTAAGGAAACTATGGTCAAAAGGGAGTAATTGACAATTTGATATGTTTCTTGTTCTATTTTTATTGACCTGATTTGTTTGGTGTTGTTGATGTGTAGGTCTTTCATAAGCTCTAATGAAAGCATTTCTTCAAAATCGGGTCTGTAGAGGTGAAGTCTTGGCACCAGGCATGGGTGCGAGTCCTACTTCGTCGTCACCATCACAAGTTGATCACGAGCGGAAAGGCAAAACCTCGCAAAGACACCAACTCAAGAAGGGAGTAAAACACTGGTTGACATTTTATTATTTCCATTGATTGTTTTAGTTGTTTTCGTTAGTTCACGTTTATTAGAAATACTTGTTGACAAGGACACAACAAATTCAAACACGAGAACTGGTATTTCATGGTGACAATTACTATAGTAGTGATTTTGTTCTTATCCTGATTGGGCACACGTTTAATTAACTCAGGTTTATTTAAATTAGAGTTCGCTTAATTACACTTTGTATATATTAATTACCGAGTGAACACCCGACTTGTTGATGCGCACCACGGATAATAAAAAACAACCTGGTATTATACTAGTGACACACGAAAAATTACTTTTAAGATTAAAACGCACTTTTCCGACTAAATTCGCGTTTACTCGACTCAGTCAATTATCGCTCCCGTCCGCGGCACGGGAGCGGAAGTCCGCACGACTTGTGTCGTCGGCAGATGGCAATGGACCTTGCGATCATCATCTCATGCCGAGATGATTTCGCTAAAAAGGGAAATTTAAGGAAAAAGGAAGAGAGAGAGAAAGAAAAACTTTTCTCTTAAGGGTGTGAATATATTCTTGCCAAGGATATGTTTTATCAGCCACGAGTGTAACGTAGAGTCTCTCTTGTGGGAACAAGAAAACCGGATCTCGTAGTGAGATCATGGTTGTGTGTGTGGACGTTCAGATCCGATGTTGTTGCACGTGTTCGAAAGCAGTGGAACAACGAGAAAGGCAGTCGGCGAGAACAAAGGAAAAGGCGACCAAATGGTTCGCTCCGTAATGAGGGTCATGTTCATGCAACGTCGCTATGACGGACTTTGGTAAAAAGGTGTTAATGGGATGCGATACTTTATACAATGGGTAATGTATATCGTATCTTGGGTTAATTGCCGAAACGTATCCCCCGCTTGCATTTAGGTATGCCAAGCAATTCGTGGTGGCGACGAAAGAAATGCATGATTGTTTGTCTACTGAGTCGCTAGTGTTGCAGCTGTAAAAACAAGCTGACCGACATAGTATTTTAACTCAGACAAAGGGTGCCGAATGTTTGGTATTTATGGTGCATATGCACATTAAGGAACAATTTTAGGAATTTCAGATAATGCTTGAAAGCATTACATGTCCTTGGAAAAGGAAATGTTTTCTGGGGCAAATGCAAATGCATTGGCGGGAAACAATGGGAGTTATGGAATTCCTAAAAAGGTCATGAAGAATTCTTACAAAAAATTGTATGCGAAGGGATGCATGAAGGTAAGATTTCTAAACAGGGAATTTAAGATCATGGGTTTGATCTCTTAAATGCGTGCAGCGTTTTTGTGTGCCGAATACGATTGCATTGGTGAAATTATATGGGAAGATGGGTGTTATGGGGGTTTTTAAGGAAAGCGTACCATGGGGTTTGGCGGAACCGACACAGGTCCATCAGAGGATATGTGCAATGAAGATGGTGAGGCTTGAATGTTGGCTATTTCTTCGGCTATGTACTTTTGGTTATTAACCGTGACTGTGGCGGTTTTGTATTTGATAAGGTATGTTTGTGGGGGTTTAAGTTATATGCCAGGCACGGGCACACTGTTCGCTCAATTCTCCAGCACTTATCTCAGAGCGAGTTGTTCACATTTGTTTCGAGCGGACACAGGACTGAAAGCGAAACACCTAAACCGTTGAAGGTCCAGAAATAAAACGCTCAGCAATTACTTTATTTTTATCTTTATTGCTTGCAGTCGAAGGAGTTTTATATGTTATAACAAAATTCACTATCTTAAAGTAACCGTGGTGCATTCGGGAAAGCAGCATCAACACCTTAACATATATCGGGAAACACAGCTACTGTTGTGATCACGGAACTATGGCACTAGAACTGTCTAGGTAGAGTTAAATTGTACGAAGTGGATTTCACATCGAGCCCATTTCGCTGGGTAAGTTTTAATTGATTATTTAATTACGCGTGTATGGCACAATATTCTATTGCACCAACTGTTCAATGATGAAGAATAGTTATTGAGAGTGTTGGAAAATTGTTGGAAATGATACTTTATTCGTAGGAATGATATTTACAAATGAGAAGTTAATATTCTAGTCTTAAGCTAAATTAAACTGTGTTGATGACAGGTCCAGCGGCGAAAGGAGAGAGAGAGAAAGTCATCGGTGCCACTGTTTATATATGCCCTGCTCGTTGACCTAAGCGCCACCTATCCAGCGCTAGAATTACTAAGGTTGTTACCAGAACACTCTGTAAGCGTTGCCCTTCAAACAGAGAGAAACTACGAAACAATGCGAAATGGATTAGGTGGATTTCGTATCTACGTTAACTAAGCGACGCTTTCTTTTCTTTCAACATCTAACCGCTCTCGGAAACGATGTATTTCGAACTTTTCCTATATCGATACACACTCTGCAGAAGATAAAATCTGACTCTCCGAGCCATGGGACGGATCATATCACCAGCAGCACTGGGGTGGATTCCCACCCCTGTGGTGAGAAGCAAATCAGATATTTCTTTGGTGACGACCAATGAAAAATCAGCTCGGTTTAATTGGAAGGACTTTCATTGTGATCGTGCAGATCTGGTTGGATGCCCATACACTGGAAGTGAGGACAAACGATAATGCATCGGCGGTTGGATGTGAAGAAGGGAATCGAAGGAGGCAGCTATTCAAATAACGATCGAGCAACAGTGGCTGAAGGCATTGCTATCGTAAACGATAGGGGGTATGCCGGAGACAGAAATAGATTTCTGTATATTGTATATACAGAAACGCTAGTTCAAAGGTCAAGCGCTAAGATGCGTATTTGTTTGCATTAGCTAACGAAACATGGGACTCGGCCCTTGCAAGATTGTTTAGAGTAAACATTACGGTCGCGTCCAATTCGATGCTTGTTCAATTGGCTGCAGCTGGTGAACATTTACTGTACATGGGAACATTGGTTGTTTACACGATCGGCTACTGCGTATAGCTTCACTTTGATCGTGCTCGCATTGCTGAAGTCTCATCAGTCCGTGGGGGTTTCGACTAACTCGTCGACATCGACGCAGGTTCAGCGCAATACCCCACAACTCTATTGTGCACACTGAATATATCCTCCAGCAAAACACTCCAATGTATTCCAAAAGTAAAGAAACACACCGTTTTTTTGTTGTATATTATTGTATACTAGTTCTATTGGTACCAGTTATTATTGATCCGAGTTCTTAAACATTACACTGTGACATCAATTAGTCTTTTTGTTCTGGATTTTACTCTAGGTTTTATAAATGATGATTTTCCACAGCGGCACGTTAGATTACTAGTTGTACCATATTTCACGTGGAAGTATGAGCGCCAAGACACGGGCGCCTGGTTCACTGCCCTCCCACTTACGATTTCCCGCGCAAAGATTGTTCACTGTTGCTCCACACGCCGAGAAGAGAAGAAAATGAGATTTACTGGTGTTGTTTTTGTTTATGAGTTCTTTATTTCTGTTTAAACATCTTAAAATGTATGGGAAGTTCACAATTCTTAGCCTGACACTAAATTAGTAGTTTAGACCGATATATTTCGGTGGCATTAAGTTGTTCTTGACTTTTCTATCGCTATTTTTCAGTCACACAAATTGTTCTTTAACGAGACGTTTGTTAATACTTTCGGTCACTCCAGTTTGTCCTCAAAACGACACCTTTCAGTCGTTATTTTTCAGTCGCACACGTTTGTTCTTTAACTCGGCATTTATTTACATTTTTCGGGTCGCGCCAGCTTGTCCTTAAACGAGGTTCTTTGATCAATATATCGTTCTCAATTAAGACTTCCTTTCTGGCCGTGCAATTTCGTTAACTTGGGTAAACTCGCGACACCGTTTACTGCTTCCTAAATGGGTCCGATTCGACGCACGTTTACTAGAGAGTTAATGTGGCCTCGAAGGGTTAAAAGGTTAATGAGAATTTTTTGCACTCGCGTAGAGGCGGGGTTAAATTCGGGAATGTGCACACCTCCGCGGTTAATATTCGACTGGGGCGACGGAAGGGGGGGGGGGACGCGCACTCGGTGGAGGTTGGACGACGGCTTTTGTTGTTGACGCAATGGCGGATGGTTAGCGACTGACTGAAGAAATGGAAAAGAAATCTACTCGTCGCGTCGTGGCGGCTGAATCATAGCAGAAGTAAGCTCGCTACCAATTACTAAGAATTTGTGGACGAGTTGCTATGCCCGCTTAAGAATTTAGTTCCAGCGAATCCTTGCCGTATAAGCTAAGTTGGATTCGTAGGTTGGGTGTACCGGGAAATTGGCTTTGGGGACGCGAGCAAGTATGGGCATGAATTTTAGGGGGAAATTGGAATTGCTTGGGTGCAAGCAAGGAATATCATTTGGGTAAAATATTAACCGAAGTAATTTTGGGGAAATGTGCGCGGCTTCGTATAATTGGTGGCGATGGTTGATGCTCCGTTATGGATTTGAATATGCGTTTCGTTACAGCATATGAATTTCGGGGAAATTGGGATTGCTTGGTCACAAAGAGAAAATATAACTTAAGTAGAAAGTTGACCGTAGCGATTTTGGGAAAATGAATGCGGTGATGATTAGAATATATTCTGTTGAATTATATTCTGTTGGGGGTTTTGGGATGTAGTTATTGCGGAGTTAGGGATGTATGGAATTGCGGATTGGTTTTTGCATGTTTGCAGGTTCGGGTTGTGTGATGTAGACAACCCCCACAAGGTAACCGGCTTAGATTTCAGGAACATGATGCGTCGGGTGCAAGCATGCCCCTGGGGGAGAAGTTTATAGATGCTAATGCAATAGCATTAGCGAATGGCAATTCTTCTAGTTGATTTAGGTGCTTAGAAGACTTCTTTGCGTAAATGATGATAAGGTAATGGTTTTAGAAAAAAATGGACTTGCCAATAATACTTGTCCTTAACCCTAGGAGTAAGTTACTTTATCGTAATGGGAAGGTAAGTAGTGGCGTTCAATGGAACCGCCACATGTTCTCTGCAGTGTCTTCATTGTTCCATTTATTTCAATTTGACCGTTAAAATTGTTAAGGAGGATGATTCCAGAGGCTATTTCTATTACTTGTAGGATGTGGTGATTGTTTGTTCTGATGCACGTCGGATTTTGGCTTCTTAGTAGGTTAGGAATACAACTATCATTGCTTATATCTATTATGGCGTTTCTTTTACATAGTGATAGCTCATTTATTGTTCGGCATTTATTCATTATACCGTATATTCGGTTTTCTCTTATAATACTTTTGCACTTAATTCAGTTTGCAATGTTATTCGTAAGATAATTTATCCTATCATTGTAGACTTTATTAATAAACACTTGGTTATTGTTATTCTCGATTATTTGGTTCATTTTGTCCCCTAATTATGAAATCGTTATGATCTGGGTTACCGGCGATCCATTTCCAGGCCGATCCAATGAAATCTAACGATCTTTTTGCCTTGTGGATCTTAACATTGTTGATTAGATCTTGAATTTGCATTGACTCATGTTTTAAAAGAGGGAATAATGAAAAACTGGAGAGGTTGTATTTGTTAGTTCCGGATATAATTTCGTATACGAAGGTTTCGAATATGTGGAAGAATTTTAGATTACCGACTTGGTTTCTGGCTGTGCCAGTGCTTACAGTTACTATTTGGGAGTTTGAGTAGTCGAGAATCTGGAGTTCCGCGCATACGGTGGTGCAAAGCAACCTGTGGGGAGAAAATCAGAGTTTTAGTTTCGAATATTGCTTTTGTGAATTGTTTTTCCTGATTCTGTAATAACGACTGGGAGTTGGTTTTCTCGAACGATTTCTTTTATATAACTGACCGTCAGCTTAGAACCAAGACGCTTATTATGTTTAACATATATTGTGTGACCGGTTTCGTAGTCCTTTTCTGGTTGTCTGGCTTTATTGTGATATTCGAGGTCTTTGAGTTGTTTGGCTCGAAGTTGCTCAATTGTATCAAGTCTAGCTTGTTCGAATTGTTCTGGGTTGGTTGAGACATTTCTTCCGTAGAATACTTCGATAGGTTTCCTATTTATAGTGGAATGAATGCTGGAATTATATTCGTACACAGAGCGTTCTACCAATTCTTCAAAGGAACGGTGCGTACCTTCTGTTTTCAGGCAGCGCATAATTTGTAACAGAGTAGAGTGGAACCTTTCTACTTGCCCGTCTAGTTCGCTCTTGTATGAAGATGTTTTAGATATCTGTATTTTCAACTGATCTTCCATCATAAAGAGGATAGAAGCTGAGTTGAGTGATTTTCGTTCTCTACCACGGCGAATTTTGGTACTCCGAAAAAGAATAGAAGCTCTCTAAAAGGTTTTCTTATGTCCTCGATCGCTCTTGATTTTAGGGGTCTAGCTTGAGAAAAGTTAGAAAATTTATCTAGAGCCGTTAGTGCCAAATTTCTTTCTGTTGAGTAGATGTCTATATGTAAGATGTGACCGGGATATTGAGGGATTGGAGTGGATTTTATGAAAGGATTAGTCGCATGTCTATCGTATTAATTTTCTTTACATACGGAGCATTGTTTCAGGATCTATTTGATTTTAAAACTTGTGGAGCAGGTAGTCGGTGCGCCGGCATGGACGCTGATTCTACCACCAACCCACTAAATGTCCCACCAATTGTTACACTGATCCTGTCCACCAAGGAAACAAAACTTCACGACAAACCCTCCACCAGAAGGAAAGTAAATGAAACTCACTGTTTATAGGCTTCAATAACTGGGTTTATTGCTGGTGATCACCGTTTTTAATTTAATTTAATTTTTATGTGAAAATATTTATATTTATTTAACAAACGTGGTAAAAACTTTCAATCTTAACTTAGTGTAACGTAGCACGATTGTTGTATGAGTGTTGTGGTTTTTCTCGTGGTGGGGAAGAGGTATTGTGGAGCAGAAGTGTTTTGCGCGCACGGGTTCGTAGCTTGCCTCCGTCTATTGCCCTTCACGCCACGTCCGCTACTCGTAAGGTCAAATTAAACGCTGATGTTTTTCTCCAGTTTATCTTCATTACACTGAGCAAATATTATATATACAATCTTATGTCCTCCCAGGCACTTAATTAATTAAAACGTACATTTTTGGTGTTTCTATGTAAAAGTTGGTTACCACGAACAGGTTGCTTGGGATTCAACTTAAAACAATTTTTATTAGACAAAAACAAACACAAAAATAGGCAACTTCGTCTTCCTAAGTAAGAGTTATGTTCTTATGGGGGTATCTCCTTGTCTTGGCTGTGTGCAAGCAAGTGTACGAGTTCTCCAAGGACCCCACGTTGTCAGCCTCTATTGTACAAATTTCAATAAAATTAAACACTGGAATCACTTACCAGGAACAACTTCATTTTTTATTGGCAAGTAATTAATTGGGTAGGTGTGTTATAACTTATTCTACACACTTAATTTATCGCGTTGACCGTGATGACTTCGTTTAATACAAAAAATATAATTATAGCAGTCAACACCAAAAATGTAATTATTACAGCTAACATAAAATATATTATTTCAGTTCACACCAAGGATTATTTCGGCTAACATAAAATATAATTATTTCGGTTAAGATCGAAAATATAATTAATTGCGTCGACTTTACTTATTTCCAATATTATGTACAATGTAACTACTTGCGTCGACCGCGATTATTTCACTGAACACCAAAAAGATAATTATTTCAGTTCAGATCGAAAATATAATTAATTGTGTCGACTTTACTTATTTACAATATTATGTACAATGTAACTATTTGCGTCGACCGCGATTATTTCAATTAGGATAAAAAATATAATTAATTGCGTCGACCGTGATTATTTCAATTACGATAAAACCGGCGCTTTGTATACAACCAGCGTAAAGCGAAGAACCACCACTGCCCAGATAATTCAGACTAACTCCAAAGAACTTTTCTTAGTTCAACGACGCGATTGTATACGACACACATGATCATCGCCTCTATGACCAAATATGGTAAGATATCCCTTTTGCGTTTAAGTTCAACGCAAAAGGGGTTGGTATGTACACACGAGGGTTGCTTTGCTGCTCATCGTGTGCGTCCGCGAGTATGCAAACACAGCAAAGATCCCTCTACTCATTCGCAACAGGTGCGCGCATCTCCACGAAAGAAAAGGGTTGAAATGTTTACATTGATGATACTGCGGCGCACAGCATCTGCGCCGTTCCGCCGTAAATATCCACAGACAGCTAACAGCTTCGACCAGGAATCCCTGCCGAAACTGCTGCGACAGGGCGGTATTGGTGTATGGGGGAACGTTGGATGTTCACATCATCATACATCCTGGTCAGAATCTCGTTGATGCTGCATTTCGTTTGGTTTCGAGGCGTCCCCTCGCTAGAGTATGCCAATGCAGATCGATACGATCGACCAGTGGCTTTGTGTACATGATCTACCGTGAACATGCGTGGACAATTTTCTTCTTCTCGTGTGCCTGGTTGAGCTCAGGGATTATGTTGGTTACATAATGTTGTACCGAGCTGGCCATTAGGGACATGCTGTGTTGGTGCCAGTGCTTCGCTTGGTCGGATGATCGGCGACCGACACGACTATGTAATGTTGTTTTGCGGGTAGTGCGACCAAGTTGCTTTTACGGCATTGTCATTTGTTGCTGATGGAGTTTCAAGTCAGCGTGAACTATTGTTTCATGGTTTTCTTTCAATTTCGCAGGTACAGCACAGAAGGCAAGTACATGCTGGTGTATTTTAGGATACTATTACCCTTTGTACCTGTAAGGTAAGTGGCGTTCAATGGAACTGCCACGATACTTGTTTTTTAATTTAGGTTGTATGCCCTAGATGGGGGTTTTTACCTAATATGATGGGAAGATGGATGGTGGCGTTCAGGAGAATCGCCACATTCTATGAGTGAATTTGCACTTAAATTAGCTTACTCAAACAAACGTAAAAATAGAACGATTTCGGCGTTCGCGAGATCAAGAGTTATTTTACATGAATAGACGTCTTACTCGCAGAGCACTCCCTTAGAACGGAACGTAGGATTTTTGTCTCGAGTTACTCACTGATCGGACGTTAATTTCAAAAAATTTGTGATCGCGTCCTCGAACCTTGCCTTTTCGTTTTTAACTGACTGGCGCTGGCTGACCCTCTAAATATCTCTTCTCCATCGGCACGAAAGAATACCAAAATTCTTTCTTCGGCGCATGACCATATATGGTGTTTTTCCATTATTGCATTTTGTTTTCAAACGACAGAATACTACAATCCATCGCTTCGACGACCAATAGGGGATGATTCTCCCATCGGTCGTAGGAAATGCGCGCGAAACACACACACGGTGATCCTATTGGATGCTCGTGCTGTGTGTCCATGGTTTAACGAACCGTGGATTATTCGAATCCACAGGAAGAACATGAGTTGGCGTGGCTGCAGGTACACACACACCGTCGAAGCATAGTTGATGTTCATGGTGATCAGAGACTGCTTATAGCGTTTTGCTGATCACGTATGCATTGGCGGACCAGCCACAGGAACCATGCTGGCGAATCTTGTTCCAAGAAACCGAACGCATTGGTTGACCGCCGTATGCCATAATATATTTGTCGCTCGTGCGACGGACCGACGTGGGCATGCTTACACGAACCGAATGGTATGAAATATCTCATGTGGCGTTGAAGCCGACTCTTCAGGAGACATTTCATTGGTAAGAACGAGTGTAACGTTGGTTGCTAGATGTGCAATCAGTTTGCCCTTCCTATAGAAACGCTTGTGTTGCTGCTGGTGTTTTACCTCAGCGCAGTTAAGCATTTTAGCGGTGGTTGGTTGTTATGCGCAGGTAAGTTTTATTTTCAGGTTTTTATATGCCCCAGGTGGGAATTTTAAATGGGGTAATGGGAGGATGATTGGTGGCGTTCTAGAGAAACGCCACAGTGTCACTTGGTTGATGATTTTTATCCAGTTACAATATTCTAATTCTATTTAGTAGCTACTCCCTAATCTCCTTCTTCGTCAACGGTATTTCTTTTGGACGTTGTAATATTGAATGGGTGTAGAAAGGGGGCACTTAGTGTGGTATGGGTTTTGATGGAAACTGGCGGTCGTTCACCTTACATACCCCTAGAGTAAACCTGTGGATAAAATAACAAGGGGACTCATGTGTTGTCTGTATTTCCGTCAATGCTCCAACGGGCCAGGGTCCTTGTTGTTCCGGATGCAATAAAAATTCACAGGTTCTCCTTAGTAATGTTTGGTTTTATTGGTCTTGTTCCTCTTTGTCACTCACTTTAACAATATTACTCAACTTAAACAATATTATTCAACTCAAACAATATTATTTTATTGTTAGTGCCAACACTTTATTATTTATTAACTGTTTTTTGTTGTTGTATTTATTTACAAGTAAAGAAAATAGTAGTAGTTTCCTCGGTTCTCTGATCAGCCGGCACCAAAATAGACTGCAACTTTTGTTCAATTGTCTTTTGTTACTTCAGTATATCATCATGTATATTTACACATTTACTGTTTTGAATTATAAACACAACAAGATACGAACACACGACACACGGTATACGCAAACACACTTTTTACTTTTACTTAAATTTTCCACAGCATCGCTTATGCCGACTCCTGACAATGACCGTTTTCCTCAACAACTCACAACCAACTCTGACCGTCCTGGTCAACTAGCAAAAATCAACTCCATTTCTTTTCCGATCGTTTGATCGCAGGAAAACCTTTTTTTTCTCTTTTTTGCTAACACAAGCCAATGTGTTAGGTTCCTTGTGCGATGATGGCACTCAATACCTTTTGTTTCACGATCTCCTTTGTGAGCATCCTTTATCTGATCCCAAGGTATTTTACCTTGGATCGGCAACCGTCTGGAATCCCTTAAGTATTACCTGAGATTTCTCACAGTGCCCAGACTTGGCAATTTCTTTTGAGTGAACATCGGAGCCAAAGATATTTTTGTATCTTATGGGTATTGTTGTTCAGCGAGTGTTTTTACGATCGCCGTCCTTTGTTCCGTATAGGAAATGTTTCCTTGAATAGGATTTAAGGGGACGATCTCGCCATGCATTTTATGCTTTTTACCAACTTTACTTGAGAGTTGGTCATCTGGTCCGCAGATTTGGAACCAGAGGAATTTACGTGCTGAACAGCTGGTTCATTTATCACGTTTTGGTTTTATATGGAATTCAATATGGACAAATTGAACGTTTAGTTCAATTTCTTTGATATTAAATTTGGTATTGGCCCGTTTAGTGTATGGGGCAATGCTAGGGCTTGGGGAGTGTTTCATCCTTTTAGTGTAGCGCAATTCATTGGTGGAGACTGGCTCCAAAGAGGTATATATTTATGGGTGGGTGGTTTTGGACGTAACGCGATTTGACTCGACTTATTACTGGGGGGTTGAAATGTACTTTATTTAATGACACACTCTGGTGAGTGCAGATGTTGCGCGCGCGATGGTTGGAAAACGACTCAATCGAGGGTTTGAATTTGGCTCTTGATTCACCCTCGATTCGGTGGTGGTGAATATCCTCTCGGCTAAGGATATGTTTTACTTACCACAAGAGAAGTCTCTCTTTGTGGAATAGGAAACCAGATCTCATAATGAAGATCATGGTGGTGTAGTGCTCCGGAAGCCCTACCATCCTCCTACAATCCCAATATACATAACCCATCATCACACAATTAATCAAAACCCATTTACCATATAATATACACATCTGCCATGTAATATAAGTTAATAGAAATACTGCACAATTAATCAAAAAAATATTTATTACAAGGCAGAATGCCTTGTCCTTTATTCTTGAGTTGAATTCTAAAACTAAACTGGCAATGATTCAATTGCTTATATTTAATGCCTCGTTTTCGCTATCTCAGCTTCTGGTGTTGTTCGCTGTCTTGGAAAATGACTCGAGGTGCTCCGATTGCACCAGACACTTGGTCAGCATTTTCCTTCCTCGGGGTTTGCGCGTGCAGGTGTTGTTCACGTCGTCTGCTGATGTTAATTTATATATATATTCCATCATTACCCGATAACAATATACAAAAACCCATATTCTCATATAATATACACATTTCCCATATAATATACGTTTTATCACAAAACCCAATTAATCCAAATGATTTCTGATATAATAATATATAATACATATCTCATTATCACCCCATTTAATCCAACGATTTCCCATATAATAATACATAGCGGTTGCTTAATACAACGACCCCAGAATCGTCACCAAGTAAATATAGTAAATACTCAAAGTGGCGGTTCTGAAATCAAATCGAGCATTTTTCCAAATATACATACCCCATATCCCAATATACATATCCCATCCATCATCACACTTTCCTAAACGATTTCCAAAAAATCGTTATCCTATGTACATAGCAGCTGCAATAGCGCTTGCTTAATATGATGAAGCTGTGGGGTAATTTTTAGTTAGGGCACCGGCATGGGCGCTAGATTCACTAAACTTCCACAATTCCGCAGCTACAGTTCAATAGAAATTGTCCCCGACAGGGGCAAAACCTCCAAGCGAAGTGAGAAATAACAAAAACACGTTGACTTTATTGAACATAGTTTCTTTATTATCCAAAATACAAACGATTCATACGAACAATGTGACATAAATGAAAGTCGGACGTGCGACGAAGGATCCTCACCTGTTTGAGAGGGCGGGCTGACAGAATCATCCCCGCCTAAGACGTCACGCGGTGAAGGTCGGGAAGTCGTGCGCGGCAATAAACCGCTGGGGTCGAGCCCAAAAGTGCCGGTGGTGTCGGCGTGCGAGAACCGAGTGGAGACGGAAACGAGTCGCGGATGTCACCGTAGAAAGGTGAATGCTGGTCTATACCCAGAAGGGGTTTCCCGCTGTTTGCTATCGTTAATAAAATGTTGTTTTAAAATAAATGTTAGTTGTGGTGTGTATGATAAGCGCTTATTTCAGTACGGAAGTTTTACTGGATTGTTTTTAATTTGTTTCTTAAATCTGTCTTCCTCTGACTAAGCAAAAAAAAAAAATTATTATAGGTTTCTATCCCGCAAATTCTATTTTTGTTTGTTTCTTTTGTGCTGTTATGAATTATTGTTTTCGCTATTGAGCCGTGTTCTCACTGTTGTTCGAGAAGAAATACACGTATAGATTTATATATTAAAGACGAAAAACAAGTAAGTTAAAAGAACAATGAATGGAAAGTGTGAGAACTGCTTTTTTAGATAACTATGTATATAGAGAAAGATTCTTAACACTACACTCGATTACAAAGTTATTGACTTAAAGCGAATTGACACTCGGCTCATTAGATTTGATTTGTTTTGTGTTAGTTGTAATTAGTTATAAAATAAAAAGGAGAGAACAAAAAAGGAAAGGTACTTGCCGTTGGTACGGATGAAGCGGCTGCGGATGGAGTTGTTGTTGATTATGCACTCTTCACTGCGCTGGTTTGTTACGACTCCAAATAAGGCGTTGGGTGTTACGTCACACGTCGGCGTGCCACCAATTATAGCGTTTTGTCCAATTATGGGGTTTAACTTTGTTGTTTTTATGCTGGGATGCCTACACGGGCACATGTTCGCATTACTTCTCGACGCTCCTCTTTCCCCAAATCAGTGTTATGGATACGGAGTATTCTTTTCACCAAATAGTCAATGAAACAACCGCTTCTGTTCTCTTACTTTATTTTCCATTTAACGATAAAATTTAAGACCTTAATTTACTGTCTTTAAACTAATAGAACATAACGTTACTTCTGTATAGGGCTGTTTAACACTTATTATATGCTTAATTTAGGACGTTACAATTCATAGCAACAAGGATATTACTTCGCTAAATGTTGTTTAACACATATGATGTACACTTAATTTACAATTCATAGAAACAAGGATATTACTTCGCTAAATGTTGCTTAACACGTATTATGTACACTTAATTTAATGTCGTTACCATTCATAAAAACTAGGACATTACAATTCATAAAAACAAGGACACTACTTTGTTATATAGATGTTTAACACGTTTTATATACTGTTAAATTAATGTCGTTACACTCGGTAAAATAGGACATTACTTTGTTATCTAGTTGTTTAACGCGTATTATGTACATTTAATTTAATTTAAGCGCGGGTATACTGAAATTCAACTCGACTCGATTCTCCGATTGCTTAAATCAGACTCTGGAAATTTTCCCCCAGTGGATGTGCACTATCCACTAAGGGTTGACCTCCTATCTCCACCACCACACACGTCGCCTGTGCGGCAGCCTGCACCCGAAATGCTCATTTGCTGCGAGACGGTAAAAGGACGCAGCTTGTATATGTGGTGGCGGTACCGGCCCGAGGATATGGATGTCTGGCATATTCTGATTTTGCTCGGCCGGTCGAATATGCGACCATTTCCTCCAGACGAGCACATGGTGCATGTTGGTGGAAACCTAATGGTTGGGATATTTCTGTTGGCTTTTGGCGCAGGTGGCATTCCTTGGTGTGCGTTGCATGTTGAGCAATCCCTATTGAGACTCGGTGTTATGCAACGCACTGACTAGCGATTCGTCGCTATTAGGAAATTTTGATCTTATTTACAAGAAATGGGATGCAATGCAAAATCCAGATTTTTGCTTGCTTTTGTTGCCATGGTTGTGACATGAAATCTATGGTCTTAGGGGGCCTTTTCCGCATGCTGGTGAATTCAGACCATGCCCATTAGCTTGGTTATGCTTTTCTTTTTGGGGTATTACCAACCATAGGTGCAACGGGGCAGTGGCGTTATATGAAACCGCCACAAGTTGGTTCTCTGATCGGTGATCAGTTGCTTCGGAGCACCATACCGGTTCTATTTGTTAACTTTGTCAATAATTTATTACACAATTAAATATCTGGTTCTATTTGGTAACGTTGTCAATAATTTATTACACAATTAAATATGCGGTTCTATTTGTTAAACTTGTCAATTTATTACACAATTAAATATCTGCTTTGAATTTTCAATTTGTTTGTTTTGTTTTCTGTTTATCCTTTTACCCAGGATGTGCTATTTATTCTTCTTTACACCAAAGATTACTTTTTTACTCCCGGTTTTGACTGCTCGGGTTCGCCATTCTTTTTCAACTCTTTGATCAAATCAAATCGACTCTCCCTGTGGACATTCGTCATTCGGGTTCTTTTTCCTTTTTTAACCCCTGACGCGAAAACCGACTACCTGTTTTGTCCACGTGGAATCAACCCTGATTTTGGTTCTCACCAATCCATTATCCTTTTTCGGTTTCCTTCATTTTAAATTTACCATTATGGCCACCCCTCTGCACTCGCTATAAGGAATCGCAACTATCATTATGCCATAGTGGAGGGTTGTTTTCCCACGATAAATCCACAAAGGAAACTTTTTGGGGGAAGTGTTGTTGTTTCCTGGTGGATGATATTTCGGGCCTATCGTAAAATTCCATAAATGCCTTTTCAGGTAGGCATATGAATAAATTGCGTATTAGCGTGGGGAATGAAAATTGTTTGCATAATTTTGCAACGGACATGCGCCCAACAAAATATTAATCTATTTGGATGGGGATTATGTATTTCTAGGGATGTATTTTTTATTTAAATGTGCCTATTGCTTGGTGAGAATGTGGGGGTTTTCAGGGTCCGAAGAACCGCGCATCGCTCTTGCCCCATATCCCACTGCAAATTCCTATAACTAACTTCCCATCATAAGAGCACCCCCCACCTGAAAACATAAACCCACGGCAAAGATTACTACCTTGCTGTGGCAACAAAAACTTTCGCCCCGAGGCACGCTTGCACCTAGTGCATCATGTCCTATTACCTCACGGTTACCTTTTCACGTAACCGACATCGAATTCACACTTACACATGCATGACATGTTCACCCGAACATGGCTGGGAAACATTTTCCCCAAAACATATTCGTGTCCCCTGATCGGCACCCATGTCCATTGCCAACCATTAGGAAAACTTCCACAGTCCCCTTATCGACATTCATGGCAATCATGCTCACAGAAATCCTTCTGTGTTTGCTTTTCTCAAGCAATCACCGATCCCACGAACACGTCATGCGACTACTACCGGCTTCTCGAGTGCGCCGTCGCTGTCTCCTACGCTTACCGCGCCTATTCCCTGCGCTTCCTCCAGTCTTCACACGGGTGTCCTGTGGGTATTGTCAGGTGTTCCACTATTATGGTGGGTCTCTGCCTTGTCTCGGTAGTGTGTCCGTCCGACACTGGTTCACCGAGACGTCCCCACTGAGTTTAAAACGGAGGAAGTTAGAGTCGCCAATACAGACTAATTTCTTTTTTTTTTTTTTTTTTTTTTTTTTTTTTTTTTTTTTTTTTTTTTGTTTAATTTTCTCACATTACACTAAAAAACGACGTTTCGATCATTGTATTTGATCGTCATCAGGTCTAAAAAAGTTAAAAATGATGTTAAAACTTAATATTTAACCATAAGACACACATTAATTAATTTAAACCAAGCTTACCAACAAAATGGAAACAGGGAAATTTTAATATAAATTAGTTTCACAACAATTTGAAAATAAATTGAACTAAATAAATTAAATAAATAGAATTTACTCTGACAATAAATTTGAAAGAGAAGTCAATTAATAAAAACAACATTAAACAACAATGTTTCTCAATAGCACTTAAAAGAAACCACTAAGTGAGCGCCGGCATATATACGTCATGGAATTTAACTGTGTCTGTCTGTAGATTCAAGGTGTGTAAGTTGGCCTTGATGTAAGACATCTCAGACACAAGACGTTTAGACAAAAGCACTTCCTTATCTTTAATTTTGATCCTCTCCCAATTAATGATATGAGAAGGATGGTCCAGTCGATGTTTTGTTATGACATTGTGGTACTTGGGATGACAATTAATGTTATTTCGATGCTCTTTAATGCGGGTACTGAGTTTTCTCTTTGTTTGGCCTATATAGGTGGCAGGACAGGTCAAACAATCTATTTGATAAACAACATTGGTGTTATTTTGTTGTTGTAATTTGTCTTTTCCCCGTGTAACAATATGGTCCAATCTGTTGTTAATAGAGTTAATAACACGTATATTATAATTCTTCAGTTTTCTGTTCAACTGTTCAGTAAGACGATTAACGTAAGGAATCGTAAGAGTGGCATCAGGTTCCACTCTTGTTTGCCTCGGACTATTATCGTTATTATTTAAAATTGCTAACCTTTTTCTGATATGTTTCTTGATAAAGGTGTTGGGGTAGGAATTCCTTTGAAGGATATCAGTAACTAATTTCAAATTTTTGCCATGAAACTGTTGGTCAGACAACTTGATCGCCTTATCTGTCAAACAAGACACCATCGCAATCTTCTGGTGTGTTGGGTGGAATGAATGGTAATGTAACACTCGCCCTGAGAAAGTCGGTTTTTGGTACCAATTGTAAATCAATCGGTCATCTAAACTTCTGATGACTTGTACATCAAGAAAACTTATTCTATTATTAGTTTCCATCTCATATGTAAACTGGAGATTGGGATTATAGGAGTTAAACACATTTAAAGTGTGTTCAATTTTGTTGGTCGGTAAAATCAAGAACAAGTCGTCAACATATCTATAATAGTGAATAACCTCGAAATCGAGTTTCTCAAAACAAGAAACTTCCAAATCTCTTAAGGCTAAGTCACAAAAAATGGGTGAAGATGGAGAGCCCATAGGTGTACCAAACTTTTGTCTATAAATTGAGTTATTGAACGTGAAATAGGTTGAACCTAATAGAAGTCGGAGGCCGATCTGAAATTCACTCCATGGGATCCTACACTTGTCCTTGATAAAATCCCATCTGTTTTTTATACTTCGTATAATACAATCCTCAGGTACGTTCGTAAAAAGAGAAGTCACATCAAAGGAAACCATACTGTGTTCTTCAGGAATTTGAAAATTTTTGATTTTCTCAATAAATTCCATACTATTATTGATATTAAAAGGAGATGCTGGTACATTCTCTGATATCAATTTCGCTAAAAACTTTGAAAAGAAATAATATGGTGTATCCACATTGGAAACAATCACACGTAGGGGATATCCGACTTTATGGATCTTCGGTAACGCGTAACATCGAGGTAAATTCGAGTCAATAGTAAGTAATTGATTATAGAGTTTCTTACCACGTTTCCCTTCAGGGTTAAGAGTATCATCAATAAACCCTTCACTCCACCAGCGTTTGAGTAAAATTTTAAGTTTGTCGATCATTTGATTTAAGGGATTTTTGTTTATCAATTCATATATTTTGTTGTCTGATAAAATGGCATTTACTTTTTGGACATAGTCTGTTCTTTTTAACTGAGTATTTGATCGTGATGTTTCGGTGTTCTAAATAAACAACGGCTGGATTCTTAAGGCTATTTTTTATTGAACCAATGAGCTTACTGTATAATAGCTAGTATTTAAAATCTAGATACAATAGGTATTTAATGTGTATTCAATATATGAAAACCAGGTACTATATGTATTTAATAGGTATTCAATACGTATTTGATATATGAAATCTTAAGAACAATATGTATTTTAGGTATAATATGTATTTAATATATATTTGATATATATGAATCTTAAGGACAATATGTATTGTGGTATAACATGTATTTAATATGTAATTGATATATATGAAATCTTAAGGACTGATGTATTTAGAAATCTTAAGGACAATATGTATTTAGGTATAATATGTATTTAATATATATTTGATATATATGAATCTTAAGGACAATATGTATTGTGGTATAACATGTATTTAATATGTAATTGATATATATGAAATTTTAAGGACAATATGTATTGTGGTATAATATGTATTTAATATGTAATTGATATATATGAAATCTTAAGGCTGATGTATTTAGAAATCTTAAGGACAATATGTATTTAGGTATAATATGTATTTAATATATATTTGATGTATATGAATCTTAAGGACAATATGAATTTAGTAATCTTAAGGACAATATGTATTGTGGTATAACATGTATTTAATATGTAATTGATATATATGAAATCTTAAGGATTGATATATTTAGAAATCTTAAGGACAATATGTATTTAGGTATAATATGTATTTAATATATATTTGATATATATGAATCTTAAGGACAATATGAATTTAGAAATCTTAAGGACAATATGTATTGTGGTATAACATGTATTTAATATGTAATTGATATATATGAAATCTTAAGGACTGATGTATCTAGAAATCTTAAGGACAATATGTACTTAGGTATAATATGTATTTAATATATATTTGATATATATGAATCTTAAGGACAATATGAATTTAGAAATCTTAAGGACAATATGTATTGTGGTATAACATGTATTTAATATGTAATTGATATATATGAAATCTTAAGGACTGATGTATTTAGAAATCTTAAGGACAATACGTATTTAGGTATAATATGTGTTTAATATATATTTGATATATATGAATCTTAAGGACAAATGTATTGTGGTATAATATGTATTTAGGTATAATATGTATTTAAATCTCACGTTCTATACTACTGGCGCACTGCTTTAAAATGTATTAATATTTTAAGTTAATGAGCGCGTCGTACTGCATAACCACTGTACACAATATCTTTTCAATACTACTGGCGCACTGCTTTAAAATGTATTAATATTTTAAGTTAATAAGCGCGTCGTACTGCATAACCACTGTACACAATATCTTTTCTATACTACTGGCGCACTGCTTTAAAATGTATTAATATTTTAAGTTAATGAGCGCTTCGTACTGTATAACCACTGTACACAATATCTTTTCTATGCCACTGGCGCACTGCTTTAAAATGTATTAATATTTTAAGTTAATGAGCGCGTCGTACTGCATAACCACTGTACACAATATCTTTTCTATACTACTGGCGCACTGCTTTAAAATGTATTAATATTTTAAGTTAATGAGCGCTTCGTACTGTATAACCACTGTACACAATATCTTTTCTATGCCACTGGCGCACTGCTTTAAAATGTATTAATATTTTAAGTTAATGAGCGCGTCGTACTGCATAACCACTGTACACAATATCTTTTCTATACTACTGGCGCACTGCTTTAAAATGTATTAATATTTTAAGTTAATGAGCGCGTCGTACTGCATAACCACTGTACACATCTCTCGCCTGTTGTTAACTGAAAAACTGCTCATGCACTTATCTCTTCAGGGTTGACTCGCGCCACACACCAGCACATCAACCGCCATCGGTCCGACGACAGTTCGCACGGAGTTCATCCCTTGTGTCTTACACAACCAAAGACGATCGCACCGTAGCCCTCTGTCGCGCAAGTCGTCGCCGGGCGACACATCGTGCTGCCAATGGTGTTGGTCACCACATCGTACCCCTGCCTGTGTGCACTTTATTCGTTATGTGTGTTGTGCTCTTGGTTTCAGGAAGCGTGTTTCTTAATCCTTAAAAGGACTAAGAGATCTTTTATAAAAGTTCCCGAAAACCTGTCGCACAACAGGGTTCGTTGCCGTGCTTCCTTTGAGTCCAAAGGGAAGAGCAACGTCCTTAGATATGGGTCGAATGTCCTTGATCTTCTTTTGGTCTTCCAGGCCAGGTGAAATGAAAAACCGGGTTGTCTTCGTTTTCAAATTTTATTTTTTCTCCCACTGGGGTATCTCCTCCAGGGACAAAATACGAATTTAAACTGCGGCCCGGAGATCATTTTTTTTTTTTTTTTTTTTCTCAAAACTGTATTTATTGACCATAATTAGAATTTGTACAATTAAGTAATACAGTGACTTAAAATTAATTTCGTAACAATTGCTTACATGTAATTATTATAATAATATATACATTTTCCAAACAATATTTTATGGGATAAAAGATAGATGTGTGTTTATAAATTTAATAGTATTATCTTCCTGGAAAAGGTCAGAAAACCAGGAATTTGTTTTTTCAACTTTACTTAATCTAAACTTAATCTTAATTATATAAATAACAACCTAATTTAGTCTGATTACAGTATGATTTTCCTAAAGCCATAAACAATGTTTTATAATTAATGGGATATATGAATTAAAGGATGTGGAGTGAGGTCAGTTATGGGTTAGAGGTAGAGTATTTCTCTCCGGTTGTTCGAAGGAAAAACGTAGGATGTTGGAAAATGGTTGGACGTTACAGTATTTGAACTGGTTAGGGGTAACTTCGGTGTTGTGGTATATGATCTCGTTTGAATCATTTACCAGTCTGCCTGAGGCGAAGATAGCTCTGGTGTGGAGACAGTTGGGATAGTTAGTTCTGATATCTAGAGGGGTCTCTAAGAGCGAGGTTATTATGGGATTGGGATTATTTTGTAGGTTTTCGATAAATTTGATAGACAGTTCGAGGAATCGTCTATCGAGGCGCTCAATACCAGCGGTATTGTAGAGTTCGACGTTACTATAATACTTATAGGAGTTAGGACGACGATGTAAGCCAGAGACATACCTAAAGCATTTTCTTTCGAATGCTCGTAACTTCTCCATTTGGGAGGGAGTGATATGGTACCACAATGGGCACGCGTACGTGAGTGTGGGTCTGATGATTTGTTTGTAAATGAGCAGTTTGACTTTGTGAGAGAGACAATTAGGTTTCCACATTACTCTTCTACAGAGATTAAGCTGAATTGTGGCTTTTTGAAGGGAATTTTTAATGTGGGAGGAAAAAGACCAGTTATTAGAAAAAGTGATTCCCAGATATTCTAGGGTTTTGGAGGGTTTTATCAGAGTGTTGTTTAGGTTAAGTTTAATTTTGTTGTGGCAGCGTCTAGTGTTGTTTGTACAGTGCTCGTTTTTGCCCTTGAACACTATGAGCTGCGTTTTATTTGGGTTAAGGTGAATTTTCCATTTATTGAAATATGTTGTTATGTTAGGGAGGAAGTTGTTAATGCGGTTTCTTGCAGCCTTAACAAATTTGCTGCTAGAGTAAATTAATGTATCATCAGCATAATTCAGCATCACAACATTAGGAGATACGGGTTGAGGAATATCCGCGGTATATAACAGATATAAAATTGGCCCTAAAATAGAGCCTTGGGGAACACCCGCGGTTATGTTGCGGGTTTCTGAGACGGAAGAATTTATTCTCACAACGAATTTTCTGTCAGAAAGATAAGAGGCTAAGAGCTTTGTTGTGTGAGAGTTTAAATTAAATATGGAGTGCAGTTTGTACAGCAGCCCTGAGATCCAGACGCAATCAAACGCCTTAGAAATATCGAGAGATATACACACAGTAGGACTTTGGTTTTGGAGACCAGTTGTAACATCGTGTGTAAGTTGTAGTAGAGCATGACATGTGGATTGTCGCTTACGAAATCCGAACTGACAGTTAGGGATGAGGGCATTCTCATTGGTAAATGAGAGAAGATTTTGGTAGATCTTGCGTTCCAGTATCTTACTTAGTGTACTTAATAGGGATATTGGACGATAATTGCAAGGGCTATTACTACTACCGGGCTTCTTAATAGGAATTACTACCGCAGTTTTCCAGTTCTCTGGGAAGTGCGATGCATTAATTATATGATTAAGAAGAATGAGGATGGGAAGTAGATTCGATGGGCGTAGCCTTTTAAATAGAAGACGTGGGATTCCATCTAATCCAGTTGACTTTTTGTTATTTCCTGATCTTACGATCTCGGATAATTCGTCCGCAGTTAGAAAATTTGTAGTGTCTAAGGGGTGTGAAGCTATGTTTGTGTTGTTGAATTCACCGATGAAAGGAGTAAAAGATGGGAATAATCTGTTAGAGATGTATTCGTTTACTGTGTTCTCGAAGCCAGGAGTTGAGAGAGAATTATTTTGCTCATGAATCTTTGCAAAGTGTTCTGCGAGGCAATTTGCTATGTCCGTATCGGACTGGGCAATATTATTGCTGATTGGGTTGATGAGATGATCAATTCGGGGTTTATATTTACGACCAGTTAATTGGTTGATGTTTTTGAAAAGATCCCGATTTGGTTTGATATTTTTAAGTGTGGAGATGTAGTTTTCATCTGCGAACTTTTTCAACTGCTCATTTATCAGAGTGGATAGGAGTTGGATTTGGCTTTTAATAAAGGGGCAGTATCTTGTATGAAGTTTACGACGGAGCTGCTTTTTAAGGCGCAATAATTTGGTTAGGATGCTGGGCAAAGGCTTTCCTAAATAGTTAAGAGGAATGGTTGTCGGGGTGTTGTTGCTGAGAGCCTCCTTAAGAATTTGCTCTATTCTTAAAGATGCTTGATCGATTTCAGTAGGGAGTAAGTTAGATGCTTCAGGGATATACAAGTCAGAGAAACTTATCGCTATTTCCCTATTGACTTTTCTCCAATTTGTTTTGGTGAAGTTTGGGACAGGGTTTGACGAGTAGACTGGGTCGAGAGAGGGGATTTGGATCGTGGTGTGAACGGAACCATGATCAGAAGGAAATATAAAGGAGACTGTAGGTGGACCCGCTGAATAAACATCGTCGGACTTGAGGAAGAAGTCGATTGTTGACTTGGATGAGCTAGAGACACGAGTTGGCTGTAATGGGGAGTCAATGTAAGTATATGGATAAGACGGGAGGAGGGCTAGCAATTGGCGACCATATTTGTTGCATTTATTATCATTGAATGCTGTATGACGAGCATTCCAGTCTCCTCCGATTATAAATGGAGCGGGAACGGACTGTTGGATAATCTGCGAAATGTCAGTATCTGGGAAATCTGGTTGTCGTGAAGGGTGAATATAAATGGATGCTAAGACGAGCACTTTATTGTTCTCACAGAAAAGTTTTACTGCTGTGTATTCAATGCTGGATATACCGGTGAATCTAATTTCACTGAATTGAAATTTTTTGTGAATTAATATGCCGGTACCTCCATGAGATCCATTAGTTCTGGGGTTAGAAACTAAAGTGTAATTGGGAATTGAAACTCGGGAATTTGGTTTGAGCCAGGTCTCTGACAGGAAAAGGACATCTGGGGAAAACTTTTCAACAAACAACCGGAGGTGTTGCTTACGTATGTTAGAGTAAATGGATTCTGTGTTGAGGGAGATAATGGTTAGTTTATAGAGAGCTGGAAAGAATATGGGAAGTTATTAGTGAAAGAATCTGACCTTTTTTCTCTATTTCTGACATCTTCCTCAGCGAAGGTAGCATGGCTTGTAAGCTTTGGATGTATCCCATGATGTCCAGATTAAAGTTTTCAGTATTGTTGTTAGGGGGAGTGGTAGTGTTGAGGTTTCCTCTTGCTGCATCCGCGTACGATATTCCGGGTCGGGTTGACTTCGTTTCCTGCAATACTGTTGGTTTCGTTGTTGTTGTTGTTGTTGTTGTTGATTTAATAGTTGTTGCTAATTTCCGTCTTTCCAGAAGTTTTAGCTTCTGAGGGCATTGGGAAAAATTTGCCGGATGAGGGCCTCCACAGTTACAGCATTAACTGTGATCGTTTTGTTGGTAATGGATCCATCAGCGTTGACGGTTTGTATCGTTTCAGGTTCCAGGCCTTGTGGATTTACCTTGCATTCCTCGAGCTCGTGTTCCTCTGCGCATCTGCCGCAACGTCTTTGCTGGTGGCATGAGACAGCCAAGTGTCCTGATTCTTGGCATCGCTTACAATGAAGAATTTCTTGTTTGTGGGGCTCTTCGATTGCGATTTTTTGGGTAAACAAATATTTAATTTGTTTAAGTTGCTTGATGTCCTGGTTAGGTGGGATTTGTATGATCCGGAGGTTTTTAACGTTGTTTGTCCTCATGTACGGTGTTTGGAAGTAGTCCAGCTTATTGATCTTTATTTGTGGACATATCCTAGCGATTTCCAGGCCCACTTCTTCGTTGGTCCATTCGGGATCGATGTGCCTTATAATAAAGGTAGCTGGTTTGCTGTTCGGATGCTGGAAGGTGAAGAACTGATACTGTTCCTCTAACAGTTTTTTAACTGCCCTGCCATGATCGACTAATGATCTGACTGTTATGGAAGTCCTCGATCCTTTTGCATTGGTGCTAAAATTCCGGTGACCCAAGGCATTTTGCAGGGTTTGAATTAGTGCTTTGGTGCTGGTCGGGTTTCTGATGTAGATTGGCGGTGGTCTTTCGTTTTTGTGCTGGGCAGGCAGGGGACTCGGTGCTGGCTTGGCTTGTTTGGTGGTTACCTTATGGGCTGATGATTGTTGTTTGGGTGGAGATGTTTTATGGTTTAAGTTGGGAGAAGGCGTCATCTCCATACTGGCATCGTCGCTGTTTTGGGTGGGTTGCTTTAGGGAGTGAATTTCCTCCCGGAGTTACTTCACCTCTGCTGAGAGCTGTTGGATGTATTCCACGGCTTCGTGGAATTTTTGTTCGTAGTCCATGTGTTTTACTGGATTTTCCATTTTGGTAGTCTTCTTAGATGAGTTTTGAAGAGTTTCAATGGCTCTTCTCTTCCGTTCCAAAAGATATTCCCGGGTAGCGCTCGGGTCGTTGTCTGGCATCTGTGAAGACAGATTTCGACTACGGCATCCAGCGAAAATTACACGTGTTTGCTCGTGTTTGTATAGTTAAAATTTCCTTTTTTTTGTTGTTATTATATATATATATATATATATATATTATTTTTTTTTAATATTTTTTGTTGTTTTTCTATTGCACTACACAATTTAATAGTGCACTTAACACGCGTAAACATAAACACGTGTAAACACGTTGCTGTGAACGTCCGCACTGCACGAGATCTCGACTGTTTATGGCCCGGAGATCACGAAACCATTCCTTTATAAAGGAAAAGGAATCGAAAATTGTATCTCAAAGATACACATTTTCGTGCAACAATCTCGATCTTTTGGATATTTCGAGCGAGATGTTGTGTTTACAGAAGATAAGAAATCAATTTCTTGAATTCTTACGAAACCATTACGCAGATGTGTGAATGTATCTGCTTTTGAGTTTTCGTTTGTTTAACTCAATGGAATTTTTAGGATAGAGATAACAATCTCTGAATTTTGGATTTGGGTGATGCTGTGGAGCAAATATAGAACAATAAACGAATATTGGATTCGTTTATTGTGAATTTTAATTTTAATTTTGATTTTGGATTTAATTATGCCGTGGGGGCAAATGTTATGCGATAAACGAATGTTTGATTCGTTTATTGCGAATTTTGGATAATGTTTGGGTTTTTTCAGGTTTTGATAGGATTTTGGGTTTTAGGGTAATATTGCTGGGATTTGGATTAGGAATGGGAGAAAAAGATGGTAGGACTTTTTTGGAGCACTACATCCTCCCCTCCTTGAAAAAAAGAAAATTGATCTTTATGAGATTAATTTTCTGGAAAATGGTGTGATTGGGAATAAGGATGATAGTATCGTGATTCCGTTACATATGCCTGATATTTTCTAACATAGTAGCTTTATGTATACAATATTTATTATACGTGTGTAATTTTTGTTCTTTGTTTTTTTTCTTAATATTTATGTATTCGTATTTATGGTCGTGTATCCAAGTTTCCACAATGGTTATTTATATAATAAAAATATTTTCTTTTGAAATTTTGTACAAATATAATTTTGTTTTTAAGGTTTGAATTTTCTTAGTATAGGTGTGTTTAACAGTAATTGTTGGTTATCCAAAATAAAGTTTTCTTATATAAAGTATTTTATTTTGAGTTAAGGGTAATTCATTTAGTTTGGTTTTGGTTATATGTACAATAGACATTTGGTTTTAAAATTTCATATAATTTGTTTTTTTTCATGTTGGTTAAACATTGTATTAGAAGGAAACATTTGATTCTAAAAATTTACGTTTTGATTTAAAGTAAATATTTTCTTATTTTCTGCGTGTAAAGTTAATTGTAGAATGTTTTATAATTACATAAGTATTTGAATTCATTATATTAAATTTAACTTTGGGTGATTTTTTTGTTTTTATTTTTATAAAGTACTATTTGTAAAAAGATACATAGATAAGTAAGGTTTTTATGGTTTATTCTTACAATTTGTATATTACATAGAATTTTCATTGTTTATATACTCGTATAAATTTTCATTATTTACATATATTATTTTTGTTCTTTTTTTTTCATTGTCCTTATTAGTCGGGCGTTTATTTATTTATATAATTTTTTCCATGTATTTGAACGTACAATTTAATTCTATAACTTTTCCTTTTTTTTTCTGTTATATAAAAATTTTCTTACTTTCTTAGTATTTCTTAGTTGAAAACTGTTTTGTATTTATATAAATATTAGAAGTTCTTATTTTAACACTGTTTTGTAAGTTTTGTTTTTGTATTTTCGTTTTTTCCATATATATATAATGTGTTTTTTCTTATAATTTAAGATTATTTATTATTATTACAAAATTTTTCCATTTAAGTCAGTGGTAGTTGATTAACATATTAACTTATTTTATTAAGTGAGTTAGTATTTGTCTTCATATATGAATTTTTGTTTTGTTTGTTTTCTTTTACATTTATTCGTGTACAAGTATTTGATATGAAAAAAATTTTTTTTTTTTTTTTTTTTGCAAATTTTAAATACATTGTCGTAGTATTATTTTTTTTTTGACTTTTTTTTTTTTGGAAGTTTATCTATACATATATGCATTTATTTATTTCTCTTTTTTTTTTTTTTTTTTTTTTTTTTTAAGGTTATCTATACATATATACATTTTTTCTTCAACTTTTATTTTTCTTTGGAGTTTCTTATTCGTGATTGCCTAATCCACAAATAGTTTTATATTATTGTTGTGGACTATTCGAGTTCCTTTTCCTATTCTGAGGATTGAATTTTCTTCGGATAGGATCTTTACAATTTCATAGGGGCCTTTCCACAGGGAGGTTAGTTTGTTAGGTCTTGAGTGATTCTTTAATAGAACCTTGTCGCCAACATTAAATTTCCTACGGCCTACTTTTTGGTCGTAGTATGCTTTAGATTTTTGTTTTTTCTCTATCAGTATTCCCTTAGCTGTACGATAACCATGTTGTAACCGCATTTTTAATTCATTTGCGTAATGGTCGTAGTTATAAGTGCTTTCGGGGTTTTGTCTGAGAGAACTGGGTATTTCGGCTGGGAAACCATATAGTAATTCATGCGGCGTGTAGCCTGTATTACTGTGGGGTGTAGTATTGTACACAAACATTGCGTAAGGTATCCAGGTGTCCCAAGTGAGAGGATCCTGGTTTACATAGTGGCGGAGGTATTCCACCAGAGTTCTATGGCTCCGTTCTAGTGCTCCATTCGTTTGTGGATGGTAGGGTGCTGTGTTTAGTTTTCTCATTTTAAGTAGGGAACAAATGTCCTTAAAAAGTGCGCTGAGAAAATTTGCACCTCGGTCAGTTAATAGAGAAGATGGTATGCCGTGCTGGCAGACGATATTTTCAACGAAAATTCTGGCCACGTCCTTGGTTTCGGCGCTGGCCAGTGCGTAAGCTCCTGAAAACTTAGTCAAATCGTCTTGGAACGTTAGTAGGTATTTATTTCCATTATAGCTGACTGGTAATGGTCCTACTATATCTAAAGCAATTCTTTCGAAAGGTTTTGAGCTTGTTGTGGTTATCTTCATAGGAATTCTAGGATTTCTTCCACTTTTGTTTATCTGGCAGGAAGCACATTTTCGAATATACGCCGCGACGTCAGCGGTCATTGTGCGCCAGTAATATTTTTGCTTCAATCTATTGATTGTTCGGGTGGCTCCTTGGTGTCCTCCGAAAGGTGAGTTGTGGTATTCCGCGAGTAACTTTTGTATTTCGTTAGGATCTGTTAGAAGCTTCTTTTTATTGGAGAAAACGTACATTGTCACGTTGAGGTGAGCAAAAGTTTCTTTTAGCAAGTTATTGAGTGTTACTTTTGATTCGTTTTCTATGAAGGGGACTAAAATTCCAATGGAATTAAAATTCCGGTCTTCGCAAATCTTCTTCAGATCAATAAGGGAACTCTTAGCGGTTTCCTGGTCGCTTAGGTTTCTGAAAGGCAATGGCAATGTGATGGCGCATAACCCATCTTGCTCATGAAACGTAATTTTACCTACGTCTGGCTTGGTGAAGTTTGGGATTCTTCCTGCCAGGTTTTCTTCCTCAGCAGAGTCTATCAATGGGAGGATTATAATACGTAGTCCAAGTTTCTTCTTGGTATAGATGGACCCTGTTTGTTCTTGCCATACAAGATTGGTAGTATCTTTGTATGATTGTGCAGCCACATCTTCTTCGAGTTTGGCTTTACTTCGTGTGGTGACGAGGATATTATTTTTGATGGGATCGACTGGGATAGTCATTGTTATACGGCTGAGAGCATCAGCATTTGCATTTTGCTTTCCTTTTCTATGGACGATTGTGTACTCATACTCTTCGAGTAGAATTCTCCATCGCATAAGTCTGGATGTAGGATCCTTTCGTCCTATAAGCCACTGTAGAGAGCTATGGTCAGTTACTATTGTGAACTTTCGTCCGTAGACATATGGTCGGAACTGTGCTAATGCAAAAACGATTGCTAGTAATTCCTTTTCAGACGTTGTATACCGTGTTTCGGCGTCGTTTAGGGTTCGGCTAGTGAAAGCAATAGGTTTATCTTGTCCTATTGTACCTTGAGATAGGACTGCTCCTAACGCAACATTGCTAGCATCCGTGGTTATTATAAACTCCCGGTTAAAGTCTGGATAAGCCAGTATTGGTGGGGTAATAACCTTTCTTTTTAAAGCTGTGAATGCCTCATCACAAAAAGCATCCCAATGAAATGGAACATTCTTCCTGAGTAATTTGCTTAAGGGTTTTGCCAGTTCGGCGAAATTAGGGATACATTTTCTATAGTAGCCTACAAAACCGAGAAAAGATTTTACATCTTTTTGTTTCTTGGGCGTTGGAAACGTTTTCACCGCTTTAGTTTTTTCTGGATCTGGTTTTATACCTTCCTTTGAAATAACATGCCCCAAGTAGGTGAGCTCTTTCCTTATGAAGTGACACTTTTCTGGTTGTATTTTCAGATTGTGCCTTTGTAATCGCTCGAAAACTCTGGTAAGTCGGGAATTGTGATCGTTCAGATCGTATCCGTAAATTACAATATCATCTACATAGACGAAACATTCTATTCCTTGGAGACCCATGGGTACGTTATTCATAAGCCTTTGGAATGTGGCGGGTGCGTTTTTAAGTCCGAAGGGCATTCGATTATATTCGTAATGTCCGAAGAGTGTGCTAAACACTGTTTTTGCCTTGTCTCTATTGTCCATGCGTATTTGGTGGAAACCATTTGCTAAGTCTAAAGTGCTAAAATATTTAGCTTTTTCTAACTGGTCCAAGATATCAGTAATATTGGGCAATGGATATGCATCTCCGACTGTTATTTTATTTAAGGCTCTAAAGTCGACAACCACTCTCCACCGTTTTGTCCCATCAGGTCCTGCCCTCTTGGGTACTAGTAAGAGAGGGGAATTCCAAGGACTGAAACTTGGTTGTACCACGCCATCCTGAAGCATTTCGTTCACTTGTTTGTGGATTTCTTGCTTCGAGCTATCTGGGAGGCGATATGGTCTTATGTAAAGTGGGGGCTTTCCTTCTTCCGTGATGATCTGATGCTCTATGGCGTCAGTGTGTGTGAGATGGTCGCCCTCTAAGTAAAAGAGATCGTTAAATCTGCGGCAGATGTCTAGGATAGATTTCCTTTCCTCCTGGTTACAATGACGCAACTCTAGGAGTGATTCTAGCCGTTCAAGCCTATTTTTTAGAAGATTTTGGGTTTCGTCCGCCCGTAACACATTGTAGTCATCCAGATCTTCCCATCCGACTTCTATGTCGTTGGTGCTTACTTCTTGATCGGTGTCTAATGTGTTCATTAGTAATACCTTTATTTTGTTGTCCTGTGCTGTTGTCAAACTATTACCCAGATATATCCCTGGCATGATCTCGGATTTTTTTATAATCAGTTCTTGACTGAGTTTTCCTTTAAATGGAAACTCCATTATTTGTTGAGATCGTGAATGCAATTTTATGAAATCGATTTTGGCATTTCGTTTTAAATTTACTGGGGATATTGGAGTTTCAGGTTCATGTTTTCCTGAACTCAGTTTTTCGGCAGTTTCCTTACCTTTTCTGTTACCACAAACTTTATTTAAATGGGGAGAGGAAGATTCAAGGGTGGTTGGTTTCGTTGTGTTTGTCACAGCATCAGATACGGCCCGTAGACAAACGGATTCGGATGTTGACTCACGAACGGTGTTATCCAATTTTTCAAGAATGCCTGTATTATCCGTGGAAGACACCTCGTAAGGCGTGACATTCTGAATATTTTCCTTGACCTCATTTTTGTTCCCTAAAGGCTGCTCGAGTTCTACCATGGTTCTCTTCTTCACAGCGAATTTAAGGAATCCCTTTTCAAAGTTAATGTGGTACTGGTGCTTCGTGAGGAAATCGCTTCCCAGTATGCCATCGTGTTGGAAGTCTACATTGCTTCCCACTACAAATAGATTATGCTTAAAGGGTATGGAGTGCCTATTAGTTCTGAATTCGAACTCCCCCAATACCTTTCCGCATGTGCTGACCGTTTTCCCAGCAATGGTGGATATAGTCACTGGGTCTGAATTGTCTACAGATTGTTCAATATAAGGATTATCTAATTTGATCAGGCTGATGTCGGCGCCTGTATCGATAAGGAAAGTCGAGTATTGTTTATCCGATGGATTACATTTTACACGTATTACTGGCTCCTTAAATTCAGGGCAGAAAAATACGCGCATTTGAAAATTTACATCGGGGTGGGGTGTATATCGGCGATTGTCTGTACTCGAGAAGGATTGCCGTTGCTCACTGCCCGAGTGAGTTCGTTTCCCTGTTGTGAATTGGATACCCTGTTAATATTTTGATTTTGTCGGGTATTTCGATTTTCAATGCGGGGCGAGTTTGTTATTGTCCTATTTTGAGATTGAGTCGGCTGAGTTCTAAAAGGATTTCGACTCGTTGAAGGTTGATCCTGGTTTCGCATATGAGCTAACCTGGTTCTGCACTCTGCCTGAGTGTGATTATACTTCCGACAGTATGTGCATTGGAGACGTTCAACCTCTGTCTTAATGCGTTGGGGGACGAAATTTGGAAAATTTGTGTTGCGATAACAAGTCGCAGAAGTATGTCCCCTCTTGTTCCATGTTTGGCAAACAATTAGTTGGTTTCTCCTAAAATTGTTAGTGGAAGTTTGCATTGAGTTATCGCTGTTCAATCTTTGAGATTGTTCCAAAGCGTAGCTAATGGCTGCTTTAAGATTCGAAGCCCTATGCGCTTTTACTAAGATCTTGAGGCTGGAATTTCGTATCCCATCCTCAAACGTATTCAACGCGAGTCTCTGATTCTCAGCCAGAAGATAAGTTCTGACTGCAGGATCAGGTGAACTAGCGTATGTGGCGCTGTCCAATTCATGCAGGTGGTGTGTGAGTCTAGTTGAAAATTCTTTTACACCCTCCTTGCTATCCTGTTTTGTTGCCACTAAGTTATTTTGGGCAGCAGACCTAGAGATGAGAGCTTTAAATTCTCTCTCTAATTCTGAAACAAGATCTTCCCAGGTAGAAATGATTTTATGCCTGATACAATAACGCGCCGGTCCTTGCAATCTGGTCTTTACCACCCTTAGAATAAAGGATTTCTGGTTGTCATCTTGTGCTTGTGAGAACAAAATGTCTCCACAAGAGACGAAACGCTCTAATTCGTCAGGATGACCGTTAAATACCGGCACGAGTCCCAGTATGTCGCTTAATCCGAATCCGTAGTTCATTCTAGTACTTTGTTTGCGTATTTCCGTTCGTAACGGTTCCGAAGTTTCGTCCTCGCGATTTTGTGTGAGCTCGGGCTCAGGTCTCTGCGAACGCGTTCCCGGTTTATTTTTGTCGCTCACGACGTATTTGTGAAACAGACCTTCCCAAATGATGGTGAAAAGGGGTAGAGAACAAAGAGATGAGATCTTCATCGTTCCTAGCAAGAAGAAAATACAAGACGAAAAAAACTTCTGCAAACTCGTTTAAATTCGATCCTATATGAGGATGTTTGTTCTGTTCAAAGTGAGAGAAATCAACCCTTTCGCCCTATGGAAAAAGTGTCTAAACTGTCGAGAGAAAAATATTCCACAATAGATTTTCAAAAATCGCAGATGATTCTGAGGAAAAATTCGACCCAAAGAAAACTTTCCAAAAAGGACGCTAAGGACAAGGACCAAGAATTTAAATTTTGTTCGTTATTGTTCAGCTTATCACGTAAGAAAAATCTTCCCCAAAAAGTTGAAATAATTTCAGGAAATGTATGTATATATGTATGGTAAATTCAAATATATCAAAAAATCAAACAATAAAAATCTAATTTGTAGATTATTTTTGTATGGGGTTTTTATTTTATAGTCCTCCTTTCGAAGAGTAAAATATAGGAAAACCAGATAAGTGAAGTTTAAGGGTTTTTAGTAGTCCCCGTTTAGATAAATAGAATGCTGTAAAAATTTTAATTTATTTGGTTTTGGGGATTTTATTTGTCCCCGTTTGTATATATTTAAAAATGTAATTTCTTTAGGATGGCAAAATGTTTCGAAAATATTTGATAATACAATTTTTTATTAACTCTTAGGGGTTTTCTTTGACTATTTAGTAATATAACGGTTCTTTTCTATTCTCTTTGTAAAAAGGAAAAATATTTAAGAATTTTCTTTTGTAAATGAAAAAACAATTTTTAATTCACTTTAGTGGTTTTATCTCTTTGTAAAAAGGAAAAATATTTTGCAAATTTCTTTCGTAAATGAAAAAACAATTTTTTAATTCACTTTAGTTGTTTTCTTTTCCCCGTGAAATATATATATACGTTTTAAAATTGTTTCCACTTTAATTTTCACAAGTTCACTTTAGTCTTAAATGTCACTAGTTAATTAAATAGAACAAAAAGTCATACCTTATGCTTATGCTGGAGCTCGTTGATGTGGATCCTGGTATTGTTTGGGCTGCTGTCGTCAAAAGAAATTTCCTGCTGCTGCTGCTGTTCGGCATCGATCGTCCTTCGGCTTCTGGATGCAGCTGTTCTTATTTTTTTTTCACTCTTGCCGGTGTCTAACCCCAGGGAACGCTTTAAAAAGTTTTAAGTTTAAATTACTTTCCGGTGTTGTAGCCCGGAATACGCTTTAAAATGTACGTATCGTTGATGTGTCCACGAACTTCGTATTCGTGTTTGGCAGCAGATTTCGTGTCGCAGTGGGCACGAATTTAGACAGATGATGTTTAGTGAACCGGCTGAGAGTACCTTCAGCAGAACAACACGTTTGCTTTTGTGTCGTCCAACAGTGTTCCTTTGGTAGGGGATTGTTGGATAATCCCACGCCGCTTCTTCTTCTGTGGTAGATTGTTCAATTCCACTGCTGCCACCAAAAAATTTTTTTTTGTGCTCTTGGTTTCAGGAAGCGTGTTTCTTAATCCTTAAAAGGACTAAGAGATCTCTTATAAAAGTTCCCGAAAACCTGTCGCACAACAGGGTTCGTTGCCGTGCTTCCTTTGAGTCCAAAGGGAAGAGCAACGTCCTTAGATGTGGGTCGAATGTCCTTGATCTTCTTTTGGTCTTCCAGGCCAGGTGAAATGAAAAACCGGGTTGTCTTCGTTTTCAAATTTTATTTTTTCTCCCACTGGGGTATCTCCTCCAGGGACAAAATACGAATTTAAACTGCGGCCCGGAGATCACGAAACCATTCCTTTATAAAGGAAAAGGAATCGAAAATTGTATCTCAAAGATACACATTTTCGTGCAACAATCTCGATCTTTTGGATATTTCCAGCGAGATGTTGTGTTTACACAAGATAAGAAATCAATTTCTTGAATTCTTACGAAACCATTACGCAGATGTGTGAATGTATCTGCTTTTGAGTTTTTGTTTGTTTAACTCAATGGAATTTTTAGGATAGAGATAACAATCTCTGAATTTTGGATTTGGGTGATGCTGTGGAGCAAATATAGAACAATAAACGAATATTGGATTCGTTTATTGTGAATTTTAATTTTAATTTTGATTTTGGATTTAATTATGCCGTGGGGGCAAATGTTATGCGATAAACGAATGTTTGATTCGTTTATTGCGAATTTTGGATAATGTTTGGGTTTTTTCAGGTTTTGATAGGATTTTGGGTTTTAGGGTAATATTGCTGGGATTTGGATTAGGAATGGGAGAAAAAGATGGTAGGACTTTTTTGGAGCACTACATGTGCACAGTGGTGGGCGCTATTGCGTGTGGTTCGATCATTGCACGTATTCATGTGCAGGGTCGCTCGTATTGCTCATACGTGCGACCTGATGCAGCTACACGGGCATGCGTTGTAGGTTTCATCTGTTTGCGCGCCTGCTTGGTAATTCTGGGAATTAGTCGCAGGCTTACGCAACCGAATAATGTTTTGGCTGGTTGTTCTGCTATATCAGATCGTTGGTTGGTGTCTTCACCAGATCGATGTGCAGATGTCCCATGCTTGCTTATGCCATGTAGTTTCATACCATTGCAACTACGTTGCGCTTGGTCTTCATGTCATGATTTCAGGTATGTTAAGCATTTCTACTTTAGGGAAGATGCCTGTTATTGCTGATACACTTGTATCAGCTGACATTGTGGTTATTAGACATGCTAATGCAGGTAAGTACACGCTTTATTGGCGCCGAAGGCTTATATAAAAAAAAGGTTACCTGGTGGTAGGTAGGCAGGTGAGTAGTGGCGTTCGCAAGAGCCGCCACAGTCCTGCCCTTGGCTCGCAACAGGTGCTGTTCCGGCGTGCCGCTTGTAAGGAGAACCCTGGGAACCCTGTTGTTCCCACTTTTGTCTGTATTTGCACCCGTGCAAGCTATGACCTTGTCGGCCATAAAACTCGCAACAGCACCGGACGCTGAATACTCTGGGACCTGATGTTGCCGGCCTGCTACCCGCTGAGGGGGCTTGCGGCTCCGGCAGGGCTCGCCATTAGTCTGCGGCCGCTGATGGTGCGGCCCATGCCGCGCGCCTCCGGCCTGTTGTCCACTACCCCTGTATGGAGCCTGCGGTTCGCGCATCCGCCTCGGACGACCCGGGCAGTCCACTATATCGTGGCCATACTGCCAGCATTCGCGACAGAAGGGAGTGTTTCGTCTTTGCAGACACTCGTCGTATACATGACCTCTCAGGTAGCAAAAATTGCATATGGTCTAGGATTCCAGGGGGTGCGCCGATCGACCAACCGGATCCCTAAACGGATTGTCCCGACCCGATCGATCCTGAGGCACATACGCCCCCTGAGCCAACTCTGCGACTCTCCACTCCGGCTCAAGGAAGGCACGGTGTTTGACCACGCTCCCTCGCCAGAGGAGGCCGGAGCATAGGCACCAGCATCCTTTCGATAACCGAGAGGTCCGTACGCCCGCTCCCGAACGAAACTGTCCTCCTCCCGTCGACGACTATATGGCTCTTCAGGCAACACGAATGACACCGCCCGGGGGTCACGATTCGATAAAACCGGCGCCGGCGCCGCGGTACAATCCTTAAAAGTGGAGGAAGGGCCATCTGTAAAAGTTGAGAAGCTTCCCGGTCCTACATTTAACGATTCCGACGTTCGATCGGCGATTCCCGGCCGCGCATTCACAAACAAGTCGTCCTGCCTCAACATTTCCCGTCGAGCTCGCTCGAATCCGGTTAGGTGGTCCACCAGGCTTCGAAATGGGACATTACCCAACGTGAGGAGGAAGTGCCTTAGTCCTTCCTCCCTCAGACCCCTCACCAACACCGGCTTGGCCATGCCCTCAAGCTGGCTTGCGAAGACGGACCTACCCTGCCGACCATAATAACGCTCAGCGGCCTCCTCGCACCCTACCACGGCCCGCTTCACTCGGGAAACGAAACTCGTGGCATCCTCGGAAGGAAGTTGTCGCATTTTGGAGAGTTGCGTACACAACTCCTCATACGACACACGGGGTTCATAGGCCTCTCTGAGACGCTGTTCCGCTTCGCGGAAGGTCGTGGGTGGCTCTCCTCGAACATTCGATAGGCCTCGCCGCTCAGCCTAGAGGGCAGCCACTGGAGGAAGGTATGTTCCTCCTCCACCGCCAGACCATCCAAGGTCCTTCTGCAGCCCTTGAGAAACAACAAGAGTTTCTCGGCAGTATCCGGACCCTCCTGTCCCGAAAACATGGGGACCGCCTTCGATACAAGGTCGAAAACCCTATCTGTGCCCAACATAGTCCGTACAGGACATGGCTGCGGGTCCAGTTTAAAATATGAGGGCATCGGCGTGTCCTCCATGCTTTCAACAAGCTGTTTGCTGACGGTGGGAGGGGGCCTCGTTGGCGATCGCTTGCCACAAATTCGTCCCGGAATCGTGGAATGCCTCCGGATCCACCTCGTCAACCGGCGGCTCGGGAAATGCCTCGGGCCGCGCCCGGGCAGGGGTGCCCTCTCGGGCATTTCTTTGCCGCTGCCTTGTTTGCATCTGCAGGCCGTCTATTAAACCTCAAAATTTCTCGCTACCAACCCCGGAACCCCGACAAGACCTATGGCCAACAGCAAAACCGGGAAAAAAAAAACAACAACCCCGTGATGGGAGAAACACAATCCACCCCCGAGCTCCAACAAGAAATATAACCTCCAACAACAACAATAAATATAACGCCCCCAACAAGAGAACCACCCCTAACGCGACAAAACCTGTATATCGGATGCTAACGCCGATCAGTGTTTTATCTCGAAAAACAACAAGTAACACGATCCCCACAACGAACGAACGAAAGACGGCACAACACAAACAGCAACCACGCCCACCGAGAAGAGAGAGAGTAAGGGGGAAGGAAATAAGAACTTGTCGCGTATAAGAACTATAACCACTTTCTGGTCACTTTTGCCACAGCAAAAAAAAAAACCAAATCTAAATGCGCAGCCGAAAAGGAAGAAAAGCAGAATCATAATTTCAAAAAGAAAAAAAAAATGTTTGTACAACAAATCAAAGTTAACATCCAATATCACACCATTCAGAAAAGCGAAAAAGAAGCGGAAAAAAAGGAAAATTATCGAAATTGGCGACTTAACAAAAACAAACAATAACCAATTTGGCCACACTAACTTAAAACTAAAACCAAAACACTGCTACTGAAGTTAATACAAAATTTGCGCTTAACACTAAATGAAAATAAATAAATAAATAAATAGCCGTATTCACTAATTGACAAAAAACTAAGAAAAAGAAGAGAAAGCGAGAAAAAAAAATATATATACATATATATATATATAAATTTCCCTCTGTTGCCTGTGACTCTGCAATCTCATTCCAACCACGATGGGGCACCGGTACTGACTATATGGTGCAGCTGAACAACTTGGATCATATCGTTGAACGTCAAAATCGAATTAATGCCCCCGTGGTCCGTTGTTGTAATGTATTTTTGTCTTTCACGAAGGAAATAGTTGTGTTCTTCGGTCTGCCAATTGCTATATTATCTTGTTGCTGGATTGGAAATCCAATTGTTGCTTTTAATTTTTATATGTTAATTTATAGTTTTCCAGGTTCCTTCTAGATTCGGGCTTTTCAAGCCCTTACGAGTTTGCGACACTCAGGCTTCCTCGAATCCTGTCTGCAGCGCCAGTTGTAATGTATTTATTAGGGGTAATGTAAAATTTGTTACCTTGGGTTAGTCCAGAGTGGGGCGTCTAGTATTCCGCTTCAGAGATTTCCTTTCGGAGCAGCTTGTACACCTCTTCTCGATCATTTACGTCCAGTTACTCTCTCCAATCACTAACACTTCTCTGGGGATGTATCCAAATTCGTTTCCAACATGAAGCCCCTCTATGGTCCGGTGCAGACCCAAGTAGGTAAATTGATTCACAAAATGTTCCGGCTCCCCGGACAATTATCAAGCACACGCCGTTATAAGAATGTCTTACTCTTTATCTCGGCTTGTTGTCTCTTGGCGATGATCACAAAAAATACATAAAGGTTATTCCTTACAAATCTTTTTATTACACTTTTTACGTTTTACAATTTTTACTCTTTTAGTTTTCACAATTTATCAAAAAACAAAAAGAAAACGGGACGTTGACGTTCCTTCGTTCTTCTTTTCAACCTTTCTTCTTTCTTCTGCGCAACAGAACACTCTCCAACTGTTTCTTCAACTATGTCCTCAACTGTAATCTTTTTGAATGGAATTCAAAAACCGTATATAACAATAACATCAAACTTGCCGCCTCTCTCCCCCTCTCCCTCAACATCCACTCCAAAAATCGAACTCGAACCGCCCACGAACCACACTTGAATCGGGGCGTGTTCGAACACTCACATGTGGATCGTGCAATTCTTCCACCACCTTACCATCAAACCATATTAAAACAAAATTATAATAAAAACAATTAAATGATGGGAGTGGTGAAAGCCGCACGTAACGCACTAATAAAACGCAAATCTGCATTGACGATTTCTTTATTTTTATTAATCCTTTACACAATGATCCTCTAGATTTACTTTATGAACACCCGCCACTCCATAGGGCAACTTTCTTTCGAAATATTGTTTATCAAAATAATAACACAAATTTATAATTCTGCTACGAGCACTTAATATGGAGTTCCTTATTATACCTCCAGTAATTGTTCTTATGCTTCGTTCGATCTTAACACTCACATTTGACAGTTAGATATTATTAAATTTGTGCTACATGCACACGATTCTTTATGGTAATGTACTCCTTTCAGTTCTCTTTGAATCGTTTAATATATTGCAACAAACTTTACTTGGTGAAAAATCTGCCTTCCGCCTCTTAAAACAGATGAAAAACTTAACTCACGACTTGCACTCCGAATACTTGTGTGCACACACCTCGCTGGTAATAATTCGACTCTATATGCAGATTAAAATTACACGAACGCTCGACTTTGCGTGTGAATACTTTGAGGGATGAAATCTGACTCTCTGGTGTCTGTTTATCGACATCCACTAACCGTGATCGTCATGGATTCCCCACCCAAAGGTAGCCAATCAGCGCTTGAATCTATTGGACGGTTTACATGGACATCGTCCAAGAGAACTGGAAGGGTCCACCCTGGAAAACAAGTGCACGACATGCCCTGGCGGAGGTAAGGAGAAGGGAAAGCCAGAAAATAGAAAAACCGCACATCTCGTAGGTCAAATCCGTTGATCCATGTGTGGGCTGGGCATACTGCCGCCATCCGCTAGGGATAGATCCCTTGATTGACATAAGTCAATAAAACTCTTGCCGAAGGGAGGAATTGGGTTTGGGATTATGTTTACAGAATTGTTGCGGCAAGAGGAGCTTTTGCTTAGGCAAAAGCAATGGTACGTGGGTATGATTGTTTAAATAACAATCATATCCGTTTATAATTAGATTATCGGGTGATGGGTTTGGTTTAGCAAACGAATATAGGATGTGACCGTTGCCAGTTGTCTAAAGTAAACACTTGACGGTCACATCCAATTCGTTGCTTGTTTGTGGCCTATGATCGGTGGTAACCGATAAGGGAAAATTGGCTGCAGCTGGACATGCTTATGAGGACAATGTTCTGTTTATCCCATTGCCGACGCGTACAGCGCCATTTGACAGCTCCCTGCATATAGCATATAGTCGGTCGGTGGGTCGAGTGCATGTTTACTCAAAACAACACTCGATCGAAAGTAGGTAGGTAGCTATGGCTACACTGGAATTGTTCATCTAAAGGTCGACCGATGACAAGGGTGAACATGTCATGCAGTATGTGAGGAAATGCTCCTCGACTCTGCATATTGACATGTACCATGTTTATGCCGGTTATCTGAAGGATAACCAAATTGGGTTTCAGATCATATCAGCATCAATAATTATGTAGGCAGAATGCCGACGTCCCCTGGCAGATTTGTCGGATGTGTTGGATGCTGGTGGAAGCTTAATGTCATGGCAAGATGGTAATCTTGTCATGAACTTACATTTCAGGGATGCCTAAATAGGTGCAGGAACTATGTTTGGTTGGGTAAAGCGATGGTTGGTTCTTCGGGCGCCATGAAGAACCCCACACCACTTACTCACAGGATTGAATAAAATACAGTTCACTCACACCACGGCACATCACCGTGAAGAAACAGTGGTTGTTCCACAGTTGGTGCATTCTTTACACCACTTGCTATTTGACCGCATGACACACTAGGCGCCACGAAATTGTTGTAAGAACGAGTTTGATTCGTTTTTCACTTCTTCAAGAAGGACTTGTGGGGGTTTTCTAGCCTTACGCAAAGAACCACCCACAATTCCAACCCCAACTCCCTTGGCAAATCTGCAGTTACCTGCAAACATTACCTTCACCAAGGACATTTCCTTCATTAAGGTATCATCCCAAGCCCCTGTAAAGAATTCTGTTTTTTTTTTTTTTTTTTTTTACATTTCTGTATTTATTGACCATAAATGATTTGTTACAATAAGTAATACAGATAACTTATAATTAGCTTAGCTTTAATCGTTTACACATACTTGCTAGTACATTTTTCAAACATTATTATAAAGTTATATATTTCATGGGTGGACAAGATAGGAGTAAGTGGGGCTTCCTGTAAAAGGTCAGAAAACCAGGATATAATTATTTACTTAACCTATAACTAATTTGCTTAACTTTACTTAACTTAGCTTAGCCTAGCTTATCTAATTATTAAATCTATTATTATTACAATAAGTTAGAGTAGGGTGGGGCGGGAGGTATAGTGGTTGATGGGTGGAATTTGGGTTAGGGTGGGTACTATGAGCCGGGGATATGGGTTGGGGGAACACTTTCCGATTGGTCGTTGAAACGCAAGATATTAGAGAAGGGTTGTATATTACAATATTTAAACTGGTGAGGTGAGAGTTCAGTATTGTGGTATACAATCTCATTCGAGTTGTTGACCAACCTGCCAGAGGTGAAGAGGGTTCTGGTGTGGAGACAGTTCGGGTAGGCAGTTCGGTTGTCTGACGGAGTCGATGTGAGCGCATTTATTATCGGATTGGGATTATTGGGAAGAGAAGAATTCTGTAGCATTCAAACATTCAATGCATCATATCAATTTCCTGAAAAGAATTCTTTTGCATTCATAACCATAATTTGGAAAACTTATCGGCACCCATGTTTGCCAAGCAATTCTGCTGCACACGTGCACACCACATTTCCCTGGCTTACCCATGGCCTCGGCAGCCTTTTGTCCAACCGACAAAAGCAAAAAAAAAAAAAAAAAACGCATCCAGCGTCTACTGGCCATAAATCGAATTCTTCAGCATACACACATGCAAACCCTTGCTGCCAGCAAAATTCGGTGCACATCACCATTGTGTACCGAATTTTTGTTAGCAATTTTGTACTAATAACAACGCAGACTATGTACGCAGCTGCATCTATGCCATTAATAATGTCCTTTGTTCATCTTCTCTTTTCTCAATTTCGTTTTCCCATGATCAATGGATCTATTAGCACTTTCGCTAAGATCAACCGGAGAGATCCTCTCCAACTCTCCACCACACCTGTTGGATTAATTTTCTACAACAATTAATATGTCTTTCACAGAACTTACCCCTGCGTTGCTTGTTCCTGGTTAGGAACGTTGATGTCCGCTGCACTCTGGATCGGATCAAACTTGGTCAATAACACAACACAGTATTACCTTTATTTTTTCCACTATTCGTATTTATTTAAACTTTATTAATTGTAATTTACAATTTTCTTTCATAATTTTTTTTCCTTTAATCATTCCTTAATAATTCATGAAGAACTTCCGCCGCGCACACGTCTGCTATAACCGCAGGAGTCAATCCTTTTTTCGACGCACGTTAAAAATCTTTTAATCGACACACGTTACAATTCTAAGTTCGATCTCTTTGGATCGACTATACTCCGTGACCACATAATTACAACAAGAACGAATCTCGTGTCTTTCGTTCTCACATCCTTTTGTGTTCCGCTTCCACGATTGTTATTTCTAGGAAGCAGAATTGGCTAATAGGGGACTTGGCTATGGGGGGTAGGGAGGGTATGTCTAAATAGGGAGAAAGTGGGTATGTACAATAGGATTGAAGTTTTAAAATAGGGGTTTTACTTTATTATATTCTATTGTAATGGGCAATTGGTGATTTGGAGGGAAGGGAAGGATATGAACGAGAAGACAAGAGATGTTAATTATTCATAGGGGGTATAATTAATTGAACTTAATTATATAACACACCACCACAAAGAGAGACTTCATGTTTCTCTCAAAGAAAAGAAAACTCACCCTTAGCTGGGAGAGTATTCACAGTCAGTCGCAATTCAACCACCAAATGGCGCGCACATCGAATCACAAACAGCCCTGAGTGCATAACGAAGTTTAACGAGCGTCTTCTTCAGTTAGTGTGGGTTATTTTCTGAACAAAACCATTTTGCATAAGACAAATCAAATAGAAGCTATTAATAAATCTCCTGTTCGTCAGTGTTCATTTTGATAAGAAGCTTTTATACCAGCGTGCATCAAACAGAACCTATGGTGAAACCCATAAACCGTGTCGTGAATACAAAAGACAAATCAAATAGAACCTATTGTTAAACCCTTAAACCATGTTGTGAATACAAAAGATAAATCAAATATAACCCGTGGGTCTCTTGGTCCTCCGTCTCTTGTTATGCGCCTCAGGGGCACTGGTTCACAATTTCCCAACTGGCCTTGATTGAAGATGTCTGACTCCGTGACCGGTGCTCGCCTTTGAAACGCCACTCGAGCAAATACCAAAACTCAACTGTTCCTCCTTTCTCTGGTCTTTATTTACACAATTCGAGCACATTCATTAAGCTTTTTGTTTCAATGGAAGCGTTAAAAGTTGAGAAAGTTAACGATAATAACTGGACAAAAGCAGCACTGGTTAGTGTTCATTTGATTAAAGTTGAAATAAAATAACACAATATTTCTTTTGTCTTAATTTAAACATTTAGAAGTTAAGATAGTTAAACAATAATAATTGGTTAATAGCAGCACTGCTTAGCGTTCATTTGATTAAAGTTGAAATAACATAACACAATATTTCTTTTGACTTCATTTAAACATTTCGTTTAAGAAAGTTAAACAATAATAACTGGTTAATAGCAGCACTGGTTAGCGTACAAGCACCACGACGGTTAACAGAAGACTCACTTTTACGTTTTACGTGAAGGGCACGACTCGCCTCCACGGAATCTGTTGAAAGACTAATTAATTCATTCGAAACGACGGGATACCGAATTTCATCCATCGTTTCGGGGACCAATAGGGGATGATCTTCCAAACGATTTTAATTATGTAACACCTATTGTTAAACCCATAAACCGTGTTGTGAAAATAGTGTGAGGTTTCTTCAAGGCGCAGAAGAAGCACCCATCACTTTAACCCTATTAAACCTTCCTCTTTCCACCCTACCGCATGGTACTTACCTGCAATTAGACAACATTAAGCTATCTGCAAAACCTTAAATTCCTGCAAAAAAATTCCATGGCAAGATCATCAGCTTGCCACAGCATCATCCACATCGCTGTATCCTTTAAAACATTTTGTTTCCCCTGGTCGGCACCCATGTCTATTGCCAACTATTAGGAAAACTTTCACGACCCCCGCGTCGGCATTAATGCCAAACATCAGTAATATATGAGTTTTATCGTCTTGGTAGGTGCCAGCCCGACACAGGTTCACCAAGCCGTCCCAAACTCTGTAACCGTTCGGAGAATTGCGGTTGAGCTTTGTTCACTGGTGTCTTGTCGATCAGGGAAAAACCAGCGGGTCACTTCCGTCTAATGTCTTTATTCTTTTATTCCTTAGCACTTATTTTTAACATTGTACAAAAGGTATGTTTAATTCTTAATCAAAACTTATTCTTATGTCGAACATAGTATTTTTAATTCTTAAATAAAACTTAGTTTTTGTTGTAACTTAGTTTATGTTGTACATAGAATTTTAATTCTTAAATAAAACTTGTTTTATGTTGTACATACTATTTTAATTGTTACGAAACTTACTTTATGTTGACACAGGTATTTTAATTCTTACGAAACTTACTTTATGATGGCATAGGTATTTTAATTCCTGGTGTAAACCGTTGTAACTTTTATTTTACACAATTTAAACAGAAAAGGTTCAAAATGTATAATGACTGTAGCACTGTATCATAGATTTATTTAAATTGGAACAGAGGTATGTATTCTCTGTGTACACGGTTGTAACGTTTAATTCAAACAATTTAAACAGAAAAGGTTCAAAATGTATAATGACTGTAGCACTGAATTAACAAATTTATTTAATTTGAAACAGAGGTATGTATTCTCTGTGTAGGTGCTGTAACTTTAACTTAAAACAATTTACGCAAAAGGTTCAAAATCCAATCGTGGCTGTGGCACTGAATTAACAAATTTATTTAATTTGAAACCGAGGTATGTATTCTCTATACACCGTGGCAATCACTAGCAGACTCCGGTTTTACGTAAAGGCACTACTTGCCCTCACGGAATCTGAATACGATTGACTAAGTTCAACTAAGCGATAGAATACCACGTACTCAATCATCGCTTCGATGACCATATTTGGTCATTTTCCTTTTCGAATTTGTCCTACCAAAGAAGGGTTGAAACACACACACGATGATCCTTTTTGCTGCGCGTGTGTCGCCCAGCATGCGAACCATAGACTTCGAATCAAATAAAAATAAACACATTCGCAGCTGGGGCAAGTCGTTCTGATAAGGGTTAAATGTGCTTACACGATCAGTGACTACGAGTAGCATGATGGCTGATCGTGCGCATGTTGTTGGCGTCAACAGAGGTCGCACCGTCGTGTGTGTATTTACACTGACGAGTTCTCGATCCCTTTTTGCGGACAGGTGCGAGTTTCCATTTAAAGAACCCGAACGCTTGGGTTGACCGCCGTATGCCACGATGTATTTGTCGTTCGTGTGTCCAACCGATGTGGGCATGCATAAAAGAACCAAAAGGAAGAAATATCTCCTATGGCATTGTAGCCGACTTCTTAGGAGACATTTCGTTGACAGGAACTAATGTAGTGTTGGTTGCTAGATGTGCGACCAATTTGCCCTTCCCATAGAAACGCTTGTGTTGCTGATGGTGTTTTACCTCAGCGCGGTTAAGCATTGCAGCGGTGGTTGGTCGTTATGAGCAGGTAAGTCATGTTTTTCAGGTTTCTATATGCCCTAGGTGGGAGTTTTAAATGGGGTAGTGGGAAGATGATAGTGGCGTTCAAGGGAACCGCCACAAATCTAGCTGTGTTTGCTTTTCCCAAGCAACCTCTGATCCCACGATCATCCCATACAAACCCATGGCTAATGCAGCCGCAACCAATTACTCAGGATCGATCGCGTAAGCGATAAACCAGCGACCCTAACGTATTTACATTAGCCAATTCAAACAAATGCGCGTTTTTAGCGCTTGCCCTTTTCAGATACCATTTCGGTATTTACAAATACAAAATACTTTCCATCGTTATGATAAGAAATGTTAGGGCTACCAATGCTAATGTGTGAACCGCTGCATATCTCGCTTCTATTCGTTTTTCAATGCGCGTTCGTTTGTCCTTCCTTCCAATAATAAGACATTCGTTCCAATAGAAACGATATTGTGCATGAACTTTCCAATGGGAAGCTGATCGGCTACCATTGGTCACTGCTTGACGGACGGGATGTTTCTCCTGCGATGGTGTGCGGTGGAAACTCATCGCAATCACCAGAGGCTGGGTTATTACCAGGAGTCAACTTCGAAACGCTCAAGCAGATACACGTTCCGGTATTGCGTTGGCGAAGTCAGTTTTTCGCTTGTGTTTTTAACACAAGCCATACTCCCGAGGTATATACAAGTTGGAGTCAGTTTGTCTGCGTAAGATCGTACCAGATTCCCTTTCAATTCGGGTATAAACATTATCAATTCGTTTGTATTCTTGGTGCTCGTGCCCAATAAATTAATAAACGCGGAAACACAACGGTAACGCAGATTAAGTAATATACTGTAAATGTGTGAAGTGAACATTAAGCCTATTATCCGTAATTGTGAATGAAACTAAATGTATTCCTGAGTGGAAACCAGTGTTAAATCCGAATAGCTTAAAATAAATGTTAACAATAATTGTTCCAGTTTTTCTTGGTGCTTGTGTTCGTTGTTTGTTTTAGACAATTTTGGTGTTTAACTCATCGTTGGTGTTTGTGATTTGACTTTTCGTCGGTGGAGTTTTTATCAATTCGCATCCTTGCGGATGTCATCATAAAAACTACCCACAATAGCATTGTAGAAATAAAGAAACAATTATTACCAGCCATTCCTAGTGTTTCATTTCTCTTTTGGGTAAAACGTTGCATTAAGTAGCAGGACGACGGAGTGCATTGCAAATTTGATTTGGTTGGACGTGAACAATAAACGAATTCCGAAACAATCTATGCTAGTGTTTTATTTGACTTGGTGATTGGTTTTTGGCGAACGGTGTTCGGCGGAACAGACAGAGAACTTGATGGGGAGAGGAGTGAACCAGTGCCCGTGTCGGCACACATACTTAGTACCCCCACTGTTATAAATTTTATAATAACAATTATTTTATACGTTTTTGTGTTGAGTACAAGACTTACCCCTAGTTGTTCTTGGTCATGTCCCGTGTAACTCGTTGTTCCTTGAAGGAAAGCAGCTGCCCTAGTTATTCCTGGTAATAAATCCTTTTTGCACAAACGAGCGAATAGTAGTACAAAACGATTTTATTTAAATTGATTAAACGATTTTATTTTCACATTTCATATTTCAGTTAAATTGATCAAGATAATACTTTCACATTTCATAATTCAGTTAAATTTATGAATATAATAATTGCACATGCACATTTCATATTTTATTTTAATTTCTTAATATGATAACTGCAAACACACCCGTACGCGGCGACTGCTTAACGAACAAGAAGGAATATCTCGTGTCTTTTCGGCCCATATGCTTTTTCGTTCCGCTTCCACGAGTTATCTCTAGGAAGCGGCGGAATTGGCAACTGGCTAATAGGGGGCGACTATGGCTAATAAAAAGAAGATGACTATTGCAATGTGAATGGGGTTTTACTTTTATTTAAATTAGATTCTATTGTAAAGGGAATAGGAAATTAGTAATTTGGAGGGAAGGGAAGGATACGGGAAGGATATTTGCGTGAAGGCTAATAATTCAAAGGGGGAGGAATAATTAATTGAACTTTAATTATATAACACCACCGACTTTCTGGCTTCCAACTTTGATTTGTATTGTTGATATTTAGGGCAACTTGTAAACTTAACATGGTGGTCTGTGTTGTTACAAAGGACACATGATAATTTCTTTCTATACTGGAGGTGTTCAATAAAATGCCTATTTAGGCATTTGACGCGTCGGAAATGCATATTGCAGTTCGATGCAACATTCCAAAGCGTTGACAGCGCATGCATTGTAATACGCGGTCGGACTTCTTTATTTTTTCCCAATTCATTGTTTGGCGATAATTTTATTTAATATTACTAAGTCCATCAATTTTATTATCGGGACTCAGAGACACAATAAGGAATGCCAACTTACGGTTGCGATTTCTAGAATTTGTGATGGAAAACGGTCTCACACCTGTAAATTGTAAGCAATCGTTTTCATAGCTTTTTGGTTCTTCGAGCACCTCTTCGGGATCAAAGGAAGGGTCAACTCCTTTGACGAGCATGGTAACAGTTTTCTCCGATTTAGGGTTATACGTGTAGTACTCACTTTTCGCTTTACCCAATACAGATTTAATTTAGCGATAGTCTTCTAAATCACCGCACATTATACTCATTTTTACATTATTAATTCGTTTCGTTTTGAAATTTTTACAAGTCAACTTTTGGCGGTATTAATTTTGGCGGATTATTTCGTAGTGTTCCGCCGAACACTGCTTACCGTGGAGGAAAAATATACCAGCGGAGCGAACACAGTCAATAAATGGTACACAATACCTTTTAGTTTTATTACTGGTTTATTGTTTAATAATCGTCACACAGTTCACACCAATTGATCAACGCGCGTTTTTTGAGATGCTTTTTATTTTTCATTCGCTGCGACAACCGACACACGTTCGACTCACTTTCTCTTTGAAATTTTATAAGACTAAGTCGCGATTACTATTGCCACAGAATCTCGACTCTCGTTCGACCTCTTCAAACTTCTCGTCCCGGTGACGATAAAAATCTCTCTAACTCCTACCGGTCCTTCGAAAGAGACTTCTCATCTCGCTGGCTATCAAAATCAGACTGTCTGTCTGCCCACTCAGATACCATCTGTATCTGTGCAGACAACTTTTTTCCTTAGATCTGCTAACAGAATATCCGAATCTCTGTTAGCAGCATGTTATTTATTCCCCAGGGGTAATCTGGGTGCCTGAAAAGGGAAAAGTCAATCGACGCATACATCCTTATTATCGCTGGTAGAATTTCATTTCCACGGCCTTCTGTTTGCACAGAACATCTGGCGCGGAGGACGGAGATGATTGTTCGGGCGTACAGCCCGTGGTTGTTTGCCCTTTGCCAACACAACTGAAATCCATTAGATCCTTCTAATGGGTGTGAAATTCTACAAAGGAATCGTGGGACCGGAGTATTTCCTTTGTTGGCTTTACTCTCGTAAATATTCCGAATTATCTTGTTGAGATAATTACGGTTGTTTACAATTTGGCAGCGGATAGGCTGCTTTATCGCATTTAGCTACCAGCGTATGCATCCGTTGTTCGGTCTATCTACCGAAAATGGTAATTCCTTGAAAACATCGTGCAGATGTTTAAGATGGGAGATCTGTATGCGATGCTTGCGGCGTTTGACGCATTGCTTAGAAGCGATGCTTTAGCTGCCCTTTAGAAGAGAATACCATGTATGGATGCGTTGAACTCGATCTTGGAAGCTTTTGAACGTTAAGTTCCTTGGTTTTTGCTATCGGGTTCAACGTTGTTGCGCTTTCGTGTAGCCTTTATTACAGGTATTGTAATGACTATTGGCCGCGTGTCTGTGGGCACGTGTGCTGCCTTATCAGGTAAGTAAGTTCTTTGAAGGTAGGAACCTTACCTGCGCGGAATTGTGCGTTCGTAGAACGCTATAAACTCATCCAATATTATGAGATGATTTGTATCCATATAGCTGACGACAATAGGAGGTACTTTGTCTTTTTTGCTGACTGGCTACTGTTGATGCGGTTCCTGCTGTGGCTTTGGTACCTGTTGTTGAGGTTCTTTTACTTGTCCTGTTTTCTTGACCTTCGGTGATTTTTTTCTGTTGCTGGTCGTTCTGGCTCAACTTCTTTCTTAATTCAAAAACTTCCCCCATTTGTTTCACTAGTTTTTGTTTTTTATGTCAATTTCGGTAATGAGCTTATTGAGGACCTCGGCCTGATTGCTGGTGTTTGTTATTGTTTCGCTGACGACCAAGTCTTAGAATTGGTTTCCAGCTCTTGAATACTGAATATCTGCGCCGTCACTATTGTCACTCATAGTCTCTATGTCATTGTTTTTGTGAGACTTACGACGTTTAGCTTGGGGATTCGGCTGTAGATTCCGCCTTCCCCGCAACACCTTTTTGAAATTTGTTTGTTCTTCGTCCATATTATGGATCACTTACTTTCGTCTTGTATATCATTATATAGGTGCCTATGTAAATTTATCTTAATATCCACTGCACTGCGTAATACTTACACACATAGGATAAATATTCCTCATTCACACAAATTAATGTTATGGCTCAGTGAAAGATCGATAATATATTTTTTTATGCACAGTGACTATGTCTACTCGTGCACTCAGACTTTATTCGGGAAAATAAACTTACGATCTATATAGTTCGATCTATAAAGAACAAAGAGTATAGTTTAAAAAAAAGGGTGTGGCGGGAGGCCGACTTAAGTGAGACTGGGGCAAATGTGTCTTGTCTTTGGCTTCTGGTCATTTTGCGATAACCAGAATCACCCACATGCGAGTTATGGTTTATGAAAATGTTTCTTTTTTCTTATGCACTGGAGTACTCACAATAATAAAGGAAACAAGTCTGTTATACTTTACCTTTACTTTATTTCTTCTTTATTTTACTATGTGCGTTGGATCTCGATGCCGCACGAGGAATGTCGTCGGCCGAGATCGTTGCAGATGTTCCGCCGAACGAGGAATGTCGTTGGGGAATTGCGAAGGTGAGCACGTTGCCTGAAACCAAAGTTTGTATTAAAAAAAGGAACAGCAATACCTTTTGATAAGCCTTGCTGAACTTGTTGTCCCTCCGTAAAAGTTAGGATTGGCGTTGGGCTTCGGCAGGGAATCCAGACATTCGCACTGGGTTGGTTGATCGTGAAACTTAAAATAATACAACCAATGTCCAATCCAAACAATTTCCTTTTATCTATAACCTTCTAAGTGTACATGTATTACTTTCACTTTATTTTCTAATTTGCCTCTACACCTTGTCTTAAACAGTTATTATTATTATTCGGGCACTTCTTTTTAAATGTTTTACAATAACAACTATAGCCTATTAGGTTTCTTAATAACAATGTACATTTTCTTTGTTGTTTTTTTTTTTATCCACTTCAAATTATCACTCTTATAACAGTTTAGTCACTTCTTTTATGTTTTACAATAACATATCTAGCATATTGTGCTGCTTAATAACTATGTACATTTTTGTTTGTCTTTTTCTCTTTTTCTTTATTGCTTATCCACTTTTGATTTTTCAGTTTTACAATTATCACGTCACCGCTTTTTAATTGCTAGCCAGTAATCGTCACTCCAAAATAAAACACATAAATCGTTTTTTTTTTTTTTCTGTTTACTCATTAAACATTCTTTCGACGCCACTCCTCAATATTCTACCTCTCAACTTTTAAACAGACTTTTTCCTTTCACCAATGACAGGCTCAATTCACATCGCGACCAATCTTCTAACTTTTTCGATCAAATTCCAACTTATCTCTCTTCGCGACCAACCTCTGACTACCTACTCACTTGGTTTCCCCTCTTCTCGACACCTCGGGGTCAACACCTCGCGATGACGATAATGCAATTACATTTCGCAGTGGCCTAATTTCCGGATTTTAACTTTAAGTTGTAATTGTCTTTGAACTGTGGCGTCAGCCAATATTCCTTCATCGATTTGCGCCATAGTTCAATATCCGTAGTTGCGAACCGACCCAATTAATTCTTTTATGTTTTGTATGCAATTAATTGCCTTCTCGTGATTTGTTAATTGGTCCGGAATATGCAATTAATTGCTTTTGCATTATTGAGCAATTGTTTTTGGGATATGCAATTAATTGCTTTTTTTTGTGGTTCACCGATTGCGACGAAATGTGCAATTAATTGCATTATCGTTCTGGGGGTTATTTGAGTATATAATAAGATAGGGTTTTTTTTGTTTGACTGTGTCAATGATCTCTTGTATGTCGTCTTTGGCTATTACCTCATCGACACACCTAACATGCGCGAAGATGCAGCCCGGATGAAATGCGTAGAAGGTTGCCGTCAGCTACCTTATCGACGTTGTTCCTGCTGAGCCCTTAATAAATCCGGCGATCAAGTGCCCTGGTGTGTGTGTAGGGGTGTGTCGTGGGATAGGCTTAGGGATTATGAGGCGTCTCTTTTTTGCCTCGTCTCGATAGGGTGTCCGTCCAACACTGGTTCACCGAGACGTCCCAACTGCTTGCTCGATCGTCGAGCTTCGATGTTCAATATAAACAACGGCTGTTTCCTTAAGTCTATTTTATTTATTCCTTCGGTGAAACTTAATCTAGGTTAACATAGGTCTTTAGAATATTAATAATTACAATCCTTATGCTGTACTAACTGTAATAATATTTGTGTGACTTATTTTAGATAGAAAAACAATATTAAAATTCGTGTAACTTATTTTAGGTAGAAAACATACAATTTTAATTATCGCTAATAAACTTATGTTTCACTGTGGTACACTGTATTTATATTAATAAGCTTATGCTGTACAAAGTGTAGTAAAATTTATGCAACTTATTTTAGGTAGAAACATACAATTTTAATAATCGCTAATAAACTTATGTTTCACTGTGGTACACTGTATTTATATTAATAAGCTTATGCTGTACAAAGTGTAGTAAAATTTATGCAACTTATTTTAGGTAGAAAACATACAATTTTAGTTATCGCAAATAAACTTATATTTCACTGTGGTGCACTGTATTTATATTAATAAGTTTATGTTGTACAAAAATGTAGTAAAATTTATGCAACTTATTTTAGGTAGAAAACATACAATCTTAATAATCTCTAATAAGCTTATGTTCCACTGTAGTACACTGTATTTATATTAATAAGCTTATGCTGTACAAAGTGTAGTTAATTCTTATGTAAAGCTTATTTTAGGTTGAAAACAGTATTTTAATAATCTTAAGTAAAAGTATATTTCATGTGGCACACAGTACTTTTATTCTCACTAAACTTTCTTTAGGTTGACACTGATAATTTGTGGAACATGGGTGTAAACCGTTGTAACAGTATCTCAAACAATTTAAACCGAAAAAAGGTTCGAAAATGTAGCACCGTGGTAATCACCAGATCTTTTACTCGGGGCAGACGTAGATACTTTTTGTGGACACGGTCGTAACTTCAGTTCGAACAATTTAAAACAGCGCAAAATGTCTGTATCACCGTGGTATTTACTAGATTTGATTACTCCGATTAGAAGTAGTATATTTTTTGCGGACACGGTCGTAACTTCATTTCGAACAATTTTTACACAGCGCAAGAAGTCTGTATAACCGTGGTATTCACTAGATTTGATGACTCCGGTTAGAAGTAGTATTTTTTACGGACACGGTCGTAACTTCACCTCGAACAATTTAAACACAGCGCAAGAAGTCTGTATAACCGTGGTATTCACTAGATTTGATGACTGCGGTTAGAAGTAGTATTTTTTACGGACACGGTCGTAACTTCACCTCGAACAATTTAAACACAGCGCAAAAGGATGGTTGCCACCACGGAATCTGAAATACGATTGACTTAGTTCATCGAAGCGACAGAATACCACGTACTCAATCATCGCTTCGATGCCCATATTTGGTCATTTTAACTTTCCGAGTTTGTTCTACCGAAGAAGGGTTGTAACACACATCATGATCCCTTGTTGATGTTCATGTTGTGTCGCCCAGCATGCGAACCATGGTCATGGCGTATACATGAAAATAACACATTCGCAGCTGGGGACGAGTTGTTATGAACCGATCATTGTATTTGCACGATCAGCGCCTACATTGTAGCATGATTGCCGATCGTGCGCATGTTGGCTGTTGGCATTGGTAAAGTCGCACCGGCGTACGTGTATTTACACTGGTGAGTTCTATATTGCCTGTTTGCTGTCAGATGCGAGTTTCCCTGTTAGCGGCCGATTTTTTTTTTTGATTGAATAACGCATTTATTGTACAATAATTTAACAAATGTTGACTTAGGACTAAAATGCTAAATCCTATTTTACAATCTTTTCTTATTCTTAAAATAATTTACTGACTCTACACGAGCACTCTAAATTACACGATACAATTTTGTGTAATGCCTTTCGGCGTACAATAATATTTTTATATTTTTATATTTTTATATATTTTCTATTACCCGAATATTTTAGAAGACGAAGTTCTCTCTGTATGGTTTTTTTTTTTTTTTTTTTTTTTTTTTGTATAAATAATATAAGGTAAAAAAGTTTATAAAAAAAATTAATAACAAAAAAACAAAAAATGTTAACATAAAGAAATTTTAAAACGAAAAGGAATCTAAATGAAAAATGGAAATGAAAAGGAAGAATAAATAGATATGAAAAGGGAAGTGAGGAATGGGAAGGGAAGGCGTAGCGTCTGAAGATGTTACTATATTTGGGGATATTAAATCCTTTCTTCATTGTCAATCCACCACCAGTAGGGATGGGATCGGTCATTTATAGATTTATCTCGATCGCCTATTGCCATGCTAAATCGCAAGTGAACTGCAGCATTTGATATATTACTGTTATAAAGAATCCGTTTGTCCCTGGCACCACGAAAAGCGTGGTAAATAATAGGGACTCCGTGCTTGTTTTGGATAAGACCTTTTCTATCCAATAGAGGGAACGCTTCTGGTGGGATAAACCCATTTTGGAATGTATTCTCCAGGTATATGTCATTGGGGTAGTATGCTCCCGAGATAAGATTATTTTCGCTGCACATTGCCCTTGCAGTGTGACCACGAATAATTTTGATAATGAAATTGTCTATCCTATTCAGTCCTGATTTGTCATACAGTGTCTTATTAGGATAGAATTTCCTGTATTGAGACTCAGGTGTTCTATGTAACCCGAGGCAGGAACGCAAGCACTGCCTCTCGAACATGCGAAACTTTTCCATGTAGGATGGGGAAACGTTGAACCATACCGGGCAACCATACACTAATATTGGACGAATAAATGCTGAATAGGAAATTATTTTAACTTTGTGATCTAGGAGACTATTTCGAAACAGACTTCTTGTCATTGCATATGCACTTTTAGCTGCGGAGAGGGCAGCTGCTATGTGCTTATCAAAGTATAGGTATTGGTCCATCCAGATACCAAGGTACCTGACAACAGTTTTCATTTGCAGCGGAAGATTATTGCTTCCTACAATGGAAAAGTTTTTCCAATTATGCCTTGTATCTCTTGAAGCTGTAGAAAGAGGTGTTCTGAAAAGGATGGTTTCTGTTTTTTGGAAGTTAATTTTCAATTTCCAATCGTCACAAAAGCGTTTGATTTTATTGAAGTCTTCTTGAAGAAGTCTGTTAATGGCATCGATATTTTTTTCTGATCTGTACACTACAATATCGTCGGCGTATGCAATAGCATGATTAAGAGACCCAACTAGATCACTAGTATAAATATTGAAGAGAATGGGAGAGTTCACGGCTCCCTGCTGTAAGCCGTTTTTAATATGGAAAGTTTTATTGGAGATTTTGTCCCCACATTTTACCACAAATTGCTTATCCATTATCATATCGTAAATGATGTATAACAGATATTCGGGCAAACCTAGATTTGATAGCTTATATACAAGTCCTTCTAACCATACGGTATCGAAGGCCTTTTCAAAGTCAACCAAACATACGCCTGTGCATTGTCGTTTTGCCTTGTTCCACTGTATATCGGAAACAAGTTTTGTAGCTGCATGAACTGTGTCGTGGCCCGCTCTAAAGCCAAACTGGTTGTTCGGAATGATGTCGTTTTCACCACACCAGTTTATCAATGCCCTATTTATGATTTTCTCGAATATTTTGCTAATATTTGGAAGCAGACTAATCGAACGAAGGTTAGCGGGATTGCTCCTGTCCTTGCCCTTTTTGGGGATGGGATGGACTACTGCTATTTTCCAACGTCTTGGAAAGTATGCATTATTTAGAGCGTTATTGAACAAGGTAGTGTAAATTTTCACCGCTTCCGGAGGCAGATGTTTAAGAACTGTATTCGGAATACCATCTGTTCGAGAGGATTTCTTGTTTTTAATGGACCTTAGGATGTCCATGAGTTCATTCTTATTCACAAATATATTTGTGTGCAAATTTCTAAGCGGCGCATCCGCTCTATTGTTTTCACTGAAGGTGGTGAAACTTTTGTTTTCGGAATGCCAACTTTGCCGTTCATTGTGCAGCGAAATATGGTTTTGGATAGCTCTGTTTTCGATATCGAGGTTAGAATGAATGGATTCATTCACTTTGTGTACTGCCTCGAAACAGGCGCCAATGGAGTTCGCTTTCTCTTGCGGATCCTCGACTACTATTAGTTCTTCGTTGGAGTTGATGTGTTCCGGGGTGAGTCCTGCGTTCAGCAATATTTGACAATTCTCGGGAGTCTTCGGGACTCGAAGGCAGGGAATGTCATTATGATCTATTCTTCTAAATACTTTATTTATTTGCGGAAACATATTCCCACCACTGGTTTTAATGGAGAGAATTTTACGTTTCCATTCTTCATTAATTACTGATCTGTAGTTGTCACGGATCAGCTTTTGAACGTTTTTAATCAATGACTTAATTGTCTTTATTTCTTGGCTATAAGGATCGCTGAACTGTCTGTAGAGCAGTTTGAGCTGGGAGAGCAGAGCGCTTTTTTGTCTATAGAGGGCGTCAATAGTTGAGTTTCTATATCTATTAAAATTCTCCTCCATGTGCGCCGCTTTTGGAATGGAACGGTGCATTGTTTTGATGACAATGTTGTCCATCGTTGAGAGATAATGATCTATTTCCTCATTTCGAAGGTTTCTATTAGTTGGAGGGTCTATGCCATTAGAGCATAGTTCTCTTTTTATTATGCGATCAAAGCGCGACCAGTGTGCTTTTCGGAAAACGAACGAATGTATCTGGTCGTACTGCTCAAGTATTGCATGTTCGTTTGGAACATGTAAAACGGCGCCGAGGCCGTAATGGTCACTATCATACCCGATTGTGCGAAGGCAATTTCGAGTATTTAGGACCGTGCCTAATAATTGTAGTCTGTCGTCAATCATAAGTAAGTCCAAAAAGGAGTTTCCTCTTGGATAAGATGGTGTAGTTGTAGCGTACAATTCTAGTTTATATTCTGTTGCATTTGTTTGCCACCAGTTGAACAGTGCATTACCTCTTGTGTTCGGCGTGATATCACCCCAAGCACTGTGTTTGGAGTTGAAATCTCCCGCCAGAACAAAATAATTGTTTTCCGAGTCTAACTTGAGATTACGAAAAAGGATATCCATTTCGCTGATAAATTGCGAACACTGAGGAGCTTCAGGTGCATACACGGATACCACGTATAGATGCCTTTGACTTTTCAAAGGTATATCTATAATGCAAGCTTCCAGCAGCTGAAATTTGTGTACAGCTGTGCTGTAAACGACCTTGTGGTGAAGGCCTTTCTTAATTAAGATAGCAACTCCACCCCCTTGTGTGGCGTGTGGACGATCTCGTCTAATGACTTTATAGTTTTTGTAGCCCAATTTGTGCCTCTGGTTTAGCTTGGTTTCGCTAGCTAGAAGCACATCGGGGCATTCGGCTTCAAGCAGGTTACCTAGATTATCCCTTCTTGCCACGTGGATTAGTGAATTCACATTCACAGCAATAATTTTTAGTGTTAAATTAGTTGGATAGTTCATTGTGGTATGTTGGGTTGTCTGAGAACAAGGACGAATAAATAATATCTATTCGGGCCGCTTGTTCAGTCAGTTTTTTTTCAAATCCAGCAATCTGTCCTTGTATGGCTAACAGGATTGCTCTTATATCTGAATTTGCCTCTGGAGCGGGCGCTTTTATGACGTTGCGTGAAAGTTCCGCCGTCGTTGTATTAATTGGATTACTAGCCATTTGAGAAAATGATATGCTAGGTGCGGAAGGTTTTGTGATATTACTTCCCTGTGCCGCGAAGTTTGAGTTTAATGGACTACCGGCAATTTGAGCGAATGATACACTAGGTGCAACGAAGTTATTATAAGAACGAACCTTCATTCGTTTCTCTTCTTCAAGTTGTTTTTTTTTAAATTCCAACTTGGCTTTTAGTTGTTGGAATTTCGGACAACCTCTAAAGTTGGCCGGGTGACCTGTATTTTTGCACAGGACGCAAGATAGTTTGCTTCTATCCTGAACCTGTTCTTTACCTAAGGGGCATTCTCCTACGGTATGATTGTTTTGGCACTTTACACATCTAAATTCCATACAACAGTTAGATGCAACGTGGCCGAATCGTTGGCACCGCATGCACTGCAACACACGGTCAGCCTTCCGTATTTTTTCCCAAATTATTGTTTGGTGGAAAATAACTTTAATATTCCTAAGTGCATCGACTTTGCTGTTGGGACTTAAGGAGACAATGAAGAACGGCAACTTGCGGTTGCGACTTCGGGAGAGAGAAGTGGAGAATGGCTTCACATCAATGAATTTTAAACTGTCATTTTCGACAGTTTGTAGTTCTGAGAGGAGTTCTTCCGAGGAAAAAGAAGGATCAACTCCTTTAAGTAACATGGAGATAGTTTTCTCCGATTTAGGTGTGTACGTGAAGTACTCACTACTTGCTTCCCTTAGAGCAGATTTAATTTTATGATAATCATCTAAACTATCACATAAAAAACTTATTTTATTATTATTTAAATTCTTCGTTTTAAAATTTCTACATGTTAACTTACCCAATTTAATTAGGTCCTTAGCTTCCATAAAACTGACTATGATGGGAGGCACTTTCTCCTTCTTACTGGCTGCTGCTTGTTGTTTTTCCAGCAGTTGTTGCTGCTGCTGTTGCTGTTGCTTCTGCTGCTGTCGTTGTTTCTCCTCTTGCTGTTGAATATTGCTTTCCGATAAGGCTTCTTTGATTTGTCGATCCAAATCGTTCTTCTTTTTGGAGAGCTCCTCTTTCTTTTTGTATAGCTCCGCAATAAATTCAGCACGTTCGACATCTTTGTCACTCATTTCAGTATTGCTGGTTTTGTGGTCTTCAGTTGCCAGTTCTTTAAATTTATTCCCTTCTCCGGAATAATGTGGCTTGTCAGTAGTGGTCATTCCTTCTCTGCGAGTTTTTTCTTTGTTGGTTGGGTTAGCTTTATGCCGTTTGGCAAGGAGGTTTGGCTGGGCTTTGGGCCTCCTCTTTGAAATTACTTTTAGCATTACTTTTCTTTTTTCCATTATTTGTTTCGACCGTTAATTTAATTGTTTTATTTGTGAAGCAGCATGCAGAGAACATCTGCTTTCACACGCATACACATTAACACACGCACAATTTTTTTTATTGGCCGTTCGGTATATACACAGCGGTAGACACGTCAGCACACACGTGTACGCGACAATATTGTAAATTTGTGTGGACGACCGGCGAACGAATGTTTTCAACGAGAGTTTTAGACAAGCACTTGGCGCATTGTCGTTGTATTCAAGTTACACCCTATTTTTGGGTTTAATTAATATTTATTTTATCTTTTACGCGCACCTTGCACAACACTTTGGCTACGAGTTCAATGACTATACAGCCGTTCTCAGTGACGGCCACACTTTCACACACAGGTGCACACACTTGAAAGACGCGGGATAGAACGATAGAACGATCCGTATCCTTCGAACGTTAGCTGAGTTATCTGTTAGCGGCCGATCTAGGCATTTCGTGTACGAATCAAGAGAAATATAAACATCTCTTGTTGCATTGTCGCCGCTTCTTATGACCAATTTCTTGGTAGGAAATAATGCAATGTTGGTTGCTAGATGTGCGACCAATTTGCACTTCCTATGGCTATGCTTGGGTTTGGTAATGTTTAAACAGCGCAGTTAAATATTGCAGCTGGTGGTTGGTCGTATGGGCAGGTAGGTCATACTTTTCAGGTTTTAAAATGCCCATGTGATACTCTTATATATTTTAAGCGTTTCTATTTTGGGGAATGCCTGTTATTGCTGATACACTTTTCGTATCAGCAGACATTGCGGTTATTCGAAATGCTAGTGCAAGTAAGTACACGATTTATTGGCGCCGAAGGCTTATAAAAGAGGGGTTACCTGGTGGTAGGTAAGCAGGTGAGTAGTGGCGTTCGCAAGAGCCGCCACATGTGGATTCGAATTTGCTTTTAATTTGCTTGTTTTAATGAGATGACTCGCGTGAAATTTGTCGTCGGCTACCTTGTTGACGCTGTACCGATTGGAATTCGATGCAACACAGTAAACGGGAAACCCCTTTCTCTTACCAAAAATGTTTACTTTGTCGTAGATTTTTACAAGATATATATTATATACTTGTCAGCGAACAACCTGGGGTGTTGTCTGCGAACATTGGAATATAAAGACTCTGCGTTGAGGGAAATTGTGGTTAAATTAGCCGTTAAGGGAAAGGATATGTGAAGTTTTAAGAGATAAAATCTCACCTTTTTTCCCTCTTTCTGAGCTGTGATTTAGCGTGGGAAGCATCTTCTGTAAGCTACTTATGTCTCCTGTGATGTCCAGATTAAGATCGTTACTGTTGAATTGGTGATTTTTGTCAAGTTATGGGAATCTTTGACAACCTTAGCGTATGACATTCTCGGACTTGTAAGGTATGTTACTTGAGGTGTTATATGCTTTATTTACACCACACTTTGCATACCACACACAGTTAATTGTTAATAAAAACACACTTTGTTTCAGTTAACACTTTATTTAAACATGTATTGTTGCACGAACTATTTACTTATATTCAATGTCATTTAATTCGTTTTTACTTATTAAAACACGACGGGCACGACAGCAACAATCGTTCCCCCGTTGACCGTCTTGGTCAATAGTCCCAAAACAACTCCTCGAACGAAGACTTTTTTTTGTCTTCCATCCTGCAGATCGAAGGATTGTCCTTTTTTCTGCTTGGCCCTTTTGCCAACCGCTATTTCCTTTCTTTATCTTTCCCGGCTTGTGATCAGAAGAGGAAACACATAGGAAAAATCAACAGACGATCGTGCTAATGCACATTTATGATCCTCTATGTTGTTGGGTGCTAAAACGAACGTGCGATTCGTGTTATGCCGCAAGTTATTTGTTCTAGGACAAGGGGGATCAACCTTTTTAATCAACGAGCCAATTTAAATTGTAAATTTTTTTGGCGGGCCGCACATAAAATAACACTTATTAATAATTTACAAAACTTTATTTACAATAAACATTAGAATAAAAAAATATAAAATTTACGAAATAGTAAAGATTCCATATACAAATTTTAATGCAAAATAAAAACAAACAAAAAAAGAAAAGAAATTTTTAATGAGAATTTTGGCACTGTTTTTTCGATACAAGCCGCTCACTATCAGCCGGAATCGATGAGGACACGCACGCAGCTTTCTAATCGTGCATCACCCAGTCTTGATCGGTGATCATTCTTGATTAATTTCATGGTTGAAAATAATTGTTCGCAAACATATGTACTTCCGAAGAGAGACATCATTTGCTTTGCACTTTGCGTCAAAAGTGGACATTTCTCAGGGCTCACATACGATTTGTGGGGTAAGTTTAACTGTGCACCTGCACGGGAGCGGATTCGATAAACACCCACTGACTAACACTGGATAACAAGAAGGGAAAATGTCAAAAATAACAAAACACACTGGATTGACTGTTGTTAACGTTTTCTTCCTTTTTTTATTTTTTATTTTTTTAAGTTGACAAAGCTGGCTTAGATGCACTGAGGCGCCTAGTACATTTGAGTTCACTTAATTCTAACTTCAACTTCACACAAGTGTTCATAATAACGTTATAAATTGTCGAGAGCACTTCGACCTTTTGGTTTAAATGTTTCTTAACTGATATTTAAAATGTTCGCAGTATGTCCACATCGTTTTTAGATCTCGATAGCACACCGGTAATCCATAGTTCTGGTGACAGCCCGATCGCACAATAAACTATTCGCGAATTCTCTTGTACAAAGAAGAAAAAACTGAAACTTAAAGTTTTTCACGCATCCACACTTCACAACCCGGGATTAAAAAGAAAACTCGACTCTTGGCCCCAGCGGCTGAAAACAGACTCCCCAGCAACTGTTGCCGCCAACAGTGTTGATCGTGATGGATTTCCCGATCTAAGGGTAGCCAATCAACGATCAAATCCGGATTTAAGGGGAGGATCTTCGTATGACCGTACGGTCAAGCGTAATGCCCTTTCGCTCGAAAGATCGACAACGAACGATCCTGCACTTGTTTAAACAAGGAACAAGCATAAGGGCTGCGGCAATGTTGCTGTCAGTCATCGCGCTGGTCGCCTGAGAACGAAATAGATTTCTGCGTTCTAGGTAAACAGAAACGCTATTTCGAGGGACGTACATTAGATGCGCTTTGTTTGGTTTAGTCTTATGATTCTGGTGCACGATGGAGGAATGTTGCTTTGTTTACATTAAGTCAACAGAAACTTCGCCGACGGTGGCAAGTGTCAGGCTGGATGGCTGTATGTTTAGATTAATGTGCTGGTACATGGATATGATGGTGAGGAATTTGCCTTGCAGATATGCAAGTATACGTCTCACCCAGGGGGCCATGGACCGGCAGTTGGTAAGTAAAATAAACACAGTGAGGTACTGTGTGTTCAATTTGGTTCTCAGAAAGGGTCATCATAGGGCATGATCATGGGTATGATTGTCTAAACAACAATCATATTCATGCCCAAATCCAATGATCGGTTGATGGCTGATAATAGGGAATCGGTCGCAACTGTTGCGAACCTAAGGGTATGAGAGCAATATTTACTTATGAAATGGTAGGAAGAATATCGGCTGCAGCTTTGTCAACAAGTATTCTGGTCAGCATCGATTATAATTGCTGACAAGCTGAGCCGATAGCGGGTATGGAATGGTTGATGTATTATGAATCAAAGAAATTTAATGATAAGTATGCCAGGGTTGCTTTCAAGTGGAAGATGATGAAGGGAAGCTTACGTTGCTCATTTGCAGGCAAGTAGAAAGACCTTGCATGATAAGTGGAAGACAGGTTAATTTAAAGGTGTTCCAATCCAGACGCCGTGCTTCCTCCATCGGAGGGAAGAGCGTGGATGTTAATTATAAACGCGTTCATATTTACAAATATATTTATTTTAACACAAACAATATTAAACACAAAACACAAAAAAAACTAATTTACACTTCCTCTCTCGGAGGTCTCCTTTCAACTCTAACTCTCTATTCAAATTAAAAACTTTCTTATGAACGAAATCAAAATCGAGTTGCTTGTGCAAAGACTCATAAGAGGGATGAAAACTGAAACTATTGCAATCTATGCAGCTGCTTATTTACTTCGGATAACGGGAATGTGTTTTCATGAAAGGATTATGTGTTGTTATATATTATTATATAAAGGATGGTTCCAAGAATGGTTTCAAATTGATTTTGTGCATATTATGTAGATATTTGCTGTTAAGGGTTTAAAATGAATTGCTGATGTAATGGATATGTGGAAATATGGATATTGATTGAATTATGGACATTGACTGAATTTAATTGTTATTTATTACTGTTTAAGAAATGCATTAATATGAAAAGGAGTTTTCTCAATATGCAAATATATTGATACTTGTTTATTTCCGGTTCGTTTACCGAAATACGACCACGACGACGAATAAAACACATGTTTAATTCCGGTGCGTTTACCGGGAACGAGCGACGACGAAATATTTATAAAATACAAGAAAAATGAACGAAATCGACTTCCTTTCAAACTGATGTATTTTATAACGAATAACGAAAAACGACAATATTCAATTACACTTTAAACGAAATACTAAACTATTTTTACGAACGAAAACTAATGTTGGTTTCAACGAACGAAAACTCATTTGCATAATGCAAACTGACGATAATAATAACAACCGAAACTATGACAACACAAAAACTAATAACAAACGATGTATACCAAAAAGGGCAAGTGCTGCCAAACATGCAAATTAATTATAAATTATAACAAATTAATAACAAAACATATTAAATAACAATGTAATAACAAAACGACTAACAATATATTAACAAACAGTAATAACAATAAAACAAACGATGATGAACAAATGGCTTGAAACTCATTAGTTCAAGCGGGACGCGACATACAGCCCGCCTTGAAGCGGTAGGTTCAAACTGCTTGTGGAGCGAGCCTTCGTCTTCGACAGGATATTTGATTGGAATAGCTTTGTTTACATCGCCAGATCGCCTTGACAACACAGGTGACGTCTTAAATTTGTCATGTGGGTTCTGATACAATTTGCAATCAATTGCAGTCTTTCGCAGCTACTAAGAGCATATAAACTCGAATTGTGCCGCGCTGTTGATAATTTGGTCCCATTGAAGAAAACACACCTAAAAAGTACGTGAAGATTTGGCCGAACGAAGGCAAAGATGCCGCGGATGACAACTTGTCCACCAGGAGCATATTTGCGATAACCAAATGCAAACAATGCTGTAGTTGTATGACATATGTGTGCGAATGATCTTTGAATCTCCTATTTTCGCAGAAGGACGAAATTTGTATTTGTAAGATCGATGATTTTGGACACTAAATAAGACCAGGGTTCAGAATACAGTTGCAACGTTTCCTGTCTGCTCCTTTTGAGTTTACATCTTTTCGACCTTGAACTGATCAATTGAAAACCATTGTGTACAACCATGATCTTCTGTAGCTTATAAGGTTTCCATTGGGCCATATAAGCAGGACCAATTTTAAAAACGAGCACCAATGCTCCTTTCTTCAGTCGAACCTCTGGGGGTCTGGAGCGACCGAATCGAATCAGCTGTTGCTGGGTTTTTTTGCGCCCACGGTTCCAACCATGTTGCTTCAATTGTTGCGCGAGTTAATTTACCTTCTTTATTTTTTGGTGTAATAAAACAAGTTATCTTATTTATAAAAATATTCTTCTTCCTTTAATATAACAAGTTAAAAATGATGTTATCGCCAGGTGGCTCAAGTACTTCTCGCTATAGTCGGCAGAAGGCTGTCTATTTATAGAAAATAACATCGAGATTTTAAATTGAAGACAGCGCCGTCTATAAGAGATTTGTTCAAAAGCTGCTTAGGGCAGCGTACATATGTTATTTTATCTTAGTAATATTTTTACACTACAGAGGGCAGTGCACTGATATAATGATAGTAAGTGACCACAGAGGGCGGTCATATAATTGTTGTGAGAAGCTAACTTTCTCCCTTCTCGGAAAAAAAACGTCCTCGTTTTCTTTGGTAAATTAATTCGGAATGGTTCAAGCCCTTTGTTCCTTCACGTTTTTGTACGCTTGGTATCTTAGAATTCCGTACCTAGCTAAGAAGAAATCAACAGCGAAGAGTAAGACATTGAGGAGTGCATAAGTAAAAAAAATTTTTTTTTTTTTTGTGAAAGTCTTCCGTAATTTATTTCAGCTTTCAGGATTTTTCCTAATGCGATCCTTATGGATCTTAGTTCCATTCTCTATAGTGACGGTGGTACCGCAATCCTTCGTGATGGTACCTTGTTTGAATCTAGAGGTTTCTTTCCCTCTTCTGTTTTGTTTTATATATATAATGTCTCCGGGCGAATAATTCTTTTCGATTCTATTTTTATTATGATTTTTCAATCTCCTCTCTTGGGCTGTTTTTATATAGCTTTCCACTTCCTTTATTTTTTTGGTCGCCAATCTGGAAAAATAGCTCGATAGGTTTTTGTTCTGTAATCGAATGGATAGTATTATTGTATTGTAAAACGGCATCATTTATTATATCAATGGAATTAGTATCATTGTCTGATTTTAATAAGCGAATTATTACTAATAATGTGGAATGGGATCTCTCGATGTTAGAATTTGATGTAGAGTGTTGTGGAGGTGCAAGAACGTGGGTCACTCCCCTTCTTTTGAAAACTAGTTTCATACGTTTTCCTCGAAAAAATGATGCGTTATCCGTCATTATTGTTTAACTCTTGGAAAGATTTGTGTAAGTAACTCATTCACGATAAAATCTGTATTCAATTCGTTGGGAATAAATCGAAGATAAAAATATTTACTAAAAGTATCTAGTGTTGATATGAATTTGTGCTTTTCAATTTTGAATGTGTCCTTTTGTATATTTTCTCCGGGCATCTTTGGTATGGGTGTGGGAACTAGTAAGTGTTTCTGCGGTTGTCTGTTATATTTATTTTTTAGGCAGTTTTTGCAGTTTATAACTAATTTCTTACAAGGTTCGATTAGATTTGACCAAAAATACTTTAATGAAATTTCTTTTGCATTATTTTTAAAATTTCTATGAGCTCTGTTGTGTGTTTCCAAAATCAGTTGTTCCTGTCTTTCTGTGTCAATTACGTTTTCTAATCTTTTGGTAGAAAATGTGCATTTGGTTAGATCGATGTGATCTATAAATTGTTGTTGTAATTTATTTAATAATTCATTTGGACAGTGGATGCAATTGGTTTTGTTTGATGAAATAGCTTTATTTAATTGTTCCATTAATTGATTTTCATTTATAATAGTAATTTCGTGACGATAGTAATTTAGGAATATTTGTTTCGATTCACAATTATTCTGTTGTCCCATTTTAATCAAAATTTGGTTTCTAAAGTAGTTTATAGGTTTATCTATAAGTGTGATTAATGGTGAAATATGATTTAGAGTTTGACGACTTAGAGCATCCGCTACTACGTTGTCTATTCCGGGTTTGTATTTTACGTACTCTTCAATGATATTCATCCATCGACGAATTTTTGAATTCGGATTTTTTTTTGATATGTGAGGGATTGATGATCCGTGTAGATCGTTAGATTGGATATACCTTGAATATACATTCTTAATTTTTGTAGGGCATAAATTATTGCCAGTAATTCTTTTTCATTGGTGGCATAATTTATTTCTGTTTTCGACAAAGTTCTTGAGACAAAAGTGATTGGTTTGTCCTTCTGCGAGAGTACCTCTCCTATAGCATAATTAGATGCGTCGGTAGTCAAGTCTAAGGGTTCATCATAATTAATTTGATTTAATTCAATATTAGTTTGTAGTGCTTTTTTTAATTTATTAAAGGCGTTCAGTTCTTCTTTGTTAATCTCAATTTTGTATTTTATGCTTTTATTTTTAGAAATGGGTTCTTCTGTCTGTAATAAGTCTGTGAGCGGTTTGGCTATTCGTGCATAATTCTCTATAAAACGTCTGTAGTAACCTGCTAGTCCAAGGAACGCTCGTAGTTGCTTAAGATTTTCCGGAGGTCTGTAATTCTTTATGACATCTATCTTTTCGGGATCTGTTTTTATCTTCTTATGAGAGATGATGTGTCCTAAATATTTTACATTATGTTGAAAGAATTTACATTTTTCTTGAGAGATAGTTAATTTGGCATTTGTAAGTGTTTGTATTATTACATTCAAATGCTCTTGATGTTCCTCTTCATTTTTTGAAAAAACAATGATATCGTCGATGTAGACATAGGCGAACTTTGCTATGAAGTTTCTGAGTATGCTATTTACACAACGCTGAAAAATAGATGGGGCATTTTTTAATCCAAACGGCATTCTATTGTATTCGTATAGAGCACCGTTTGCAACAAATGCAGTTTTTTGTTTATCTTCCACCCGGATCATTATCTGATGAAAGCCTGATTCTAAGTCGATTGTGGAGAAAATCCTGGCTTCTCCCAAATTCTGAATTGTATTGGCTATATCGGGTAGGGGATATCTATCATTTATTGTGACTTCATTGAGTTTTCTATATTCTATGACTAATCTCTTTTTTGGTTTATCGTTCTCATCAATGCCCTGTTTTGGTACCACCAACGCTGGTGAGCAGTATGGTGAGTGAGAAGGTCTACTGATATTATTTTCTAGTAATCTTTCTATCTCTTGTGTAACAAATTCTCTATCCGTAATTTTAATTGGATATACTTTTCCGTATATAGGGTCTTGGGTTTTTGTCCGGATTGTTGCTTCTATATTTGTTGTATATGGTAGCGTAGAATCTATAATTTTATTATATTCCAATAGTTGCTCTATTTGGGTCATATAATTTTTTTTTTTATTAAATTTAATTCTGATTTCTCCTTTTTGAATGTAACCTCATTATTTGCTATGTCTATAACAGCGTTTAATCTTTTTAAGCCATCCATTCCTATGATTATATCGTATTTTTTTAGAACAGGAAGTTCGAAGAATTCTAATTCAGTACCATACATATACATATCTCTTTTAGAGTTTATCATGGATTTCCCATGCATTGTTTCTATTGTAAATTGGTTTGTAGGGATTCTCGTGCTTAAGTCTATTGTTGATTTTACGTAATTATGGGAAGGTCCTGTATCAATCAATATGGTGTAGGTTTTATTTGTCCTACGGCAAATTTCCTGAATTAAGAGCGTCCCGTCTGCTGTCCTAAAAAATCCTTCATTTATTGGTTGCTCAATATTACTTGTTTCTTGAGTTGGTTGTTCTATATTATTATTATTTAAACTTCTATCCTGTTGTCGGTAGATTTCTCTAGGATTATTTCGATTGTAATTCCAGCGATTGTTTTGGTATGTATTAAAACGGTAATTGTTATTGTTATTATCGAATGGGCTATTTTGATGTCTGTTTTGTGAGGATTGGTTTTCATGTTGGTGGTAGTTATTAAACCTGTTATTTTGGTTTCTATTAAAATTTTGATTGTGTGGTAAATATTGATTTTGATTTTGATGGCAGTTGTTAGGAATGGAATTCTGTGTATTGGATGGCGTCCGAATCTTCATGATCCTTTGTGCACTCCTGGCTTCGGCATAGGCTTCTGCCAGATTGTGCATTTTACATTTAAATATTGTTTGTTTGATCAAATTATTATTGAGATTTGTAATAAAGATTTCTACTGAGTCTTCATTTAGATCTCTCAATAATTGGGGGGATCCCTCGTATCCTGTCATAATTTTAGCTCGTATGACATTCGTTTTAGTTACCAAATTTTGATAATAATTTTCTAACGAATTATGCCCTTGTATTTCGTCGATTAGTTCACGTCTGAGTTCTCTTAAGGTTTTTTGTTCAGAATATGTTGAATCTAAAAGTTTTATCGTGGATTCATAATCTCCGGATATACTTGAACTTGCTAATAGCGTTCGTACTGAATGATCTAATTTGTTCTTTATTATGTTTACTGCAGTATTATAGTCTAGTAATTCTATTAAATCGGATATTTCTTGGATAGCATTTTCTACTGAATATCGCCATGCAAGATATTTAGTTTTATCTCCATCAAATGTGGGTAAGGTTTTTACTCTAGACGATGTTATTTGTGCGTTGTCTAGTCTGTTTAAGGTTGAACTAAGTCTTGGGGTCTCCAATTTTGCTTCTAATTCAGCCATTTTTCTCATTACTTCCGCCAATTCAATTGCGTCTTTTGAAGGACCTGCTTTTTTGCGTCTTTACGTATTTGTTCAAGGGCTAGTTCTAGTTCCCTAATCCTTGAATCTTTATCTAAGATTTCTTTGTTCTTAATATTTATCTGATTCTCCATTTTCCCAAATTTTTCTCACTTTCTTAGATTTAGCACTACTCTGTCTTACCTATTTTAATTATGTTGGTTATGATGCGTATCTGTAGTTGGCTGCTTACTGATATTCTCCGATCTTGGATCTGCTGCGATAGTTGATCTTCCTGGAACGTCTGTAATGTAATTGTGTTTACGGTCTGCGCTTCCGCCCGACCTCAATTTCATATATTTCGTTTTTTATTGAAAAAAACTAAGCCTGACAACATAAAAACATTTAATACACAACTTCACTTGCTAATGGTGAAGAATTACAAGTTGTGTATTATAATTGTCTTTTAACTCCGCCAGCATATAGTGTGGGATTACGAGTTAAAAGATAGTTTGGTCCTGTGATTCAACGGTTTGATCACTGCAGGATCGCCAGTTAATTTACCTTCTTTATTTTTTGGTGTAATAAAACAAGTTATCTTATTTATAAAAATATTCTTCTTCCTTTAATATAACAAGTTAAAAATGATGTTATCGCCAGGTGGCTCAAGTACTTCTCGCGATAGTCGGCAGAAGGCTGTCTATTTATAGAAAATAACATCGAGATTTTAAATTGAAGACAGCGCCGTCTATAAGAGATTTGTTCAAAAGCTGCTTAGGGCAGCGTACATGTGTTATTTTATCTTAGTAATATTATTACACTGCAGAGGGCAGTGCACTGACATAATGATAGTAAGTGACCACAGAGGGCGGTCATATAATTGTTGTGAGAAGCTAACTCGCGCGACGCCAGTCGGATATACGATTAACTGGCTTACAGGCGAAGTCGAACTGCTGGAAAGAAGCTAAAGGGTTACTCACTAGGAGGTGGAATTGGGCAGGAGTGAGAGGTTCAAGATTAATTGGATAGGAGGAGGACATGGGTACTATAGCAAGGGGATTATTAAATATTGCTTTCAATTCGATAATGTACGTTACTAATTGTTCATAAGTAAGGAATGGAGACGCTCTTGGCGGATTGGCATTTTGATGCCTTTTGAGCAAAGTTCCATTATCATAGTGGATCTCGACTGACCTTTATGGTCTTGTCTTTCATTTATTTTGCGTGGAGTGTCAGTTTCGGGTGCCACAGGTGCACAGGTCGTCCACGCTTGCCCACTGGTTCCGTTCCTTATCTGACTCCAAAAGAATTGAAACGTTTACTAAAGAAAAATTAACACTGTTGATCGAGAAGGATTTATTAAAGAAAAATAAACATTGTTCTTGTTTTACTAAATACAAAGTAGCACTTATGAAAATAATGGCGTTCTTATTTTACAACAATTCACGTAGCACTCATGAAAGTAAAAGTGTTCTTATTTTATACAAATAATGTAGCACTTATGCAAATTAATGTGTTCTTATTTTACAACAATTCACGTAGCACTTATGAAAGTAAAAGTGTTCTTATTTTATAGCAATTGCATATACGGCACACCACGTTAGACTCCGCACGACCGTTACCCAATCCTTTGCAATTTCTCTCCAAGACTGACTTCTTAATTCATGCTAATAATCAAAGGTTACCTCATTTCTCATTTTCCTTTTCTTCCTTTCCCTTTGCTTACAACGCACTAGAACCCAAAACAAATCCCGACCATTGCTTCGATTACCATATATGGTGCGCTTTTAGCTTTTTGGCCAGGCGAACAAAAAAGGAAAAGGGTGAAAACACACACACACGAAAATCGCTTTCGCAACTTACGTGTGTATCCCCTAGCATGTAGACTCGGGATCATCTTGATCTACATGATTGCAGGTTGGTACAAGGGTTGAAATGTGTACACGATCACGACTGCGTAAAGCTTATTGCTGATCGTGCACATTTCGCTTGGGTGAATCTTCCATAGGAACGATGAATGTTTATACGATCGCAACGGCGCGAAGCATTATTGCTCGGTGCAGGTGGCTATTTATGGTTTTGTTTCTCTTGTAGGCAAGCATGGTATTACTGGCCTGTAGGTTAGTTTTTTTTTGCCACCGAAATGCCTGCCGTGTTTCGGTGATGACAAAGGGAGCAGGCTGCTTGTGTGTGACGATGCTGGATCGAAGATATTCTTGTCCGCATATCTCGATTGATCCGTTGGTTGAGGATGCGACCGTTTTCTCCGCTCGAGAAGGGACGCATGTTGGCGGGAACCAAAATTGGAATATTTCCGTTGGCCGTCGGCGTCGGTTGGAATTTCCCGGGTGGTGCTGTATGTTGGGCAAATTCTATCGGGTATTCATGTTGTGCTACGCACAAACAAGCGATTCTTCCTTACAGGAAATTTTGCTCTTATTCCCAATAGAATTTGATGCTTTTCGACTACCAGGTTTTTGTTGTTTTCGCCCCTAAGGTGTGGCACGAAAACCACGCTCCATAGCGTATCAACCGCACGCCCGATAAACGGACAATGCACCGTCGCCCGGGTTCATGCCCTTCCTATGGGGTGCTCCTGTTGAAAATGTGAGGCGGGGAGTGGCGTTAGGGGAAACCGCCACACCTTTTCTGTCCTGAAAAGACGCGCTTTGGGCTTGCGATAAAATACTCGGTGGCGAATCCACCGACTAGTTCTAAATGAACCGTATTCGTAAGGCTAACGTACTCCGCTGCGTAAACCTTCCACCGAACTTTGTTGTGATGTTTCCTTTCTTTAATATAGAAGGTTCGACACGAAATTGTAGAACAGCTATTGTACATGTTCTGGATAACCTTGTTGCGACAATCGATTAATTGATCTCTGTGAGATGCAAGTTTCTCACGAGAAGATCCAACGAAGAATGTTTGTGGAACGAAAGGTGTTTTTAACGATTTATGAACAATTAATTCATTATATATATATAGTTGTGCATCTTGTTTCGAGGCGACCGATATTATGAAATTACTTTCAACGCTATTTTCTTTGTATTGTGCTAATGCACGAGACCAATTCCCCTTGGGACTATTTTTCAAATCTAAGCAATCTCGACGAATCGTCCGTGCAGATGCACGTGTCGGAATGTGAGAAGGTGCCTTCTGGTTCGGTGTTCTCGCTTCCACCAATGGAACGAAACAATCCTTCTCAATACTTTGGCTTTAAGTACACTAGTATGTACCGAAGAAAGTTCTTTGGCATGCTCGCGTCGAAGTCTCGACGCGATGCCATAAGCCTGGAAATACAGCTCTTCAAAGTCGGGTCTAAAATCAAGAAGCTCCTCAGTTAGTTCTAATAACTCCTCCAGAGCTTCCCGAACGATCCCAAACCCTCCCCGAACCCTTTCAACTTCAATAGCAATTCTTTCCAGGACGAAAACATCAGTCTCGGGATCAAAATTGGTCAAAAAACTGACGTACCCGGTCAACCCGCGCGTGGCGACAGCCCTTTTATCGCTCAAGGATCTGATTCGATCTTTGGCCATTTTGATTCCAACGACAATTTTAAATGAAATTCAAGTTATATGTTATCGAACGTACGGAAATATTGAAGGGGCAAAGGAAAGGAGATGTGGGAATTGTTAGGAAGTGTAATATATAGAAATAGGAAGGGTAACCACTTTAACTTACTTATCCACTAAAACACGACTCACCTGCAGTTCACCGGGTTCTCCGATGGCTGCCACTGACCTTAACCACTCTCTCCGGTTGGAGCTGGTTATCACCACTACCTTCTAGTGGGTGTCTCTGGATGAATGAGCGTCACTCCTTTTCTCTTGTTTTGTTTCACCTTTATTATATTTATCTTCTATAGTTCCTTCTTGTTATTGTTTCTTCTTATTTTATATCGCAATCCGTTTGTTTGGTTTGGTTCGAAATATACAACTGCCGAACAACAAATTTATTTTCTCAAAATCATCGTCCAAAATATGATTGAAAATTAAACGATTGGATGATCGACAGCAACGACAACGACAGCAGCGACGACGACGAGAGCGATGGCGACGATAACGACAGTTGCACCGACTACTAGAGCGATGGTGACGATAATGTTAATGTTCTAAACGCGTCACTTTAATCGATCCTTTATTAACGTTTTTTTGGCGAAGGCCAATTAAACTAACACATCGATTCATATGTTTGAAGAGTCAAATTGTTTTTTCGGACCGATTAATCACAACGCGCACTGATTCGTTAGATTAAAAAATCGATCCGGCTCGAAGGACCATGTTTATTTCCGGTTCGTTTACCGAAATACGACCACGACGACGAACAAAACACATGTTTAATTCCGGTGCGTTTACCGGGAACGAGCGACGTCGAAATATTTATAAAATACAAGAAAAATGAACGAAATCGACTTCCTTTCAAACTGATGTATTTTATAACGAATAACGAAGAAACGACAATATTCAATTACACTTTAAAGGAAATACTAAACTATTTTTACGAACGAAAACTAATGTCGGTTTCAACGAACGAAAACTAATGTCGGTTTCAACGAACGAAAACTCATTTGCATAATGCAAACTGACAATAATAATAACAACCGAAACTATGACAACACAAAAACTAATAACAAACGATGTATACCAAAAAGGGCAAGTGCTGCCAAACATGCAAATTAATTATAAATTATAACAAATTAATAACAAAACATATTAAATAACAATGTAATAACAAAACAGCTAACAATATATTAACAAACAATAATAACAATAAAACAAACGATGATGAACAAATGGCTTGAAACTCATTAGTTCAAGCGGGACGCGACAATACTATTGAATTGATTGATGTGCAAATGAATGTATGAAATGTGATAATGGATAAATGAGTAATATGTTTGAGAATGAAAGATATAATTATTATTATAAATATATATATATATATATATATATATATATATATATATATATATATATATATATATATATATATATATATATATATATATAGTATTGTTAATATATATATATATATATATATATATATATATATATATATATATATATACATATATATATATATATATATATATATATATATATATATATATATATATATATATATATATATATATATATATTATGGAAAATGAAGATATTGTGTGTAAAAATGGATATGTTAGGATATGTTAGGATTGATGTTAGGATTAAAGGAAGACAGTAGGGTTCTGGAACACTACAAAGGGAATGGGTGGTTCTTTGGGGATGCCTTAAAGAACCCCCATAGATTTATAAAAATGTTTGATGTTTACTGAGAAAAATACATTTTCTAATTCGGTATTATTCTGCGTGTCAATCAGTTCCATTTGAAAGTCTTCGGGAACTGTATCCACATCGATATTAAATGGCGAGGAAAACGATTTCATGGAAACTGCTGTCTTCTCAGCTTTGAACATTTGGAATCGTAATTGAAATTCGTTGAAATACGTAGTTTTGAGAAGTAGTAACGTTTTCTTTTTCTAAATGTGGAAAGTGAGACACATTATTCTGCAAAAGATGTTGTTTCCACAATTTTAATTTGCACTCAAAGACCTGAGTTTTATCATACAAATTGTTAATGAACTGTCCTTTGCCTTGAAGTTCCACATTAAGATCATTGAGATGCTGAGTCATGTTGATAAGAAACCCAAAATCACTCATCCATTCTTTATTACTAAAATGAGGAAAGGCATATCCCTTCATATCCAGAAAAAATTGTATTTCGCTTCTTAAATTGTATACTCTTTTTAGCATTGCACCTCTACTAAGCCAACGTACTTCGGTATTAAAAACCACGTCTTCATATTCAGTTACTAAATCTTTCAGAAATTCTTTAAATTCACGGTGATTTAACGCGCGTGACTTTATAAAATTGATTGGTTTAATTATTGGTACTGTGACATTTGGCAAACAAATTTTCCTGGTGAATTATGCAGTGGTTAACGAATATTTCCCTTCCTGTGACCTTCTTAATGTGTTGAAATAGCCTTTCCGATACTCCTACCTCCATGCTCGACATTGCTCGTGCTCCATCTGTCGATATACCAATAATCTTTTCTACTAAAATTTAAAATTTTTCCAACACAGACTTTAGTTGACCGTACATGTCTTTGCCGGTTGTAGCCTCTTGCATTGGAATTAGTGAGCACAATCCTTCGGTGATATTAAATTTAGTGTCAATACCACGTAAAAATATAGCCAGTTGTGGTGTATCGCTAATATCACAACTTGCATCAAGTGCCAAAGAACAGTATTCGAATTTTGCAATGCGTTCATGAAGCGTTGTTGCTATGCTCTCGGACAAGTCTTCAGTTCTCCTTGCAATAGTGAATCTAATGTTTGAAATATTTATTGTATCAAGAAATGCAATTTCTGCAAGTGCAGTCAGACATTCTTTTATCATCTCTCCACCCGCAAAGGTTTTCATTTTGTTTGCTAGTATTTGACTGACAACAGAACTAGCCTTTACTGTCGTATTTGATATAATAGCTTGATTTAAAAAAACAGACCGTTGTTTTCCCACGGTTTTCTCCATTTGAATACACTTATCTATCCTTAGTTGTCCTCTTAAGTTTTTATATTGTTGTTCATGTTTTGTATCGTAATGCCTTTTTATGTTATATTCTTTTAATGTCGACACAGTCTCTGAGCATATTGAGCATACAGCTTTATCTCTAAAGAAAGTGAAAAAATAATCAAATTTCCACTTTTCTTGGAAATGCCTGTGCTCAGCCGCAACCTTTCGTTTTTTTGTTTGCTTTTCCGACATGCTAGTATGGGTTAAAAATTTGAAAGTTAAAAAAAAAGTAGTTAAACTTAATTTTTAATGAAAAAACTCTAATATTACCTTATTGACAATAATATTGCACCCACGCCTTTCAAGAATCACAAGAATTGCTAAAATCGTTAGTTAACAGCTTACCAGCCTGACTGATTCTGTGACAGAAGCAAATACAAACAAGCACAGACGCGGTGCGTTCGTATTGCATGTTTGAACAAGTCGCTGACAAGTAAGTAACTCGTCACAAAAAATTGCTTCTGTTTAGCATGTACTACCATTTTATTATAATATGATGAATTGATGGGAGAAAGTCGATAAAATAAATTCAATTTTGGAAATGCTTAGCGGGTCGCATAAACATGTTTAACGCCCGCGTGCCCCGTTTTGCTCATCCCTGTTCTAGGAGAATGGACAAGGATGTTCCCTGTGGGAAATGGTGAGGAAACACATAGGAAAAATCGACAGAGGATCGTGCTAATGCACATTGCTGATCCTTTATGTTGGTGGGCGTTAAAACGAACGTGTGGTTCGTTTTATGGCGCAAGTTATTTGTTCTAGGAGAATGGATGTGTGTCCAACAAGCGTTGAACACACCTTCTGTGGATGGTTTTTTACGTGACATCAACAAGGATGCTAGTTAATAAAAACACCACCGACGAAAAGACGCGAAAAGGAAACAAAGTTCTTCAGGTGAAACACTTCCCAAACGGAACGAACAGAAGGAAATAAAAAACACACGGGTTGTTGTTTCGATGAAAGTTTTTTTATTAATTTTCCTTGGGTGGTCTTTTTTATTGTATTACAGTTATTTTGATTTATTTTAACTTTTTTGGATAAAGATTTAATGGTCCCGATAAGTACACTAAACAGAGATAATTGTAAAGAATGGTTCTTGGGTTAAAACACACTACACAACGCGTCTCATTAAAGTTGCAAAACTATCACACTATTTGACGACTGACACAACAAAACGTTATCAACTGGTATGGACTACCTCGGACGCACACTCGATTTGATGACTGACACTGGTGATGATTATTACGTGACTTCTGTTGTGTGTACGCACTCCACGGGGGATAAAATCTGACTCACTGCATTGGAACTCATTAAAGAAAAGGGAACCCAAAAGAAACTGAAAAGGAGGCGGAGTTACACGATTAACTCGAGGTAGTTAATCGTGATTGGACCGGACGGAATAGGCATACATTACGCATGTGTGCGTATGCCATGCATACGATCGTTCGGCGACCGTGGATGGAGGGTAACATCGCTAGTGCATTTTCCAAGAATGTAAACACTAGCATCTGGGGTGCGAAAGACCCAAACCGAAGATTTGGTCATCCTAATGGGAGGCCATAAATCATCATTTCGGTTGCCGATGATTAAACATTGCAACGAACATAGGGTGCAGCCATTGCCAGATGTTGAAAGTAAACATTTTCTGGCTGCATCATGTTCGTTGCTTGGTTGCGATCCCTGAACGTGGGGACCGATAATTGGAAGCCAGCGATTGCTGGTAATCAGGGAAATGTTTGGTTTGCGTCAGCAGAAACCTTGTCGGCGGTAGCAAACCAATAGGAGCAAATAGCCCCATGCAAGAAGTGCCAAGGGCAAACAAATAAAACGAGTCGACAAGGAACTCTTTGTTGATGTTGTTTCCATAGCATAAGGCTATGAAAACAAGCTGCCCTGGGCGGAATGTATGCCTAAGGATAGGATTTCAAATGCCACGGCAATGTGATGATTTTGCCGTGGACTTATGTTTTTTTTTAGGAAATAATATACGCCTCGGGGGTGAATTTTCGATGCCACGGCAAGGTGATAAGCTTTGCCGTGGACTTAATGTTTTTTAGGAAATAATGTACGCCTCGGGGGTGAATTTTCGATGCCACGGCAAGGTGATAAGCTTTGCCGTGGGCTTAATGTTTTTTAGGAATTAATGCCTGCCCGAGGGTGAGTTTTCGATGCCACGGCAAGGTGATAAGCTTTGCCGTGGACTTAATGTCTTTCAGGGGTGGTGTTGGAGAAAAAGGGGTTTGGAAGGAAAACCCCCCACAGAATAGGTAAGCTGCCTAACAGAAATTCAAAACAGTTATCCGATTGGGTAACCGTATTAATTCCGGCGATTTGGCTGGGGGTAAATGCCGTAGCAAGGTTACGCAACCTTGCTGAAGTTCGACCGAGAGGTAAGTCGTTCGCCTGGAATAGTGGGGATCGAGCGATGCATGGCTCTTCGGGCCCTGAAAAGCCCCACATCACTCCCTCCCCAGTGACGTAGTCACGAAACAGGTAAGGCAGGTTAGGGGATGGTAAGTTGGTTATGGGCGCGCGTTTGAGCGCGAGTACGGGGAGGTTGTGCCGGTGGTGTAGGAGTGGTATCAGCAGATGGGGGTGGTTCTGGAGCGGTAGCTTCCAGAAAACAGGGCTTAAGCCTTTCGACGCTGACCGTGGATCGCTTGCCTCTAATGTCGATCTCGAAGACGCGGTCACTGATGCGGCGGAAGACTTTGAATGGGCCATCATAAGGTGGGTCGAGGGGTTTTTTGACCTTATCCACCCTGACAAAGACGTGCGTGCAGCTGTGCAGTTCAGGGTGGACGAAAAGTTTTTTGGAGCCGTGCCTGGTTACAGGGGTTGCCCTAACCTTACGTAGCAGGTCACGGAGATGTCCCAATTCGCGAAGTTGGTCACGCGGTGTTTCGCCATTCAGGAAAAGTTCTCCTGGAAGAAGGAGGTTGGTACCATAGGTAAGCTCTGCTGCCGAAGCACCCAGGTCCTCCTTAATGCTTGTCCTCAGGCCGAGGAGGACAGTTGGAAGGGCGTCAAACCATTGTGTGTCATTATGACACATGAGTAAGGCTTTAAGAGATCTGTGCCAGCGCTCTATCATCCCATTTGATTGCGGGTGGTAGGCGGTGGTACGACTTCTTTGGCAGCCGAGAAGATTTGTTAGCTGCCTAAAAATTGTCGCCTCGAATTGTGGACCTCGGTCCGAAGTTATGGTGGTTGGTACACCGAAACGTGTGACCCAAGTTGAGTAAAAGGCCTTGGCGACTGATTCGGCAGTAACTGCCCGGAGAGGTGTCGCCTCTGGCCATCGCGTGCAGCGATCCATCATAGTGAGGATATAAGAAAATCCTCTTGATGGAGTAAGCGGTCCCACTATGTCTATGTGGACATGGGCGAAGCGTGCCGTGGGAAGCTTAAATTGCGCTGGCTCCAGTACATTATGTCGCGCTACTTTGCAGCGCTGGCACTGGAGACAAGCACGGGCCCAACCGGTGAGGTCTTTGTTCATCCGGGGCCAAATGAATTTGCGACGGACAGCAGCGGCTGTTGCTCGGCCGCTGGGGTGGGCTGGGTTGTGGTAAACCTGGAACACGCCCTTACGAAGTTTCTCGGGAATGTAAGGTCTAGCGGTTCCAGTGGAGACATCACACCAGATTTCGCCCAAAGGGTCGCGAAGGGTAATTTTCTTGAGCTCGAGTGCCGTATCGGCAGTTAGGAGGGACTTGAGCTGTTCGTCCTCCTCTTGAGCTAGGGCAAGATCAGCGTTATTCAAGGCGGAACGCAAGTGAATCGTATCGATTCGAGAAAGGGCGTCCGCCGTGACATTCTGTTTACCGGAGATATGCCTGATCTCCGTAGAATATTGCCCAATGAGGTCTAATTGCCGCTCTTGTCGGGGGGAGGCATTTCCCGACTTCTTCCGGAACGCATAGACCAATGGCTTGTGGTCTGTTAAAATAGAGAGCGAACGTCCTTCTATCATATGACGGAAGTACTTAACAGCGCTGTAGATCGCGAGCAATTCACGGTAGTAGGCGCTGTAACGTCGCTCAGTGGGACTCAGTTTCCTTGAAAAGAAACCAAGTGGTTCCGGTCGGCCTTCAATGTCCTGTTCAAGGACGGCTCCGATTGCGGTATCCGATGCGTCGCATTGGATAGAAAGTGCCGCTCCCTCGAGAGGGTATCGGAGTAAGGTGGCATTTGCCAATTGTTCTTTGGACAGTTGGAATGCTCTGTCAGAGACTTCTGTCCAATTAAGGGGGCGCTTATCATTGCGCTTAGCTCCTTTTAAGAATTCATTGAGCGGAGCTTGAATCTGGGCCGCATTCTTCAGGGTAGGACGGTAGAAGTTCAGCATGCCCAAAAATCGACGAAGCTCACTCACGTTAGTAGGCCGGGGATACTTCATGAGGGCCTCCACACGGTCTGGTAGTGGGCGAATGCCCTGGTTGTCAACGACATAACCCAGATAGGTGATTTGCTCCTTGGCGTATTGACACTTATCTGGGTTGATGACAAGACCGAATTCACGGAGGCGCTCTAGGACCTGACGTAAGTGGCGCTTATGTTCGGCATGGTCTTTGGAGGCGATGAGAATGTCATCAAGATAAGCATGGCAGCAATTAAGACCACGTAAAGCCGTGTCGATATACCGTTGGAATGTCTGTGCGGCATTCCTGAGGCCGAAAGTCATCACTTTGAACTCGAAGAGTCCGAAAGGTGTAATGACTGCGGTCTTGGGGATGTCTTCAGGTGCCACCGGAATTTGGTGGTATGCCCTGGTGAGATCCAGGGTAGTGAAGACATTGCACCCTCGTAACTTGTACGAAAAATCGTAGAGGTGTGCAATTGGGTATCTGTCCGGGACAGTTGCTGCGTTCAACAGCCTGTAATCGCCACATGGGCGCCACTCACCAGAACGTTTCTTCACTAAGTGGAGTGGGCTTGCCCAGGGACTGTCCGACGGTTGGCAGATACCTAGTTCGATCATATGCTCGAACTCCGCGCGCGCCGCACGTAATTTTTCCGGAGCCAGTCGACGTGGACGCTGGCTCACCGGGGGACCACGTGTTTCTATATGATGAAACACCGTGGCTTTATGTCGGCGTTGGTTAGGTAGAGGAATTGTTGTACTCACAAATTCCTGTACCATAACCTGGAATGGGTCTATGCACTTTGTGGCCCCTGAAGTTGCCGCTGGTGATGCCGTCATGGGCAAGGGGGGTGCGGTTGGAGCCACAAGTCTGTTATGGGTCGAATCGACCAACAGATTATGTGCACCTAATAGGTCGGAACCTATCAGGGGTTCATTTACGTCCGCAATGACGAAACGCCAAGTGATCGGACGACAAAGACCCAATTGGAGTGTCAGCTTTTTACGTCCGTACGTAAGTATCGGCGTATTATTTGCAGCTGACAATTTAAGTGCGGCTGGCACGCGGTTGCGCGGAGCAAACGATCGCGGGAGGACTGAAATATCGGCGCCGGTATCGACAGTAAAAGCGATATTCAGTTTCGAATCCCGGATGGTTAGGCGACTTATCGTATGGGTGCCGGCCGATTGCGCGAGGGTGTCGGTCGGCAAAATTAGTTTAAAGAGCGCCTTTGGTTGGTGGAAGGTTGCGTCCAACCACAAGGCGCTTTGCAATTGAATGCGCGATCACCATATCGTTGGTGATTGGCGCACCAAGGCAGAGTAACGGCATTATCAGGGATATTCTGCGTATTGCTATTGCCATTACGGGGAGGTCGAGCCGGAGCTCGCTGGGAGTTGGCCCGGTGAGGGCCATTTTGAGAGGAATTGGCCCTCTGTGGGGCGTTTTGAGGCATATAGGCCCTCTGAGGGGCAGTTTGGTAGGAATTCTGCCGATTGAGAGGACGGCTCGGCATGGCTCGGTTCTGGGCGCTTCGAGGATTATTCCTCACCTCCGCACGCAATTGAGTTATCTCGCGGAGGAGTGAGGTTTGGAGCGCCCGAAGGTCAGCAGGGGTTAATTGTGGTGGCGGACCTCTCTGGTTAAATACGTTGGGGCCTGCCTCTGGATTCCCCTGAGGGAAATTGGTTGAGGCGGGCCTTCTAAGAGGCAATTGAGCTTGAGGAGAATGGGGAGTCGGGACCAATTGAGGGGCTGTGAATGGCAGACGAGGGTGCCGTGTAGGCTGGGCGGCGTGTTGAGAAACCGCCGCTACCTGGTACGCAGGAGGCTCAGAATACTGATCTGAGCTTTCCATAATTGCGTCCGCAATTTTGGATAAATAGCCCAAATTCTGATTGGGTTGGGCTATAAGTGCCGAACGGGCATGCTGGGGAAGACACCTCAAAAAGTGAGGCTTTATTAGGTCGTCCCCAATCCTGGTCCCCGCTATAGAGCGTAAATGGGTCAGGAAAAGAGATGGTCTCATCCCAGAAAGGTTGGTTACAGCGGCTAAACGTTGTTGCCGCACACTTCCAGGTTCGTCCAAAGCGTCGAGCAGAGCTTCACGCATGTTGCTATATGGGTTGCGGCCGGCCGACCTTATTATGTGGGCAACATGCGGTCGCTGAGTGCGGTCAAGCACTTTCAACAGCTCGACTGCACGAAGTTGTTCGTCGTGCAAGGCTGAGGCCTGGAAGATGCGGTCTGCCACTGCAAACCAAAGGTCTGGGTCCTCCTCATCGAAGGGGGGAAGCCCTATATTAGCAGGACGAGTCCCATTCCCGAGGCTGGAAGCATCGTGGAATTCTTGGGACTCTGAAGGTCTTTGGATTTGTTGTGAGGTGCCGGCGCGAGATGTGGGCATGATAATGCCAGAATCCATCAATTGGCCGGCACTAGGGGTGTTAGAAGAGGTCGGGAGTGCGTTAGAAGAAACAGGTTGGGGTCGATTAACAACACTGGGGGCAACCGGTGGTGCCAGGGGGGCGGATTGTACTGGGAAGTCTAGGTCAGCATCGACTTGCTCAGCAGGGAAATCGACGCTGGAGGCGTCGTGAAACTCAAGGGGCTCGGGTTGTTCCTGGGCCTTTCTGGCCGTGGTGTTTCGCGTGTTGACCATTATGGATAGTAACACGAAACTGAAATAAAAGGCGTAAGAGGACGCGAAGAAAGGTGAAGGGAGGCCAATGGGTCACCAGAGGACGCGAGGAGTTGGGGAAAAGTCGCCAAAGGATGCTGCGAATTTAAGAGAGTCGAGTGTCACCTAAGGGAGTCGCTGAGAGTCGAGTGCAGTCGTTAACAAGGACAGGCAGGGCTGTAATGTTGCTTTAGTTAATTTAAAACTGAAGAAAACGTTAATTTAATGCTTAAAACGGGATTGAATTGGAAAATATTTAAGTTACTTTCGCGCGTGTGTGTCTCTAAGTGTTGAGAAACGTTAAAGTCTCCTTGTGTGTGCTGCAGATATATCTTACTTATTTTATTAAAGTTTGGAACGCCAGTTATAGTATGACAATTAATTACAAATTTCGTTATTTGCAGCCTTTTTAACAGTATGAAATTTATTCTATGTGAATTATTATTTTTTGTATTCTTGGGCGGTTTCTTTTTGAACAGCTATGTATGATAAATTTACAAAGTTTAGTATTGTTGGTAAATATTGTTTTACTTTTCTTCAATTTCGTATTTGGGAGCTCTGAAGGAGCTTACAAGATTTTCTCTAGTTGCTGTAGGATTATTTCTGTCTTTTTATTTAAATTTCAGAACAACTAGATCAAAGTGTAGGACCTTTTTACTACGCGTAGCGTTTGTAAAAGTCAGTCGAGTTCCTTTTTTATTTGGTAAAAGACAAAATAAAAATAAAAAAAAATTTTAAAGACACTAATAAAAACTTAAAAATACTAGAGAGAAAAACAAGAACAGGAACTGCGAATTATTAAGGATGTTATTGTTTGTTTACAGTGTTAACTCTCCTCTTAGTTATCTTTAATTACTAAAAAAAAGAAATAGGTCGTTACCGGTGAAAACTATAGTAGTGATGGCGCTGAAAGTGTAAATTTATTGCGTTTAGGTAAACTAGGTTTCCGAATACTTCAACAGATGTCCTGTCTCAACTTATTTTTGTAAGTGCCTAGACGGCTTATGCGGCTGTATCAAAACGATTCCTCTTTAATTTAAAGTAAAACATTTGGCAGGGCACGCGTGTTTTGACTTATTCATTTAAGTGTTAGCAAAACTTTCACAGGACAGGTTGGTATTTTCTTTCGGCTTTTACAATATTGTACGCGGTGTGAACACTTAATAGCATACTATTGAGTCTTACTACGGTTAAACTACTTATTTATTAGAGAGGATATTCTAACATCGTGCCTGCTTAATTTTATAAAGTCTAATGCCGCAGGTATTGTATATTTATTGCGTATTACGTTCTTTAATTTTGTGCGAAAAAAAATGTTACATCTTACTTTGCGTACCAATAATTTAAGAGAGCACTAATACATATATATAATAGTTTATTTAACTGGTGATCACTTAATTAAAGATTGTGCTATTGCACGGGTTCTTTGTAAAAGAATAAATGAAGGTAAAAAAAAAAAAAACGAAAGTACCTGGTCTTGGTGTAATGTTGCGGTTGCTGGTGTTAAGCTGCTTTTGTAAATACCGGAAGTCCTCGGCCCGGCGATCTTGGAGAGGCTGGGGTTTTTTGTCCTGCTGGGGAATCCTAGTTACTTGCGGCAACGCTGAGCTGGTAAACTGGTAGTCGTCATTGGATAATTAGCACTCACTGATACTGGTTATTGTTCTTAGGCGTCTCTGGCACCGGGAAAGTTTAAAAAAATGTACAAGAGGTGGCGTATTTCCACTAGGTGTCACCAATATGGTTCGCGCTGTTTTGGCACCAACTTATCTCGAGGTGGCGTGTTCTAACTCGGGGTCTCCAATGTGGATGGTTTTTTACGTGACATCAACAAGGATGCTAGTTAATAAAAACACCACCGACGAAAAGACGCGAAAAGGAAACAAAGTTCTTCAGGTGAAACACTTCCCAAACGGAGCGAACAGAAGGAAATAAAAAACACACGGGTTGTTGTTTCGATGAAAGTTTTTTTATTAATTTTCCTTGGGTGGTCTTTTTTATTGTATTACAGTTATTTTGATTTATTTTAACTTTTTTGGATAAAGATTTAATGGTCCCGATAAGTACACTAAACAGAGATAATTGTAAAAAATGGTTCTTGGGTTAAAACACACTACACAACGCGTCTCATTAAAGTTGCAAAACTATCACACTATTTGACGACTGACACAACAAAACGTTATCAACTGGTATGGACTACCTCGGACGCACACTCGATTTGATGACTGACACTGGTGATGATTATTACGTGACTTCTGTTGTGTGTACGCACTCCACGGGGGATAAAATCTGACTCACTGCATTGGAACTCATTAAAGAAAAGGGAACCTCAAAAGAAACTGAAAAGGAGGCGGAGTTACACGATTAACTCGAGGTAGTTAATCGTGATTGGACCGGACGGAATAGGCATACATTACGCATGTGTGCGTATGCCATGCATACGATCGTTCGGCGACCGTGGATGGAGGGTAACATCGCTAGTGCATTTTCCAAGAATGTAAACACTAGCATCTGGGGTGCGAAAGACCCAAACCGAAGATTTGGTCATCCTAATGGGAGGCCATAAATCATCATTTCGGTTGCCGATGATTAAACATTGCAACGAACATAGGGTGCAGCCATTGCCAGATGTTGAAAGTAAACATTTTCTGGCTGCATCATGTTCGTTGCTTGGTTGCGATCCCTGAACGTGGGGACCGATAATTGGAAGCCAGCGGTTGCTGGTAATCAGGGAAATGTTTGGTTTGCGTCAGCAGAAACCTTGTCGGCGGTAGCAAACCAATAGGAGCAAATAGCCGCATGCAAGAAGTGCCAAGGGCAAACAAATAAAACGGGTCGACAAGGAACTCTTTGTTGATGTTGTTTCCATAGCATAAGGCTATGAAAACAAGCTGCCCTGGGCGGAATGTATGCCTAAGGATAGGATTTCAAATGCCACGGCAATGTGATGATTTTGCCGTGGACTTATGTTTTTTTTTAGGAAATAATATACGCCTCGGGGGTGAATTTTCGATGCCACGGCAAGGTGATAAGCTTTGCCGTGGACTTAATGTTTTTTAGGAAATAATGTACGCCTCGGGGGTGAATTTTCGATGCCACGGCAAGGTGATAAGCTTTGCCGTGGGCTTAATGTTTTTTAGGAATTAATGCCTGCCCGAGGGTGAGTTTTCGATGCCACGGCAAGGTGATAAGCTTTGCCGTGGACTTAATGTCTTTCAGGGGTGGTGTTGGAGAAAAAGGGGTTTGGAAGGAAAACCCCCCACAGAATAGGTAAGCTGCCTAACAGAAATTCAAAACAGTTATCCGATTGGGTAACCGTATTAATTCCGGCGATTTGGCTGGGGGTAAATGCCGTAGCAAGGTTACGCAACCTTGCTGAAGTTCGACCGAGAGGTAAGTCGTTCGCCTGGAATAGTGGGGATCGAGCGATGCATGGCTCTTCGGGCCCTGAAAAGCCCCACACTTCCACTAACAATCGGTCTTGTCTTGTTGTGGGCTGGGTTGCTGGCGTCAGGAACAGTGATGCCTCCTGACGTGTACTAATGTTGTCCGCTGGCTGAAAACAATAGTTGCTGAAACGAACAAAGTGAAATGAATACCTTGAAGGAATCCCAGCAGAACTTCCAGATTGCTTGATTGTATCCCAGAAGACCGTCCAGATTACGTTCAACGAATAACTCCTTTTATTTACTTTAAATACATTTGAATTTGCTTTATTGATTTCTTAGATTGGAACGGAATATAATCGTAAATGAACTGGTCGCTAAAATGGTTGACGAAGAAGAGAGAATTACATTGTTTTTTGTTACCTTGACAACCAGAACAACAAACATGTCAGCTAGTTGCTGACAGTTGTTATTTGGTGCGATGGTTGCGTTCAATTGCGAATTCACTGGTTGCATCCAGTGCATCCGCAACAATGGACAAAGATGTTCCCCGTGGGAAATGATTTGGGTAAACAGACGTGCATTTTATGATTCTCAACAACTTTACTTGAAAGTTGGTCATTTGGTCCACAGATTTTGGTGCTCAACTCCTATAAACGACCCATTCGACTACAATACATCAACCGCGCGACTTGGCCTCTCTTTTTTTTTTAGAATGAGCGAAGAAAAAATGACACAGCTCAAACGTAAGACTCGACCGCTCTATGGCACGTGCGCACACCACGAATAATGAAATCTGACTCGCCAGCGACGGGAGTTGTGATCTGACTCCTCGAGACGTTGAGTCAATCGTATCGCCAGACGCACTGAGGTGGACTTGTGGGGGTATTGGTGCTAATGATTGTAGTCCTATTTAGGTGTTTAAACAACTTTGTTGCGAGAAAAATTTAAACAATAAAGAACACTGTTGCATAGTTTATAAGTACTTTATCGTGGTTAAATAGCACGTGTCTTTAACGAACAACAGAATAGTTTGCAGTATTTAATTTGAATAAATAACACTTATATTTATCGTAAAGCAGAATAGTTTGCAGTATTTAATTTGAATAAATAACACTTATATTTATCGTAAAGCAGAATAGTTTGCAGTATTTAATTTGAATAAATAACACTTATATTTATCGTAAAGCAGAATAGTTTGCAGTATTTAATTTGAATAAATAACACTTATATTTATCGTAAAGCAGAATAGTTTGCAGTATTTAATTTGAATAAATAACACTTATATTTATCGTAAAACAGGTTAGTTTGCAGTATTTATAGATAACACTTATATTTATCGTAAAGCAGGATAGTTTGCGGTTATTAATTTGAATTACATTGAAAATTCTAGGTTGCGCACCGATCAACAGTTGACACTCGACTGACTCTTGCTATTCTCCAATAGTGACTGACTCAATTTAGGGTGGAAAATCATATTTCTGCTTCTTACACATTGATCTGCCAATGGTAATCATGCTCTCCCGTGTGTTCCCCAACTCACCACACTCATCCAGGTCGAAGCGTACTTGTGTATTCGTTCGACGTCGATGGGCGTAGCCAAAATGGAGAAATCAAAAGGGAAAGCACAACAACCCAGGGAGGATCTGGCTAGGTGTGTGTGCGTCAATGCCGTGTATACGGCTGCTCTACTGACCTAGTGGTGATCTCTTAGGTCAACGCACTATAGCAAAACAGAAATACGAGAGAGAGGGCAAACATAGCTGAGGTTGTAGGTTAGTTTTTATGGTGATATCCGAAGGATACGGGTTGGTAAAAACTCAACCGACGAAAAACAAAACTCTAACACCGATGATGGGTCAACATCAAAATTGTCTAAAACTCAATAAAACAAACACCAGCACCAAGAAAAACCGGAACAATTAAAACACACACAGGTTTCTTTTTTTAATTTCGATACAAAGTCACTTTTATTTTGCAATAATTGGTACTACAGTTATATACTTTGTTTGTCTATTTATTTAGGTAGACGCAAACAGGACACCCGCAAACACAAAAACACATCAGCCACACCAAAATCCCGACGATCTTGTGAATTAGTTTTCTTAATATTAAAGGTAAAATATAATAAAAACACCGAATGACGCAAGTCCAAATTGACCGTTTGACTATCACACTCCACCGGCTCTTATTATTTTTTAAAATGAACAAAGAAGCGATGGAAATTAAAAAGGCACAGCTCGTATTTAGACACCGAAACGCACTCCGTGAAAAATGAGATCCGACTCTGGTGGTGTGTACGCACTCCACGGGGGATAAACTCTGACTGGTCACTAGAGCTCACCAAAGAAACGGAAAAACCTCAAAAGAACTGCAAAAGGAGGAGGGGCCACACGATTAACCCGAAGGAGTTAATCGTGATTGGACCGGACGGAATAGGCATACATTATGCATGTGTGCGTATGCCTTGCATACGATCGTCCGGCGACCGTGGATGGAGGGCAACATCGCTAGTGCATTTTCCAAGAATGTAAACACTAGCATCTGGGGTGCGAAAGACCCAAACCGACGATTTGGTCATCCTAATGGGAGGCCATAATTCATCATTTCGGTTGCCGATGATTAAACATTGCAACGAACATAGGGTGCAGCCATTGCCAGATGTTGAAAGTAAACATTTTCTGGCTGCATCTTGTTCGTTGCTTGATTACGGTTCCTGGACGTGGGGACCGATAATTGTAAACCAGCGATTGCTGGTAATTAGGGAAGTGTTTGGTTTGCGTCAGCCGAAACCTTGTCGGCGGTAGCAAACCAATGGGAGCAAATAGCCGCATGCAATAAGTGCCAAGGGCAAACAAGTAAAACGAGTCAACAAGGAACTCCTTGTTGATGTTGTTTCCACAGCATAAGGCTATGGAAACAAACTGCCCTGGCAGAATGCATGCCTAAAGATAGGTTTTCAAATGCCACGGCAATGTGATGATTTTGCCGTGGACTTATGCTTTTTTAGGAAATAATGTACGCCTCGGGGGTGAATTTTCGATGCCACGGCAAGGTGATAAGCTTTGCCGTGGACTTAATGTTTTTTTAGGAATTAATGCCTGCCCGAGGGTGAGTTTTCGATGCCACGGCAAGGTGATAAGCTTTGCCGTGGATTTAATGTTTTTCAGGGGTGGTGTTGGAGAAAAAGGGGTTTGGAAGGAAAAACCCCCCACAGAATAGGTAAGCTGCCTAACAGAAATTCAAAACAGTTATCCGATTGGGTAACAGTATTAATTCCAGCGATTTGGCTGGGGGTAAATGCCGTAGCAAGGTTACGCAACCTTGCTGAAGTTCGACCGAGAGGTAAGTCGTTCGCCTGGAATAGTGGGGATCGGGCGATGCATGGCTCTTCGGGCCCTGAAAAGCCCCACAAGGTTATTCACTAGCAAAAAGAGATCATTGTTCCCAAGCGAATGGGTGATCTGGGAAAAATCAATAGGACGCCGCATCGGCTGGGGATATAATTCCATTCTGTGGAATGTTCAATAATACCCAAGCCTATGGACTATGACGTAACCGCGTCGCTTGGTTTGGCTTGGTTGTTGCTAACCAATACGAATGGAATTTCCGGTGGAAATCAAACTCAATTATGCATTATCTGCATAGAAAAATGAGTTTAGCTAAGCGTCCCTTTGACATGTCCTGCTGGTAAATACCTATCAAGGGTTATGGGTAGGTATTGGTTGGAATTGTGGGCTGTTTCTCCTATAGGATAGAGAAACCCCTACAGTACTCCCCCGCCAGTGACATAGTCACGAAATCATGGTAGGTCGGAAGGAGTAGTTTGATGGTTGTCGGAAGGAAGTTAGATTGGAGGTGGATTGGGAGGATTTTTTGATTGCTCAAGGAGACGTGCTCGGCTTCGGGTGAGTGGAGGTTGAGGTGGTTGGCGAATGTTGGCAGAGTCGGTTGTTGACTGAGGATCAGGAGCTGACGCCTCGAAGAAACAAGGCTTGAGTCTCTCAACACTGACCGTGGATCGTTTTCCTCGAATATCAATCTCGAAGACACGATCGCTGATGCGGTTGGAGACTCTGAAGGGACCGTCATACGGAGGGTCCAAAGGTTTTTTAACCTTATCCACCCTGACAAAGACGTGCGTGCAGCTGTGCAGTTCAGGGTGAACGAAAAGTTTTTTAGAACCATGCCTGGTCACGGGTGATGCTCTAACCTTACGAAGAAGGTCGCGGAGGTGGCCCACATCCTGCAACTGGTTGTGTGGCGTATCACCATCCACGAACAGTTCGCCGGGTAGTAGAAGGTTGGTGCCATAGGTGAGTTCCGCAGCGGAAGCACCTAGGTCCTCCTTAAAACTAGTCCTCAGACCGAGGAGTACGGTAGGTAGAGCGTCAAACCATTTAGTGTCGTTATGACACATGAGGGAAGCCTTGAGAGACCGATGCCAGCGTTCGATCATCCCGTTGGATTTGGGGTGATAGGCGGTCGTGCGACTTCGTTGGCAGCCGAGGAGATCCGTCAGCTGCCCGAAGATCGTTGCCTCGAATTGCGGCCCTCGATCTGTAGTAATGGTGGCAGGTACGCCGAAACGTGTGACCCAGGTCGAATAGAAGGCCTTGGCGACTGATTCAGCAGTTACTGCTCTGAGAGGAATCGCCTCTGGCCATTGCGTGTAGCGATCCATCATAGTGAGGATGTACGAAAATCCTCTCGATGGAGTAAGCGGTCCCACTATGTCAATATGGACATGTGCGAAGCGTGCCGTGGGTAGCTTAAATTGTGCAGGTTCTAATACATTATGCCGCGCTACTTTGCAGCGTTGGCATTGGAGGCAAGCGCGGGCCCAGGTGGTGAGGTCTTTGCTCATTCGGGGCCAAATGAATTTCTTACGGACGGCAGCAGCGGTTGCGCGGCCGCTGGGGTGGGCTGGATCATGGTAGACCTGGAACACGCCCCTACGAAGCTTCTCGGGAATATAGGGCCTGGCGGTTCCAGTTGAAACATCGCACCAGATTTCGCCCAAAGGATCGCGGAGGGTGATTTTGCGTAGCTCGAGTGCTGTATCAGCAGTTAGAAGTGATTCGAGCTGGCTGTCCTCCTGTTGGGCCATGGCTAGGTCGACGTTGTTCAGAGTGGCGCGCAAGTGAATCGTATCGATTCGAGAAAAGGCGTCCGCCGAGATGTTTTGTGGACCAGAGATATGTTTAATCTCGGTAGTGTATTGGCCTATGAGGTCGAGTTGACGTTCTTGTCGGGGGAAGCGTTACCCGACTTTTTCCGGAACGCAAAGACCAGAGGTTTGTGGTCTGTATACACGGAGAGCGAGCGACCCTCTACCATATGACGGAAATATTTAATGGCGCTATAGATCGCCAGTAATTCCCGGTCATAGGCGCTGTATCGCCGCTCTGTGGGACTCAGTTTCCTGGAAAAGAAACCGAGCGGTTCCGGTTGGCCTTCACAATCTTGTAGGAGAACCGCTCCGATTGCGGAATCCGATGCATCGCATTGGATAGACAAAACCGCTCCCTCTAAGGGATATCGGAGTAGTGTGGCGTTAGCCAGTTGCTCCTTGGACAGTTGGAACGCACGGTCCGAAGCTTCTGTCCATGGAATTGGGCGCTTGTCGTTGCGCTTCGCTCCTTTTAGAAATTCAGTCAGAGGAGCCTGGGTTTGGGCGGCGTCTTTAAGGGTTGGTCTGTAAAAATTGAGCATGCCAAGGAAACGTCGGAGCTCGCTTATGTTGGTTGGGCGTGGATTAACCCAGTAGTTGCGGTGGTAAGGCTTGGCTCTGTCGTGTAGACGTGTTCCTGGGTCGTGGCTGGGCTTGGGTCTGTAATGGAAGTGGACCTGGTTGGTACCGCGTGTGTTGCCGACGGGGACAAAGGGATTGCGGTGCGGTCCACTGGCCTGTTGTTGTTTGCATAGACCAACAGGTATGACATCCAAGTAGGTCGTGACCTATCGGTAGCTCGCTCGCATCCAAAGTGACGAAGTTGCGTGTGCGGGATGGAGGAGCTTCACGTCCAGTATTAATTTTTCTCCGCAGCGACGGGGTGCCGTGTGCGGGATGGAGAAGAACAGGTGTGGTATTTTGAGGGGGCGAATGTCGACCTACCCGTTGGGTATGCGCATTTCGGTGGTCGCTTCGAACCTTCGCGAGGATTTGATTTAACTCGCGGCGGAGTGTGGCCTGCAACGCTTGAAGGTCGGATCTAGTGGCGGGCGCAGGGGAGCTGGTTGAGGAAGACTCGCTGGGCCCGCGGTTGTGGGTTCGCTGGTGGAGACAGGATGTGCAGAAAGGAGCGTGCCTTTTGGAGGATAAGGGGGGTAGCTGTGAGGATGATGCCTCTGGAGCAGTCCGTGGTGCTGCTAACGAAGATGATGTGTGCCGTGGATGCCGTGTAGGCAGTGTGGCGTGTTGGCTATCCGCCGCGTCATGATATGGAGGGCACTCAGACTGTGGGTCTACGGTTTCCATAATTGCGTCAGCCACCTTAGCTAGGTAGCCCAAACTCTGGTTAGGTTGGGCCGTTAATGCCGAGCGGGCATGTTGAGGTAAATTCCTCAGAAAATGTGGCCTAATTAGATCATCCGAGATCCTGGTCCCCGCTATCGAGCGTAAATGAGTCAGGAAAAGGGATGGTCTAATACCTGAAAAATTTGTCTCGCTCGCCAATCGCTGTAGTCTGATGCTGGTGGGTTGGTCCAAAGCGTTAAGGAGACTCTCCCGCATGCTGCTGTAGGGATCAGGGCCCGGTGACCTGATCGCCTGCGCAACATGCATTCGCTGTGTCCCATCCAGAACCCGCAACAATTCTACAGCACGATGTTCTTCATCGTGGATGTTAGCGAACCGGAAAAAACGGTCGGCTATGGCGAACCAAAGCTCTGGATCCTCCTCGTCGAACGGAGGGAGCTTTACACTTTGTGTGTGGGATGGCAATTCGTCGCTGGAAGCGTCATGGAAAGCGTGGGATTGAGGTCGCGCTTGCGCCTGCTGGGCAGTGCCGGCTCGTTTGGTGGGCATTGTGGTGCCGAAGTGTAAAGAGAAGCCGCGATTGGGAAGGTTGATTGTCGAGTAGTATCGTCGAACGTAGGGAGAAGTCGCGTTGTGTCTGCGTGTGTAGGCAAGAAAGTCGCAAAGGAGTACGTGGAGTCGAGAAAAGACGAGTGAGAGTCGCGTAAAGCTAATTGGAGTCGTTCAAAGTCCGGTGAAAACGTGAATATTGCTGTGTTGTACACTGATTATACCCAGAAGGGGCTTACAATTGTTAAGTTTTGGTACAATAGATTGCTTAACTACTATAATTTTTATTGTTAAAAGATAAGCGCTTATTGGCTGGTCGATTTTATGGTTACAAAATTGTTAGTTGAACTTTTTCTCTTTTCTTTTTGATTTTTACTCTTGTTTAATACGCTCTTTATTATTACTTTGGATGTTTTTGTTTCGTTGATACTAAACGGCGAATGAAATTTTGCTTCTATGTGTGATAAAAAATTTGGTGTTAAAAATTTAATCGGGAAGATTCTTTCCTTCAAGATGTAAAATTATTTGTAGCGTTTATTAAACGAAATTGCTGGACCACCTAATATGATTGCTATTTGTATCGTTTTCTGTTTGTTTTAAATTTAATTTACTTAAAATTAATGGATCTTATGATCTAGTTTGCAATGATTAATTTTGATACGTTCGAGCTTCGTTAGATTATCCTGAATGGGTCGAATTCTCTTCACGAGTATTCCTCTTTTTAATGTTAATCAAAATTTGATTCCTAATTGAAGATAATTTGTAATAATCTATGACCCTTGTGGTTCATTTGTTTAATTTATTATTAATTATAAAATGTAAGATATCCTGTTACTCTGTTATAACAAATTATGTTTGTGTATTTTAATATTTTACAATTTTTGCTTAAAAGAATTTTAAATATTCCTAGAAAAGTTTATCAATTTATACGGATTTTACAATTTAATATTTGATGGCTCAGAAGGAGCTCGCAAAAGGAAAAATTACCACTTATGTAAAATAAACTAAAAAGGGAAACCTGAGGTCCTGCGTTGGGTTTTAAAAGGTGGGCGGTATCGTTTGGCGTCGCCGTGGTGTTAAAGATGGGGTGGGGCTCTACTTGCCCTTTTAGCGTCTTTTAATTTTCGAAAATTTATGTTTTAGTTTTTCGTTGAGAAAACTTATTCTTTTTTTTGAATTTTGTTGATGAAATTTTATTAAATTGTCTTTTTGTTGGCGGTTTATTTTGGATATTTCCACTTTGTTGAAAATCACTGTATTGATTAGTTTTCGAAATTTAGCTTTGTTTTTTGAAAATTTTTTATTTTTATATTTATGTTGCAAAATTTCACTGAGTTTTTGTTGGAAATTTTATTTAACTGTTTTTTGATTGGAATTAAAACTTCATTTTAACCACCGTTTTTGATTTTTATTAAGTAGAATGTTTTTGATTGATTTTTATTTTGATTTTCTTTAGATTTTTCGTTTGAGCACTTTGGCTTTGAAATTGATTTTGCCTCTTTTTTTCTTTTTTGAACTGAATTATTCCAATGTTGAAGGTTGCGTGTTGTTTGTCGCGTCACCAATGTGGGGGTATTGGTGCTAATGATTGTAGTCCTATTTAGGTGTTTAAACAACTTTGTTGCGAGAAAAATTTAAACAATAAAGAACACTGTTGGATAGTTTATAAGTACTTTATTGTGGTTAAAGAAATAGAATAGTTTGCAGTATTTAATTTGAATAAATAACACTTATATTGATCGTAAAGCAGAATAGTTTGCAGTATTTAATTTGAATAAATAACACTTATATTTATCGTAAAGCAGAATAGTTTGCAGTATTTAATTTGAATAAATAACACTTATATTTATCGTAAAACAGGTTAGTTTGCAGTATTTATAGATAACACTTATATTTATCGTAAAGCAGGATAGTTTGCGGTTATTAATTTGAATTACATTGAAAATTCTAGGTTGCGCACCGATCAACAGTTGACACTCGACTGACTCTTGCTATTCTCCAATAGTGACTGACTCAATTTAGGGTGGAAAATCATATTTCTGCTTCTTACACATTAATCTGCCAATGGTAATCATGCTCTCCCGTGTGTTCCCCAACTCACCACACTCATCCAGGTCGAAACGTACTTGTGTATTCGTTCGACGTCGATGGGCGTAGCCAAAATGGAGAAATCAAAAGGGAAAGCACAACAACCCAGGGAGGATCTGGCTAGGTGTGTGTGCGTCAATGCCGTGTATACGGCTGGTCTACTGACCTAGTGGTGATCTCTTAGGTCAACGCACTATAGCAAAACAGAAATACGAGAGAGAGGGCAAACATAGTTGAGGTTATTCACCAGCAAAAAGAGATCATTGTTCCCAAGCGAATGGGTGATCTGGGAAAAACCAATAGGACGCCGCATCGGCTGGGGATATAATTCCATTCTGTGGAATGTTCAATAATACCCAAGCCTATGGACTATGACGTAACCGCGTCGCTTGGTTTGGCTTGGTTGTTGCTAACCAATACGAATGGAATTTCCGGTGGAAATCCCATGGTTAGCGCAATAGTGTTGCCGTATGTTGTTGATTGTAGCTAAACTCAATTATGCATTATCTGCATAGAAAAATGAGTTTAGCTAAGCGTCCCTTTGACATGTCCTGCTGGTAAATACCTATCAAGGGTTATGGGTAGGTATTGGTTGGAATTGTGGGCTGTTTCTCCTATAGGATAGAGAAACCCCTACAGACTCCCCTCCGCCGTGGTGAAAAACAAATCCGATATTTCATTCTAGTGGCGGCCAATAAGAAGTCGGTTCGGTTTGATTGGAAGCACTTCCATGTGATCGTACAGATCTGGTTGGGTGTCCATACACTGGAAGTGCGGACAACGATAATGCATCGGCGGTTAGATGTGAGGGAGAGCGATCAATCCTGCAGCTGTTCAAATAAATGAGCAAGCAACCGAGGCTACAGGCATTGCTATCGTAAATGTTGGGGGGGTATTGCCGGATGCAGAAATAGATTTCTGTATATTGTGACAGCTATTAAACGTTTACTGGTATTTCTAATTATTTATTTGTAATAAGTATTTACACAGTCAATATTTAACACATTAACTATAAAGGTTGTTGCAATTAAAAGTATTTACACAGTCAATATTTAACACTTAATGGTATTTCTAATTACTTCTGTTTACACGATGTGGTGAAAGCCATGCCATTGTAACCAATAAAAGATATTGCCGAAGGCAGGAATGGATTTTTCTGTGATGTTAAGTCAACAGAAAATTTGTCCGCAATGACAAGGGCTAGGATTGGAAATTGTTTGATTTAGAAAAACGGATCGTGGGACATGGCCGTTGATATGATTGTTTGCCACGTGTGTTGTTCGCCTTTGGAGAATCCCTAAGTTGTGAGGACATTGGGAGAAGTTAGCAGGGTGGGATTGTGGGTTAAAAGTCGGGATGCCAAAACACGGACACTTATTTCCTTTTACACCCAACGATTGTTCGAGGAATAAAACACAATTCCGGTTAGAGATGTAATGTTTAACTTTTATTGGTTCTTTATTGTACTTGCTTATTTAACACGCACTAGTTTAGTATAAAGTTCCTCGCTCTACGGCTGTTTGCTAACTAATGAAAATTATCGCGATATTTGTGCAAACTCAATGATTTTGGCACACACTTCAATTACAAAAGAGTATATTAACAGAACCTCGTTCTACGGCTGTACTAAAAAATAAAAATGTACTAAAAAATAAAAATTCTCGAGATACTTGGGCAAACTCGTACGCGACCTCACGACTCCGTTGACTGATACTCCTTGGTGGTAAAATCTGACTGGACTTCGTTCGCCACCATCAGAATGATATTGCAAGAATCGCCTCGATAAGGGCAGGAGCTACACGATCAACTCGAGGCAGCCAATCGTGATTGGATTGGGAAATATGGCGTACATTTCGCATGTATGTGTATGCGTCGCATACGATCGTCCGGTGAACATAGATAGATGCGGGCGTCGTTATTGCATCTCATCGTAATGATCATTAAACGAAGGGATAGGTCTCTGCGATCTTATGTCAACAGAGACGCTATTTCCATGATCGGGTAATGGGAATGCATTGTTTGCGTTCGCCAACATTGCATGGGTCTGCGGCTGTGTACACAATCGATCGTGTAATGCTTGCTGGCAACAGACCCTTCTGGTGTGAAAAACAAACCGAAGATCTGCTCGCCCGAGGAGAGGCCATAAATCAACATTCGGTTGATGGACATGCAATTTTCCAGGTCCGCGGACGTTTGGCGGCCGTTAATAGAAAATTCCGATGTACCATAAACAATCCGGAAGATATGGATGCGACGTTTAGGTATTGCAAACGAATATAGGGTGCAGCCGTCGCCAGTTGTTAAAAGTAAACACTTAATGGCCACAGCCAATTCGTTGCTTGTTTGCGGTCCATGATCGGTGGAAACCGATAATGGAAAACCAGCTATTGCTGAAAATGCGGGAAATGTTTGCTTTGCGTCGGCCGAAACCTTGTCGACGGTGGCAAACCGGTGAGACCTGGCAGCCGCACGCTTAGGGGTAACATGGGCAAACAAAACAAGCACATTAGGAATTCTGTGTTGATTTTGTTTTCATGGAATGACGTGGGCAGCATTAGATACTAGGGACGTGATGCACAGGTGCGATGCCTGCCCGAGGGTGAACGTTTTTTTGATGCCACGGCTAGATGATAATCCTTGCCGTGGGCTTAATGTTTTCAGGAAAGACCGCGGAGAAGGGGTTTGGAAAAACTCCCAAAGAAAGATAAGCTGCCTATAAGGTATTTATGTCGGTTATCCTTTGGGATAACCGAATTAATTCCAGCGAATTGGTTGGCGGTTAATGCCGTAGCAAGGTTGTATAATCTTGCTGAAGATTCGACTTTAAGGTAAGTCGCATTGCTGGAAATGGTGGGGATTGAGCGATGCATGGCTCTTCGGGCCCTGAAAAGCCCCACAGGATCCTCCGCAGTTACAGCATGTCACCGCGATTTTCGTCGTTGTAATGGATCCATCGGGGTTGTTGGTTCCACCCCAGATGGGCTGCCCTTACATTCTCCAGGTTGATGTTGCTCTGCACACTCTACGCTTAGATGACATTCGGCCGTCAAGTGTCCTGAGCTTTGACGTCTTTTGCAATGAAGGACGTTTTGTTTATGTGGTTTCTCAATCGCAATTTCATGTGTAAATAGATATTTTACTTGATTGAGCCGGTTGACATCAGTTGGAGGAATTTGTATAATTCGTAGATGTAGGTTCTTGTTAGTCCGCATGAATGGCATTTGGAAGTAGTCTAGTCTGTTTATTTTCAGTTCCGGACAGATCCCAAATATTTCTGGTACAAACTCCTCATTGGTCCACGCTGGATCAATATGCCTTATAATGAATATCGCTGGTTTTAACTTTGCATGTTGAAAAGTGAACAATTCAAGTTTATGTTGCGAACGTTTTTCTACCGCCTTGTGATCCATGGTATATATTTTTTTTATTACAATTAATTGTTTCTTGTCTATGGCCTAAATGTTGTAGATGAGTCCCGCTGGTAGTCCGATGAACAACTTTACTATAATTCCTTTACATGAACTATTTTTGATAAATCCTTTATCTTTCTCTATTATTTAATTCCTTTCCATGAACTTTTTTTGATAAATCCTTTATCTTTCTTTATTCCGAACTTATTCACATTTAATTCCTTTACATTATTTTTAATTTGAGTATTTAAACACAACCGCACGCGCTCACGATACAATTCAGAAGAAATGAATCCTATTGTACCAATACAATTCGGTTTTTTTTTTTTTTTTTTTTTTTCGTTTCCTTTTCAATGCAGGAACTGTTGTCATTGTGAGGAAACTGTGGGGAGGAAGTTGGGTTGAAGTTATGGGGGTTCTAGGGGTAAGTAGGCAGTGGGGTTTGGTGAAACCTGTTGTTGGCGGTATCTGCCAATAGGTTGTACCTATCTAGTAAGTCAAATCCTATTTGTGGGGTACGAAGTCGTTGTGCCGGCGTACGACACGGGGTTCTGCTTCATCCAACCGTCACTAAAGGTTTATCCGCGCATTGTCCACGAGGAAAAAAACAAACACACCCAGGATAAAACGTACACGACAGGAAAAGGAAACACTGATTTAGTTATTATTATTATTTATTGGATAATGAGAACCGACTCCAATTACTCTGACGATGAACGGACGCACCAACACAATATAAGACAGTGTACTCTACTAGTATGGCACAAGAAAAATTATTTTTTTAGTGATAACGTGCTCGATTCTACTTTTCGTTTCACACCGTACCTCGCGGGTACGGTGGATGGCGGACGACACGTCCGCCTCGATGGTTGTAATACGACTCTGCGATATCTTGCTCGTGCAGAGCTCACTCGCTCATCGTGATCATGGTGGTATGTGTGCGATCGTTCAGATCTGTGTGGTTTACACGTGATCGAGGGCAATGGGTAAACGAAGCAAACAGGTGGTAAAGACAAAATGATAGAAAAGATCGTCGTCTATGGAGTGCATCGCGTCTAAATAAATAGACGACGATACAGCGAAGAAATGTTGTAAAAGAAATGATGAGACGAGGGCATCATAAAAGTCTTAGATGAATGATGTCCTTGTGTAAATATACGAATAGACATTGGGAAATGGTGCTAATGGGTTGCAATACTTTATATAATGAGAATTGTATATCGTATCTTAGGTCGGTGGCCAAAACGAATCCCTTGTTGGAATTTGTATATGCCGGGTGGCGACGTACGACATGGATGATTGTTTGTCTATTGAACGACGGAATCGCTGGTCGGCTTGCTACAGCCGTAAAAACAAGCCGTCCGACATTGCGCTTCAATTGACAACAATGGGTGCCGAATTGTTTGTATTTATGGTGCATATGCACATTAAGGAACTATTTATCGCTGGCTAAAAAGGATCGACAGCCGATGTGTGCATAGATAGTTTTTATATACACATATTGAGGCTGCGATTAGCCAACTCACGGGTAAGATTCCCTGATATGCGGTCGTGTGATGTGCGAACCGATGAATCTTATTACAGGGAATTTATGATAAGGTAAGAAAGAACTCTTACAGGAATTGTATGCGAAGAGATTATTTACCTTTAGGTAAATAAATTTGATTTATTTGATGCGTGAAGCATTTAAGTTGCTAATGCGATTGCATTAGCGAAAGCTTATGCAAACTGGGTTGTATGGATGGGGGTTCTTCGGGTAAGTAGGCAGTGGGGTTTGGCGGAACCGCCACACGTTAGGGGCTCGCTGGCATCGTACAACGAAGTGCCAGGAGCAGGGACCTATTGGGACTCACTGACATCGTGCAACGAATTGCCAGTGGATAAACTTGAGGAAACCGAGTCCAGAGCCGGTGTCTTTCGTCCACACGTTTGTATGGCGAATTGTGTGCTGCTGGGACTGGTAAAGGGGCGGGAACTCAGTTGCGCGGCTTACCGATCGAGGGAGGACCCGCATATCGGCACCGGTGTCGACTACGACGCTCGATATACGGCTGCTACGACCTCGATCAAACGGCAGGTTGTGAGCCGGTGCCGGCCAGTCGCGCATGGTTAAATTTCGGCAACTTAGCTTAGGGGCTCTTGGTGGGTGGTTGGTTGTGTCCAACCGCAGGGCGCCTTATGGATGCGCGCTCCGAAGTGTGATGCACCTGGGATATGGGGCGGCTTAGTGGGGCGTGTTTTGCTCATGGTTGCCGCTTAAATTGAGCCGTGGTGGCTTGGGGCTCTTCATACCCTTTTAAAGTTCTTTACTTTTTAACCCTGCACTGTTTTTGTTGTCACTTTTTCTTCAGGACTAAGTGGTGTGGTTCTTTTCGCGAATTAATAAGAGTCTTTGTAAACTAGCTTTATTACTTTCGAAAATTTATTCTTAACCTTTAAATATAAAACAATGCAATCTGTTGATCTCTTTACAATGTTGATGTGCAGCGTTTGACTGCTTGACTTGTACTGATCTCAACTCCACAACTGCCGCAAAAAAAAAAAAAAAATTGTGGCGAAAAGGCCGAATTTGGCGAGACAGGACATATGTGTCCTTCATCTTGTCTCTGACTTCTGGTCATCTTGCGATAACCAGAATCACCCACATCCGTGAGGATGTTGGGCTCGGTCTCGCAGCATCTGAAAAGAGAAGAAAAAAGGGGGGGGGGTATCCAAGGATAGTGTGGACAGTGTTAGTCCAAGTGTTCTCTAACTACTTTTATAGAGGGATGGTGGGAAAGAAATCATACAAGACCGGTAGGTCTTGGGTGCGGTAGTAAACGCAGATCACGTCTTTGGCGTCTGATAATCTGCGCTTTGGTCGGTGTGTATGTTTGTGTTTGTGCCGTCTTGTACTGTGCGTTCGTGTGTTTGGTTTGTTAGTTGTAGACCCTATGGGATGGGTCCAGGAATCCTCTATTATAGAGGGGAATGTTGTTGGGAAGGGTGCTTTCTTCAGTTTTGTACTGAAGAAGAAATTGTGGGGGTTTGATCCGAAGAGATCGAGAGAGAGAGAAGGGCCAAGAACGCAAGAGTCCCGTACAAGTAGGTTCTCGCTGTTCTGAATGTTTTCGAGGTACTTATATGCTAATTGAAGCAAGTACTCGTCGATAGGGGTAATGGAGGCGCCTTCGTATAGGTGAGAGTTGGGGTAATGACGACCGTCAGGCCTTCTAGAATGATTGGTGCATCTTCTGAGGAGTTTCCTTTCGAAAACCCGAAGTCTTTCCATTTGAGCCGAAGATATGCAGGACCATATGGGAAAGGCGTACGATATTCCAGATCGGATTAGCTGCTTATAGCAGAGAAGCTTAACTTTGGTGTCAACTTTGTTGCTCCACTTCAAAATGTTGTGCAGTTGCTTAGACCGACCGAGGCCCCTTTGGAGAATGTGGGTCACATGTTTGATGAAATTCATTTTTGGGGTATAAGGGACCCCAAGATATTTCATCTTGTCCTGCGGTCTAATCGTAGTATCTCCCATTTTTATTCGAATATTCTGTGAATATCGAGAAGTAGGTTGGGAGTGTTTACTACTCAGAATTATGGCTACTGCTTTGGATGGATTAAGTCGGATTTTCCATAGACTGTAATACTGATACAGTTCGTCCACAACTGCCGCTGCTTATATTCGCCCTTTTGTCTCCTTTCTCTCGTTCGCATGTTGTCACAGGAACAAGGAGAGACAGAGTATAAATGTGCGATGCTCAGTCTGCCAGTCGGCAGTCGTGTGCTGCTAGTCGGCCGTCGTGTGCTGCTCCGTCTCCAACAGTCTTCTTATTTAATTAAAAAATGTTTACAATTTATTTTCTTAAAACTGTATTTACAAAATATGCTAGATACTAGGTGTATCTGAACACATCAGTCGATGAAACCCGACTAACTTATTCCACCGTTCGTCTATATGATCTTTTGTTGTTTCTCCAATTTCTTATCTCACACTTCATTTGGGTCGTGGGATCGTTTTGATAATCCTGTTCGATGATTGTTTGGACAGAAGTCTCATGTCGGGTGCAGCACTGAATCCTATCTTCAATGCTAAAGGTTTATCTGCTGCATTGTTTGGACAGCTGCGGCAGTGTATCCTATCTTCAATGTTGATCACGTTGGAGGTCATCATTTCTATTACACTGTGGTGTAGGTTTGTGATTTGATGAATCTTATCTTCTAGTTGGAGTTGGGTGTGTTAACTCGCGCAACTGTGCAGAACAGCGTGTTCTCACATGGGGTCACCAATGTGGGTTATTTCCTCTAGTGCGTCAACACGGACGCAGGTTCAGCAGGAACACCACCAATACCGCTGTAAATTGTTCCTATCAGAAGGAATAAAGCACCCAGCGAACACAAAAACTCTTCAAAGAAAAACACACTGGAGTAATTTATTCTCCTAGTTTTATTTTAGTTTATTCTCTTGAACATAGCTTTTATTTTAACCGTTTTAGTGCTAAGCAATTTTTGTGAATATATATGAAAATTGCGATACATTTTTTGATTATTTTAAAGGAAAAATAATGGTGTCAAATAAAACACTCTAATTCAGACAAATATCAATCAATTACTATAATTCTTTTTTTAATATAATGAACAAATGTTTTGTGATACTTATATAAAAAATAAACATAAAATATCACGTAGTATTTACTTTTTTTTCTTTTTGGAAATGAGAATTATAAAAAAATATATCTCAACAAGAATGCTTTGCCGCACAAACAGCATGTAGGCCTTTCCTACAGCGGGCGCAAATAAGTCGAGATCGCTTTACACTCCCTTTTTTGCTACATACTGTGCACTGGCGCAAGCTACGTCCCAAAATATAAGAGTTCAGCACCATTCTTCCAAATATATTGAAAACTACTTTCTTCCAATATTTTAGGGTTCTTCGCTCGTCCAAATACACGTATAACATTTTGTCTGACTCGTCCACAGCTCCCATGTATTTGTTATAGTCATCAAACATACTTGGTTTCACATTTTCGTATTCAAATTTCCATTTCATTGTCACATTCTTAGTATCTGCATTGGTTGAAATCAATATGACAGGATTTGGTTTGGACTTTCTTGTCTCTAAAAGAACAATTCAAAACATCTTCATGTGCTAGGTATTTGGCTTCTCCTACGGTTGCCTTCTTAGCTTCTGGAGGAATCTCTTTTCGATTGCGTCTTATTGTTCCAGTTAGGTATGTATTCTGTTTCAAAAGGGCTTTGGCTAGGCGTAAACTTGTGTAAAAGTTGTCTGTAAACAAATGATAGCCTTTGTTCAGATAATTTCCAAGTGAAAGCAATTTTTGCACTACTGCAAATCCAAGACCATATTTTTCTACTAAATCTCTGTCATCAGTGTTTTTAGCTCCTTTGTAGCAGAAAAACCCCAAACAATATTTAGAAATCGAGCCGCACAGCATCCAAAATTTGATCCCCCCCCATTTATGATGTTTTTTGTTCGGTATGTATTGCTTTATGGCAGAATGGCAGTGAGTACCAACTAACGACTCATCGATGGATAACTGTTGGTTCGGTATATAATGTCGCTGAAATACGGTGTTTGCGTGTTTGACAAGAATATCAAACCTGCCACATGGGTCATAATTTGGATGGCCTGGTGCAATAATGACCTATTGTCAACTAAGTGAAAAAACTTCAAAATCAATTAAAACCTATCCCTTAAAAACATTTTTCTAAACCATGGTATACCTCGGGAAGTATTTATCCAACTATTAATTGTTGGCCTTCTCGTAATCCCCATTTCGAGAATGACTGCAATAAAAGCTTTTATTTCGTGCACTCTAGTCGGCGTCCACTTTTTTGCTCGAGAATTATCTGAAATAGCGTGTGAGGCCAAAAACTGGGAGGCATATCGGTTCGTTTCCTTCACGATGATTTCAAGCAGTGATGTGGTAAAAAATAAATTGAAATAGGTTATAGGTGTGGCATCGGGAGAAGGCGCCCGTCTAGGTCCAGGAGTCTCAAAAAAATTATTTGTTGCTTTAGAAAACACTTTTGTCGGGGGAATATTGGCAAAAGTTGGTGTTTCGTCTATTTCTGAAGATGATGATGAAATAGAAGACTCACTTGCAATTCTCAATCTTTTTTTTCGATGGATTATAATGCTGCTATTATTACTGCTTGTATCCGTTGTTTCACCGTCCGTACAATCATTAGAGACCGAATCATCGTCCGAAGTAATAGCAAGTGACATGACTATTTTTGCTAAATAAAATATAAAAACTGTAGAAAGTTGTTTTTAAATGTATAAATATGCACTCTCGTAACAAATTATGCGCGAGATTAGAATACGTCCACTACAACGAAGCACCAAAAACACACTGATGCGCGCGGCAGTTTTGCGCTGCGGCGCAATTTTCGAATCAAACTATCGCATCACTTTTGCGCCGCTTAGCACTCTAACGGTTAAATACAAACACTGGAACTGTCTTTTAAATTATGAGTTGGATATTATGCATGTTTACACGTGAAGGAATTCGGTTTATGGGACATGACTTGAGATGCGGTATTTGCTTTTGTCCCTTGGACAAAGGGTCTGTGGGGGTTGAAGTATGGATGCCAACGTACGGCACAGGATTCACTTAATCCCCCAATTCTTGTTTCGACGTTGGAAATTGTTCTTCAAAAGGAATTTATTAATGAGTTCCTTTGCATAACGAAACCACTTTATTTGGACTGAGTGTCTTTACAAATATGTATACCTTTTTTTTTACTTGTTAAAAACGCACTTCCGCGGAGAATGAAATTCGACTTCTTTAAAAGATAAGAATAGAACTAACGCTCGACCTTGCGTGTGTACTCGCACCACGGTGGTTAAAATTTCGACTAGTGCGGCAGCGTGACTGCGCGAATTAAAAAAACAATCGAATTGATAAAATATAAAATAATTATTTTATTTTATTTTATCTTTTCTCAAAGAATATTCGTCTTCGAATTTCTAATCGAGACTGCCTGCCAAATCCGCCTTGTCTCCTTTTTAACCTTTTTCTTTCTTCGCTTCCATGTTGTCCTTATCATATGGCAGCAGATCTTTGTCGTGAGCACTGTGGGAACTTTTCCTTTTTTTTTTTTGCAGTAGTGTTGAATGCATTAACTACAGCATGTGTGCTGAGGACTGTGAGAACTCGTGCGAATTTGTTGACGTATTCAGCTAAGATTGCGCTTGTATTCTAAGAATTAAATGAACCATATTATATCGGAGGCTAATTTAAAACAAAATTATGATTCATATGACAGAGAATGTGAACTACGTTTCAATGCATTTCATTTCAGATTCATATGGCAGAGAATGTGAAGTACGTTTAAATGCATTCATAATTACAGGTAGATATGTTGTTTGCAGCTAGTGTTGGATGCATTAACTCTCCTCCTCTTTTAGAAAAAAAGCGTCCTTGCTTTTCCAGTTAGGCGTAGTGTTCTTGAACAAAAGTCATTTACAATGATAACGGCACTTCTAACAGGGTGTTCTGTTGGGATGAAAAGTGTTGAGATTTCTTGTATATTGGTGAATTTACTATCTGCTTCTGACTCTAATATATTTAGTAAATCTAATCCTGTTTTTGTGGATGATTTCTTTTAATTGTTTTTTTTATGTTTGACTATTTAGTTCTATCTACATGTACATTATTTTCTTTAACGTCTTTTAAGTCTAGAGTGTTGGAATAGAATTTTTTATTGAATGAATAACTTCTAGGGTAAATACGATGAAAAATAATTTTAATTGCCTGGTTGTGAACGAATGTTATCCTTGTGCACTTTGGAACTACGGTTCGTTGTCACTGTGTTTCCATTATCGTCTCTCACAATGTATTCGATGAAGCGATCAGTATTTTTGTTTCGTCGGGATGATCTCACATAAATTTTGTCTCCTGGTTTATACGTTTTGGTTTCGCGGTTCTTGTTAAAATACTTTATTAATTGTTTTTGGTTTGCTTCAAGTTTTTCCTGTATATTAGGATATGCGAGTCTGTTAAAAAACACGTCCTCGGGTTTCGCGTTAGTTACCGAGTGAATAGAGTTGTTATATTGTTTCACTGCTTCGAATATGAAGTCCTTGCATTCACCGTTATTTTGTTTAGCGATTGCACGAACTATTTCTATAATTGTAGAATGCACACGCTCTATTTGGCTGTTGCTCGTAGAATGATCTGTTGGGGTTTTTATGTGTACCACATCGTGCCGGTCGTATATATTTTTAGCTTGATGGCTGGTGAATATTGACTCATTGTCGGTCGTGAGGAATTGTTGTCCATGATAAACGAAGTTTTGAGATAAGAGTTCATCCAGAACTAAATGTATGTTTAATTTATCTGGAATGTGTCTCAAATATGCGTACTTTGAGTAGCGGTCTATTGTACTGATATAGAGTTCGTTATTCACATGAAATATGTCCATTTGTAAGTGTTGGGATGTTTTATCGGGTATGGGGGTTTTTCCAATCAGTTGTTTGTTGGGTTTTCGGTCGTATTTTGTGGTCATGCATATTTTGCAATTGACTGCGTATTTTTTGCAATCTTTATTCTGGGTTGGCCAATAATAGTTTTCTGATATTTCTGAGTTGTTATTTCTATAGTTTCGGTGTGCACTGTCGTGGGTATCTTTTATTATTTGTAGCTGTTCGTCACGGTCTATGATGTCTTTTAAAAATGCTTGGGTTAGTATGATTTTGTAATTGCTGAATGTCTCCTTGATTTTATTTTCGAGTTGGAATATTGTTTCTTCATTTGTTTTAATCGCATTAATGATTTTTGGATTCAATATTTTCTTTAGGTTTATTATCAGAGTTGCTTCATCTTTGAATTGAATAGTATGTCGTTCATTTTTGAAAATGGTATAGGAACTTAATTTATTAATAGATCCTTTTATTAACAAAATTTGGTTTTTGTAATGGTTGAGAGGATACGATGCTCGTTTGAATTGATCAGTAGGTGAGTTTGTAGGGTGTAATTGTAAGTGCGTCAACGTATGACACTGGTTAACTAAACACCTCGACGTTGTCCGACGAAATTGTTCACTATGGCTGCTCACCCGATGACACAAAAATAACACACGATCACCAACTTACGTGAAATAAAACGATGGAGTTGTTTTTCTGTTTATCCTTTATTAACACTTATTTATTATTTTGATAAGTACTTCACAAAGCTGCACATTGTTCATTTTAAACACAAAATTTCACAGACGATAGTCTTTCAATTAACACTGCGCACTTGTTATTTACTGCGCGGTACACGACTCCGTAAATCAACGTCACACTCATATTTGGCAACCGACCCTAAGCAACTTTATTACTATAGAATATTACTAATCGAACTTATGTTACCCGCGGAGGCGTGACAGAAGAGACTCGACTTCTCCCCCGAGGTAGGTATTTTGGGTGTCCGCACTTCACGGAGGGTGAAATCTGACTGACTATTGGATGTTTCTTTACAGACATCCAACAAAAACGAACCTAAAGGATTCGCCACCAATGGCGAAGGTCCAAAACAAAAGGAAACAGGGAAACTCATGTAGCAGATCGAATCTGCTGCTACATGTTTGGGCAAGGGATAGATTCTATGATTGACGTGAGTCAATAAAACCCCTGCCGAAGGCAGGAATCTATCTTGGAATAATGAATCAGGCATTGGGTATGGCCGTTGCCAGATCATTTAAGATAAACATATTTCGGTGATGTATGTTGTCTTAGGGATATGTTAATCCTGTTGAAGGGACTGTCAGGCGAAAGTATTCGCTTAAGTGTTTACTTTGTGTAAACTAAAATTGGTGGTCATGACCGATGCTGGTGATCGTTCCGAGAAACGGCAACGGATCATAAAATCGGTCATGCTGAGATACAAATAAATATGCGCGCCTGAAAGGCCAATGTTTAATTTGATCTTCTTTACTGGTAGGAAAGATACATCCTAGACATGCCGTTGAAAATCTGGCTTGCAGATGTGCAAGCAACCCGAAATGATGCTAGGTCAATGAATGGGTACAAAGATAACACACGGAAAGATCAGCGTGTGTTGGTAGATATGTGCCATCCATTGTTCGGTCGCGGAAGCTCGTGGTGATGCTGAATTGATGTCATGGCAAGATGATAATCTTGCCATGAATTATGCTTTCAGGAATGACCGTGGAGAAGAGGCTTGGAAAAGCCCCCAAAAAAGGTAAGCTGCCTAATATGTATTTATGTCGGTTATCCGTAGGGATAACCGAAATGATTCCAGCTAATTGGGTGGCGGTTAATGCCCTAGCAAGATTGTACAATCTTGCTGAAATTTCAACTTTAAGGTAAGTTGTATTGCTGGTAATGGTGGGGATCAAGCGATGCGTGGCTCTTCGGGCCCTGAAAAGCCCCACAAGCTTATAGCTGAGTGGGCAGAACATGTTGATGAATTTATTTGTTGTCTCGAGAGCGCGTCTGCTACGATATTTTGATTACCTGGTTTGTATTTTAATTTTGCTCCATACTCTTCAATTAAATTCTTCCATCTTTTGAGTTTGTTATTTGGGTTTTTTCTGAAATTGCAAATGTTAGAGATTGATGATCTGTGTATATCGTAAGATCAGATGTTCCATATAGAAGGTTTCGTAATTTGGTTAGTGACCAAACGATGGCTAGCAACTCTTTTTCGTTTGTTGAATAATTTTCCTCCGCTGAGTTAGGGTTCCAGAAATGAAGGTTATTGGTCGCCTCCCTTGACTTAAAACTGCTCCAATAGCGAAATAGCTAGCGTCGGTTGTTAATTCGAATGGTTTGTTGTAATCTGGTTGATATAACTCTACTTGTGCTTGGAGTTCCTTTTTTATTTTATTAAATGCCTCTGTAGCTGGGTTATCAAATTTTATTTTTACAGTCTTGCTTTTATTTTTTGAAATTTGTCCATCTCCTCCCTGTAGAAATATCGTCATAGGCTTTGTAATTTTAGCATAATCTTTTATAAACTTGCGATAATATCCCGCGAGTCCTAGAAATGATCGTAATTCTTTTAAGTTAGTGGGCTCGGGATAATTTTTTATTGTTTTTATTTTTTCTGGGTCTACTGTTATTACATTATGTTTTAGTATGTTGTAGGTGATTTTTAGTCCCGTGTGTGTAGTTGTACTACGAGAGGTCTCTGTCTTGTCTCGGTAGTGTGTCAGTCCGACACTGGTTCACCGAGACGTCCCCACTGCGTGTTCGATTGCGGTGTGTCTAAGAAACAACGGCTGTATTCTTACGGATAGTTTCTTTATTGAATCAATAAGCTTATATTTAAAATCTAGATACTATAGGTATTTAATGTGTATTTACAAAAATTGAATTCCAGTATACTGTGAACTTAATAGGTATTTAGTAAATGGGATTCCGGCACACTAGGTAGGTAACAAATAAATGAATCCGTGTACACTAAGTATTTAACAAATCAATTGGGTTCATGAACACTAGGTATGTAACAAATAATTGATTGAATTCATAAACACTAGGTATGTAACAAATAATTGATTGAATTCTTAAGCACTAGTATGTAACAAATAATTGATTGAATTCTTAAACACTAGTATGTAACAAACAATTGATTGTATTCTTAAACACTAGTATGTAACAAATAATTGATTGAATCTATAAACACTAGGTATGTAACAAATAATTGATTGAATTCTTACACACTAGTATGTGACAAATAATTGATTGAATTCATAAACACTAGTATGTAACAAATAATTGATTGAATTCATAAACACTAGGTATGTGACAAATAATTGATTGAATTCATAAACACTAGTATGTAACAATTAAATGATTGAATCTATAAACACTAGGTATGTAACAAATAATTGATTGAATTCTTAAACACTAGTATGTAACAAATAATTGATTGAATCCATAACACTAGGTATGTCACAAATAATTGAATCCGCGTCCACTAAGTATTTTACAAAGATGTGCTTAACGCACGTTTAATTGTTGATGGTGAAAACAAAAATGTTTTGCGCGATCGCGGTTGCTGTGTAATTCACTGGTTCATCGCCTTTCTCACACTGCTGCTTTTCTCCTAAGGGTTGACTCGCGCCACACCACAGCACATCAACATACATTGGTGTTGCTCACCACATCGTACCCCTGCCTGTGTGCACTTTATTCGTTCTGTGCACTAGTGGGCGTTATTGGTGTGCGTCGATCATTGTACGTAATTATGTGGAGGGTCGCTCGTATTGCTCATACGTGCAACCTGATGCAGCTACACGGGCATGCGTTGTATCTCTCGTAGTTGTATTGGTTGAGATGTGTCCTTTTAAGGGCATGCGTTGTAGGTTTCATCTGTTTGCGCACCTGCTTGGTAATTCTGGGAATTAGTCGCAGGCTTGCGCAACCGCATCATGTTTTGCATGGGTGTTCTGCTATATCAGATCGTTGGTTGGTGTTTTTACCAGATCGATGTGCAGATGTCCCATGCTTGCTTATGCCATGTAGTTTCATACCATTGCGACTACGTTGCGCTTGGTCTTCATGTCATGGTTTCAGATATTTTAAGCATTTCTAATTTTAAGAAGATGTCTGTTATTGCTGATACATTTTTGTATCAGCGGATATTGTGGTTATTAGACATGCTAATGCAGGTACGTACACGATTTATTGGCACCGAAGGCTTATAAAAAAGGGGTTACCTGGTGATAGGGAGGCAGGTGAGTAGTGGCGTTCGCTAGAGCCGCCACAATGTGTCCTAAATAATTAACTTCATCTTTAAAGAAATGTGACTTTTCGCTCGATATCTTCATGTTAGCTTCTCTTAGTGTATTTATAATTATTTTTATATGTTCCATATGTTCTTTTTCATTCTCTGAATATATTAGTACGTCGTCTATATAAACATACGCGAATTTTCCAATATAGGGTCGTAGAATATCGTCTACTGTTCTCTGGAAGAACGATGGTGCATTTTTCAATCCGAATGGCATTCTAACAAATTCATATTTAGCTCCGTTTATGCTGAAGCTTGTTTTCACTCGATCTGATTCCTTCATTTTTATTTGATGGAATCCTGATTCTAGATCAAGTGTCGAAAATATCTTTGCTCTGCCAAGATTTTGTATGGTTAAATTAACGTCGGGAATTGGGTATCTATCCGTTATAGTTTCGGCATTCAATTTCTGGTAGTCGATAACCATCCGTCGTTTCGGCTTACCATTTTCGTCTGTTCCCTTTTTTGGTACAATCCATACAGGCGAACTGTATGGGCTATGACTCTTTTGAATCATGCCTTCTTTTAACAGTTCATTAACTTCTTTATTTACGAAGTCGTTATCGGTTATAGGGTAAGGATACTGGCGTGAATAGAGTGGATCTTCGCTTCTAGTGCGAATTGTTGCTTCGATTTTTGTTGTAAATGGGAGCGTTGGGTTTGTTTCCTCATTAATGTGCATAATGTCTTCGATTTCTTTTTTATATTTCTCGCTGTTAATGGTAAAATTAATTTTTTGTTCTACTTTGTCTTCAATTTTTTTTCCTCCCTCGTTTATATATTTATATTTAAATTCATATGTTTGTAGATTAATCCCTGCTTTCAATTATTTTAATCCTTCTAACCCCATTAACATATCAAATTCTTCCAAGGCGTCTGTTTCGTAAAATATCATTTTATGGTGCAAAATGTTCATTATCTTTTTTGAAGTTACTGTAGAATGTCCGTGTAATGTTTTAACTTTAATTCTATTTTCTATCAAAATCGATTTGCCATATTTGTATTTTGAAGATATGTAGTTATTTGTAGCTCCTGTGTCGATTAAAATATTTACTTGTATATATGAACCTCCTTTATCCTTAGATTTTAAGACTAAACACGGAAGTCCATTCACTTGGCTAAAAAAGTACAGCCATAAATTAGTTCGTTTTCGTCTACTTGTGGCATGGTGGATTCATTGTCTTCAGTCTCTTCCATTTTGTTTACTCGTTGGAACTTAGGCGGCGGTCTCTGGTTTTGGGATGATATGCAATGCTCCCTTTTAACTGATTCTCGCTGTTGCCAATCGTGGTGGTTGAACTGTTGTCGTGGGTGCCACAGTTGTCTCTGTTGATTTCTGTACAATTCTTCATACGGATTGCTTCTGGTTGGTTGCACATATTTTTGTGAGTTATCTACGTCCATTGGTTCAGCGGCTGGTCGATATCGCACCTGCACATTGGGTCGATACCTCGGGAGTTCGTGTTGTTGTCTCGCAAAATGCTGTCGTTGATCAGGTAAAGTTTCTCTTCTGGTGCGGTTAAATCTGAATATCTTATTGTCATGCATGATTGTGCTAGCCATGGCGTATGCTGATTCTAGATCATTTGGTCTATTGGCATAAAGTGTGCCCCTTGTATAGTCGCAGTTGAGGCCTTGGATGAATTATCGTACTCCATCCTTTGTGGCATTTTTTCGAAGTGGTTCTGCATTGCTCCCTTCTTCCATTTCGATTTTACTGAGGATTAGATTTAAGGATTTATTCACTTCGTCGAAGAATTGTGAAAGCGTTAATCTTCCTTGAATATTGTATTGTGTGATACTAAAATATTCGCTGCTGCACCTTGTATTTTTGATTTTAATATTGACAGGCATGTAAAATATTTATTCGTTCCTTGAAAGTTTTTTATGTTTTCCATACACGTCCATGCCATGTTTCGCCATGCACGATAGCATTCTTGCTTTCCGTCGAAGATCGGAAGAGCTTTGAAGATCTCTGTATCGATTTGTTCTGAGTTTTGTAGCGACAGCGTTTCCGATTTTAATTCTCGTGTGGTTACGGCTTCTACGTTGCTAAATCCTCTTATTTGTAAATCAGCTATTAATCCGTTTAGTCTCTGAATTCCTGCATCTAGCGCTTGTTGGTTGTTTGCCAGATGAACAATCTGGGTTTGTAATTCTGCGTTAGTGGTCATCTTTGGGGCTGTCGGTTTTGTTGAAATAAGCTTGGGTGATTCTTCTGTGTCACTTTCGCTTTCGCTTTGCTGATTATACCTGGATCTTTCCAATATATTTCCTTCTGAGATTCTTCTTTTGATTGTTTTTATTTTCATTGATTAAACTTTTGTTTCACTGAATTGATTTAATTTGTTTTCTTTATTCATTGCTGAACTTTTCTGTTATGCGGATACTCGTTCTTGTTGGTTTAAAACCTATCACTTTTCACTAGAAATTATTAGTGTTCTTACCAAATTTGGCGTACTATGTACGTTGGTGAAGGTCCTTACTGTTGCGGCCCAATTGTCTTCTTGTCCGTTTGAGTAAGATGTCTTCAGATTTTCCTTTAAGTTCTCAAGGATCAGTGTGACGATGCTTCTCCTTTGCCTGGGATGTATCTCTGCGCTGTCGTTTGGTTTCACGTTCGTCTGGATTGTCCTCAGGTTATTTTCTTAGGTTATTTCTTCAGGATTCTATCGCAGAGGTACCACTTGGATCCGTGTCCTTTTCTGGATAGTTCCTTGGTTTATGGTCCACAGGGTGTAATAACGATAGAAGTTAAAACACCCCTGGCAGGATCGCCAATTAATAAAACAATCGAATTAATAAAATATAAAATAATTATTTTATTTTATTTTAACCTTTCTCAAAGAATATTCGTCTTCGAATTTATAATCGAGACTGCCTGCCAAATCCGCCTCCAGTCTCCTTTTTAACCTTTTTCTTTCTTCGCTTCCATGTTGTCCTTATCATATGGCAGCAGATCATTGTCGTGAGGACTGTGGGAACTTTTACTTTTTTTTGCAGTAGTGTTGAATGCATTAACTACAGCATGTGTGCTGAGGACTGTGAGAACTTTTCCTTATTTTGCAGTAGTGTTGAATGCATTACCTACAGCATGTGTGCTGAGGACTGTGAGAACTCGTGCGAATTTGTTGACGTATTCAACTAAGATTGCGCTTGTATTCTAAGAATTAAATGAACCATATTATATCGGAGGCTAATTTAAAACAAAATTATGATTCATATGATAGAGAATGTGAACTACGTTTCAATGCATTTCATTTCAGATTCATATGGCAGAGAATGTGAAGTACGTTTAAATGCATTTGTAATTACAGGTAGATATGTTGTTTGCAGCTAGTGTTGGGTGCATTAACCCGCGCGATGGTGATTGAGATGTGAGTAATGAATCAGGGGTGAAATTCGTATTTCATCCCACACACAGGACAACCAAAAGAGACCACGCCTCTGCTCTCTCAACCCCACGCCCGTCGAAGTGTGGGTAACGTTTGTTAATAGGAAAATTGACGGACATGGAGAATGAGAGAACAGAAAACATGATATGCTGTGATCTCGGGGTAGCTTTGGTTGTGTGTGTTGGTATCAGATGCAGCTACTGACATGACCTGGTGACCCAGTGGTACGGCTATGGTGTAGTCAGAGCGCATTGAACCCTGGAAAGACAGAAATACGAAGGAGAGGAAAACCTAGCTGATGTTGTGGGTAGGGTTTAGCTGGACACCAAGCACGGGTGCGGATTCAGCCAACACCCACCGATAGTTCTCAACAAAAAAAAGAAAAACAGCACAACGTTCTCCGAAAGAGGAAATTAAACTCCGGTGGCTAATTGCAGCAAAACGTTCTTTATTTTTTTATTGTTTTTACGACTTTAATATTAATGTTTTTCATTAACGACTACAACACTGTTTTTAATATTAAAGATTTTCATTCACGACTACAACACTGTTTTTAATATTAATGATTTTCATTCGCGACTCCAACATTGTTTTTAATATTAATGATTTTCATTCACGACTCCAACATTGTTTTTAATATTAAAGATTTTCGTTCACGACTACAACACTGTTTTTAATATTAATGATTTTCATTCACGACTACAACTCTGTGGCACAATTGGACTACGGCCTTCGACCCCGACGACTCAAAGTGTGAGACCAGTTTGGTGTACAATATCTGACTAATCCCATTGGAAGTCATCAAAAGGAAAGGAACCCCGAAAGAAACTGGAAAGGAGGCGGAGTTACACGATTAACTTGAAGTAGTTAATCGTGATTGGACCGGACGGGGTAGTCATACATTACGCATGTGTGGGTATGCCATGCATACGATCGTTCGGCGACCGTGGTGGATGGCGGTACATCGCTAGTGCATTTTCTAAGAATGCAAACACTAGCATGTGGGGTGTGAAAACCCAAACCGATGATTTGGTCATCCTAATGGAAGGCCATAAATCATCATTTCGGTTGCCGATGATTAAACATTGCAACGAACATAGGGTGCAGCCATTGCCAGATGTTGAAAGTAAACATTTTCTGGCTGCATCTTGATCGTTACTTGAATGCGGTCTCTGAACATGGGGACCGATAATTGGAAGCCAGCGATTGCTGGTAATCAGGGACATGTTTGGTTTGCGTCAGCAGAAACCTTGTCGGCGGTAGCAAATCAATAGGGGCAAATAGCCGCATGCATGTTATGCCGAGGGTAAACAAATACAACGAGTCACTAGGAACTCTTGTTGATTGTTGTTTCCATAGCTTAAGGCTATGGAAACGAGATGCCCTGGCAGAATGTATGCCTAAAGATAGGATTTCAGATGCCATGGCAATGTGATGATTTTGCCATGGACTTATGCTTTTTTAAGGAAATGATGTACGCCTCGAGGGTGAATTTTCGATGCCACGGTAAGGTGATAAGCTTTGCCGTGGGCTTAATGTTTCTTAGGGAATGATGTACGTCTCGGGGGTGAGTGTTCGATGCCACGGCAAGGTGATAAGCTTTGCCGTGGGTTTAATGTTCTTTTAGGAAATAATGTCTGACCGAGGGTGAGTTTTCGATGCCACGGCAAGGTGATAAGCTTTGCCGTGGATTTAATGTTTTCAGGGGTGGTGCTGGAGAAAAAAAAGGGGTCTGGAAGGAAATCCCCTACAATAAGGTAAGCTGCCTAACAGAAATTCAAAACGGTTATCCGATTGGGTAACCGTATTAATTCCGGCGATTTGGCTGGGGGTAAATGCCGTAGCAAGGTTACGCAACCTTGCTGAAGTTCGACCGAGAGGTAAGTCGTTCGCCTGGAATAGTGGGGATCGAGCGATGCGTGGCTCTTCGGGCCCTGAAAAGCCCCACAATGTCACTCCCCTGCAAAAAGAGATCATTGATCCCAAGCGTATGGATGATCTGAGGGAAAGTCAATAGGACGTCGCTGATGCTTGGGAAATAATCAGCGTGAGAACCAGACTCTAAGACGCTGAAATAACCCCAGCGATTTTGCTATGATGCAACACCGTCGTTCGCCTAGACTTGTTGTTGCTAACCGACATTATGAGATTTCCGATGGGAAACTCATGGTTAGCAAGAATGGAGTTGCCGTCTGGCAAGAATGTAGCTAAACTCAATTATGCATTATCTGCATAGGATAATGAGTTTAGCTATGCGTCCGTTTGACATGTTTTACAGGGGAATAACATATAAAGGAAATGGGTAGGTATGACGCGCTGAAAGCGGTCGAAATTAGGTAGGAATTGTGGTTGGAATTATGGGTTGGTTCTCATGTAGAATAGAGAAACCCCCACAGGTCTGCTAGATATGTGCATGTGGGAAGATTAGGGTGCACACGAGGGGGGGGGGGGGGGTGATAATTAAGCGATATTAATTATATAACATCCATTAAAGTGGTTGTTGCGATGGAAGTCGAATTATTGTGTTTGTGGTGAAATTGCGCAGGCCTAAGGTACTTTCGAGCATACTAATAAGCTCCTTGATGTTCGTTATATTTTTAATATAGATGGGTGGTGGTCTTATATTTTTGGCATGTGTGTTAGGCATTTGATTCCGGGCTGTCTTCTTTTGTTAGGGAGATGGTGCTGTGGGCGACAATGCTCGTTGCTTTGGAGGTGATGGGGCTAGTCCTGGGCGTTGAGCAAGCGTTTCTTCCATGTGGATGTCATCTCTGTTTTTAGTGGGTGCTGGTAGGGAGTGAATTTCCTCCTGGAGTTGTTTCACCTGCAGTCTAAGTGTATTGATGTATTCCACGGCTTTCATATGGTTTTTTTTTTTGGTAGTAAATAGCTTGTGCTTCCATGGTTGTCGGTTTCCTTGCTGCGTTAAATAAAATGTCGGTGGCTTTTCTTTTGCACTCTATGATGAATTCTTGACCATCACTTGGGCCGTCGCCCAGCATTCGTCACTGCTGGCTTTCACTTTCTCTGTTTTATTAGACTTTACTGTTAATATTAAAATAATAAATTATTTTGACACGTGCACTTTCACACACCTTCACTAACACGTGTTTCACTTATGCTATGAACGAAAGTCTTTTCGCTCTGAAGTATTCGATAATAATGCGAAGTTGTTGGGTTATCAATCTTTGCTGCTGTCTGAAATTTTTCTGCCTCAGGCAGGTATGTTAGCGTTTTGTTGTGGAAGGCTGGGGCAAATTGTTAATAACGTAACTTGCACGATAAAGAATATCTGGTTTAATTTATCACTCATTTAATTTAATTTTGGATTACTATAAATTGATTGAACGGTATATGATGTAGGTATTTAATGTGGATATGAATTTGGAACACAAATATGGATGGGGATAGTAAGGCTATGCAAAGGACTGCAAGGCAATAGAATGGAAATCAGTAAAACATCTTTGATATTGATTTTTAATTTAGTTAAAGCGGCACAAATATGGATGGGGGAATAGTAAGGCTATGCACAGGACTGCAAGGCAATAGAATGGAAATCAGTAAAACATCTTTGATATTGATTTTTAATTTAGTTAAAGCGGCCAGAACGTGTTATAAGTAATTGCTTTTTATAATAATTGCTTTTATAATAATAATTATTTAGTTTTGCTTTTAAAAAACGAAAAACCGTCTAATGAAGGCCAAAACTTCCTGAAATTAACTCATTTTCGCGTTTTGATAAAATGTGAATTCAACTTGCTTCCCTTTTTATCATCAATTTCAAAATCGTCTTGTTGTAATACATGTATGGTATGTTACATAACGAAGGTGGTGTAATAAATACCTAGCATTCACAAAACAAAATCCTAAGAGATCTTCTATTTGAATGGCTTTCATTCACAAACCAATCTAACAGCAACAGTGTGATAGAATTGTTGCGGAAGAATCTGTTTATGAAATATTTTATAAAAAATTAACTACATTTTGCGTGCTTAACGTTTAAATGTATAAAAAAAAATTTATCGAATCAGTATTAAATTATATAAAGTTTCTAAAATTAAATTATGGAAATGTCTTGATTTATATTAATATTTTATGAAGTACCTCATAAACCAAGTTTTGAAACGAGCAAGAAGGCCATCCAATATGATTTAAAATTGCTGCACCATCTATTATCCTGGTTTAACCTCGATTTATTAAAAAGAAGTGTAAATAGACCATATTAAAGAAAATTATAAACCAAGATTGGGAAAATATAGTAAATTACCATCACATTATATTGTAATACATTCATTTACGTATGCTTTATGTTCGCCTACATTTTGTATGGAGATGTAATTTATTAATTTAATCCAAGGGATCGTTTTTTTTGTTGTTGCAAACGAGGCTACTAACTTGGACATTTTTGTCACGTTGTTGAATTCGATGTAATATCATATTAGTACCTTTAGTCTTTAATTATAAAAATACGTTTTAATACCTGTTATGTTTTAAATCCTTTTACGAAATTGCGCAATGAAATTCCTAATGATAATGGACATAATAATTGTGTGCGCATTTATAAAACTTAAAAACATTTTTTCAGTTTAAAGGTTTTTTTTTTTATAAAATTGTATTTGATGTTACATTAGCTGTTTTTATTAATAAAAATTACTTCTTAAATAAATAAATAATTGAAATAAAAGAATGAAAACCTTAACACTGCTTTATATATTTAGTAACCTACTAAAATACTTTATTTCGATGCGTTATAGAGGAATAAGGAATCCTAAAAATATTGTCATCTACATTATTGAGATCTAGCAAATTGATCGAACACAATGTGCGAACTAAGTCCTCGCAGATTTATTCAACATCATGAAAAATGTATTTGCTATTTGTTTTTAAACAACATAACATGGATTTTTTTATAGATTGAAATTTTGAAATATAAAAAATAAATTGATGTTAATGTAAATATGTGGAAAATGATAAATTGTGTGTACTTCTAAAATTATTTAAACTTTGAGATTCAATAAATATTTATTTCAAATAGTTATATAACAAAAATAAAGCCAAACCGATTACATGTATAAAGCTAAATTGTAAAACACAAATAACAATACGAATAATATGATAATTTAAAATTTGTTTCATCAATTACTGTAACTGTTATAAGTGATTACAATTATGTGAGTAATCTCTCTTTCATACTATACAAGCTGCGATTAATTCTTCGATTTATAATAGACTGTAAAATATGTATAATAAAAATAAACGAAATAAATTTGATGTAGATGATTAAAAGTATTTTTATTTATTAAATTTTATTGTGAAAACATTTCAATTTCAATGCTTTATACGTTGTTAAAGATGTAATTTGTCTGCTCCGTATATCCAAAAATACATGGAGTTTTGATTAACCTATCAACGAGGAGTATCTACACGTCTGCCTATTGAAATAAATATTCCTTACGACATCAGCCCAATCAGGTAATGTAGAATCGTAAGTATTTAAATGGATTTGTTTTTTTTTGTAATTTCCGATTTCACTTATATATATGTAGAATTGAAAAACGATTTATATATATGTATATCATCATCATCATCGGCACTACAACTGGGAACCGGTCTCGGCTTTATTTAGCAAGTTTCGAGACTTGTTGAATTTTCCATTATAATTTATTTTTACGGGCAGGATTATTAGCCTTGCGCCGAATTATATCTATTTTGTTTTTTCAACATTTTTTTTATTTCGTTTTATATTCTTAGTTTCTATTTAAATTAGACAAAAAATGCTTAAATTATAGCTTAATTATCTTATATAATAACTTACTGCTCCTAGGCAGGCGTTCTAAGCTAAACATAGCAAGACTATTTTGCAATTTGCCTTTCGGCGGCAGGACTTTATTTGCGGGTTTCTGATTTATTGTCTAACAAAGACAAACTCGAAATACGTTGCTTTTGTTTTGTTTTTACTTAATATTTTACTTTTTACTTAATTCAATTTTTTTTTATATGTTTTAATATAATTTTATTTACTTAAAATAACTTAACTTAGAACTTATAGTACCCTAATTCTAGAGAAGATAAGTCTGTGTAAGCTGGCTGATAATACAGTGATTCTGCCGGCAATGGTAATCAGGTCTTTAATTGCCGTTCAACCACCAGAACGGTTGGTGCTGTTTAATATTATCGTCCCGGTCTCTTTGGGATATAGCCCTACTGAAGCGCAAGAGCTCTTCTTCGGTGCGTGTGATTCTCGGCCGTAGCACAATCGCCCGTCTACGGATGATCTGCTTACATGATAGATCAGAGGAATTCCGGATCCACCCGGTATAAGTGCAGGCATGTTTTAGTTTACCGAGCAAAATGTATTTTTCGATTGATTGATACAAGGAGATTTCGTTTGTTATTTGCATTACGTTGATTTGATTGATACAAAGAGATGTCGTTTATTACTTGCAGAAACAATCGACGCGAGTTTACTTTGGATCTGTTATCCAAGGGCTGCTATAAATTCAAAAATATAAACGGCCACGCCAATCTTTAACATTCCGTGAAAGGCGGGAAAAAATGTGATCTCTTACTTGAGTTTCGAGAAATTGTTAGTAAGAAAACGAAACGGTATGCTTGCATAAAGAAATATCTTATTTCTACATATATTTATATACGTTTATTTCTCTATTTATCTATCATATTTTATAAGAAAATTTTCTCCGGGCAATAAAAAACTCTATACTCTAAAACCAAGTTGAGGCAATTTATCACTGAAACATTTGTTACACACTTCGTGTTCGTAGCTAGTCACTGGTTCGGTTCCTCCTCACCCTAGCTGGTACTCACCCTAGTTGTTCGATCGCCTGTAACGACCGTTACTTGTCTTATCGACCCATAGGCCATCCGAAGAAGTCAGTATTTAAACTGATGTATGTTGGCGGGCGCGTACGACGAAGGACACTTATTCCCCTTTGTTACTAAATTACACGGCACCGTTGTAGGCTATTTTGAAGGGACCGGATCGAAGAGTGTTATGAGAGGGGTGATTTCAAATTTCAAATATATTATTATATATATTATGGCACTTCTATGGCTTAATCTGAGTTTTTCTAAGAGGAAAAATAATCTTCTCGTTTTCTAGTTTCTTCAACGCACCAATTGTCTGCTTATTATAAAATTGTATCAAGTGAATCCGCACAATTCTGCTCTATTCAGTAGATCATGCAATGTCATACGCGTCTCTAGACGTTCTGTGTAAATCTCTTTTGACTAAGGAGCAACTAAACGCAACTTCAGAGCCTGGCATGATCCTAAGAAGCCAAAAAACTTCTCCTGACTATCGGAGATTTAAATCTTTAAATAAGCAATGGACGTCCCTTCTATTCTTAGTTGGTTACTTTACGTAGATCCGCTGCAATTTGTGTATGGGTTTTGTTTAGATTATTGGTTAATCTAAACGATTGTTCTCATGCTATTGATGGCGTAGCAATTGCTTGTTGTGTGTGTTTTTCAGCAGGTGGAAACCATCTGCACATGTTTTGTGTTGACCCCTTTATAAAATAACCACACTCAGTATGACGTAGCTTTTCGAAAAAAGGAGGAAGACGTGCGAAGCTACATAACCCTTTTGAGAACGACTTACCAGGTTTTTCTCTCCTAAGAATTTGAATAAACTGACTGTGAATTATAAAACGAGTAAAAAAAAAAAAAAAACAAAACGATTCACACTTTTCACAGCTGACAATATGGAATATGACATTAACGCAGCGTGCATATGTAGTTCCGTTACAACCTCCATTAATTAAGTGAAAATAGGAATGAGATCTTGGAAAGTAGATATAAGATTAAAGTTAGGTGGTTGGTGAGTGACAACTCGCAGTGGGCAACAAATAAGTTCCAAGACCGTCCCTACCAATTCAGTACAGTTCAAAAACCAAGCGTTAATGTGAGGAATAGAAGTTTTACTATAGGCCAAGAAAATCAGGAAAGCTCCATCAAAAATCACAACACTGCTCATTACATTTTTCGCAAACGAGGTATCCACAGCGAATTCGTTCGAATTGACCCAATAATTACAGGCACATATTATCTCGAAGTTTTAATGTATCTGATGGCCAGAATCCATCGTATACGACCCGAATGTCGTAAACACTACAGGTGCTTTACCAGTGTAGTAGGGGCCCTACTAGTGCCATGCCGAAATCTAGGTCACATCCTTTCTATGACAAATATTACGTTGTAGTGCTCCAAGAAGCCCTACCATTTTCCTTACACATATATATCTACCTACCAACATACACATATATATCTACCCTCCCATTCATATCCCCAAATTAACATTGAATTCAATGTCAAGCGAATTGAACCAAACGTTCAATTCTCGTACATTGAATCAAATTCCTTAAAATCCAAAAAGCACAATGCAATGTATGGTATGTGGAATTAACACTTTTTAAAACCTAGAATCCTAAACCTAAAATGACCACGTGTCTAAATAAAAACTTGTTCATTTGACCCACTGACACACAATTCCGGCAATCTAAACATCACAATGCATACGCATTGTAACCAGATGTTTTATAACTTGCAAATAGACAGATTCCCAGACCCTAATTTCACGCCCAAATTCCCACAGATCTTGTGTTACCCACCTGACCATTGACCCTGTCGTTACAACAAGAGGGACTACGAGGGTTGCGTTTTATATTTCGGGATTAGAGAACAAAAACAAATATTGATCATCGAAAATCACTTTATTGTTTTTCAAAATATTCCCCATGAAGATCCATATACTTTTGCATGCGTTTGAACCAATTGTCGAAGCACTTTTGCCACTCTGATTGAGGTATCTCCAACACATGCATTCTGAATGCAGCTACCGCTTCTTCAGGTGTTGAAAAACGTTGACCTCTCAGTTTGTTTTTTACGTACGGGAATAAAAAGAAGTCATTCGGTGCCAAGTCAGGACTATACGGCGGATGACCCATCAAATCGATGTTTTGGGTGCTCAAAAATGCAGTTGTCGCAGCCGATGTGTGAGAGCTCGCATTGTCGTGGTGAAGAGTGATCCGTCTTCGGCGGTTGGTTTTCCTGATTTCTTGGAAGACAACTGGCAAACAAATGGTTGTGTACCACTCAGAATTGACTGTTCTGCGTTGTTCTAGTGGTACGGTTGCGACATGTCCAGTTTTTCCGAATAAACAGGCGACCATTTGCTTGGAGGTGCTTCGTGCGCGAACAACTTTTGTTGGATTTGGCTCATCTTGAAATACCCAGACAGTCGACTGCTGTTTACTTTCGGGCTCATACGCGTAAATCCACGATTCATCACCTGTCACGATGTCATAGACGTGTTTCGAAGCACCGCGACCGTATTTTTGGAGCATTTCTTTCGACCAATTGACACGAGCCTTTTTTTGGGCGATTGACAAATTGTGTGGGATCCAACGCGAACAAATTTTTTTGACAGTCAAATGTTTATGCAATATTGAATGTATGCTGGTCCCACTAACGCCTAAGGTTGTCTCAATGTCACGATAGGTCACATGACAATCTTCCAATATCAGTTCGCGCACAGCATCAATGGTTTTCGGAACAACAACTGATTTTGGACGACCTTCACGAAATTCATCTTGGAGTGAACTACGACCACTATTGAATTCACCATACCATCGATAAACACTGGTCCGTGATGGAGCTTCATCGCCAAAAATTGAATTAAGTTCATCCATGCACTGTTGCTGAGTTAATCCACGCCGAAAGTTGTAAAAAATAATCGCACGAAAATGTTAACGATTTAATTCCATTTTTAGGCCGAGATGAATCTTTTAAGTTACTGTAAACAACACAAATAGCGCTCGTATGTCAAAACGTTCTGAGTGCGTATAACCTCAAAAATGTCCAACTTTACGACAGAGCTGTCAATTGCCGGATTGCAACACTAGGGTTGCCAAATCCCGAAACATAAGAGGCAACCCTCGTATTATCACCAAGTCCAGCCAGGTACTTGCCTACGCAGATGACATCGACATCATCGGTAGAACCGAATCGGCTGACAGGACTCCTTCATCCAGATCGAGCAGGCGGCACAAAAATTGGGACTGCACATTAATGAGGGGAAAACTAAGTACGTGGTGGCAACAGATATTATCACGGGTGCTGTTCTTCGGAGATTCTTGGCATTGTTCCACGCAATTCGGTCTATATGCGCTCCACAAGACAATCCGACGGATCGCACCCGTTTGTGGTTCATCTCCCGACAGCATGAACATCCCTATATCAAAACTCGTTCCGTTACAGAGCGGGGAAGCTGTGGAACTCCCTTCCCACGCGAGTGTTCCCGGAGCGTTACAACCTGCAACTGTTCAAAAAGAACTGCAACAGTTATTTGATGGCATCTCGGGGCGCCCACTCGACGCTATAGGTTCACCTCTCCCGAGAGAAGTCTAATAAAAAAAAAATAAAAAATAACTTCTGAGAAGAGAAGACTTGACGTTGGTCAAGCTATCAGGTAGTGGAACACGAATTTGAAGTAGTGCAATCCTTTAACTACCTTGGTTCAATAGCATCAGTCGATAACTATATGGAAGAAGAAATACGCGAATGGGTGACCAAATCCTCCAAAGCCAACTATGGTCTATCAAGGCTATTTAAATCCCGAAATTTATCTAGAAGCTACTACTGTACAAGACCATGGTCTTACCAGTACTCATGTATGGACCTGAGACCTGGATGCTCAATAAAAGGGACTCTGAACTCTTAGCCGTGTTCGAGAGGAAGGTCTTAACGAGAATTGTTGGTCCCGTATGTGAGGGAGGACGATTCCGACTTTGTCTGCGATGGAGGGATGGTGTAGACCAGGAAGCCCAGAGCCTGGGAGTGCCAAACTGGATGACACCGGCTCGAAATCGGGATCGGCGGAGAGATTTGTTAAATAAGTCCAAGACCGGATACCGGTTGTGTTGCCGATGATGATGTCTCAATCCATAACTCTCTTGCTTTTCAAGTATTCCAGAACGATGCCCCCCCACCATTTGTAAGGGGTGCTCGAGGGTTATACTTTATTGCATATTGAGCCGGTGGCAACTAGTGGAATCGGCGTTAGAGTTTAATGGGAAGTCGTTGTTCTGCATTTGGCAAGTTTCTTTTCAGCTATCCTTTTGGTCAGCTGGTGCTGGGATAAAGAAATACAGCCCACTACGCAGTTAAGGTTTTTGCGGACCCGCTGAGAGCCAGCTGCCCGTTTTCAACTAGAACAGCACAAACAATTGGTCCTTTAAGCCGGATCACTACCAGAATGAGACACATATTTTGTTTCTCCATGGCTAGTCCCGAAGCTTATTTGTCGTATTGTCCGGGCGTAGTCCGATCGATCACAAATTGAATTCTGTTGACCATTCTGGAACGTAGTTGAAGCGTATATAGCTTTTGAAATGAACACCCGAAATACATCACTCTCAAGCTGTAGGAGGAGTGTTTACTTTCTCAACCCCAAAATGCTGGAGAGGCATCAACGAAATCAAGTCTGGTTTTCGAACTAGTTTCATCATTCCGCTCGGCCAAGTCATATTTGTGGTATGTGCCACGCTGTCAAATGTATTTTTTGATTTTGTTTTTCATTCGAAACGATAGTCAATATAATTTAATATATCGAAACAAAAGACGTTTTTAGTTAGGGTCGACATCGATTTCACAGAAATAGCTCCGGAAGAAGACGAAAAGCAGTCCTCACCAAAAAGTGAAGTTACTGCTTCAATACGGACAACGCTGTCGCTCTATATGTCCGAAAAGCATTCGACAGAGTTTATTACGCGCCCATATTAACGAAAATGCTTTTCTATGACAAGGGGCATTCTTTAAGGCATGGTGGATTATCTCTCTGACTACTCAGAGCGGCATCCTACTTCCCATCATATTTATGTGCCTGAACCATGCTATTGTTCATTTTTATAAACTAACTCTTTATAAAATTACTAATTGTGTAGAGCATTCCCTTCTCATTTGTATTTCACAATAGTAAATTGATTTACTTTAATTTCAAATAAAATATTAATGTATTCTATTTTTATATTCAATTAAACGATTATCATATTCATCAGATCAGTTTTTTTATTTGTGTATATGTATTATCAACCTATGTGAACCCAGAAGGTAAATAATGGTCGTATTTTTTCGGGTTGCCGGAGGGTTAATTAACATATCCCCCTTCGCGAACTGCCCTAAAGTCCAAATAACAAATGAGAACATATATATATGTACATATATTCGTGTGTCGTGACTCGACACTTAGTAGTTCGACAGTATCGGCGGGTTCGGTCCTACAATTATCGTTCTTAACGTTCTTTGGAATTTACCTGGCTTATACAGTAATCTTCGATCAACAGTATTGTTTAAGTGGTTTGACTCTGTACATAAAGCTAGAACGTGAGTATTATTCATTTATTATTGCATAAATAAGTCACTTAGTTCTTGTCTAAATACGATGTGTTATATATCTTTTTAAGAAATTTTTATTATATGTGAAATTTGAGTTATGAAATTGTATGATATTGAGAAATGCTGTTTATTGTCAAATAATTACGAACACTATTAGTTGAGCAGTAGATTTTAATTAGCCCTGACCCAGATCAAACGCAGTATTTGGTGGAATTTTACCAGAAGAAATTGTTGTGGTAAACAAAACGAGCAGAATGGAAGCCATTAATTGATATGTGTGTAGATTTCAACAGGTTCCGGATGGGCAATTTATTTTCTATATTTCTAATTTCTTTCTCCTTTTTTAAGTAGTTTACATTTTTTTTTTGAGGATTTTTGTTTGTGCGTAGCTGCTTTTATACAGGTTAAATTGGATACATCATCAGCGCCTTGCACATTATGAAGAATGCGGAATATGTTGATCCTGCCACCGGTAGAAATCTCAAGAGACGAACAAACAGGACAGGCCCTGAGCTAATGCCAAATGTACAACTAGGTCAATTTTTTTTTCAGTCATAGCTTTCCTTGAAATTATTGTTAATATTATTTACTATTTGAAACTGTTCAATTGTTCAAGAATGACTTCACAAGTTATTGTATTTAATAGCATTGCAGACTGTTGACCAAGCGCTACAGGATCGTTTTTTTTTAAGAGGCTTATATATAAGTATATTTATCAAGTCGTGAAAGTAATTGCAGCAACGTGTTTAAGGACATCTTCGAATACATTTAATCACTCGTGTGTTTTCAAATTTTTGCAACCACGGTATTAATGGTTAATGAAAACGCGTTGTTCGAAAAATCGGCCAGCCAAAGTAGAGCAAGGGAAAATGTCAAATAATATTAATACCATAGCATACACATATAGTGTAGTAATATAAACGTATATCAATAAATAGTGTATCATTAATAGAATATAACATTGAAGTATGTTACACTAAAGTAGAAGAATAAGCTCTCGAACGGCACGGATGTTGTTATCTGTACGACTTGTCCTTGGGCGTCGATCATGACTTTCGTTTTCGAAACGTTCTCGCCTGGTTATCCTACTCTTCATAAACTAAAAAAACAGCCACGCACAAGATTATCTACCTCGTAACTTGTTGCTAAGTAAAAAAGTAAAATTACCGTTGTTATTTGATTCACCCCCGTATATAATATAACAGTAAAAATAATTACAATGAATACTATAAAAGGTAAACGTATTAGAACTACTCATATAAGAGAATGCCCGGACAGCGGGACACTAGCTACAAATTCCAAAAGGTAAAGCTAATGTGTTCGCGAATTCAAACCACAATGTCGGTCTTTTGGAGCCACCTGTGAAGGCGCCAGTTTCGCCCGCGTACTGTTCAACGGATTCTACGTGGACTGGACTATATGATAGCAAAAGGCCCGAACGGAATACCAGCAATAGTCCTTAAGAACTGTGCTCCAGAACTATCGCCGGTTTTTGGCAGACTCTTCCGCTTATCTTGTGGACGAAAGACAGTTCCTACTTGCTGGAAAATAGCTCAAGTTTAGTCGATCCCAAAGAGAGAAAAAAGTCTCCCATAGCATTACCGTCTAAGTTGTCTAAGGTGATGGAAAAGGTCATAAATGCCGAGTTAATTAAGTTTTTGGAGTGCAAGGGACTTCTGAATGTTAGTCAATACGGATTCCATGGCAGACGGTCCACGGGGTTTTTAACTCTTATAGCCGATATATGGAGATCTGCGATTGAGGTGTGTGGTTAGTCAAGAGCCGACGCATTCAATATTTCCAAGGCTTTTGACCGCATCTGGCACGGAGTATTGCTGAGTAAACCTCGTTCATACGGACTTCCCAGCAGATTTTCGACTGGATGAAGAAATTCCTCGAAAATCGATCTATCCGAGTTGTTGTAGATGGCGAGTCTTCGGATCTGTATCCTGTTAATTGCAGGGTGTCGCAAGGTTCTATTTTCGCTTCAACCTTGTATTTACTTCACATAAATGATTCGTTGGAGATAAGGGATAACTGAGTGTTCAGTTTTGCCGATGATAGTACGCTTGCTTCCTCTTTTTCGAGTGATCGGCCGATTACACCGTCAACGTCGCACCAGCTGAGATGTAGACAGATTGACTCTCTGAATCGGGATCTGAATAGGGTCCTGCAGTAGGGAAATGCCAATCTCGTCAACTTCAATGCAACGATGACATAATATACAAGGTTCTTCGGAGATTCGTGGTATTGTTCCACGCAATTCGGCTTATATGCGCCCCACAACGACGGCGCGAACATCCCTGCATCAGATCTCGTTCCGTTACACGTTGGAGAAGCTATGGAACTCCCTTCCCACGCGAGTGTTCCCGGGGCGTTACAACCTGCAACTGTTCAAAAAGAACTGCAACAGTTATTTGGTGGCATATCGGGGCGCCTGCTCGGCGCTATAGGTTTATCTCTTCCGAGAGAATTGTTTTAAAAAAAAAATTGCACACAAAGAAAAGTGGGTCATCGGTTCCGCAGCAGATGATGAATGGCTAGGCTCTAGAATCTGGGGTAAGCATGAAGTTGTTCGGCGTCACGGTCTGTGAGAATGTATCGTGACATAAACACGTGTCGAACATCGCCAGGTCCGTCTCAGGAAAACAGAGTTATCTTTTTAGAGCCCAGATATATTTTACTCCGGCCCAACTTTCGGTTTATATGCGCTTCACGAGGCAATCCAACGGATCGCGCCATTTTGCGGTGGATGTCTCGATGGCGCGAACATCCCTGCATCAGAAGTCATTCTGTTACAGAGCGCGAAAGCTATGGAATTCCCTCCCCATGCGAGGGTTTCCAGAGCGCTACAACCTGCAAGCGTTCAAAAAAGAACTACAACAGTTATTTAGTGACATCTCGCGTTGTCTCGGCCCTGTGGGCTCGCCTCTCCCAAGAGAAGTGTAATAAAAAAACTGTAATTTATACCATATATATATGTATATATATATATATAGTGGAATGGCAATGACAACCATCGGGATACCAAGGGCCAACGGTCAAGTTGAAAGGGTGAACCGCACCCTAATACCACTCCTGACAAAACTATCAGCTCCTAAACTAAGGGATTGGTATCGATACCTGGACACGGTAAAAAGATGCTACAACGCCACGCCACATCGGAGCATAGGGATATCACCATTCCGATTAATGTTCGGAGTCGACGCTCGTTTGAAGGACGACCCGCAGATAAAAAAACTTCAGAAGAAGAAATTGTTTGCCCCATTCGACGACTAACGACCAGAAGTTCGTAAACAGGCAAAGGGGAATATTCAACGCATTCACCAACGAAAACAAACGAAACTTCAATAAAAACAGGAAGGCGGCGTTCCGATATCCGGAAGGCGATAACGTCGCTATTCGCAAAGTACAGCAAGGAACTGGCTTTAAGCTTACACACAAGTTCCTTGGACCGTATGGGGGTTATCACCACCCTGCACATCGTTCGCTACATTGTGCGTCGGATAGGAGAGAATGAGGGACCCAATCAGACATCATCTACGGGCGACTAATTGAAATCCTGGGCTAGCGAGGAGAGTGAGGATATATTTAGTGAAGTTGATGACGACGGCGATGAACATTCAGATCGAATGCCCAGTCAGGACGGCCGAGTGTGGAATGGCGATGATGGAGGCAAATTTGAGATAACATTATTATTAGCGATCACATCGCCACAATGGAGACACACTATAATTCACAGTCAATCAGAGTAGTTCACTCGTGAAAATGAGAGCACAGTTCGTTAGATTGGTATTTCTAGATTCGTGAGTGGTTGCTAGCTTAAATTAATATTTAGTTCTAAGATGAATAAATAAAGCAGATACTTCTATACCACGTTGTAATTATTTTTATTTATACTACTATATGTGTATATATGTATACTCGTATATAAATTAACATCAGCAGACGACGTGAACAACACCTGCACGCGCAAACCCCAAGGAAGAAAATTGCTGACCAAGTGTCTGGTGCAATCGGAGCACCTCGAGTCATTTTCCAAGCTAGCGAACAACACCAGAAGCTGAGATAGCGAAAATGAGGCATTAAGTATAAGCAATCGAATCGTTGTCAGTTTAGTTTAAGTTATGAACTCAAGAATAAAGGACAAGGCATTCTGCCCTGTAATAAAAAATATATTTTTTTTATTGTTTCTGCAGTACTTATATTAACTGGCGCCCAACGTGCCGGCCCGCTTCTGTGACACTGTGAATCCGCGAGTACCTTTGTAAAATCAAGCAATAAACAAGCTTGTTGTGACACTGTGAATATCCGCGAGTACATTTGTAAAATCAAGCAATAAACAAGCTTGTTGTGACACTGTGAATCCGCGAGTACCTTTGTAAAATCAAGCAATAAACAAGCTTGTTGTGACACTGTGAATCCGCGAGTACCTTTGTAAAAGCAAGCAATAAACAAGCTTCTTGTGACACTGTGAACATCCGCGTAAGTGCAAAAAGTGGACAACCAAGCCACTAAGACAGTGAAGTGATAGGGAATAAGGCCCCCGAGTAGTTCCACGTGAACAAAAAGGAGTCAGGAAGCTCTGACAGCCGCCCTAACCAACAGTTGCAGCCGGAACCCACCATCAAAATCAACATTAAGAAGAGATGCTGCAGAAACTAATTGTAATACTACTGTAAGTTAATAATAACCTAGTTAACATATATTTTTATTATATTCCTTTTTTAACCACATTCTATCCACTGAGAAAAATTATTGAACAGTAAATTTACATTCCATTATACAGTTAAGTGATTATTTGTTTAGTGCTTCCAAAGCAACTACATTATCATTACGTGAACGGGTGATATAATTGATTCTCTCAAAACAATTTTTTTTGTTTGTTGTTGTTTTTTCGTTTTTGTGAAAAATGGTAAATCCTAATAATTTGATACGACCAGCTCGTCTGGAAGTGCCTGCAGATAACGCTGCAGCTCATCAACCTCCCGCTCCCGTTCCTCCCCCTGCTCCTAATGCAATAAACAACGACATGATTAGGCTAATTTCACAACTAGTGACCGAAACCCTTCAAATACAGGGACGACAACTTTTTAACTCCATCATGAACCCCGCGTCCGATATTAATAACGACATAGACCAACCAATAAACTTGGCTAACGATAGGAATTTATCCGAGATGGACAAAATACCCGATGTAGTAAAAAGCCTCAGAGAATTCTCTGGACAGCCACATGAATTTAACTCATGGAAAAAGAGTGTCGATAGGATACTCAAAATCTATGAACATTTGAAAGGTACCCCCAAGTATTATGGAATCCTATCGGTTATTAGAAATAAGATTACGGGCTACGCAGACGTCGCTTTAGAATCGTATAACACTCCACTAAATTGGGAAAAAATGTCAAAATGTCTTACTCTACATTATGCAGACAAGAGGGATTTAGGAACCCTCGAGTACCAAATGACAACTTTGGTACAGGGTAGTAGTACGATTCCCGAATTCTATCAGGCCGTCTACCACCACTTGTCGCTTATCTTAAATAAGTTAGGATCAATGGAAATGAGTCAAGAATCCATGAATAACATGACTCAGTGTTACAGGGACAAAGCGCTTGATACTTTCGTCAGAGGGTTAAAAGGCGACTTGCCTAGGTTACTCAGCATCCGTGAACCCGCTGACCTACCGCAAGCTTTGCACCTATGCTTAAAATTGCAAAACGTTGATTTTCGAGCCCAACATGCAAACAATTCACACTCTAGCAACCGGAAAACATTCTACCAAACACCGCCTCCAGTTCCACCTAGAAGGAACAATTTTTCATACTCAAGACCGGCACCTATTCCCGCACCCAGACGCGAATTTCATCCCGAATTACTCCATAACCCCCGAAATGCTCAGCCTCCTCAGTTCTACAGAGAACCACAATACCAGTCAAACCAACAATACCCACAGCAACGACCACCAGCAAATCAACGTCCACTTCCTCCTAAGCCAATGGACGTCGACTATTCTATCAAATCCCAAAAGGTCAACTACCAGAACAGACCTCGTAACCAACAGTTTGTTCCACAGAAACGGCAACATTCTCAACAATTCCATCAACCACACAAAACGCAGAGAATCTACCACACTGAAGGACCCGATCCAGACAAATACGAAAGTGAAATAGAACGAGAAGACCAAAACTATGACCAGACACTAACAAATGACACTGACCTACAAGATGACCCTTACCTTGAAAAACCCGAACATCTTGACGATATCTATTTTTTAGACTAAGGCCCTCTTCGCTTCCTTACTTCGAACATATCGCAAGAAGCGGAGAGACATTAAAATTTTTAATAGACACAGGATCTAATAAAGACTACATCCAACCCCGGCATATCAAGAATCCTCTTCCGAATGAAAGACGTTTCTACGTTAAATCAGTCGGAGGGAGCGTAAAAATTACACACCACTCATTTGTCCAATTATTTGGCCATAATACAGATAAAATAAAATTTTTCATTCTCCCCAGCCTCATCTCGTTTGATGGTATAATAGGCAACGATACTTTGAGAAAACTAAACGCGATTATTCATACAAAAGAAAATTACATGACTATTCACCCAAACATATCAATACCACTCAAACAGCATATTTCACAATTAATTAATAATATTACTTTAAGAACTTCCCACATGAGCAAGGAACAGTCTGACAAACTCAAGGGCATAATTAACGACTGTCCTAATCTCTTTTCCGACCCTGACAAGAAATTGACTTACACCACCACCGTAAAAGGAGAAATTCGAACGACAACGAACGATCCCATTTATTCGAGATCATATCCATACCCGATGTCACTCAAGGGAGAAGTCGAAAAACAAATAAACGATCTAATAAAAGATGGTATTATTAGGCCATCTAAATCCCCTTACAATTCTCCAGTTTGGGTCGTTCCCAAAAAAATGGATGCCTCTGGAGAAAGAAAATATCGGATGGTGATCGACTACCGTAAGCTAAACGCTGTTACCATCGCCGATAGGTACCCGATCCCCGAGATTAACGAAGTGCTTGCCAACCTCGGAAAGAATAAATGGTTTACTATAATCGATCTTAAAAGTGGTTTTCATCAGATCCCACTTAAAGAATCTGATATTGAAAAAACTGCCTTTTCCGTGAATAACGGAAAATTCGAATTCACTCGTCTCCCCTTCGGGCTAAAGAATGCCCCTTCCATTTTTCAAAGGGCTTTGGATGATATTCTGAAGGAATACATCGGGAAGTGCTGTTATGTTTATATCGATGACATCGTCATCTTCGGGAAGGACGAGATCGAACATCTTAGGAACCTGGAAATAGTGTTCAAGACCCTAGAGGCCGCCAATATGAAAATACAGTTAGACAAGTGCGAATTCTTTCAAGAAGAAATAGAATTCCTAGGCTTTGTCATTGGTAGGGATGGCATCAAAACTAATCCCAAAAAGGTCCAATCGATTGTTGACCGACCTGCCCCTAAGACCCTTAGGGACCTCCGTTCATTTCTCGGTATGTCAGGATATTATCGTCGCTTCATTAAGGACTATGCCAAACTTGCGAAGCCCCTGACATCCCTCTTAAGAGGGGAAGATGGACGAGTATCCAAAAATCTTTCTAAGAACAAACCAATTCACTTGGACAAGGAAGCCCTAGAGGCATTTGATAAAGTTAAAAATTCACTTATTTCGGCAGAAGTAGTTCTGTCATATCCTAACTTCAAAAATGAATTCGAGCTGACCACGGACGCCTCGGATTATGCTATCGGGGCAGTACTCTCTCAAAATGGTAAACCGATCACATTTCTCTCGAGAACTCTAAACAAAACCGAAGAACATTATGCAACGAACGAGAAAGAAATGCTCGCTATTATATGGTCACTGAATTCATTAAGGAACTTCCTCTACGGATCCCAAAAGGTGAAAATTTTTACCGATCACCAGCCTCTCACTTATGCCTTGAGCAATAAAAACACCAACAGTAAAATGAAAAGGTGGAAATCTATTTTAGAAGAATACAACTACGAACTCAAGTATAAGCCAGGGAAAGCAAACGTAGTGGCCGACTCCCTGTCGAGGCCTCCCCAAGTAACCGAAATTCATTCGATGACCCCAACCGAACATAGTGCCTATAGCTCTTCTGATAACCTAATCCCCACTGTTGAAACCCCAATAAATGTATTCCGTAATCAACTAGTACTAAGAGTAGGCGAAGATAACAGTTACCAAATCAAAACTCCGTTCGAAAACTACACAAGACACATTTTTACCAAACCAGAGTACTCAGAACCAGACTTAATAAACGCACTCAAGAGATACTTGAACCCTAATACTATAAACGGACTTTTGACAAACGAAGAAACTATGGGAAAGATACAAGAAATTTACCCGCTCCACTTCAAAGACTACCGTATTCGATTTACCCAGAAACTGGTGGAAGACATACCCAGCGAAACCGAGCAAGAAGAAAAAATCTTAAAGATACACCGACGCGCTCATCGCAACGCCGAAGAAAATCGAATTCAATTATTAGAAAATTTCTATTTCCCTAAAATGTCCTCTAAAATTAAAACCCTAGTAAATCGTTGCGCAATCTGCAAAGAAAACAAATACGACAGGCACCCTAATAAACCACACTTGAAACCTACACCTATTCCTAATTATCCTGGACACACCATTCATATCGACATCTTTTCTACCGAAAAACAACTTGTCTTAACAGCCGTCGATAAATTCACAAAATTCGCTCAAACTAAAATTATCCCATCACGTTCAATCGAAGACATTAAACGACCACTACGAGATATCATATTCTTCTTCTGCGTACCTGAAGTCGTTGTAATAGATAATGAGAAGGCTCTTAATTCAGCCTCAATAATCTCAATGCTAGAAGATGACCTCCAAGTCAAAATTTTTAAAACTCCTCCATACAAAAGTGAAGTGAACGGTCAAGTTGAACGTTTCCACTCCACATTGTCCGAAATCATGAGATGTCTCAAATCAGACGGACCTCCACGGTCTTTTGAAGAACTCCTAGAGCGAGCTGTGAATGAATACAACTTCACTATCCACTCAACCACAGGTAAGAAACCAATAGAACTCTTTTACGGACGAATACCCAGATTAAACCCCGAACAATTTGAAAAGACACGATTGGCTAACATTAAAAAACTTAGAACTAAACAGGAAAAGGATAATAAATACCATAACAAAAAAAGGAAACCAATTAAAGACTATCAAATAGGACAAGTTATTTTTGTTAAAAACAATAAACGAATAGGTTCGAAATTAACAGATAGATACCGACAAGAAATAGTTAAGGAAAATAAGAATTCTACAGTAGTAACCGAATCCGGCAGAGTAGTGCACAAAAGTAATATTAGAAACTAGCATTTATCTTTCCAGATGTGCCTTATGCACCTGTCAGGCAACTATTCAAATTTTGGACTTTTCAAACGCACAAATAGTGACTTTTCACGTTGGACAGACGAAAATACAGGACGGAAATTTCAAACTAATACACGCCATCGACTTGGACCAATATGATCAATTCATATCCGCCATAACCCCAATCCTTAACCTTGAATCCACCCAAAACCATACCATATTTCCTTTGCTATCACATGAGTTGCAACAGATCGAAAATCTCTTACATAACTTGAAACCACGAATAGCAAAACGTTCATTAAATTTTATCGGCAGCGCATGGAAATGGATTGCTGGCAATCCAGATCATGACGACTTTGTCACCATTAAAGAAAAAATCACGGATGTTCTAAAAAATAATAACAAACAGGTTGTCATAAATCAATTATACAATGAGAGAATGAATAACATCACCAAAATTCAAAACGAAATACAGAAATTGTTAAAAGAAGACAATAAATTAAGTTCCGAATTAATAACAAATGTACAATACAAAATTAAACTTGTAAAAGAAGAAATAGAAAATATAAACTATGCCATTCACTGGGCCAAATTAGGCATGATCAATTCATTTATTTTATCAAAAAAAGAAATAGAACTTGCTACAAATATTTTTAATAAACAACAGCTGCCCTATAATACAATAGAGGAAGCTCTAGATTTCTCGGAAATAAAGATTATAAGCAATTGTTCAATAATACTCTACATTATAAATATTCCCTTAACAACAAACGAAATTTACGAAAGTCTTGTAATTAAACCTGTAAAAAGAAACAATATCATAACAGAAATCCTATTCGATGTAATTCTCAGAAATAACGAAGAGATATATGGGACAATAAAAAATTGTAAAAATTATAACTCCCTATCCATCTGTAATTCTAAAGACATTATTAATATTAGAAATGACACGTGTATACCTACCCTACTCAACAGCCTCCCAGCTATCTGCAACACCGTCAATAGCCAGCATATCCCAACCATAGACGAGATCTCGACTGGCAACCTATTGCTGAACCAATTTACCGGAGCCCTACAGGTCGAGAATACTACTCACAACCTCAATGGAACATTCCTGATAAAATTTCACAACACCACCGTAAGCATCAATGGAAGATCATTTACTTCCAGAGAAGCATCAACGATACAAGTACTACCGGCAATACTCCAACCCAATCCAAAGGAGAAAAGGTACAGCGAGCTACTATCTCTAGAGATGATGAAGGACCTCCACATCAACAATACAAAGGAAATTCGACTGTTGCAAACGGAGAAAAACACACATCAAGCAACCACCTACTCGCTCATCTCCTGCCTCGGAATACTTGCTATAATAACCTCGATCCGCAAATTTTTACCCAAACGAAACAATACCATCCAAATCCCAGAAGACAAGATCCAAATGAAAAGTCCCGAACCAAGAGAAATCTTGCCACCCAACGCGCCCCCACATTTTGAGATGACACAACAAAGGTTCAACAACCTTCCGTATTTTTAGCGATTGAGGACAATCGCATTTAAGAGGGGAAGAATTAACATCAGCAGACGACGTGAACAACACCTGCACGCGCAAACCCCAAGGAAGAAAATTGCTGACCAAGTGTCTGGTGCAATCGGAGCACCTCGAGTCATTTTCCAAGCTAGCGAACAACACCAGAAGCTGAGATAGCGAAAATGAGGCATTAAGTATAAGCAATCGAATCGTTGTCAGTTTAGTTTAAGTTATGAACTCAAGAATAAAGGACAAGGCATTCTGCCCTGTAATAAAAAATATATTTTTTTTATTGTTTCTGCAGTACTTATATTAACTTATATATATATGTATATATATATATATATATATATATATATATATATATATATATATATATATATATATATGTATATATATATATATATATATATATTCCCACTACTCTAACTTTCTCGGCTGTTACCTCCAATTCAGTGAACTATATAACACCTTTCACCATTAATTCACCAAAACCTTCTTTCAATTTGTCAATCATAAACGTAAATCCGGTTATCCCACATCGTTTACTTTTAACTCGCATACCTCATCTGATCCTGTTACTATTGCTAACCTCTTCGTCACTTGTTTCGAACAGTCCTTCACTATTAACTCCTTTGTTTTTGGGCCGCCATACTGGTGCTTTCCCCCCGAGACCCTTCTCCCCAACCCCTTTGATCGGTCCCTAATCGAATCCCAACTACCCCAACTCAAAGACGGATTGATACCTCAGGAAATGCTCATCTATTCTCTCTGCTCCCCCCTCGGTGATATTCAACCTTTTACTTCCTCAAGGTGTATTCCCCCACATTCCGAAAACCTCCTTCATCACCCCTACCCACAAGAAGGGACCCAAAAATGATGTCGAGAACCACCGCTCCATCGCTAAACTCGCCCACTTACCCAAGATTCTCGAAAGCATTCTATACGAATCTTTGAGTTTTCGTTGCAAATCTTTTATTCCACCAAGGCAACATTGTTTTCTCAATGGCCGATCAGATACAACTAACCTTATTGAGTTCATATCTATTACACTCTCAGCACTGGAGCACGATAATGAGGTCGGCATGGTCTCAACCGACCTCAGTAAAGCATTTGATAAAATCTCTCACAATATTATCGTCTTTAAATTATCCACCCTCGGCTTCGAATCTAGTGGATTTCTCCCTATTTTAAGGATAGACTTTATTCCGTTCGGTTCAGATCGGATGATATCTATCTATCTATATATTTATACTTGCCACTAATGATATTGGTAAGATTGTGGGGGTTCTCTATACCACATGGAGAACTTATCCACGATTCCATACCCTATTTCGACCGCTTTCAGCGCGTCATTTTTACCCATTCCCCATTCCTAAGCTATTCCACCTGTAAATCATGTTAAACGGACGCATAGCTAAACTCATTATCCTATACAGATAATGCATAATTGAGTTTAGCTACCTTTTTGCCATACGGAAACCCCATTTCGCTAACCCATGAGATTTCCACTGGAAATGTCAACGCCAACTCTTACTTGTGCGGCGCCGACCTCTCTATCCATACGCTCAAGCACTGCCTCCTAAACCATTCACACCACCAATATTAAGTGGCACTTTCTACACTTCCCCTCCAACCTTCCCCAATCTTATATGACGCTTTCTACACTTTCATCTTTAGCCTGCTCCCACCCCCCACCCCTACTCTTGTCTTCATAGGATGAACTGTTCGCCTTAGGTTAAGCTTAGTTAAGTTAGGTTTTCTTGAGCTTGTAAGGTTATATATACTTCAGTTTAAGTACTTATATTGCTTGCATGAAGTCAAATAAATGGGGTGGTAGCCCCACTAAACTTATAAAGTATACACGTGATGCACACTGTACGAGTTTCGGCTATATGGGGTTGTGGTATACGGGATTGCAATAAGAGTGTGAAGTATAAGTGTTTGCCATATAAACGTTTGCTGTATAAGAGTCTGCAGTATTAACGATTCCATTATATGAGTTTTCAGTATAAACGTTTACAGTATAAACGTTTGCAGAATAAGAACTTGCACTGCAATATAAGGCTTTTCAGTATAAGAGTATGCAGTATAAATGTTTACACTATAGGTTTTTGCAATATAACGCTTTTAAGTATACGAGTTTGCCGTATATGGTTTTAGTATAGAAGTTTACTGTGTAGGGGTTTGAAGTATAAGAGTTTGCAGTATACGAGTTTGCAATATAAACGTGTATTGGAGTGTGTAGGTAGTCTTTAATTCGTGGATGTGTTTTCCTCGTTGTTCTTGGTGATCGTGTTTTCGTATTCAGCGGTATTAGTGATGGGGCAGGGAAGTGAATCAGCGTCGTACGCCGGCGCACTCATACTTCCACCCCCACAAGTGTACAGTATAAGAGTTTGCAGAATAAGTTTGCAATGTAAGAGTTTGCGATAAAAGAGTATAAGACCGCGGATCTAAAACACTAAACCATTATGCTACCGGTCACATAATAGTATAATTCTAATATTAGTGACACATAAGAATCAGTCGACTCTTGGCAGTCGTGGGGAGCGCTTCGCTAACAGAGAAAGAGAAAAACGTGGTTTGGTGCCGAAACAAAAATCAACTTCGCATGTTTTGTCCAGAAGCAAGTAAACGTCATAACAATGTTTAGTATGAGAGTAAATAGTATTGGTGTGAAAAGTATACTAGTTAATGGTACACAAGTGATTGGCATATAAGTTAATAGTGTAGTAGTAAATAAGATAAAGGCGAACAATATTAGAGTGAACGATATATAGTAAGGTCCAGTAGTATATGTTAAGAGTATACGATTGAACATTATATCTGAAAAAAAGTATAACCGTGATAGTAAGAAACGGGAGAATATAAAAGGTTTTTGAAAAGGGACATACGAATTTTGTATTTTAATATGAATACTAATATTAAGCTCGAAAAGTGGATGGAAATTCATCAGCACATACCAGACGGAGTACATCTACGATGCCCTCTGTGGGTTCTTTTATGTTATGTTGCGATGGCGAGACGTCTGTGGTATTTCATTGTGCGTCTATATTTATCGTCATGGCGACGCGTTGTTCACACTACCTTCCACAGAAACATTAACAGTTCAACACCTTTTTACATAATTAACAATTATAATTTCCCCCATCTAATTAATTTCGGAAATTCGCGTCCTTATCCCATAATTACGCACATTCCACACAAAAACCAACATTTTCCCACGCCTCAATCATTATTTATTGGCCTGTAGGAGCCCGGAAGTTCATGACCTCACCGACTCGACTCTGCCATCGTTCCCTGTTCCGCGCGCTCATCTTCCACACATAACATTTTCCTCCCATCTCCGTCGCGATCGTCCGGCCGGTCTCGTTCCCGTTGGTCTACCGTCAAGAATTCTATGCACGGTCCTATCGTTGCCCATTCGCGCCAAGTGTCCGGCCCATCTTAATCTTCGCGACTTTATTACTCTCACTATTGTAGGTTTGCGATATAGCTCTTGCAATACGTGGTTATGGAGTTTCCTCCATTGTCCTGCCTCCTCGTCATATTTACCTCCAAAGATACCCCTCAAAACTTTATTCTCGAATACGCGGAATCTGTTTTCTTTCCGTTTTGTGAGAGCCCATGTTTCGCAACCATATAGAACAATCGGCATGATTATGGTTCTATAGACACGGAGCTTTATGTTACGTGATAGCAGTCTGGATTTCAGCAGTTTACTGACTGCGTGCCAACTAGCGTTGCCGGAATGCAGTCTTTTGTTAATTTCCTTCGAGATTTCGTTACTGGTCGTCAGTATTGTTCCCAGATATTTAAATTCTTTAACTTTTTGAAATATCTTACCTCTGACGTTTGTATGTGTTCCCTGAGGTCCACCTGCTCTCGCCGTACTCATGTATTTTGTTTTGTCTTCATTTATTTCTAGGCCTACCTCTTCTGCCGCTTGCATTATGATTTCACAGTTTTTACTAACAGTTTCTAGATTATCGCCCAGAACGGCGATGTCATCCGCATATGCGAGCACTTGTGTTACGCCGTTCAGAGATGATCCGCCCATGTTGTTGTCTTGTACCTTTCTGATGACATACTCGAGCACAAGGTTAAAAAGACACGGAGATAGACCATCTCCCTGCTTTAGTCCGTCCCGGATTTCAAATGGTTCTGAGAGGTAGTTTTCTATTCTAACTAACTTTGTTGTTTTTCAATCGATTTATTGCGTCTACAACTTCGTTGAGAGAGGGCCCTGGGATCTGAGGCTCGGCTGTATGTACGCTTGGTGCGTTTATTTGTGGTTGATGGGTGCGTACATTCAACAGGTTTTCAAAGTATTGCTTCCATCTTGTCATGATATTGTTTGTTTTTGTGACCAGATAGCCGTTTGCATCTCGAATTATTTTGACTCTCCCTCGGTAACCATTTCTAATTGAATTTATGCCGGCATACATACCTCTGATGTTCTTTGCTCTAGAATTTTCTAGGATTTTTTCGATCTGGGCCTTATCCCATTCGCGTTTTTTGCGTTTGAAGAGTCTCATTGTCTCTCTCCGAATCGTTGCGTATCTTTCTGCGTTGACTTCATCATATTTTTCTAAGTGGATTGCTCTGGGGCGTTTTCGTTCTTCGATCTTCGCCCTGCACTCATCGTGAAACCAAGGTTTGGACTTAATTGTTATCTTAAATCCTAATACCTTTTGGGCTGTTAGTTTGATTGTGTCTCTGATCGATGTCCATTTAGTGTCTACACTATTAGATTCCTCCTCCTCGCTGCTCCCATTCTCTAGAATGCTAAATCTATTCGTTAGTTCGTCTTGATATTCAGCCCTTTTGCGCAAGTCTTTCAGTTTATCAGTGTCGAACTTTTTGCTTGTCTCCCGTGACTGCCTATGTGGGATTGCTGCGAGGCGACTCCTGATTTTGCCCATCACTAGAAGATGATCGGAGTCGCAGTCTGCTCCTCTTATGATCTTACGTCAAGGATATTCGAGTGGTGTCTTTTGTCTATGAGGAAGTGATCTATTTGGTTACGCGTTACGCCGTCGGGTGATATCCATGTGGCTTTATGAATTTGCTTGACTGCGCCAGTTATGTTTCTGCGACTGTTTTTTCTCCGCACTAGAGCATTCCCAATTATAAGGGAAACAAGTCTATAATAGTTACTTTTTTTATTTTGTTCTTTATTTTGCTATCTCTCTCTTCACATCATTTATTTTATCTATTTTTACACTTAGTTTTAACTCTATTTAACAAAACTTCTCTTCAATTATAGTTCACAGAGGTTCTTAGTAGTTACATATATTTAATGTTTGTTTTATTCTTAACACTTCCTCATTCACTTATTACTATTACTATTGTTTAGGCACTTCTTTTCCACTCCCCATCCATAACAATTAAAATTCACAGAGGTTTTTAGCAGCTACATATATTTACTGTTTGTTTTATTCTTAACACTTTCTCATTCAATTATCACTATTAGTATTATTTAGGCACTTCTTTTCAATTTCTTATCAATAACATTTATTTTAAACTAAACTTCACTACCAAGCTTTTCACCTAATCGACATTTCTTCGGGCCGCTCACCAAATACCTTTTCAACAAACCTCCAAAATCTTATCTATTATCGATTCACCACCATAACTTTTCCTAATCAAAACTCGTCACCTCGGAGTCAACACTTCCCGATGACGATAATGCAATTACATTTCGCAGTGACCTAATTTCCGTATTTTACCTTCAATTCGCAATTGTTTTGTACCGCGACGTCAGCCGATATTTCTTCATCGATTTCCAGCACAGTTCAATATCCGCAATTGCGGATCGAGCCAATTATTTCTTTAGTGTTTCGTATGCAATTAATTGCCTTTCCGTGATTTGTTAATTGTTCCGGAATGTGCAATTAATTGCTTTTGCATTATTGGGCAATTGTTTTGGAATATGCAATTAATTACCGATTGCGATGAAATGTGCAATTAATTGCATTATCGTTCTGGGGGTTATTTGAGTTTATAATCGGATAGTGTTTTTTGATTTGAGTGCATCAATGACCTCATGTGCATCATCTTTGTCTATGATGCCACTGACACACTTAACACCCCCATCGCCAGAAACCGAATTCCCCTGAGTTCTTGAATTTTTTGCTAGTTGATTCAAATTTAGTTACATGCATTCTTATTAATAACCATTTATCTTCTGTTACATATACCGTTATAGTACTTGACTTTATTAATCCTGAATTAATTTGTTTATACATTCATCTATTCATGTATTTCTCAGTATCATAAATTGACATTTACTTTTCGAATTCGAATCGCTATTTTAACATTCTTGGCTTTATTTTCTTTCATCTTTCTGCCGTTATTATTTTTAACATTTCATTTATTTATTTCCGTAGTGAATTTTGATTGCTTATAATAAACCTTAACTATGACAGTGGTATGTTGTTGCATTTAAGTTAACATGTTGTGTTTATCATTATGTCAAGTACTAAGTATCAGATTTTAATTTCTTTTGCGAATAAAGTCTTTAACTTCCTATTATTATTATAAATTTGGTAGTCTTGGGTCTACTTGAATAAATTAGAATAACAACGGTGAAACTGCTTCAAATTTTTGAAATTGTTAAAATTGAAATCTTTGAAATTGAGTGGGAAAAATGTTTTATTTCGTAGTGTCGCTTGGCTTCGTACCTAAGCTTTATGTATCCTATGAGTCTGTGCTCTCTATAAAAAGGTCATTGATAGATTTCTTTTGCAAAAAATGATGTTATTCTTCGATTAAACTTTTGACTTATCGTCACGCCACACCTCAATAGCATATTATATTCTATATATTAATCATATTCTATATATTAATCATATTCTATATATTAATCATATTCAAATATGTCTGTCTAACATAATCCTATCCTAAAAGCGGTTCATGGTCAAACTTTCCATCGTACATAACATGTACAATCTATTCAAAAGGAATAGACACACCTCAAATGGCAAAAGAACATACAAACTTTTTCTACCCTATCCCTATGTTGCAAAAGTCGTAATTCTTACAAAAGAAAAACAAAATTCTCTTAACGAGGACTAGAAATAATTTCCACACATATTTTTAAGTACAATGACCTTTCCCAGCAAATTTGCTGTTACCTGCCATTATATACTTGTGTACCTGACGATTCACTGGAAGGGAGTTCAGGCCAACGCGAGCCAAAACCAAATTTCAATGAATCAGTAAATGGTAAGGTGGGCGTAAATTTGTCTGCCACTATAAAAGGGCGCGAATGGCCGATTTACGTGTTGTTATTTGGAACTGTTCGTTGGCTATTTTCGGAAATTCTCGTGTTTTAAAAAGTCGATGGCTATTGTTGGTTGTGTGATTAAGACTAGTCGGTGGTTGAAGGAAATTAAAAATTGGGTAAAGAAATTAAATTAAAAATTGTGTAAAGACTTTAATTTGAACTCTGCAATGGACAAATAAATATCAACATATTCACAACCATCGCTGGTGAATTGCTTCATAAACTTTTAGTTCAACTGTTTTGGAGTAGTGAATTGTCTAGACGAGTTATATATATATAACACGTTTCCAGCGACCGTATTACTGCCCATTATAATCCCCGGAATATCAACATTACAAGACAGTGACCAGGAATCTCCGGTAGTTGCTATTCTTCATATCACCACTTCAACGGAGCAATACCGTACAATTATACATATTGTGGAATGGCAATGTCGAAGGTGAATTTGAGACAAAATTATAATTCACTATCACATCGCGACAGTGGAGACAAATGGAATTTTGGTGGGTCCTACAATTCACAGTCAATCAGAGCAGTACACCCGTGAAAATGAGAACACAGTTCGGTAGATGGGCAATTCGCGATTCGTGAGTGCTTGTCAGCTGAAATTAATAGTTAGATGAATAAATAAAGTAGATACTTCTATACCACATTGTGAATATTCTTTTATATCACATTAAGAAGAATAAATAAAGTGAAAATTCTTATACCACATTGTGAATATTTCAATTTATACCGCAATATTTTAATTATATTTATTTTGTTTGCAAAAATATTTTAAGTCTGCAGATATATCTAAAAAACAAAACTAAAAAGAACAATGTTTGTATTACAGGCAACATAATAATATTTGAAATACTTCAGAATGGATCATTTAGACGAGCTTGTGAAGAAAATTAGTAACAAAGAGCGCAGAAAGGAGATAGATGCAGTGAGATATATTCGATTTAAAAATATTTTTTGTTTATTTTCTTAAAATCTCTTTTTTTATAGAAAGTCCTAACGCCCTTTTTCCACTTTCGGAGGACAGTACAGCAACACAAGGAAAAAAGGATATTCACAATGATAGTACCTTCACTCAATTACTGGTTAAAAATTGATCCAGAAAAACTAAGAATAATTGATGACATTGCTGACACATTATACGATAGCCTGATTTTGTAAGTTTCTATGTTTAATCAAAACAGTATTTTTTCTTAATGTACTCACCCAAGCAATCCTTCGCATATGTGTGAAGGAAACGCAAGTTTTGGTGTAACTTTCGGTTTCGGGGAGTGGGAGCGAACATACAGGGCAAAGTCACTGATTGCTTTCAACCCGCCGAAGACCAGGTCGATCCTTGTCCCTGTTCAAGCCAAGTTTAACATTTAGTCTCCACGTGACACCCTTGGATAGCTACTTTGGCCTCCGCCAAGTAGTGAACCAATACATGCAGCGACATCCTGAGAATGTTTGGCGCAAGGCTAATAACCTTGCCCGGAAAAAAATTATTATGGAAGATTTAACAAGCTTCAGATATAGACCGGATACACGACGACGACCACGGAAACAAAAATGGCTAACCGATTTGAGAATTTTCTCATGGAACGTCCGCTCACTATACAGAGTTCGAGCGGCACAGCAGCTAGCCGATGCCCTGACCGAATATAACGCTGACATAACAGCATTACAAGAAATAAGATGGACGGGGAGTGGTGTTATTTAAAAACGAGTATGACATCTATTATAGCTGTCACCCAAAACGACATGTGCTCGGGGTAGGCTTTCTACTCAGCAAAAAACTGAAGCCCGCCATTATCGGCTTTAATGCAATACAGGAAAGGCTATGCACCCTTCACGCGCTAGGCAAGATTAAGAACATAAGCCTCATAAACGGTCACGGACTTACAGAGGAGTCCCCCAACGACGAAAAAGAAGAATTCTACGATAACGTCGAACGGGGCCTGAATGCCTTCCCAAGATACGATGTGAAAATCATTCTTGGTGATTTGAATGCGAAAATAGGTCGGGAGCCTGTTTTCAGGCACTACGCAGGTTCCCCTAGTTTGCATGAGAACACTAATGACAATGGACTACGAGTCATCGAACTGGCAGCATTAAAGAACTTGGTCGTTGCGAGTACCATGTTTCCGCGTAAAGACATCCACAAACCCACCTGGGTATCGCCTGATGGAACCACTCGGAACCAAATTTACCACGTGTTGGTAGATCGTAGCCACTCCTCGAGCCTAATAACGTACGAACTTACCGAGGTGCCAACGTCCACTCGGATCATTGTCTTATTGGTATAGTTTTCCAAGCGCGGATTGCCTTACGTAGACATATTGCATCCGCGGATCAGGTTCGAATCAATACGGCTGCATTACGCAACGTAAGTCATACGTTAACACTCGCCCTCGAGGAGTGCGAACGTGGGAAAGTAAGACCTGGGGCCAGAATGCCGAGCGTAGAAGAGAAGTGGACACACCTTAAGAATACTGTCATTAGTACTGCCAACTCCATCTTAGGCAGTAGTCCTAGAGATCGGAGACTCGTTTGATGATGAGTGCAAACTAGCGACTGAACGTAAGAATGCTGCATACCGGGCAATGCGGCAGTCTCATAGAACACGGGTACGCGAGGAGAAATACAAAGAGCTTAAAAGATCTGAAAATATACTCCACACACAAAAGAAAAGTGCCTGGGAAAAAAACCTTGTCTGTGAAATAGAGAAAAGTAGAGAGTGAGATCCGCACCGGATGCGGAAGTTCTTCCAAATAATCCGCAGTATGACGCGGTGCACACCACGCTGCACTTACTGCAAGGATAAAGAGGGTAGTTTGATCACCGATCCTGAAGGAATTCTGGAGCGATGGGAAGCGCACTTCAATAAATTGCTAAATGGTCAGCTCACAGAAAAATTGGAGGCTCTACCAAAGCAAGATCAAGACCAAATGCTGCCGCCACGAAGCATTGAGGAAACGGCCATAAGAGAGCTCGAATCAAATAAAGCCCCTGGAGCTGATGGCATACCAGCTGAGCTGATCAAACAAGGAGGTACAATTGATCTTAGATAGTGTGCTAATTGATCCATTGTTTACTCATACTACGAGGTCATGGGAAAACGAAACTGAGAAAGGAGGATAGAACAAAGGGCGTCATTGAAGACCTGGATGCAGCTGTAAAAATAGTCTGCATGCAATTAGGAAAACTGGGTCCTTAGAGGTGATTGTTCACTGTATCTTTGCTGGCGGAAAGGGTCGAAAGGTACTTTGTATGCTGGAGAATTCGATTCATGGCGGCTAGACGCTAGATGCGTAAATTGCTTTTGGCGATTGGACAAAAGGCTACCGAGACTGTAGATAAGGCAAGAAAATGTGCTGCGCACGTGTGTGGGAAGGTACGCTGGCTGACGTGGGCGCCGATAAGTTTTCTCAATTTATGATGATCCTTGTTGTAAAGAATTCTTTTAAGGAATTTCGGATGATGCATTGAATGCATGACTGGTCCAAGACTAATGACCTTGCCCGGAAAAAACAAATCATTATGGAAAATTTAACAAGCCTCAGGACTTGCTAAATAAGGCCAAGACCGGTTCCCGATTGTAGTGCCGATGATGATGATGATTGAATACATGAATGTTAGAGAATTCTTTACAGGAAATTTGTGTGATGCGTTAAATGTCCCTGGGAAGGAAATGTTGGCAGGTAACTGCAGGTTTGTTGTGTCCTTCGATCGTCGTGCAGGCGTAGGGCAATTGCTTGGACTTGTGACCCACGTATCTGTGGATACGCGGGGTTGTTGACTCTCAGATGCATGTTACCTTTTATTTCAGGTGGAAAGGAGGACTTTTGAGGACAGGTGTCTGTGTAATTTGAATACAGGTGAGTATGTACCTTGGTGGAACGACGATATCGCGACCTATAGTGGGTTGTGTGGTTCGAAGAACCGCCACAAGGGTACCAAGACAAACGACAAAGATTAAATGTATTTGAGATGTGGTGTTATGAAAAGTTGTGTTTGCCAATAGATTAGGTGTGGAATGTAGACTATTGGAGTTAAGAAAGTTGTAAGTTCAAATTTAGCAGATGCATCGACAGAGGCAGCATACGTTGGCAGCAGAGATGTTTGAGCAGGGAGACTTGTGGCAAGTGTATATGTAGATATATAAAAAGTTTGAGTATTTTTATAAATTCATCAATTTCGTTTATAAATACATCATTTTTATAAATCCACGAATTTCTGATGATGTTAACAATCCATTCTTTCTAGTAATTTATAATTTCGTTTTCAGAGGCGATGATTTACTTGATGATAGCGATATACGAAAAGGTATTCCTACTGCCCATCAGATCTATGGGAGAGCTCTCACTTTGAATTCATCTGTCTACGTTCTGATAAAAATGTTAAAGAGTCTTATTTCTCTTAATCATCCAGATGTAAGAATGATCGTTTTATAATATAACAATTTACCCACACGGATCTTTCACAGGTGGTCCAGGTATTCCATGATCAATTGTGCGAGATCTTCCGCGGTGAAGGAATCGAGATATATTGGAGAGAAAATTTCATCTGCCCAACAGAGGAGGAATATATTTTGATGGCCTTTCAAAAAACCGGCGGGTATTACATGACCTTGATGAGCATCATGCAATTATTCAGTCAGTATAAGGGTGACTTTTCAAAGCTCGTCTACCTGATCGGTCTGTACTTCCAAATGATTAACGACTACAACAATTTGACTTCGGATTGCGTGAGTACATCAACATATAATATTTAATATCTGAGTTTTAGAAAATTCTATTACTAACTGTTGCAGTATCACGAGGAAAAAAGTTTTGCTGACGATTTAACAGAGGGTAAATTTGGTTATCCCGTGGTATATGCCATAGAGCGAGAGAAGCCCGACAATCAGATATTCTGTAAGGTGATATCACATTTTTGACTATTTTTTAGTTGAATTCTTTTAGGTATAATTAAGCAGCGTCCTCGAGATGATCTTGTTAAGAAGTATTGTGTCGATATTGTGAGAAAAATGGGCGCTTTTGAATACACGGAGAGAATGCTCAGTGTAGTCTACAGTGAAATAATGAAAGAGGTAAATTGTTCGATGTGTTGTTTAGACATCCTTTATTGGAAATGGCGTATCTTAATAAGATTATTTCATTTTTTTTCCTTTCCTGTAGCTAGTTTTTTTGTTGTTATTTTTTTTTAAAGTTCTGATCTACTAGATAGATAAAAATGCTCATTTATCCTTAATCTTAACTTATTAATGTTACGCGGACGCGTGAACAAAAGGGGATGTTGAAGTACCCTTAAATGTCAGAGCACCGCTTTTTTTTTGTTTTATCTCCACATTTATTTAACAATTCAATTACAGATTTTATGCTTTTCGGCATACAACAACTAGTGTTTTTATAACATGTCACAATATTTGATGTTTTCTTTTTATAATTTGTTCCATTATTTCTATATCATGTATTATTTTTAAATTTTGTTTCATTACATATATAGGGGGGTTGAAGAGGAAAACTAAAAAAAAACACGAAACGAAATGTACAAACATAAACAAGGAACACAAATAAAAATATAAAAAAAAAAATAAACAAAAAAATTGGGAATCGTGGATAGGGGGAAGGAAAGCGGTGTGCCTGAGAGGCATACTATGTTTGTGGACGAATAATCCTTTCTTCATCATTGATCTACCGCCAGTTGGGATGAGATCGCCCTTATTGAGTTACCTCTTTCACCGATCACCATACTAAAACGCAGGCTATCTGGAATATTAGAGATATCGTTACCATGGAGAATTCGTTTATCCCTAGCACCACGGAAAGCGTGATAAATATTAGGGACTCCATGTTTGTTCTGGATAAGTCCTTTTTTTTTTATCCAAGAAAGGGAAGTCTTCTGGGGGAATGAACCCATTCTGGAGAGTACTCTCCATATACATATCATTGGGATAGAATGCTCTCGAAATGAGATCATTTTCACTGCACATTGCCCTTGTTGTGTGACCACGAATAATCTTGATAATGAAATTATCTATTCTGTTTAGTCCTGCTTTGTCATACAGGAATTTATTGGGTTAGTATTTCTTATATTGCGACTCTGGAGTTCTATACATTCCGAGGCAGGAACGCCAATACTGCCTGTTAAACACGCGAAACTTTTCCATATAGAATGGGGATATGTTATACCATTCTGAGCAGCCATACACTAATACTGGTCGGAGGACTGCTGAGTATGACACAGAGACAATATATAAAACATCCGATGTAGACGTGCAATTCAGCTCTCTAAGTAAATCTTTATCAACTGTAGTGAATTTATTATTAAATTCGTGAAATATTAATCGCAATCAACTCATTAGACTATTTATTCATTAATCGTGCATTTATTTCGGTTTTGTGCACATTTAATACACTTTTCCATTGACAAACATACAATGACGTTACTAATTAAATTGCTGTTTATCACATAACCAATGTGTTTTAATATCACGAAAACATCGGCTTTCACTCTGTGAATACTCAGTTTTAAAACGTGTGTTTAAAAAACGGACAACCTATTGATATAATTAATCTAATCGAGAACGAAGGCACGAAATGGAAAAACAGTGACGTGACGTGTTGTGACAATTAAAACAAAGTGCAACAACAACAAACAAACAAAACGAATGTTGTGACAAAAACGTGCTTACAATCACTTCGTCAATCAGTGAGGTGCAAAAAACAAAGTAAAACAATTAAAATATATCACCTCAGTCGTAAAAGCGAAAATTAAAACACACAATATATTGCTAGTTAAGCGCAGAGTTTTTAAAGCATCATTTGGTGCGATTGCAAGTTTACTAACTCTTAGCCGACGATAGCCGAGTTCGAGTCGGCGTACTGGAGAAATCGACTTCATGGTTCGTATTGCAGGTCGCCTTTGTTTTTTTTTAATGAAAACAAACTGGAAAGAACCAGCATGAACACGGAGGAAGATAAAAACGCGACAACACACAAACGAAAAGTTACACCGAAAAACTCCATTGTGACGCGAAGTAAAACCGCGAAATTAACAATGGAGAAAAGATATCGGCAAATGGAGGAGGTCAATGAGCTCCCACCCCCCTCCAACTTTAACATGTATGGGACAAACAACTCATTCGCTTCTCTTGCATTCTCAGAGTCTGAGGATGAAGAAGAGGAAATAACTGAATTGGAGGCGAAACTTGCGATGGCAAGAGCCCGACTAGAAGAGAGACGCCGAAAGAAAAAAATAGCGGCACTCGAAAAAGAAAAAGACGCAGAATAACAACAAAAGCCGAAGTCAAAAGTCGGCCAACAGTAACAGCAACAGTAACAGCAACATCAACATTAACAGCAACTATAAACACAAAATCGACGACAGCAGCCAACACAGCAGCGACAAAGCAACAATAACAACGAAAAAATAAAGATGCCACCAATCAACACCATAGATATTGAGTGTAAGGAATTGGTAAGTCTCTGTAAGCTAGCTATAGGAAAAAATTTTGTAGTTAAAAGACTGGCTGGTAACAGGCATGCCATTCAAACCTATGCAGTGGCAGACCACGAACAAATTAAAGAGGTCTTAAAAAGAGCCACCGCGGAATTTTACTCGTTCACGCCGAAACAAACGAAGAGCGTAACGGTTCTATTAAAGGGTGTCGACCCTGAAATGGAACCGGATGCTCTACTCGAAATGCTTCAAAACCTGAAGCACGAAGATCTCGAGTTTACCGCGGTAAAACCACTCGCCACACCCAAAGCAAGAAGGGAAAACCGCAAGCTACCCTTCTTTTTGGTGCAATTAACACCCAGCAGTAGAATTGGTAGTCTAAGAAAAATTACAGTCTTGGATCATCAAATGGTCACATGGGACAAATTAAAAAAAGGCAGAGACACCCTGCAATGTGTCCGCTGCCAAAGGCTTGGTCACGCGGCGGCGAACTGTGAAATGCAGCACCGTTGCGTAAAATGCGGAAAAGACCATAAGGCAGAAGAATGCCCTCTGGGAAAAGAAAGGGTAAAAGACAAAGCCCTTCTAAAGTGCGCAGTGTGTCGGAATGAGGGACATCCCGCTAATTATCGAGGATGTCCTAAATTTCGAGAAATAATGGCAAGAAGTGTGAATCGGCAAAAAAACACAGAGCCAGCTCGTACAACAACAACACCCGTAACATCACAGCGGTCGTACGCACAAGTTGCGTCGGGTGGGAGAACACCAAATCAGGCTACATCACAGGTGGCCACAAATACTCCCACACGGACTGAAACAACACCGCAAGCAGACGTGTTCGTAATCCTGCTCAATCTGCAGAGACAGATAACACAGCTGCAAAGCCAAATAAACGAGATCTACTCGCATTTGCCCAGTCTAAATAACAAGTCGATATAAACCCTCTAACCACAACATCAATAAAAGCTCTTGTCGTGAATGTCAATTCACTAATAAGAACTGAGAGAAGAGCCAATCTTTTCAACCTGTTGCAAGTTGAACAGCCTGATGTACTTCTGGCGGGGGAAACAAAGTCAAGCCAGAGACACAAGATATGGCATAAAAACTACGATATTATACGAAGAGACCGACCTAACTCCTCTCAAGGGGGGGATGTCGCAATCTTTATTAGAAAAGGGATCAATCAAAAAGTAATATATAGTGGAGAGGTGCGCAGGTTCCGGGTGCTGGAGGCCTGTATCGTACGCATACCCCTTCAGTAAGCAACGGGTTTGTATGCGATTGCGGTCTACGCACCTGAGGAGCACCAACATAATCTATTTATAGCAGAGCTCGAGACACTCTTCCGGTGCTTACAATTGTACCTGGGCAAAAATTACTTTATCCTAGGGGGAGATATGAACGCCAAGCATAGAAATTGGGGAAATCTATATCTAATGCCAGAGGAAATCAGTTGGCTGGTTGGTTAGATCAGTTTCATCCTGAATATAGAACTGACCTGCTAGCTACGGAATATCCATCGTTCCCCAGATGTAGATCGTTCTTAGATATCTTGCTAATCGACTCACGACTGAGATTACTTAGCACCAACAGACGAATGGCAATGCGATGGCCGCGGTTCACCAGATCATTAACAAGAGAACTTCGTTCGAATGACTTTAATCTGCCAGTAAACAGAAACCTGACTAATGTCGAAATCGACAAATACATTCAACAAATGGACGAAACCGTAAAATGAACAATGGACAAAACAATTCCCAAAACAACAGTTACAGATCACATAAACATGTACAGAAACACAACAATTAACGCACTCCACAAGAAAAAGAGCAGGCTGCTATCGAAACTAAAACAATTACACAGGCAGTTTACAGACAGACAAGACCAGGAGATAATATCACCGAAATCCCGATTAAAAAATCTCCAACAACTACTTAAAGCTAACTATAGATTAGCAACAAATTTGTATTGGAACAACAGAATTCGAGCTATAAAAACTAATAACCCGAATATGTTCCCACAAATAAATAAAATATTCAGGAGAAATAATCAAAATGAGATTCAGTGTCTCCAAATCCCACGTACTCAGGTAAACAAGCAGCTGCTAACCAACATTGGCATAGATACAGAGAACGCTATCCTCAATAGTGAGCTCTTCGTGATCGAAGATCCTTTGGAGAAGGTGAACGCTGTGGGAGCTGTCTTTCAGGAAATGTACAAGCTGAATGAAAGCATTCACCGAAATCACGACCTGGAGGACAGAGTTCTACTGAATCACCTGCACCTCCAAAATGAAATTTCACATTGGCAATCGGAGAATCCGGGTTTTACCGAATTCAGTGACGATAATCTGTCAATTGACATTAATGCCGATGGTGAGGCTAATAGCCTTTTAATCACAAGGAAGGAATCCAGAGTATCTTCGACTCATTAAGAAGCAAAAAGTCAGCGGGAATAGATGGAGTACCTTACATCGTACTCTATGGCAATATATATATACACGGTCCTGTGTAACAACGCGTTGAATAATGTATATTATCCTGCGCGAGTTAAGGTTTTACTAAAGTTCCTTGGTTAGTCTTTAAAGTTTACCACCGATGTAATGACTGTCTCCACTTCCTTTCCACTGACACCAGTTATGCATTAACAAAAACTCAAAACTTTTTTTTTTTAGTTTCCAATCGATTAGTTTATTTATTTTCAATTATTCTTTATTTAGTTTTTTTCTTTTTCACTACAAATAATATTTCTTCCAATTTCTTAGTGTAAGATTCACAATTTAAATTATTTCAAACAGCACCGCTTCAACAATGTCACTTCTATTGTCTTCCTTTTACAATTCTTGTTTTTCTCTACTTATTCCACTTTTAATTCTTGTTTAATTTATTTCATGTGTCCCTCTCCACTTTATATCATTATACTCCTTGTTTACTGTGTAAGATCTTTCACACAACTTTATTTAAATTTACACTAATATTTTTCTTCTATTATCTTATTTAACATTTTAATAGTTCGTCAAACTGTCTCTTCTTATTTTTCTTAACACTTCTTTACATATGCATTTGTTTATATTTTTATATGTACATAAATCGGATACTTCGAATACTGTCTTGTTCTACTTTCACTCTTTAATGTTTGTTGACATCGTTCATTTGTCCTTTCTTTACACTACTGGATCTCACTTTTCGTGCTTATATACCATTACTTACATTAACCGTTATCCTATCGATTAAGTCCGCTATCGTCTTTACACAATTTATAAAGGTAATTATTTTACAACTTGTCCACATATAAACAATTAGTTTCTCGCTATTCACACTCCACTTGCTTTTGGAACCTTTTTATTTATCTTTTTAATCTTTTCCTCACTCTTAATTTCGCTTGATTATTACTACCACCGAGCACTCTTTTTCCCTCAACAAACTTCTCACTCTTCTATACCGACCACTCTTGTTCACGACCAACCAACGACTTCCTGACCATCTGCTACCTCCCCCCAAGAAACTTCTTATTCGACCAATCGTTTACTCATCATCTCCCGGGGTTAATACTTTCCGATTATGACAATACAATTTAATTTTAATTGCCCCAATTTTCGATTGTTGGCCTCAGTTCGCAATCGCGATATATCGCTGACTCAATCAATATATCTTCATTGGCTTGAACTCGGGTTCAAGCTCTACTGTAGCGAACTGACCCAATTAATTTCTTTTATGTTTAGTATGCATTCAATTGCCTTTCCGTGATTTGTTAATTGTTCCGGAATATGCAATTGATTGCTTTTGCACTATTGGGCAATCGTTTCGGCATATGCAGTTAATTGCTTTTGTATTGATTGGTTGTTGACTTTAAAATATGCAATTAATAATTTTATCGCCTCGGGGGTCATTCGAGTTTAAAATCGGATGGCGTTTTATGGTTTAGGTGTGTCAATGATCTTTTGTACATCATCTTTGAGTATGATGTCATCGACACACTTAACACGTGTTGGAAAACGGCTATCATTCAGCCCATCGCAAAAAAGGGCAAAGACTGTACAAATCCAATGAACATGCGTTCGGTAAGTTTACTCCCAAGCATCAGTAAAGCATTTGAAAAGACTATTAACAAAGCTCTGCTAAAATGGGTAGACGACGACAACATTATTCCAAATAACCAGTTTGGCTTTAAGGCGGGTCATGAAACCACACATGCCGCAGCTAAACTGGTCTCCGACATACAATGGAATAAATGTAGGAACCAATGCACAGGGGCCTCTCTGATCGACTTGGAAAAAGCCTTTGATACCGTCTGGATCGCAGGGTTATATTATAAACTGGTCAGGCATGGCATACATAAGCCTTTACTATATGTACTTTACGATATGTTAAAGGACAGGAGTTCGTGGTCAAAAGTGGTAATGTGACCTCTAATAAAACGTATAATATCAAGAATGGCTTGCAACAGGGCGCGGTACTCTCTCCGATTCTTTTTAACATTTACATTAGCGACTTATTAGAAGCACTTCCGCAGGCTATTGCGTACGCAGACGATCTCATAATTTACAGAACAGCTCCGAAAGTTGCGATCATGAATAGTTTAATACAGCGAGACTTCAACAACGTGCAGCGCTATTGCGATGACTGGAAACTTAACATCAACTTTCAGAAATGTGAAGCCATCCTATTTAGAACTCTATTATATAAAGCCACAAATGACACAAGGAAAAACTGGCGAAAGCTAGTTATCGTGGGACCGCATGGAGATAAACTGGAAACCAAGAGTTTAGTTAAATACCTTGGCATCTGGGTAGACCAATATCTGTATTTCAACAGACATGTAGAGGCTGCTTTGCTCAAAGCGAGGAAAACTTTTGCTATGACAAGGACGCTATATCACAGTAGCCAACTTGACAGCAGGGTAAAAGTTATATGCTACATGACGCTAATCAGGGCAATGCTCATATGGTTGTCCAGTATGGTTTAACATAGGTCCAAATTTGATGGAAAAGATTCGGGTGTTCGAAAGAAAGTGTCTCAGAAGTTGTCTCAGATTATATCGGACACCGGAATCGGACTATAAAAAGTATTACTCAAATGAGACTTTATATAATGAAGCGTACATAAATAGGGTGGATAATTTTATGATTAAATTAATCAGAGGACATATTGCGAGAGCAATAAGCTCGTCCAATGACCTAATTTTCGGGGCCTATTATCCAAACACTCTGTACTATGAGAGCGTGCGTCGCAACGGCTTTGTTCCACCAGAGGCGTTTCTTGACTTGGACATGAAAGGGCTTATACAGGATAGATCCGGAATTCCGCTGATCTATCATGTAAGTAGATCATCCGTAGACGGGCGGTTGTGCTACGACCGGGAAGTAACGCGCACCGAAGAAGAGCTCCTGCGCTTCAGTAGGGCTATCTCCGACAGAGACCGGGACGGTTTTATTAGACACCGTCAACAGCTCTGGTGGTTGAATAGCATATAAAGACCTGGATACCAAACTCGGTATAGAATCACACTATCATCAGCTAGCTTACATAGACTTAGCTTTTCTAGAATTAGGGTAGTATAAGATTTAAGTTAAGTTAGGTTGTGCTTTTACATAAAAAAAAAAAAAAGTAGGTTAGTTAAGTAAGTTAAATTTTAAGAAAAAAAAAAAACAAAAAAAAAAATTGACAAAGTTTTTCAATTTTTTCTTTGTATTTCAACTAATTATCAGTACTGCCACAAAGTTCTGTCGCCGAAAGGCAAATTATACAAATGTTAAGTAATGTTTAGCTTAGAGCGTGTGCGAAGGACCAGTAATTTATTATATAAGATAATTAAGCTAGAATTTAAGCATTCTTTGTCTAGCCTTTAATTTAGAAACTAAGAATATAAAAAGACAATAAAAAATGTTTTAAAAATGAAAAATGAAATGAACTGCTGAGTATGAAATTATTTTCACCTTGGAGTTCAGAAGACTACTACGGAAGAGACTTAGTGTCATTGCATATGCGTTTTTAGCTGCTGTAAGAGCAGCTGTTGTATGCTTAAATATTGATCAAGCCAGATTCCAAGGTATCTGATGACAGTGTCTACTTGTAGTGGAAGATTATTACTTCCTGCAATGGATAATGTTTTCCAATTCCGTTTTGTATCCCTTGATGCACTGGACAGTGGCGTTCTGAAAAGGATAGTCTCTGTTTTCTGGAAATTTATTTTTAATTTCCAGTCGTCGCAAAAACATTTGATTTTGTTGAAATCATCTTGCAGAAGTCTGTTGATGACATCAATCTTTTCTCCAGATCTATACACCACAATGTCGTCGGCATACGCAATTGCATTGTTGAGAGAACCAACTAGACCACCAGTGTAAATGTTAAATAAAATGGGAGAATTCACTGCTCCCTGTGGTAGACCGTTTTTGATGTGGAAAGTCTTGTTGGAGATTATATCTCCACATTTCACTACAAATTGTTTACCCATTATCATATGGTAGATAATGTATAATAAATATTCGGGCATACCTATATTTGATAACTTATATACCAGCCCCTCTAGTCATACGGTGTCGAAAGCCTTTTCAAAGTCAACCAAACAGGCCCCTGTGCATTGTCGCTTCGCTTTGTTCCACTGTATGTCGGAAACAAGTTTTGTCGCAGCTTGAACTGTGGCATATTGGGATCGAAAACCAAACTGATTGTTCGGAATAATACCATTTTCCTCACACCAGTTAGTCAATGCTTTATTTATAATTTTCTCGAATACCTTGCTGACGCTCGAAAGCAAACTAATCTAGCGAAGATTGGCTGGATTGCTCCTATCCTTTGGCCTTTTTGGGGATGGGATGGACCACTGCAGATTTCTATTGGGTTGGATAATATGCATTATTTAGAGCGTTATTGAACAAAATCGTGTAGACCTTCTATTTGCGAACAACAGGCGTTGAACGCAACTTCCACGAACAATGGATATTGTTGTGGGCCGGGGTGATGACTTCAGGAACAGTGGTGTCTCCTGATGTGCAATACTGTTGATTCCGTGGGAGTGACGTGGAATGACATCAAAAACCAGGTGGGGTCTCCGCTGGAATTACCTACTCTATAAACAATACGGAACTGTCCACCAACACGAGATATTCAATAGAGGGCCAAAGCAATGACGCCATCATTGCTCAACTCCCTTGGCAGGCACATGTGATAGTTACCGCTGACTGAAAACAATTGCGTGGAATGAGAAAAAATAGAAACGAATACCTTCCGTTGTCTGCCAACAAAACATCCAGAACGAATCCTCCGTAAAACTCGGTTGGTTTAGTGTTAATAAATATGAACTTTATTTACTGATTGCTTTGATTTTAACTGATTATCATTTAATGCGAACTGTGTCGGCCGAATGGTCAACGAACAAGAGAAAAGGATATTGTCATTGATTTAATGACAGTTTGTTTGTTTTCTCCCTTGACAACCAAATTATTTCTTTATGTCAGCTGGTTGCTGACATTTGTTATTTTGTTGCCAAGGGCAGCATTCAATCGCGAATTCGCTGGTTGTGTCCAGTGCGGTACGAATCCGCAACACCTTCACTGCTTCAAGAGGTAAATGCCTACGAACAATGTTTGGAATACTTGTTGGAATAATTGCTGGAATATGTTCTTAATGGATCTAAGATGTCCGTCAGTTCATCCTTGTGTAAAAATATACTAGTGTTTAGATTCCAAGCTGGGAATCCGTTCTATTATTTTCACTAAGGATAGTGAAATACGACTTAAGAGTCGCCAATTGTTAGCTTCATTGAGTAGCGAAATAATTTTTTGGAGAGCCCATTTTCCAGGTCAAGGTTAGAATGACCCGATTGGTTCAATCTATACACTGCTTCGAAACAAGCACCAATTGAGTTTGCCTTTTTTGCGGATCCTCGACTATTATGAACTCTTCGTTAGAGTTAATGTGTTTCAGGCTAAGTCCTGCGTTCAGCAGAGTTTGATAATTTTTGGGAGTCCACGGAACTCGCAGACATGGAATGTCATTATAATCTATCCTTCGAAACACTTTATTTATTTCTGGGAACATATTCAGCCCAGTAGCTTTATTGGCTTGAATTCTGATGTTCCAGTCTTCATTAATTACTGATCTATAGTTGTCACGTATCAGTTTTTGAAGATTTTTAATTAGTGATTTAATTGTTTTTATTTCCTGACTATTTGGATCGCTGAACTGTCTGTGGAGCAGTTTTAACTTAGAAAGCAGAATACTCTTTTGCCTATATAGTTCGTCAATCGTTGAGTTTCTGTATCGGTTTGTATGTCTCTCCATGTGAGACACTTTGGGATAGAACGATTCATTGTATTAGTAACAATGTTGTTCATCGTCGAAAGATAATGATCAATTTCGTCATTATGAAGATTTCTGTCAGTTGGTGGATCTATACCATTTGGGCGTAATTCCTTTTTTATTATCCGATCAAAGCGCGACCAGTGTGGTTTTCCGAAATTAAAAGAATGTATCTGTTTATACTGCTCAAATAGTGAATGTTCGTTTGGGACATGTATTACAGCGCCAAGGCCCTAATGTTCGCTATCGTACTCGAGTGAACGAAGACAATTTCGAGTAGTTAGATCCGTATCTAATAATGTATTCGCTTGTCCAGCAACAGTAAATCCAAGAAGGAATTTCCTCTTGGATATGACGGCGTATTTGTAGCCTACAATTCTAGTTTATGTTCGAGAGCATTTGTTTGCCACCAGTCGAACAACGCATTGCATCTTGTGTTTGTGATAAGGTTACACTAAGCACTGTGCTTGGAATTGAGATCTCCCGCCATAAAGAAATAATTATTTTCCGAGTCTAACTTGAGACTTTGGAAAAGGGTATCAAGATCATCGATAAATTTTATACCCTGTTGTTGTAGTAGTAGATGTTACTACTGGCCTCGCTCCCAGGTAGCGTGTCTGCTTATCCTGAAAAGGACGAAAGATATCTTTATGACCGCTCCCGAGGGGACGCGTTGCGGTTGCCGCCGAGCTTCCTCAAACCTCGAGGGAAGAGCAGCTTCCGATCGTTCTTGGGATGTCGCTTTGGAATTGCGTCCCTGTGCCGTGGAACCAGGTGCCTTCTGGTGATGTCGGAAATCGTGGACGCTGCAAGGGTTTAGTTTGTGGGCTTGCCACCACTTTACTCACCGGTTCTTTTTGCTGGTTGGAAGTCGCCTCCTGCCCTAAAGCCGCCAACGTTCCACAGCGAATGCACCAAACCAAATTAATGAAAATACTTTTGGTTTAGTTTATAATAGATTCATTTATTTTGATCCGGAAATCTATGTACATTGATTGAATGACTTCTTATCGTCGACCTCCAGCACTTCCGCCGGGGACTATATACATGAACAGAAATGAATGTTATACTGGACCTCCTGCCCTTCCGCCGGGGACTAAGAACATGAACAGAATGCCTCCTCGAGATAGCGATACATCACCTTTTAAACGAAATCAAATCGAGATTTCTATCTCAAAAATGCACATTTTCATACAACAATCTCGATTTTTGGGTATCCTGAGTGAGATGCTCGGTGTTTTTTCTTTAGATAAGATTCAGTTTTCTGAATCTTCATCAAACTATTTACATATGAGAATTGGTAATAGAATTTGGGTATTGTTTGCTTGTGGCAAATTCGAACATCTGGTGCGTTTTGCCATGGATTTGGTTTGTTTAATTTTCTAGAGAAATTACCAGATTGAAATGTATTTCTGGATTTTGAATTGAGATTATGCCGTGGGCCAAATGCAAAGCTATAAACGAATATTTGATTCGTTTATTGCGAATTTTGATTTTAGTTTAGGTTTTTTGATTAAATTATGCCGTGGGGGCAAATGCAAAGCGATAAACGAATATTTTGATTCGTTTATTGCGAATTTTGGATTTAGTTTTGGTTTTTCAGGATTTTGATTAGGTTTAATGTTTTGGTGTAGGATTTCTGGGATTAGGATCTATGGATGGGGGCAAAGGGTGGTAGGGCTTTTTAGAGCACTACACTGTGGCGCTTCGGGAGCATAAGCAGAGATCACATACAGATGCCTCTGACTTTTCAAAGGAATATCTATAATGCAGACTTCTAGTACCTGGAAATTATATACATCTCCACTGTAGACGACTTTGTGGTGTAGACCATTTTTAACTAAGACAGCGACCCCCCCCCCCTCCCCCCGGCGGCCCTGTGTGGAATTTGGACGATCTCGTTTAATTACTTTATAATTTGGGTAGCCCAATTTGTGTCATTGGTTTAGCTTAGTTTCGCTAGCCAAAACACATCTGGGCGTTCAGCTCCCAGCAGATTGCTCAGATTATACCTTCTTTCCATGCGGATTAGTGAAATAACATTCACAGCAATAATTTTTAGGGTTAATTCAGTCACAGTGAACGTTATGATTAAAGTGCGGGTTCATCTGGAAGCAGGGTCGAATAGATAATGTCAGTTCGAGCTATTTGTTCCGTCAGTGTTTTTCCGATCTTTTCGACTTTTTTATCAAACGCAGCAGACGGTCCTTGTATGGACAGTAATATTGCTGTTATATCAGTTTGTGCCTCCGGAGAAGGCGTTTTAAAGATATTGCGTGATTGTTCTCGGATTGGTGAATTTTTTACTCCACCTGCCATTTGAGCGTATGACACAATCGGTGCCACGAAGTTGCTGTAAGAGCGAGTTTTCATCTTTTTCTCTTCTTCAACATACTTCTTTCTGGCTTCCAACTTAGATTTTAGTTGTTAGTACTTAGGGCAACCTCTAAAGTTAGCAGGATGACCTGAGTTGTTACAGAGGACACAGGATAGTGTATTTCTATCCGGGAGCTGTTCTTTGCCCAATGGGCACTCCCCAATGATATGCTTATTTAAGCATTTGACGCATCTGAAATGCATATTGCAATTCGATGTCACATGGTCGAAGCGGCAGTCGGACTTCTTTATTTTCTCTCAACTTATTGTTTGGTGACTAATGTATTTAATATATCTAAGTCCATCAATTTTACTATTGGAACTCAGAGACACAATGAAGAAAGGCAACTTACAGTTCCGATTTATAGAATTTGCTGTAGAAAATGGTTTCACACCTGTAAATTTCTTCGAGCACCTCTTCGGGAGTAAAGGAAGGATCAAGCCCTTGGAGGAGCATGGAGACAGTTTTCCCCGATTTAGGGGTGTACGTGTAGTACTCGCTGTCGATTTCCCCAATGCCGATTTAACTTTGCTATAGCCTTCTAAATCATCGCATGTTAAACTTATCTTAAAATTATTTATCCGTTTTATTTTAAAAGTTTTGCATGGCAACTCACCCAACTTTATAAGATCCTTTGTTTCCATGTAACTAATGTAAATAGGAGGTACTTTCTCCTTTTTTTGACTGGCACCTGCTGAGATGGTTCCTGCCTCTGGCGGTTCTTGCGTCTGATGGTTCTTGCCTCTGATTTGGTTGTTGATGTGGGTTCTGCTGTTGATGTGATTCCTTCTGGTGAGTTTCCTTAGCTTGTCGTGTTTTCTTTTTCTTCGCGGGTTGCTGTTGCCTTTTGTTTTGCCGTTGTTGTGGTAAGTTTTCGTTTTCCGCACATTCTGGCTCAGATTGTTTTTTAGTTTAAGAACTTCTTCCATTTGCTTGTCCAGTTCTTGTTTTTTAAGACCAATGTCATGAATGCGTCTGTTTAGTACCTCGACCTGATTGCTGGCGCCTGCATTTGTTTCGCTGACAGCTAGTTCTTGGAATTGCTTTCCAGTCCCTGAGTACTGGGCACCATGGGCGTTGTCTTCGCCTTGGCTGCTGTCACTCAACGTGTCAGTATACTTGTTCTTATTTGCTTTATGATGTTTAGCCTATAGATTTAGGTCTGTGCTTTGCCTTCTCCGAAGCATCATTTTGACATCCATCTAATCCACGTCCATATTATGGACCATGTGTTCTCACTTTTTTTTTTCTTTTTCCTTCCTTTTCCCCCCCTGTTATTGCGGAAGGACAAATAGATTGTAGACTGACGCACACACCCACAATGTTCGCGCACTCTCACGTAAACACCGTTCACATGTTCAGGTTTTATAAATATTTGTTCCGATGGTATATATCACGAGACAGAAGCGCACATAGTGACGCGTTGCGGGTTAGACTCGGACTATTATAGACTACTTTATTTATTTGTGAGAGGATATTTATTAAATGTCTACCCGGAATTTCTCAATATAACAAAAAATTTAAATTAATCATCAACAATTATTTTATCGCATTGAAAGTATTCCCATGCCGAGGCAAGACACTTATGCCAACCAATTAATTCAATAATCCATACATATTTTATGGACCCCAGCCGGGATCGATTTTTCTTTTATGGCTTCGATCGACTAGAAACATGTTCCTCGAAGTCACTATTTGAGTTTGGGAAACAGGAAATATGTGATGATTACCCTGCTTGTTCGATCATATTAGTTGTGTTTTTGGTCAAAAATCCGTTCACAATGGTAGTGTGGGGAACGAAGTGTATTGTGCCAGGCATGGGCACTCGGTTCACCTTCCTCCTCCGTCATAAAACCTTCCCCACTAAAAACACCGAACGAAAACAGCACGTCACCGGTGACCAGGAAAACATATTAGAAACACCCAGGCACTGCAGCCGGAATATTAAAACACTGGTGATGTTGTTGAAGTAAATGTTCTTTTTATTGGTGCAATTTTGTTTAGTTTTATTCTTTACAAAAACCACTACTTTAGTTAACAATATCGAACGTGATGCCAACTAACACAAACTTATATAACGTATTTATTTTGTACCGTCGATGAAATGTACACTTTAACAAAATCCTTCGGAATCAAATACCCGAGAAACTACCGCTCAACTTAATGGATGATGACTAAAATTTACTAGGCCAACGACTCCGTATATTATCGCGTCCCCGTGCGCATCGGGGTAGCGGGGGCGGCACGACCAGCACGGTCGGCGGATGTAATAGGACTCCAGCGATAAACGGCTCATGCAGAGCCAACTCGCTAATGGGGTGAGTTTCCCCGAGATAAAGTGTTCCTCTCGTGGTGAAAACGAGGAAGGACGATCTCACTGGTGAAGTCCTGTAGTGGTGTGCGTAAAGTCGATCGTTGAGATCAGATTGTTTACATAACGATTGTAGGTCAGAAGCGAAACGAAACCTAGACAAGGGATACAGACAAAGAAAGAACCGACCCAATGCGTCATCCGGTAATGAGGGTCAGCTGAGTAAATAGCAGCCACTCATTAGATGGTAAAAAGGATTGAAATAATGGAGATCGTATATCGTATCTCTGCCGGCTGGGAGAATCGGATTCTTTTGTTTGCATATGTTTATGCTATTGAATCCAATCCGACGGCTAAGCGCGACGTCGGTGATTGTTTGGAGATTCAAACAAAGAAATATTTTAGCGAGGAGTACTTGCAGCTGAATCAATAGTTGCAAGTCTTCGGAAGGCAATTTAGATGGTTACACAATGACGGTTGTGTATACCATCTGTGTCAATTATGCATGGCATCTACGGCGACGCCAGGATCGAACTCTAGTTTGAATATATACACTAATTGGAAATTCGGTTCTTGGTCGCTAATGCAGAGATGCACTGACACATGTATGAATGCCCTTGTAGGAAAAATTCTTTGCAGGCATTTCCAGGTAATGCATTGAAAGCATTAATTATCCTTGGGAAGGAAATGTTTTTGCTGCGGGGAGATTGCGGCGCGGGTGTGGATAGTTGGAATTTGGCTGGCAACCGAAGGTGCCGAATAGGTTTTGGGATTCATGATAAGTTAGGTAAGAATTCTTATAGGAAATTTGTATGCGAAGAGATGCATGAAAGGTAAGAATTATTTTACAGGGACTTTTAGGTTATGCTTTAGATAACCTAGATGCGTAAAGCATTTAAGGTGCTAATGCGATTGCATTAGCGAACCTTATAAGGTTGGGTCAAAGTTATGGGGGTTTTTCAGGTAAGTGACAGTGGGGTTTGGCGGAACCGCCACAGTAGCTTTGTGAGATGGTACATTATCGTGATGAATCCAAGTTTTATCTTTCCACAAATCCGGCTTCTTCTGGCGAACATTCTCTTGAAAATGCTTCATAACGCCTAAGCAGTATTACTTATTCACTGTTCTACGTTGTATTGTAGAACATATTCATAGTCCACCGCAACACAATAGCCGAAGAAAACAGTGAGTATGACCTTAACTTTTGATAGACTTTAATGTGGTTTTTTCGGTTTCGCCTCGTTTTGGTAGCGACATTCGGATGATTGTTGACTTGTTCGCATGTCACATTCGTAGACTCACCAGTAACAATACATTGCGTGAATGTAGAGTTGCTTGTGACCAGGGAAAGCGTGTCTTCAAACCGCTTTTCGACGCTGTAAAAAAATAAATCAGCTCTTTTGGAACGGGCCTTGCTGCGACCTGTCTTATCTCCAAAATATAGATCAAAATCCTACGAACTGATTCTTAAGAATTGTTTAGATCTTGTGCTAACATTCTCAACCTATAACGAAGACTTTCAAGAACCATTTCCTTCACTTTAGCGGTGTTTTCCTCAGTCGCAGTCGTTCTTGTAGCGCTCGTGCGAGGCAAAAAAAAAAATGCTCGTACCATTTACACACCTGTTTTTTTCGATAGAGCTGAATCGCCATCGGTCTTAACTAACATTTTCAACGATTCCGCACAAGAAATTCTGTTGGAAACACAAAATTTAATGCAAACTTTTTGCACAACCAAATTATCCATTATAAAAATCGAAAAACCTTTTTGAGGTAAGCCAAAAAAAAATCAACAGCTGTAAACACACTACTTGATAGATAGTGCTCCAACTTGATGTCATTATGTCTCACAGTGGTGCCAACCCCTTGGCAAAAATAGGGTTACGCTGGAATTTTAAATGAGAAATTCCGGTTTTACATTTAACAGAATACATAATAAACTACCCTGAATTTATATCTAACAAATATATAATATTATATATTTATAAAAGTTGTTTTCCTTTTCTTTCTCTTGCAGATGAAAAAGTTTGAACCAAATCCAATTTTAGAAGAAGCTCTAAATGAAATAAGAAAACACTCGCCACAAAATTGAAGAGAGAGAATCATCAAAGGGGTGGTTTATGAACCTGTCTTCTTTATGGATCGGGACCTTCTTCAAGCAAATTTTTACTAACTGGTGATTGTATAGGCTTGTACACAAATAAAAGTGATTGTTTAATTGTTTTATTTTTCCATATCTCAATGTTGGCCTAAAGTTTTTACCTTCCTCTAATTTATGTTCGGGCCTTGTGAATAGGGCCCTAGAGTATACGCACAGCTAGGCCGGATTGTCGTAAAAGCCGACCATAGGCCGAGTGGTAGGTGGGGTCCCAACGCCCTGCCACCCGGTGGAATACAACCATCGACATCAGATGTAGGTTCTGTGAACTGGTCAGGAGAAATCCTTGCCCATCTTTTTGAGTTTGGCTGATTGACCGCTCCCAAAAAAACGTAGGTGTAGATAGTAAGTCGGCTCCAAGATGACTTACCACCCCATTACGCTGTACCTTCCTCGATAAAATTGGGAGACATTTTTGACAATGTTTCAACATTTTACTGATGGCCTGGGCTGAAACAGAGATAAGGGATGATTATACCCTTTAAGATAAAGAATTCCGGAGGTAAACTAGTTTTCCATTCAGATCTCCGATGGGATCAGGGGGAACATCATGCAATTGTTTTAATAAATAACCGATCTGTAAACAACTCGTCACCGTGTGCTCGGGTTCGGCCGACTTAATAAATGCAGTAAAAAATGTATTATTATTTTATTTTTCTTTTCTTACACTAGCGAGCATTTATGGCTTAACTTCTTATCGTGGGTGAGAAATTCCACCTCGGCTCAGCTTAGACTTCGTCTTTTATAGATTCTGTCTTGTCCTTATGGTCTGGGAATAAATGTTTGTAGCCTGCTGATTGAAGATGGGGTTCCTGTTATCATTTGGGAATAAATGTTTGTAGCCTGCTGATAGCATATGTGCTGCGAACTGTGGGAACTTATAGATTAAGATGTTTGTTGTGAGCATGCAAATGTTGCATGCTACTGTAGTGTCAGGTACAGTTGGGGCTGATTCATTTTTATTTTATGACATTGGTCGTAGGGTTCATTAACTCCCATTGTTTCGTTTTGGATTTGATCGAAAAGAAAAGCAAAGATTATTAATATTTAAATTACTATAATTTCTATTTAATACACGATCACCCCTTTACATCTCAAGAACTTCAGTCACTTAGCTATAACATTCAAAAACACTGTTATATAATATTTTGTTACAGTTTTTAAAGAACAGCAACCAGGTTCTTTCTGTTTGGATCTGTTCAAAAGCCACCGAGGTTGATGGCCAGGTCCCATTTTCCATCCAACTCAATGAAGAGAGGATTATTCAGTTGGCAACGGTTCCAACTGAGAAATCAGTTCACTGCCCTTTCGGTGGCCTGACAGCCCACTTCGATTTTTATGTACCGTCATATAAAGCTCAGTTCCGACTGTAATTTTGCCACTGCATACTCTTAGGCGCTAAAAAAAGCCGTCTTCGCCGAGTCATTTGAGTCATTTGACTCATTTAAATCGTAGCAGGAAAACGACATCCACCAATATTTGCAAATAGTGAGTGAAACCCGATATCCAACCCTAACCGAGACCAAGGTCGACTCGTCAACTGACTCGACATATCTTCGTTGCCCAAGATACGACTTACATTCAAGATTTAGTTTTACGGGTGGAAAGTGCGTTTTTATCCGAGTCGATTCAGCTTGCCAAAGGGAAGAAGCATTAAAACCCAATAACATGGACAATATTTGGATGAAAATTGGGCTGAAAAACTCGGCCAAATTTTGTTGTTGTCTCTACTTTCCAACCCAGCTTCTAAGATTGGCGTTCTTGAGGGTGTATTGATCCTAAATCAGTACTCCCACCCAAACCCCATTATTACCTATAATCCCAATCTTGCTCCCATAGTGAATAATACGAGCGACAAATTAAACCAAAAGTTAATTTGTATGATTTAATTCCCAATTATTTTACTCTTACCCATAATCCCAATCATGTTCCCCAATTGAATCATATGCACGAGAAATTTAACCGAAAGTCCATTTGTCGTACATTGATTCAATTCCCAATAACCATTAACGTTATGAAATGCCTAATTCTAAATGCATTTCATAATTTCTCCGTCCGCGAGTTTGTTCAACCAAATTCCCATCCACTTCCCAGAACCCCATTCCAATTGAGGCGCACAATTTCTTGGAATTTTCAAGTAAAATTTTTAACAAATCTCTGTCGTCCTACGGAAAAAAAACAGAATAAAAGGGCGGCATATTTTGGATTCATGATCAGTTCAGTTCCGGAGGCCGACACCATGGCCAAAAAAATATATACCAAAAAGAATAAATAAAGAAAGTCCCCAATATACAATAAAGCAATTGTCTTTTCATTGTCCATTCAACTATTGCGTGTACGCTCTCCTGCCCACAGCAGCAACTGTGGATTCACTGCCCAAAGGCGGCCAAGTCTGTTGGCACCACTGCCAACAAGGAAGTTCACCACCTATCGTGGGACTAGTCCATGAAACGTACCATCAGCTCATCTGGGAGGTTCCCGCTAAAGAGGTTGGACACACTCTTTACGCCGCCCTGACACCTCCAGCTGGGACAGACACCCATATTAAGGACCAATCCGGCTATTAAGGACCCGCGGGACGGAGGTTATCAAAAATTCACTAAAAATATAACCCTTACAAGAACTTTAACTTACACAACTCCGGCCGGTTAGTACATTCTAATAGAATTGATGAGGTTTAGAGGCCAGCTGAGGCGTTAGCTGTTAGCCAGAATTTGACTCAATTCGAGGAGGAACCTACGCGAATACCAGATGACGGTTTGTTTCTAACATCGGCATGTATACCATGAGAATAACTGTGCCATTGGCAAAATCAAATCACTACTTGATATCGGTTGTGGAACCACTTACATTTCAAACGAACAGACAATCTAAGCAGGCTCGCCAAGTATACACAGTACATGGCTGCCAATTGCGGGGATTTGTAGGATTTTTTCGCATCCTTTCCGTGGTCAGAGGTGTGCTTTGGAAACGCCGATGTTAATGTATCCGCGGATTCTGTCACGGAAATTATTCCTCTTGGAATGGAGCTTCACATTCCACATTCCATTAAACGAAATTCATCTGATTAGCCTTGGTTTGATAAAACTGCGACCAGATAACAGTAGCACAAAATAGAGCCTTTTGGCAAAGGCGACCAATCCCGCGGAAGGTCAATAGAACGAATCTTGTCATAATCACAAACACGTGCAATCAGGCGATTGATACCGTGAAGAAGTTTCATAACGACAAAGTGCCCAGCAAACTGCTTAAATGTCCAACTGCCTTGCACCCCTTCTGGTTAATGGTAAACGCTATCAACAAAATCTCCGGTTTCTCCTCTTTCCCTCCGTTGGTAAGGGCAGACTGGCACCACTCACAAATTTAAAAGAACCTTCAACCTTAATTCTGGTAGTCGCTAGAACCACTTGGATCTGTTTGTTGTAGCCTTTCACTCAGGGAGCGTGTCCCCTTGTCCTCAAAAAAAAGGGGTATCTGTCAAGACCGTTCCTGAGAAGGTTCGTTGCGGTCGCCACCGTGCTTACTCAGAACTGAGGGAGGAGTGACGACTGATTGTTGAATTGGTTCCACGGAATCGGCCAGGCCCAATAAAATACTTGTTAAACTAAAGTAAACTATTTATAAATGATAATTTATTTAATTTTATTTAGATTAATTTATTGGCGTCCTTACACCTAGGACGCTAATTGAGACTGATCGTCAAATCTAAAAAAAAAAAAAAATGGGTGGCGAGAGGCCGACTTTAGCGAGACAAGGGCAGATGTGTTCTTCATCTTGTCTTTGGCTTCTGGTGATCTTGCGATAACCAGAATCACCCACCCTCCCGTGAGGATGTTGGGCTCGGTCTCGTGATAGGGGGCGAGGGGGGGGGGGGGGGGGGTTTCGAAGGATAGTGTGGACAGGGTTACTTCAGGTGTTCTTTGATTACTTGGATGGAGAGATGGTGGGAAAGAAATCGTACAAGACCGGTAGGGCTTGAGTGCGGTAGTAAACGCAGATAACATCTTTGGCGTCTGATGATCTGCGCTTTGGTGTGTGTGTGTGTGTGTGTGTCTGTCTTGTACTTGATCCTCAAATCTAAAATGCATCGTCCTTTTATACAAATCTTCATTGAGATTTGTACGTGAGAAACTGGAGAAAACGGATGGGATATCTATTTTTAGAACATACCCATCTGACAAGAATGCAGATGAAGATAAGGATTTGTAGGAACATGGGTTTATTAGCATATGAAGATATGCATTGTGGTGTTTAGTTTTAAGCAACATCTGGAAATTGAATAATTGAACATTCAGTTCAATTTGTCTAACATTAGATTTGTTAGTTTGGGGATATGGATGCATAATATAGTAGGCAGATGTGTATGGAGGTATTAATTAGAGGAGGGGGGGGGGGGGGGGGGGGGCGATGGTAGGGCTTTGCAGAGCACTACGTGTTGAGCAGTTGATGAAATGATCAGGTGATTAATTCCTGCCACAGATGTTTTGGTATGGGGAGAATTCTTCGAAATGGCCACGATGTATGAATGAATGAATGAAGTGAGGGCAGAACCCTCAGTTTATTTCACTTAGTACAAGGGGTATAAACATATAAACTTATAAATAGACTTAGGAACTAACTCAAAAACTAAGACACGAGGGTTGGAGGTGGGGGACCAACTGAGGAATGGGGAACTAAACAAAGATGAATAGAATAATAATATAAGTGGTAGGACAGGGAAGGGCGAGGATAAGCCTGATGCTAGGGTATGAGTATAAGTGCAGGAGAGTTTCGGTGATGGGGTCAGGAGGGGTAGGAGAGGAGACGACGTTTGAGACGGGAGAGTTGAGATTGAAGTCAAAGAAGGCGGGGTGAGAGTTTGCCCAACCCTGCATTCGCAAAATGGGTTCATTAGAGCCGTAAGACGTGTGACGGTGGGGGGCAAATTGAAGAGTAACGGGTTTCGCAGGTTTCAGGGATTAGTGGAAAATGTGATGGAGGAGAGCAGGGCTGGGCAGTTGATTTAACCTGAGAGTAGACGGTGGATGAAGAGGACAAAGCCGTGAGAACGAATCTGAGAACCAACATAGGGAATAATGTGCATCAATGAGATGTGAGTTCGGCTAAGTAAACAAGCCAAATCCCATTGATTACTAACAGGTTTCTGTTTGTTCAGGCCGCGAGGTCATGAGAAGCGGATCCAGAATTATGGGAAGACAAAGCGATCGTGTAGATCATTGTCTATGATGTGCATTACAGCTGTAATGATAGCCGCCATGTATCATGCACATGGTGCTAATTGGTTTTAGCTTATTAACCGAGAATTGGTGTTTATGGCATCGCTGCCAAGGGTAAGTACACCATTCCTATTTGCATTTGCCTATGCTATAGGTTTTGGTTTCAGTGACGTTTGCGCTAATTGTGTGCAGCTGCGTTGGGTTATTTATCGTAGGGAGAAAAGGTCGCCAGCCAATGTGTATGTAAAGGAATTTGTAGTACAAATGATGAGGCTGGGAATAGGCGACGCTATGTTTATTATCCCTGTTATGATAGTTATATTATATGTGAACCAAATTGTTTCGTTTTCAGGAATTTGTCTAAGGAAAATGCATATGGTATGATTGGTATTTGCCTGCCAACCGAATTGGCTTTGGATTTATAATCCGACAAGTTTGGACAGAATGCTTGTAGGGAATTTTTGATGCGAATTAATGCATGAAGGTAAGAATTCTCTTCGAGGAGCTTTTAGATAAATAAATTTGATAACCTTGATGCGTGAAGCATTTACAGGTGCTAATGCGGTTGCATTAGCGGAAACTATGAAAGTTGGGTGGTAGTTACGGGTAAGTAGACAGTGGGGTTTGGCGGAACCGCTACACATGAAATAAAGTCAATTTATTGATCATTAACTAGTTGATTATCTGTATTGTTTAATTGAATTCCAAATAAAAGACATTTCATTGTTGCCAAGTGTTTCCTGTGTTGCTGCAAAATAAAACGTACACCAAGGAAAAGGAAGCCCACATCCTTCAAGGCGCGTACGCCAAGGTAACTCGAAGCAAAGAAGATACCTGGCAGCCAAGGGAAAAAAGTAGGTACCCCTTTTTCCTCAGCCACCGACATCATTACAATTGTTAACAAAAAAAAAAGATACATAATACACGACCATCTGTTATATAATTAAGCCACCCCCCCCCCCCCCCCCTTCCCCATGAATAATTAACATCTCGCATCTTCACACGCATATCCTTCCCTTCCCTCTAAATCACCAATTTCCCATTACAATAGAATATCCCCAAATACAATAGTTAAATAATTTAATAAAGTAAAACCCCTATTTAAAAACCTCAATCCTATTGTACAAAGCCATTTTCTCTCTATTAGCCATAGTCTCCCTACCAACCATAGCCCAGCCGCCTATTAGCCAATTCCGCTTTCTAGAAATAACGATCGTGGAAGCGGAACACAAAAGGGTATGAAAACGAGGGACGCGAGATTTTCTGCTTGTTAAACGTGCGTTGAGTGAGTGTGGTGGGTCGCTCCGCAAAAATATTTAAATTAGGTTTTTTGTTCAATTAAGTCGTGTGCGTGTGTGGTTCAGTTTCCGGACATAGATAAAATTAGTAAATGAAAATTGTGAACTTAGAACTCTTTCAAATAAAAAAAAGATTAAATTAAATGAATATTGTGAGTTTTAATCTCGGCGAGTTGTGCAGAATTTTAACAAGAAAGGAGGTTCGGGAGAAAAACAATTTCAATAAACCCGGAGAGCGGCGTTGGGATCAAGGATAAAAATCAAGAAAAAAAAGGGGTAAGTTTTGTGTATACCAACCCTTGAATTAATTGTTAAAAATCTTGAACAATTTGAAACTTTCAGGATTTGTGATTGTTTGGGGAAATTCCAAACAACCTCCTGGTCCATTAACTTTGCAATAACGCGACAGAAAGTTGTTACCCAACAAACCGTCTTCTGACAGTCCTGGCAATGTGTCTGTGGGGAGGGGAAGTATTGTGCCAGACACGGGCACACGGTTCACTTCTTCCCCATCACTTATACCGCTGCATACGAAAACACGAGCTCCAAGGATTAAGTCCTCGCACCGAACACCGCAGCAAAATGTTCACAGAAAATTGTCACCAAAGAATGAAGGAAAACGCACCGATGGTAGTCTCCGGAATAAAACGCACTGATTTGGTGTTGTTAATTTTTATTTAATTTTTACGAAGCACACGTGAAAATAAAACACATTTTGTGGCTGGTGATCACCGCTATTGTTGTAATGTATTGTAAAACACGACACAAACGATTATTCTCCATTATCGCTTCCCTGTGCGCACCAGGGTTGCGATGGAGCCACGACCCGCTCGGGTCGAAGGATGGAATTTGACTCAACGATATTTTGCTCGTTCAGAGCTCACTCGCTCGTCGTGGTCATGATGGTATGTGTGCCTAGAACAAAGAAAGACATAAAGTGCATTCCTAGGATACGATTTCGGTAAAGCAAATAAAACCGAAATCGTCGGATGCCAATGGAATCTTTGTTGGAACATGTGCGGCTAAATAAAGAGACGATGTTCCGGTGTGAAAATGTGCTAATTGGTTTTAGCGAAGTTACTGGGAAATGGTGTTCATGGCATCGCTAGAAAGGGTATGTATTGAATACCCATTTGCATTGATTATGCTTGGATTTCGATTGATGCCAAGGGACGCGAAATGCGTATTTGCTTTGGGTTGCACATTGTGCTGGGAGAAAAACGTCGCCAGCTAAATGTATACATAAAGAAATCTATCGTATACATGAATGAAGCTGGGAATAGGCGACGCCATGATAATTATCTCTGGCTGGAATGGTTACATGATATGTGAACCGGGGCTTTTCTTTTGAGGATAATTTATGATAAGGAGAGTAAGAACTCTTACAGGAGATTTGTAAGCGAAGGAATGCTTGAAAAGGTAAGAATTCTCTTGCAGAAGCTTTACGACTATAGCTTTGCTCCAATTAATGCGTGTAGCGTTTTCAGGTGCCTAATGCGATTTGCATTGGCGAAATTATATGGGAAGATGGGTGTTATGGGGTGTTTAAGGAAAGCGCACCGTGGGATCTTGCGGAACCGCCACATGTCTACCACTTCGAAGCTACAGGGGATTTCATGATGTAGTTTGAACTTCCCCTGTATGCCTCCTCTAGACTTTCCTTTGCCAAAAAGTGTTTGGAGGATTATTGCCTTCTGGGCATCCAATTCATACTTTTTGTGGAGTGCTTTAGTCTTTATGAGGCTGATCTCAGCGCCGGTGTCCACAATTAGGCTCGTATATGTTTTACGGCCAATGTCCAATTGGAGTTGGACAACTGGGCTTCAGTCGGCGAAGACTGAGAACAGCTCTCACTAATTAGCGAGTTTAATCCGGTCGGGTTAGGGATGTTCTACCTGACCGTTTGGCGTTTCCCGACTTCTTACCCATAGCTTTTTGGCGTTGGTTTTGGTCGATCGCTTTTTTGGGTGTTATTGGAGGGATTCTTTTTCTAGGCGCAGTTACTTCGGTTGGTGCTCTGTTCTGTACTGTCAGTACTAGAGCGGCTTCGACCTGACCTGCGCCTAGAGTGCCTCTGTCGGTTTCTCCTGCCTTTAGGGTTTTTTACCTTTTTATTTGGTTCATTGGTTTTTGAGCCATTTGTTCTTGTTTGGTTAACCGTGCAGGTTGGTAGGTTTTTATGGCGACGTACAGGTCTACCCGCTGCAGTGTGCGTACAAGCTGGATTCGGGTGGGTTTTTTCCCAATTTGCCTTGTAGCGACACTGCTCCCACTTGTGACCATTTCGGCCACAATACTCACAACAACACCGAACGCTGTACACTCTTCGGTTCGATGTTGGCTGTGGTTGTTTGCAATTAGGGGGTGGTACTTGTCCCTGATTTATTTGTCTCGGGGACTCACTCTGCTCATTTTGTGGCCTTTGTGCAGGTGGCGCGGGATTTTGAGACGCTGGTGGTGCAACCTTCACCTGACAATTTCCTACTTCATGCCCGTACCTTAGGCACGAGGTGCAAATGAGCATGTTACGGCGAGCAATACACTTGTCGCATAGGTGCCACCTTTTGTGGCAAAAACTGCACGCTACCTCTGCAGTTATCGGTTGTGGTTGTGCGTCTCGGACCTGGAGGGGCGTTTCTTGGTGATGATAATCACCCTCGCCCTGTTGGTACCTTCGTGCTCCAGGTCCATCGGGCCTTGTCCCGCTGTGTGGTTGATATTCCTGTGGTGGTGCGTGTGTTGGTTCGTACTGGCGGAACGGGTTCCTCACAGGTTGGGGGCGGCTTACGGGGTGGGGTTGTTCGTATAGTGTCGATCTGTTTCGGCCGACCTGCTATAGTAAGCCCCATCTCTCCGAGATGCGTCGTTCGTAGGTTGAGGTTGCCTACTGATTCCCGTGGATCCGGGCTATATTCCCTGTACCTTTGTTCTCGGTGGCTTCTTTCATCCTGTGTTCGTGGCGGGCGCCTTGGTCGGCTATAACTATATCGTCCACTCACCGGGTGGGCCTCTATATAGTCCATGCCCTGTGAGTGTCGACTTGGGCTTCGTCTTGCTGGTTCCCGTCTACTGGTCACTGGATGGTTGAAGTTTCTTCGCCTGTTCACCGGGGGTTCGTCCATTTCCCCTTCTTTTTCTGTATGACGAGGCGGGCTGCTTCATCTGATGTGTCGTCTCGCTGGTACTGGGCGGTCACATTCATCTCGTCTATTCACAGGTTGGTCTTCTATATTTTCCAGTCCCTGTGAATGACGGGGCGGGCTTCCCCATGTTACTGTTCGCCTGCTTGGTGCCGGGCGATCACAGGGTGGTCATCTATATTTTCCAACCCATGTGAATGACAAACCGGGCTTCGTTCATCGCGAACCCTTCTTCTGTCCGTTGTTACGAAATCCTCTTCCCTGGTATACCTGTCGGGTGTTATTTCCCTAATTCTATAATATTTTTCCCTCTCTGACTCGGGGTACTCAATTGCCCTTGATATGTCTCTCATATCATAGGCATTCTTTTTTCCTTCAAGTTCCTTTTGTCTACTTACCATCCAAAGAAGATGTGACCTGATGCCTTCGACAGTTTCCTCCTTGATAGCCAACAACTGGCTACGGAAGGGTTACTGTCAAATTCCGCGCATCAATACGGATTTGGCCAGGTTTTCTATTTGTGCCGCGCAAATGGCACTGCTTGCCTTTCCGTATGAGCGCGTGACAGCTTCCTTGCAGAGCCCCACCGCTTGTTTCACTCGGGAAACGAAACTTGTGATGTTCTCTGCTTGGAATTGCCGCATCTCCGAGAGCTTCTCATACACGTCTTCGTGCGAAGACTGTGGTAACAGAACAGCGCTGGGGTTGCCTCATAATATATTCGATAGGCTTCCCCGCCTAATTGCATGGGCAACCACTGCATGAGCTTCCTCTCCTTCTTTTTCTTTGAAAGAATTCTACGTTCACAATTTTCAATTACTAATTTTATCTATGTCCGGAAACCGAACCACACACGCACACGACTTAATTGAAGAAAAAATCTAATTTAAATATTTGTGCGGAGCGACCGACCACACTCACTCAACGCACGTTTAACAAGAAGAAAATCTCGCGTCCTTCGTTTTCATAACCTTTTGTGTTCCGCTAATAGGGGGCTGGGATATGGTTGGTAGGAAACTATGGCTAATAGAGAGAAAATGGCTATGTACAATAGGATTGAGGTTTTTAAATAGGGGTTTTACTTTATTTAAATTATTTAACTATTGTATTTGGGGATATTCTATTGTAATGGGAAATTGGTGATTTAGAGGGAAGGGAAGGATATGCATGTGAAGATGCGAGATGTTAATTATTCATAGGGGGTGGGGGTGATAATTAAATGAACTTAATTATATAACACATCTGATCCGAACTCCTCAAAGTCAAACCTAACATTGTCCTCCCATCTCCGCCGCGGCCGTCCTACCGGTCTCTTTCCCGTTGGTCCACCGGCAAGAATTCTACGCACGGTCCTATCGTTGCCCATCCGCCCCACGTGTCCGGCCCATCTTAGTCTTCGCGACTTGATTATTCTCACTATTGTAGGTTTGTTCTTCCAATTCGTGGTAATGGAGTTTCCTCCATTGTCCTGCCTCCTTGTCATATTTCTCGCCAAAGATACCCCTCAAAACTTTATTCTCGAATACGCGGAATTTGTTTTCTTCCCGTTTTGTGAGAGCCCATGTTTCGTATCCGTATAGAGCAAACACTATGATTATGGTTCTATAGACATGAAGCTTTATGTTACGTGATAGCAGTTTGGATTTCAGCAGATTACTGACTGAGTGCCAATTACCGTTTTCGGAGTGTAGTCGTTTGTTAATTTTCTTCGACATTTCGTTACTGGCCGTCAGTATTGTTCCCAGGTATTTAAATTCTTTAAATTTCTCAAATATCTTGCCTTTGACGTTTAGACGTGTTCCCTCTCGCGCCGTAATCATGTATTTTGGACGGACTAAAACAGGGAGATGAAAAAAAAAAAAATTGTGGCGAGAAGGCCGAATTTAGCGAGACAGGACATATGTGTTCTTCATCTTGTCTCTGACTTCTGGTCATCTTGCGATAACCAGAATCACCCCCAATGCCGGTCTCGCGGCATCTGAAAAGAGAAGAAAAAAGGGGGGGGGGGGTGGTATCCAAGGATAGTGTGGACAGTGTTAGTCCAAGTGTTCTCTAACTACTTTTATAGAGGGATGGTGGGAAAGAAATCATACAAGACCGGTGGGTCTTGGGTGCGGTAGTAAACGCAGATCACGTCTTTGGCGTCTGATAATCTGCTCTTTGGTCGGTGTGTATGTTTGTGTTTGTGCCGTCTTGTACTGTGCGTTCGTGTGTTTGGTTTGTTAATAGTAGACCATATGGGATGGGTGCAGGAATCCTCTATTATAGAGGGGAATGTTGTTGGGAAGGGTGCTTTCTTCAGTTTTGTACTGAAGAAGAAATTGTGGGGGTTTGATCCGAAGAGATCGAGAGAGAGAGAAGGGCCAAGAACGCAAGAGTCCCGTACAAGTAGGTTCTCGCTGTTCTGAATGTTTTCGAGGTACTTATATGCTAATTGCAGCAAATACTCGTCGATAGGGGTAATGGAGGCGCCTTCGTATAGGTGATAGTTGGGGTAATGACGACCGTCAGGCCTTCTAGAATGATTAGTGCATCTTCTGAGGAGTTTCCTTTCGAAAACCCGAAGTCTTTCTATTTGAGCCGAAGATATGCAGGACCATATGGGAAAGGCGTACGATATTCCAGATTGGATTAGCTGCTTATAGCAGAGAAGCTTAACTTTGGTGTCAACTTTGTTCCTCCATTTCAAGATGTTGTGCAGTTGCTTAGACCGACCGAGGCCCCTTTGGAGAATGTGGGTCACATGTTTGATGAAATTCATTTTTGGGGTATAAGTGACCCCGAGATATTTCATCTTGTCCTGTGGTCTAATCGTAGTATCTCCCGTTTTTATTCGAATATTCTGTGAATATCGAGAAGTAGGTTGGGAGTGTTTACTACTCAGAATTATGGCTACTGCTTTGGATGGATTAAGTCGGAAAAACAGGGAGATGGTCTATCACCGTGTCTTTTTAACCTTGTGCTCGAGTGTGTCATCAGAAAGGTACATGACGACAACATGACCGGATCATCCCTGAACAGGGTCACACAAGTGCTCGCATATGCGGATGGCATCGCCGTTCTGGGCGATAATCTAGCAACTGTAAGTAAAAACTGTGAAAACATCATGCTCGAATAACCTTCTGCAATTTTAAAAAAGCGAATAAACAGTTTTTGAAAACTTGTTGGTTTTTAATTGTATGACGAATCTTGGGTATCTTTTCTTTGTTTTTCGGTTGATAACGAATAGGATTCTTGTCGCGGCCGTTTTTTTTTTTTTGCTTTACGTTTTCAAGGTGTTGTATCTTAGCATACATTACCTGGTCCCGCCACATTTCATTTGTCCGTTCACTGCTCGAATATACTAGTAAGGTGTAGCCCCCCTATCAGCGGACTTACGTTTCACTCTCCGTGAATGAGGATAGGAAAAACCTCAGACCCCCCCCCCCCGCCCGCCCCCGCCCTTACATCAACAGTCTCAAATTAATTAATTTGAAAACCCTGGAAGAACGCAAAACCCTGTCCGATATTCTATTCGTTCACAAACTTTTTTTTCCATCGACTGTTCCAATCTTCTCAACTCAACTTTTTTCAACACAAACCCACACAACATACGTAATCCTCTCTCATTCTACATTCCCTCCCACCATACCGCTTACGACTCCAACGAACCCATCTCACGAATGCTACGAAGTGTCAACTCCAAGTCATCCATCTTTGACTTCAATATTAGCATTCTCACTTTTAAACACCGCCTCCTGAATGTCCCCCTCCAACTTAATTTCATCTCTCGTCCTATCCCTCATAATCGTAGTTAAGTTATTAATTAAGTTAGTTAATAAAATTTGATGTAATAAGTTAACATCTAAAGAAAATAAATAAGTAAATGAACTTTATATATTATATCCGATGACGGAAAAATATTTAAATCGAAACCTGCACTACTTCTTTTTAATTGAAATTTTCAACCAGCAAGTTTATCTGGCCCAGTCTATATACATATGTGGTTATATATTAACTGGCGTGCCTCTATGATTTGCCTGAGACAACCGTACATAGGTTCAGGTGGTTTCTGTAAAATTGTTGTCAATTTTCGAACTGGAAATTACTTATCTGGTAGTTTTATTAAAAGTTAAAAATTTATATCTAAACAATAACCGGTTGTCTATGACAACGCTGTTTATATTTGTTCATAACATTTGAAAACGTGTTGTTAAACTAATAACGATATGTCCAATCTTTAGAAGTTGGACAAAAAAAAATTAATGTAAGGTATGATCGTAATGTTATACGTTGGAAGAGTGACCCTTTTCAATTGAGGAATGAATAAAGGTTATATCGTGTTTTGTAGTCAGTAGCTAATTAATGTTATCTGTTAACTGTTTCATGACCAGTAAATTGTTTTACATTCTATTTCACCAGAGTTACTAATTAACAACCCTAAAATTACACATTATAGTGCACGTGGGATATATTTTTGAACTTATCTTAGATAGAAAGGTTAGATTGTAATTTTTTTTTATACTGTACAAAACTATTTATATAAACGGGGCGTGGTCGGATATGTGAGTATACAAAAGTTAGTAGAGACTAACTGCTACTATATATTCTCTCATTCGCATATCATTCAGTTCATACAAGTTGCTTATTTGAAAACTTATCAATCATGATCCTGGATTCAGTAAAATACGCTTTTGATGAGCTAGCTAAGGAGAATCATTTTGAAAATGTGGAAAAGGTGCGTGGTTGCTGTAAAAAGTCTTTAAAAACTAATTTGTGTGCTCACAGACAACTCTGATGCCAATTTACCACGTGCGAGAATCGTTAAAGAGGGATAAGAATAAGAAACTTTTGACATATTTTACCGACGCCTTTAACTATTGGCTGGATGTCCCTACAGATAAATTAAAGCTGATAAATGAAATCAGCGAGGATGTATTTGACAGCTTAATACTGTAAGTATTTTAAAAGTTTGTCAACTTGGTGTTTAAAAAAAAACTGAAACTTATTTGAATTTTAACCGTAATTAAGTTAGTAAATTAATCAAAGACTATTTCCGACTCCTGACGTGATACGTGTGTGGTTTAGTAAAGTAAAATGTAGAAAAACTCCCAATATAGCATCGCAAAATGTCCACAAATAATACTAATAATAATACATCAAATATAACCGGTAATTTTACATTTTTGCTTAGCAACAAGTTGCGAGCTAGTTAATATTGTGCGTGGCTGTTGTCGCGTTCGGAGGGGATAAATGATAGGTTATCATTTGATCACCAAGTCAGTTAATTCAAAATCGCGAAATGAAACCTAAAAGTGTATGCGCCTATTTGTGAGAAGCAGAAATGTATGCCCGTGAATATCAAAACAATACGATGAACGTCAGTGCAAGACATCAATGTATAGGTTCAAGTATATTACTTTCGATAGCAAAAAATCGTTCACTATAAAATATTGTCTTAAAGTTGCAATTAAAAGTTCAAATCAATCGGATAAAAATTGAAGGAGCTACTGGTGCGCCCAGTGTGAAAAACAGCTGAGATATTTGAAGTTAAAGTTCTGAGTGGTTTTGTAGTTTTAACGGCATTTGGGGCCTTGAAATTATAGTAGAAGAGGCATCTATTAGTCAAAATTAAAGTCTGGAAACTGGTATGTGTCGGAATAATTCATATAAAGAATAATAAAGACTCTGCGTACTCGAAAAAACGCTATTTTTGTTTCACGATTACGCTCGGAAAAATAGCTTTTTGACGCACTTAGAGGTTGCTTCCCCTAATATTATACTTTTTACCATTCTTGGATATTTGAACCAGTGTTTAAGCCAATAAAAAATAATGTGATAAAATAGTAACAAGGTGATATTATCACTTAAAGTTGTCTAATTTGTTGTGGACCTCCGAACTAATAATTGCATTAGTGTGTTACATAATTAACAATGTTAATTATCACACCCCCCCCCACATTTACATCAATGTCGCAAATTCGAGTCCTTATTCCATAAAACAACACAATATCCAAAAGCAACATTGTCCTATTTCAATAGAACATTTTCATTTGCGTATATTACAATTTAAAATATTTTCCCCTAACCAAATACATTCCTATCCCAAAAAACTATTCTCATGGTCAAAATGTTCCGTTGTGTATAACATACTAACATTTGCCGCCCCTAATTATCGAGGATGTCCTAAATTCCGAGAAATAATTGCAAGAAGTATGACTCGGCAAAAAAACACAGAGCCAGCTCGTACTACAACAATGCCTGTAACATCGCAGCGGTCGTACGCACAAGTTGCCTCGGGTGGGAGACCCCCAAACCAGGCTACAACATTAGTAGCCACAAATACTCCCACACAGACTGAAACAACATCGCAAGCAGACGTGGTCACGGTTCTCCTCAATCTGCAGAGACAGACGACACAGCTGCAAAATCAAATAAGCGAGATCTGTGGGGGTTGATGTATGGATGCCAACGTATGGCACAGGATTCACATAATCCCCCAACACTTCACTGAACAAATAGCACTCCGAAACGTAGCCAACGAGGGAGGAAAGAAAATAAACACAAACGTTATGGATTGACATAGTTTTTTTTTATATTTTTCTAATTTGGCTTGAGTTACAGTTGTTCCTTGGTTTCGAAGTAACAATGATTAACTTATATTTAATTTTAAATTAATTAACATTTCGTTTTTTTTTTTTTTTGATTTCGATTACACTTGTATTTCGGTTTATTCCCCCGACACTTATAATCCGACGACCTCGAATGAAATCCGCGAAAATGATTTTTGGTGACTAACTCTACTTAGGGGTGAAATTCATATTTCATTCCACACACAGAACAACCAAAAGAGACCACGCCTCTGCTCTCTCAACCTCACGCCCGTCAAAGTGTGAGTAACTTTTGTTAATAAGGTAATTAACGGACATGGAGAATGAGAGAACAGAAACATGATGTGCTGTGATCTCGGGGTAGCTTTGGTTGTGTGTGTAGGTATCAGATGCAGCTTTAATCTTTATTAGAAAAGGAATCCATCATAAAGTTATATAGTGGAGAAGTGCGCAGGTTCCGGGTGCTGGAAGCCTGTATCGTACGCATACCACAGCAAGGAAGGGATTTGTATGCGATTGCGGTTTATGCACCTGACGAGCACCAACATAAACTATTTATAGCGGAGCTCGAGACACTCTTTCGATGCTTACAATTGCACCTGGACGAAAACTAATTTATGCTAGGGGGAGATATGAACGCCAAGCATAGAAATTGGGGAGACTATATATCTAATACCAGAGGAAATCAGTTGGCTGGCTGGTTAGATCAGTATCATACTGAATATAGAACTGACCCGCTAGCTACCGAATATCCATCGTTCCCTAGAGTTAGATCGTTCTTAAATATCTTGCTAATTGACTCACGACTGAGACTACTTAACACCAACAGACGAAATAGAAACTGTTTACGGACGATTGAATACGACAGTGACCACTGTGCATTCACGGCAGTAATAGAGCTTCCGAGCGATCTCGCAGATCTGGAGGAATTCTTGATCCCGCAACCCTACAACTACAGGGCAATGCGATGGCCGCGGTTCACCAGATCATTAACAAGAGAACTTGGTTCGAATGACTTTAATCTGCCAGTAAACAGAAACCTGACAAATGACGAAATCGACAAATACATTCAACTAATGGACGAAACCGTAAAACGAACAATGGACAAAACAATTCCCAAAACAACAGTTACAGATCACATAAACATGTACAGAAACACAACAATTAACGCACTCCACAAGAAAAAGAGCAGGCTGCTATCGAAACTAAAACAATTACACAGACAGTTTACAGGCAGACAAGACCAGGAGATAATATCGCTGAAATCCCGATTAAAAAATCTCCAACAACTACTTAGAGCTAATTATAGATTAGCAACTAATTTGTATTGGAACAACAGAATTCGAGCTATAAAAACTAATAACCCGAATATGTTCCCACAAATAAATAAAATATTCAGGAGAAATAATCAAAATGAGATTCAGTGTCTCCAAATACCACGTACTCAGGTAAACAAGCAGCTGCTAACCAACATTGGCATAGATGCAGAGAACGCTATCCTCAATAGTGAGTTCTTCGTGATCGAAGATCCTTTGGAAAAGGTAAACGCTGTGGGAGCTGTCTTTCAGGAAATGTACAAGGTGAATGAAAGCATTCACCGAAATCACGACCTGGAGGACAGAGTTCTACTCAATCACCTGCACCTCCGAAAGTAAATTTCACTTTGGCAATCGGAGAATCCGGGTTTTACCGAATTCAGTGACGATAATCTGTCAATTGAGATTAATGCCAATGGTGAGGCTAATGGCCTTTTAATCACAAGGGAAGGAATCCAGAGTATCTTCGACTCATTAAGAAGCAAAAAGTCAGTGGGAATAGATGGAGTACCTAATATCGTACTCAAGAACCTGTTTAACAACGCGTTGAATAATGCATATTATTTCGCGCGTTGGAAAACGGCTATCATTCAGCCCATCGCAAAAAAGGGCAAAGACTGTACAAATCCAATGAACATGCGTTCGATAAGTTTACTCCCAAGCATCAGTAAAGCATTTGAAAAGACTATTAATAAAGCTCTGCTAAAATGGGTAGACGACAACAACATTATTCCAAATAACCAATTTGGCTTTAAGGCGGGTCATGAAACCACACATGCCGCAGCTAAACTGGTCTCCGACATACAATGGAATAAATGTAGGAACCAATGCACAGGGGCCTCTCTGATCGACTTGGAAAAAGCCTTTGATACCGTCTGGATCGCAGGGTTATATTATAAACTGGTCAGACATGGCATACATAAGCCTTTACTATATGTACTTTACGATATGTTAAAGGACAGGAGTTCGTGGTCAAAAGTGGTAATGTGACCTCTAATAAAACGTATAATATCAAGAATGGCTTGCAACAGGGCGCGGCACTCTCTCCGATTCTTTTTAACATTTACATTAGCGACTTATTAGATGCACTTCCGCAAGCTATTGCGTACGCAGACGATCTCATAATTTACAGAACAGCTCCGAAAGTTGAGATCATAAATAGTTTAATACAGCGAAACTTCAACAAAGTGCAGTGCTATTGCGATGACTGGAAACTTAAGATCAACTTCCAGAAATGTGAAGCCATCCTATTTAGAACTCCATTATATAAAGCCACGTACGACACAAGGAAAAACTGGCGAAAGCTAGTTATCGTGGGACCGCATGGAGATAAACTGGAAACCAAGAGTTTAGTTAAATACCTTGGCATCTGGCTGGACCAATATCTGTATTTCAACAGACATGTAGAGGCTGCTTTGCTCAAAGCGAGGAAAACTTTTGCTATGACAAGGAGGCTATATCACAGTAGCCAACTTGACAGCAGGGTAAAAGTTATATGCCACATGACGCTAATCAGGCCACTGCTCATATATGGTTGTCCAGTATGGTTTAACATAGGTCCAAATTTGATGGAAAAGATTCGGGTGTTCGAAAGGAAGTGTCTCAGATTATATCGGATACCGGAATCGGACTATAAAAAGTATTATTTAAATGAGACTTTATATATTGGAGTGTACATAAATAGGGTGGATAATTTTATGATTAAATTAATCAGAGGACATATTGCGAGAGCAATAAGCTCGTCCAATGACCTAATTTTCGGGGCCTATTATCCAACCACTCTATACTATGAGAGCGTGCGTCGCAACGGCTTTGGTCCACCAGAGGCGTTTCTTGACTTGGACATGAAAGGGCTTATACAGGATAGATCCGGAATTCCGCTGATCTATCATGTAAGTAGATCATCCGTAGACGGGCGATTGTGCTACGACCGGGAAGAAATGCGCACCGAAGAAGAGCTCCTGCGCTTCAGTAGGGCTATCTCCCACAGAGACCGGGACGATAGTAGATATTAGACAGCGTCAACAGTTCTGGTGGTTGAATAGCATATAAAGACCTGGATACCAAAGTCGGTATAGAATCACACTATCATCAGCTAGCTTACATAGACTTTGCGTTTCTAGAATTAGGGTAGTATAAGATTTAAGTTAAGTTAAATTAAGTTCTTTTAAATAAAATTTATTAAAAATAAAAAAAATAAAAAATTAAGTAAGTTAAATTTTAAGAAAAAAACAAAAAAAAATTGACAAAACGTTTTTCTTTGTTTTTCAAATAATTAAAAGTACTGCCACAAAGTTCTGTCGCCGAAAGGCAAATTATACAATTGTTAAGTAATGTTTAGGTTAGAGTTTGGCGGATGTTAGTCTATATGGATCGTAAGTGTTCCGCCGAACACTGCTGCTACAAGGACTTACACGAAGCGGAAAGCTGCACACACGCAAAACACTGTGAAAATAGTCACGAATGAAACTCAAAAATATTAACTTTCCTTTATTCGCACAAGTTTTTGTAAGTTCATGAGTATACAATTCCCGGTGTTGTAACTACAAGCTATCGAAAGTCGGTAACAATATCATATTTATTAGTTAGTTGCTCGTGGCAAGACAAAATACTATCTAAATTTTTTTTTTTTTTTGGTCGCGACCGTTCGTTTGCACACTAACGTTACTTTCCGGTTGTCTGGTTAATACGCGGATCAACTCCCTCGATTGGTTCTCGTTGTTCGGCTCGTCGCGATGACTATCACTCTCTGACTGTCTGTCTGCCCACACAGATATCCAGATTCCAAACTGGTATCTGTATCTACACGGAAAAATTTCCCTAATTGCTCTGCTAACAGAACTTCCGAATTTTTGTTAGCAGCATGTTATCACGTCCCAGGGGTGATTTTTCATTCCTGAAAGAAGAAACTCGCTCATCAACGAACATCATTATCACCATCCGTGGTGGTGGTCGAAATCCAGTTCGACGGTTGTCGATTGTATGCCGCCTTATTTACATAACACATCTGGCGCGAAGGCCGAAAGATATCCTGCAATTTGCATGGATGCATGGTTCATGGGTTTTGTTTGACTTTTGTCAATACACCCGAAATCCATTAGATCTTTCTAATGGGTGTGAAATACAAACAGACACCGTGGGATCGGAGTAGTTTCCTTGTAGGTTTTCAACCTCATACAATTTGAATTATCTTGTTGAGATAATTACCGTTGCCGTTTCTTTATGTTTGCCGATAGACTTGGTGGTCTTTATGGCAGCTACCCGCACGTGCATCGTTGGTCGGCTACTTTGCATTGCATAGACGTTTGAAATTGCCGATTCAATGGAATGTTCCTGGGCGCAGGCAGATTGAATGTTTCTTTTTTGTTTCAGGTATGATGACTTACGAATGTTGAGCTTGGCATTAAAAGCTTTGGGGACGTTCAGTTCCTTGCTTTTTGGTGTCGGTCTCAACGTTGGCTGCGAGTTGCAGGCCCTATGGTGGGACTTTGGGGGCACGCGTCTGTGGGCGCGTGCAACGCTCTCAGGTAAGTAAGTTCTTTGAAGGTAGGAACCTTACCTGCGCGGAATTGTGCGTTCGTAGAACGCTACAAGAGCGTCTGCGAAGGAAGAGTAAGTTATAATATAAGATAATTAAGCTAGAATTTAAGCATTTTTTTGTCTAGCATATAATTTAGAAACTAAGAATATAAAAAGAAAATAAAAAATGTTTTAAAAATGAAATGAAAAAATCGTTGTAGTTTAAGGCCCCGCACCACGTCAAGGTTTCTACCAAGCGGGAGATCAACAATTTTATCACTAGCACAAATTAATCGCATCGACTTGGAAACACATCCATGCTCGACCCGTATGTGAATGTCACTGATTTGTTTATTTTCTACTTTCAAATGGATGCAAGTTTCGTTCATGACACTTTCACAAGTTAAAAAAATCTGTCTTTTGATTTTCAAAGTATTCAGAAATCTCACAGAAGAATTGTTCGGTCCTGCGCCTTTTTCTTAAGTTCTTAGCGTTGTGTGTATCTCTGCCATTTCATCGGCATCATCAGTATACTGAAGACATTCGGCTGTTAGGGACCTATCGCAAATTGCAATAAATAAATTGAAATAAATTCCTTTGTAAAAGGTTTTTCAAAAGGGACATGAACATTTCCAGAGTAGACGACATCACTGACAATTGTAGCAGTCGATGTGGAGTGCCAGCGGCAAATGAAATTTACGGACTTAAATTTGCATTGAGCTCGGCGACCCAATTTTTGGTTACATCGCTTGGGAAAACAACAACTTTCAACCATCCGGACGTGAGAACCATACTTTGTGATTTCGGAACATTCTTTAACCAAAGAGTTTATCCTTTCAGGCCACGAAACTTTACGTCTGCCATATTGGAAAAGCTCTTCGGGGGAGAACTATGGAGGGGTACTGGTCACATAAAGGTGTCTGCTTTGAAGAACACGAATATATTGATATAGTGTTTCACAAGATCGGTGATTTCAACTTAGTTTCAGTGAATTGCATGCAACTATTTACCAAGTATAAAGGAGATTTTACAAGGCTAGTCCGATTAGTTAGCTTATATTATCAAATTGTAAATGACCTCAACAATTTGTTTTCAGAAGCGGTGAGTTGATAGAATGATATCGTAGAATAAGTAGTTAAATGCCCTATTGACTTTGTTTTCATTAAGGACGACGAAGGAAGTGAAGCGTTTGTGGACGACATAACAAGGGGAAGATACAGCTTTCCAATAGTACACGCAATTCATAAGGAGAAGCCTAACTCTAAAATTCTAAGTAAGTCAAAAAAGGTGACCTGGTTACTAGTCATCGTAAAAAAATAAAAACGATTTTTATTTCAGATATTGTAAACCAACAAACAACGGACCCTGATAAAAAAAGATACTGTTTCGATCTGATTAAACAAATGGGTAGTTTAGATTACACTGAACGAGTTTTGGAAGAACTGGAAGAATTTATAGTGGCAGAGGTAGGATGATGGTGTTCGTAAAAGAAGACAAATTTACATTACTACTTATGGCATTATTTTTTTATTGCTATATATGTTATTTTATTCTCCCTTCATAATGTGCCTTCGGTTCATTCACTTAGGCTGCAGTACATATAAGTTGAAATTTTAATTCTTTGCTTGTTTTTGTTTCGTTTTTAATAGTACATATAACTGAGGTTACAAAATTTTATTTTTAAATTTAAATTTCAATTCCAATTCGAATTTCAATTTTAATTTCAAGTGAACTCCATTAATCCAATTTAATAAATAAACTATGTATACCTAAATTAGCTTAACAACTAACTTCAAAACGAACTTACACTACGGTATTGGTGGATGGTCCAGAATACGATAGGTATGAGATTCTCTGGCTTTTAGGAGAAGTGGAAAAGGTCAGAAAACCAGGATTTTTATTTTTTAATTTAATCTAATCTAATATTTAACTTAACTCTAACTTATTCTAGCTTAACCTAATTTATATTAAAATAAGTTAAATATGTAATGCGAATTGGGGAATATAGGGATTTTAGTTTAGTGCGAGGGCAGAACCCTCATTTATTTTGCTCAATGCAAGCTTCCATTAACTTAAATTAACTTAATATAAAAAGTCTTACAGACTATCTTAAAACTAGAGTACGAATGAGAAAAAAAAAACAGGAAGGTAAAGGTGAGTGTGCGATGGGGGTGGTAGGAGGCTAGGGAGGAGCGAGTGTTTGTGGGGTGGTAAATTCGGCATTTGTGAGACAGTGACAGTGCAGGGCATGTCTACGTACTGATAGGGGGAGGGGTTGGTGAGCTTTGGGAAGAGGTTGAAATTGTGGGTGGGGCTGGGGGAACTATTTTGCGGGTAGGAGAGGAGAGGTAGGATTGCAGGGTAGAGGGGATTATTGGAGGGAGGGGGTGGATTTAGGACGGATTTATTCTGAGACGTCGTTTAAGAGTGGGGGTGGAGATGTTGAAATCGAAGGAAGTAGGGAAAGAGTTGACCTGTCGTAGCATACGCGAGATGGGTTCGTTAGCGCCGTAAGAAGTGTGATGAGCAGGCACGTAAAACAGTCGTGGGTTACGTACGTTACGGGGGTTTGTATGCAATGTTAAAGTGGAGAGCAAGCTTGGGCAATTGATTGAGCCAGACAGAAGGCGATGGACAAAGATGATATCGGCATGGATTCTGCGCTCTTCAAGTGTGTTTAGATTGATTAGACGGAGCCGGCTTGCGTATGGTGGCAGAATCAGCCGATTTTCCCAGTTTAGTCCGCGGAGGGCGAAGCGCAAGAAACGACGTTGAACGCCCTCAATCCTGCGAATGTGAGTCACTTGATACGGGGACCAGACCTGACTAGCGTATTCGAGTAGTGGCCGGACAAAAGTTGTGTAGAGTGATCGGGTGACGTATGGGTTAAGGAATTCCTTCGACCAGCGTTTGACAAACCCAAGGGCGGCGTAAGCCTTAAGGATTATATAATCAAAATGCGCGGTAAATTTGAGCTCTTTGTCGCATAGGACGCCCAGATCGCGAGTCAATTCAACCGATGTTATCGGTTCGTTCAGTAAGAGATAGGAGCGTGGGTGAGTGGGGGAACTCTTCCGAGAGAAGGTGATTGTGTTACATTTGGCGATATTCATTTCTGGACAATTAATTTGGCACCAAGTCGAGAAGCTGTCAAGATCTGCTTGGAGAAGTGAGGAGTCCAGGGGAGAGTGGATTGTCTTAAAAATTTTGGAATCATCCGCGTAAAGCGAGATGAAGGAGTGATTAATGCAGGAGCCTATGTCGTTTATGGTTAGGATAAATAGGAGTGGGCCGAGGTGACTGCCCTGGGGGACACCCGAGGTTGGGAAAAAAGGATCGGAGAGGGTGGATGTAAATCGCACGCGGCAGGTTCGATAACTAAGATAGGATGAGACCCACTTAATCAACAGGGGTTCGAAACCGAGGGAGGATAGCTTGAAGAGAATGAGGTTATGGGAGATTTTGTCGAAGGCCTTGCTAAAGTCGGTAGCGACTACGTCGGCCTCATCGCCGTTTTCTAGGGCAAGGAGTGTGTGTGAGATGTGAATTCGACAAGGTTAGTAGTAGTGGACCTGCCCGATAGAAAGCCGTGCTGGTTCGGAGAGATGATGGCTGCGCAGCGAAAATATATAGTATAGTAGGCCTTCGAACAGTTTAGGAATGTGCGAAAGCTTAGCAATGGGACGATAGTTGGATATATCGTTTTTTTTTCCTTTTTATGTATGGGGGTTATGTAAGAGGATTTCCAAAAGTTAGGGAATAGACCTTGAGCAAGGGATAGATTGAAAATTGAGGCGAGCGGGAGAGAGAGAAGAGGAACATTTTTTTTAAGAGGATAGCAGGAAGTCCGCCTGGGCTGGGACTGAAATCGTCTTTCAGTTCTTCAAGTTTCTTTGTGACTTGGTGTTGTTGTATGTGTAGAGGGATGAGAGGGCCGGGGGAGAATTCAGACATGCCAGTAAAGTGGGATGGGTTAGGCTCGAACGAGTCGTCCGTGAAGGATAGTTTAAAGAAGGACGCGAAAATATTGGATATGGTTTGGGAGTCCGTTGTAGTAGTTGAGCCATAGAAAAGGGATGTGGGATAGGCATCAGATTTCCGTTTGTGGTTGATGAAGTGGAAGAAAGATTTGGGGTCGTTGATCAGGTTGAATTGAGCTTTGGCAAGGTGGTTTTGGTAGAGAGAGCTGTAAAGCTCGGTGAATTGGTAAAAGTAACCCAGATAGTTGGAGTAGTCCAGGAGAGAACGCGTGTTTAGGAAAGTGTTGCACAACTTATTCCTTTTGTTACGAAGGGTGCGTAGTTTGTGGTTATACCATGGGGGCGATGAGAATGATAATCGGTGTCGGGAGTATGGGACATATAGGGATATGGCGTTGTGGATTTCTGTGTAGAGCGAGGCTGTAGCGTCCTCTACACTTATTTCATTTACGCAGAGTGTGATATTGCTGAGGTACTCATTTATGAGGCGGAAATTGGCTTTTCGGAAGTTGAAAGAAAATTGATAGGGGGACGGAGTGCTGTGGGCTGAGTAGTCGTGGTATAAGGATGCGAGAAGCGGGGGTTGGTGGTTGTCAATTGTTGAGAGGGTGTGGGGACTAGAGACAACTGAGGAATTAAGGGGGTCTGTCGTGAACACAAGGTCAAGTTGTCTGCCCAGATGGTTTAGGACATTGCTTACTTGGCAAAGACCAGAGTCGGTGATGCTGTCTATAAAGAGACATTCCTTGGTAGTAGTGGGAGTGGTCGTCAGACAACATCCATTGGAGATTGGGGAGATTAAAATCACCAAGGACTACAATATCGTCTTGGGAAGAACTAGCCTCAGTTATGCGGTCGATTGCCGCAATAGCGAGTTCGTATGACTCGATAGCTTGCGATGGAGGTATGTAAAAGCATATGATGAACACGGACTTTGAGCGGTGTTCAATTTTTATTGCGACATAGTCGAGGTTGGGAGAAGAAGAGATGGTGATAAGAGAAGATGTAAGTCCGTTTTGGATGGCAAGCAGCACGCCTCGGCAGGGGGTGTCAGGACCGGAATGATGGACCTTGTCGTCCCGAAAGACTGTGAAGGAGGGGGGGAACAGTTCCAGGCTGTTGATACTGGGGGTCAGGTTACTTTCGGTCAGTGCGTATATATCAAAGGGGGAGTGAGTATTTTGTAAGATCGAATGCGTTTTAGACCGTAGTCCACTGACATTCCGGTAGTAAATGGTTAGGGAAAGAGTATTGGGAGACCCTGTTGAAAGTGGGTTGGGCAGCCGTTTAGTGCCGAAAAAACTTCTTATTTGTGGGTTCCCTGCGTGGGGGACCAGATCCTACTTTCGTGCAAATGTATTGTCGAAAAGCCGAGAGGTCTCTTGTTACTTTTTGGGGCGGAATATTGAAGTTTTCATGGAATTTTATGTACAAATTATGAAGGCTAGGGAAATCGATGGGGAGACCTTCTTGCTGAATGGATATCTTAACACTCGTTTTTGTTTTGCCTTCGTAGCAGACTGCTTCAGATTTGCCATGAAGGTAAGCTAGATAGATGCGGACGTTCTCGTATGTCCGACTGTTTCGAAGCTTCGAGAGGGCATAGCAGCATTCAGATGACTTAAGGGATTGTTGAGTTATCTTGGCGGGAGGCGGTAGGAGGGGATCAAAAACTGGGCGGCAAGGGGGGGGGGGGTGCGTGGCTGGCGTGTGATGGGGAAACGGGGCGAGGGGGTAGGAGATTCGATCTTGAGCACTGTTCGGAGGACAAATGGGCTGTGCTTTCATGGGTGGGGCCTAATGGTATGAGAGTGTGCGATCTTTGGAAATTGGTGTATTTAGCACCTGTTTTTAGGTCAAAGACCGGAAAGGGGTTGGGGTTAGGGGCAGGATGTGATGTGCGGGGAGTGGTTAGGATTGATGGTTAAGGAAGTAGGTTGGCGTGGGATATGGTCAGTCCGTGATCTCGGGTGCGGTAACACTTTCCGGTTGTTCGTTAAAACGTGGAATGTTGGGGAACGGTTGTATGTTATAGTATTTAAACTGATTGGGTGCCAGCTCGGTGCTATGGTACACTACCTCGTTGTAGTCATTAACCAATCTTCCAGAGGTGAAGAGACTTCTGGTGTGGAGACAATTCAGGTAGTGAGCCCTGTTATCTAAAGGAGTTGGTAGTAGTGAAGTTATTATGGGGTTGGGATTATTTGGGAGGTTTTCAATAAATTTGATAGACATCTCTAGGAAGCGTCTATCGAGACGGTCCATATTAGCGGCATTGTATAGCAAGCTGTTATTGTAATACTTGTAAAAGTTGGGTTGTCGGTTGAGGCCATTGACCAACCTGAAGCATTTCCTTTCGAAATTGCGTAGCTTCTCCATTTGGGCTGGTGTTATATGATACCACAGTGGACACGCATATGGGAGTGTGGGTCTGATTATTTGTTTATAGATGAGCAGTTTGACTTTGTGAGAGAGACCGTTGGGTTTCCATATCACTCTTATACAGAGATTCAGTTGTATTGTGGCTATACGTAAAGTATTTTTAATGTGGGTGGAGAATGAAAGGTCATTGGAATAGGTTATTCCCAGATATTTTAAGGTCTTAGAAGGTTTTATCTGGTTGTTATTTAGTTTGAGTCTAATTTTGTTGTGGGTGCGCCTTGTGTTGTTTGTGCAGTGCTCATTTTTATCAGGATTTAGGCGAATTTTCCATTTATTGAAGTATGTTGATATATTTGGAAGGAAGTTATTAATGCGGTTTCTTGCATCTTTTACAAACTTGCTGCTGGAGTAGACTATGGTGTCATCAGCGTAATTCAACATTACGGTATTGGGTAATTGAGGCTGCGGTATGTCTGAAGTATAGAGGAGGTATAATAGTGGTCCAAGAATTGAACCCTGCGGAACCCCTGCGGTTATATTATACGATTGGGATATAGAAGAATTTCTTTTGACCATGAATTTTCTACCAGAGAAGTAGGAAGTAAGAAGTTTGGTAGTATGGGTGTTTAATCCAAATATGTAGTGCAGCTAGTAAAGCATACCTGAGATCCAAACACAGTCGAATGCTTTAGATATGTCGAGGGAGATACAGACCATTGGGCTTTGGTTTTGACGATTAGTTGTGACATCGTGCGTTAGTTTTAACAGAGCATGACAGGTGGAGTGTTGTGAGCGACAGCCAAACTGGGAACTTGGGATAATAGCGTTGTCATTAGCAAATGAAAGGAGATTTCCATATATCTTGCATTCCAATATCTTGTTTAATAACGATATCGGACGATAGTTGCTGGGGTTGTTGGAAGGACTGGACTTACTGATAGGGACTATAACCGTGGTTTTCCAGTTATCTGGATGATAACGTTAATTATGTGGTTGAGAAGAACGAGATTAGGGACTAGATTTGACGGGAGAAGTCTTTTGTAAAGAAGGTTTGGAATTCCATCTAAGACTGTCGACTTCTTGTTGTTGCGTGATGGTATAAATTCAGATAATTCGCCTGTTGTTAGGAAGGTCGCATTATCCAGAGGATGAGACGCTTTGTTTGTTTCGTTGAATTCCGCGATGAAAGGGGTGAAGGATGGGATCATTGTGCGTGAGATGTAGCCGTTTACATCATCATCATCATCATCATCGGCATTACAACCGGGATCCGGTCTTGGCCTTATTTAACAAGTATGAGGCTTGTTAAATTTTCCATAATAATTTGTTTTTCTGGGCAAGGTTATTAGCTGTAGTCGTTTACAGTACCTTGAAAATTGGAGACTGAGAGGGAGTCGTTTTGTTGATGGATTTTATAAATGTGATTAGCTAGACAGTTTGCTATGTCAATATCTGATTGGATTGGGTGATTGTTAGTAGGGTTGATAATATAATCGATTCGGGGTTTGTATTTTCGAACCGTTAGTCTGTTGATATTTTTGAATAAATCACGATTGGGTTTAATATTTTTAAATATAGACGTGTAAGCCTGGTCGGCAAATTGTTTTTGTTGTCCATTTATCAGCGTAGTCAAGAGTTGGATTTGATTTTTTATGAAAGGGGTGTAACAGCTATGTAGTTTTCGTCTAAGCTGTTTTTTTTTTACGCGTAACCGTTTTGTAAGGATGTTGGGTAAAGGTTTTCCTCGGTGATTATGAGGTATGGATGTAGGTGTGTGGCTGAAGAGGGCATTTTTTAGTATTTGCTCTATTCTTAAGGCTGCTTGATCAATTTCGGATTTGAAGTCTCTGGCAAAGTATAGTCTGTAAAACTGGCAGCAATGTCCCTATTGACTCTTTTCCAGTTTGTCCTGGAGGAATTCAGGATCAGATTGAATGAGTAACATGGTTCGAGGGCTGAGATTTGGACAGTGGTGTGGACGGACCCATGATCGGAAGGGAATTCGAAAGATACTGTAGGGAGGTTAGGTGAGTAGACGTCTACGGATTTTAGGAAAAAATCTATTTTTGATTTAGTAGTATTGGAGATACGTGTTGGCTGTAATGGACAGTCCGCATAGATATATGGATGGAGTTGAAGGAGTGCTAGAAGTTAGCAACCGTATTTATTGCACTTAGTGTCGTTAAATAAAGTATGCCGAGTATTCCAGTCTCCTCCTATTATGAAAGGTGCAGGTAGAGACTGTTTATTTTAATTGCCGCGTACTCAATATTATTTATATTGGTGAACCTAATTTCGGAAAATTGGAATTTCTTGTGTATTAGAATTCCAGTACCTCCACGAGGTCCAGTGGTTCGTGGATTAGAAACAAATGTATAATTCGGGATAGATACTCGGGAGTTTGGTTTAAGCCACGTTTCTGAGAGGAGGAGGATATCTGGAGAAAACTTGTCAACGAACAATCGGAGGTGTTGCCTGCGAATATTGGTATATATGGAGTCTGCGTTGAGGGAAATTATGGTTAAATTAGCCATTAAGGGAGAGGATATGTGAAGTTATAAGGGATAAAATCTGACCTTTTCTTTTTCTATTTCTGAGCTGTTCTTCAACGCGGGCAGCATCTTCTGTAAGCTACTTATGTATCCTGTGATGTCCAGATTAAGATCGTTACTGTTGGATTGGTGATTTCTTGTCATGTTGTGAGAATCCTTGACAACCATAGCGTATGACATTCCTGGACTTGTAGGATATGTTGATTGAGGTGATGCTGTTTTGGTTGGTGAAGGTTTGCTCGTTGCCATGGGTGTTGTTCACCTTTGTAGAATCCTTAGCTTATGAGGACATTGCGAGAAGTTGGCAGGGTGGGGTCTTCCGCAGCTACAGCATGCCACTGTGATTTTCTTCGTTGTAATGGATCCATCGGGGTTTGTTCTTTGAATTGTTCCTGGTTCCATCCCGGGCGGGCTGACCTTACATTCTCCAGGTTGATGTTGCTCTGCACACTTTACGCAACCTACGCTTAGATGACATGCGGCCGCCAAATGTCCTGAACTTTGGCATCTTTTGCAATGAAGGACGTTTTGTTTATGTGGTTCCTCAATCGCAATTTTATGCGGGAATAAATATTTTATTTGTTTGAGCCGGGTGACATCAGTTGGAGGAATTTGTATGATACGTAAATGCGGAGTCTTGTTAGTCCACATGTATGGTGTTTGGAAGTAGTCCAACCTATTTATTTTCAGTTCCGGACAGATCCTGAATATTTCTGCTGCAAGTTCCTCATTACTCCACGCTGGATTAATATGTCTTAAGATGAAAGTCGCTGGTTTCAACTGTCCATGTTGAAAAGTGAAAAATTCAAGCTTATGTTGCGCAAGTTTTTATGCCGCCTTGTTGTGATCCATTAAAGTTGTTGTTGTGATGGAAGTCGAAGCTCCTCTTGTGCTTGTGGTGAAATTGGGGTGGCCTAAGGTACTTTCGAGCATTCTAATTAGTTCTTTGATGTTTGTTATATTTTTAATATAGATGGGTGGTGGTCTTGTATTTTTGGCGTGCGTGTTAGGCATTTGATTCCCGGCTGTCTTCTTTTGTTGGGGAGTTGGTGTTTCGGGGGACGATAATTGTTGCTTTGGAGATGACGGGGCTAGTCCGGGGTGTTGAGCAGGCGTTTCTTCCATGCAGTTGCGGAGGATAATGTTAAAGGTACCTGAGAGTAGATCGTGGAACAAGAGAATATCGGCTTAAGTATGGTGTTCTTACATTCTGTCAAATGTCTACTAGAAATTTCTTATTTAAAGCTCCCATATACGCATGTTGTCAAATATATTTTCGCCAATAAGTTGGCATCATTGTGAAACATAATGACGTCAAATTTGAGCGCTCTATGTCAATTAGTTTGCTTATAGCTGCCGATTTTGGCTTATCTGAAGTGGGTTTTTCGATTTTTATAATGGATAGTTCGGTTGAGCAGAGTTTGTATTCGATTTTGTGTTCCCAACGGAATTTCTTGTGCGGAATCGTTGAAAATGTTGGGGAGATTCTCATCCAGAGACCCTACGTTTATTACGTGTTTTTCTTGAAGTTTTTTCTCAAAGAGCGAACCAAATATCTATGTCAAATTTTGTACACATACCTATTAAGTATTTAGGTATACATAAATATTTTTTTAGTGAAAATATTAAAAACTGGCAATTTAGTAGATAGCGACGATTCAAAAAAAGGATATCCAATCGGTATCCATCGTAGTGCTGTTTGCAATCGTCTGTAATCATACAACAAAAAGTTTTTTGAAATTATACAATATTTGTTGGAGTCTGAATTCTATTTTCAAGAAAAAATAATCGAAAATAAACAAAATGTCGGACGTGCAACTTCGTATGTTTTTGTTTTTGTCTTTAACGTTGAATAGAAAAAAAATTATGCAAAAATCATCCAGATTTAGGTTCAGAGATCCAATAATTTTAATTTTCCTTAAAATAAAAAAAAAAGCCGGTCCATCGAGTAGTTTGTGAGATATCACGGAGACCAATGCGAAAAACACGGTTTCGAGAAAAACGCATTTAATGTTTTGGTAACATTTTTTTTTTTTAGTGAAAATTCACCTTTTTTGCTGTAAGGTTTTTTAGTTTTGGGGTATTGGGGATTTATTCAACACAAAATGCTATATGAGGGTGGGGTGAAGAGTTTCCGGCCTGAAGTACGGATGTACTATGTACTATGTCTCATTAGTGTGTAAACATTTTCAGGTCGATTGCTCTATTAGTATACATTTGAAAGCCTAGTGAACAAGACGCCTCGAAGTAAAAACATAAACGACCTCACTTGACGTCGTTATGCTGTAACTTTTTTATAAAATTATGGTGTACAAATAAGTTTCCGCCGTCTGGCAAAAGACGCCCTCACCAGAAAATTATGTACAAATTGTACGTAATATTGTAAGTCTGAAGACGTGATAATGACATAACCTCAAAATATTAGTGACTTTGTATCAGCTTTACATAATTCTTTTCGTGCAAAAATGTCTAGTTTTGTGCCAAATAAGAGTCATTTGCGGGTACTTTTGGGTTACTTGTTTAATTTGAAGAAATCTGCCGCGGAGGCGCATCGACTGCTTGTAGAAGCATATGGTGAGGCTGCTTTGAGTGAGAGAAGTTGTCGTGAGTGGTTTCAAAAGTTAAAAAACGGCGAGTTTGACGCGAAAGACAAAGACCGAGAAAGCTCCCAAAAGAACAGTATGGTGTTATAAGAGAGCCCATTGGGAAGGTCTGAACGGCTTTTTTGGGAAGTTAAATTGGTCGTTATTTTTCCTAAATAACGATGTTGACTCTATGGCGAACACATTGACAGATACGATTATGCTTGGCATGCGAACCTTTCTTCCACACAGAGAAAAGAGTGTCACACCCAAGAGATATATGTGGTTCGATTCCGGGTGCATAGAAGCGATTAAGGCTAAAGAGTTGAGCTTCCGGTTGTATAAATCAAACAATATTGAGGAAAACCGGAAAAGATTTAAGAGAGCTAGAAATGACTGCAATTCGTAGATTCAACGCGCCAAGTTCATGCAAGACCAGAGAGTGGGACGAAAAATGCTACACTTTCCCACAGATAGTAGAAACTTCTGGGCATTTGTGAAGAACATCCAAAACTCGGTCTCTTCATCGAGTGAATTCGTGGGAAAGTGTTGATGAGGAATACCAGCATAGCATGCGCCCCGAGTCGTCTGTTACTGGTAACTTTCTTCTTAGAATTTACCGCTCTTTCGAATGGTATATACCCAGTCCGGTCATATTACCAATTTCAACACGAATTACGTATAAAACGTGTTACCTCCAAATCCTCATCATTGGGGTCGCCCCAGAATAATCAAATTCACTTAACGTAAAATTTCCCCGTGTTTATTAAGTCGTGTTTAATTAGCTCCCCAAATTATAGTGAAGGAATACAAATGACTAGTGTAACTCGTTGAGGACCCAGGCGTTAGTCGTTCACATCCAGCGTTAGTCTAACAAATCATGCGTATATTTTTTATGTATGTATTTTTATTCGGTCGTTGTTCAACTAAACTTGGTCTATGTACTCTATATTTTCAAACATATTTATGACGATATTTATCGCCAGAAAGTGTATAACAATTCAATTTGAAAATAAAATTTCGACATACAAATATACACAAACAAACCACGCGACGGGGTATGTTCTGTGTGATCATGTGATCCACGTCATTGTAACATTCAAGCATTCAAGACCTCCCCCCACTCTTTCTCCCTCTCACCAACCTTTCCACTTCCTCTTTCTCTCTTTCTCTCTTTTCCTCTGCCTCTCCTTCTCCCTATCTACCCCCCACTCTCTCTCCTCTTATATTTATTACACTCGCTCTCTCTCTCTTTCTGTTTCTCCCACGTTTTTCGTTCGTGCTCCGCTTTAAGGTTAAGTATAATTTAAAATGGGCTCCTCGATAGTATAGTGGTTAGTATACCCGCCTGTCACCTGGGAGACCGGGGTTCGATTCCCCGTCGGGGAGCCCCTGGCGCAAGACTAATGACCTTGCCCAGAAAAAAAAAATCATTATGGAAAATTTAACAAGCCCCAGGACTTGCTAAATAAGGCCAAGACCGGTTCCCGGTTGTAGTGCCGATGATGATGATGATGATGATAATTTAAAATCCCCATTTGTAAAAAAAATGCGATGGTGTGAAAAAAGTCTTTGATAAGTTAAAATCTGTAAATGGATAGGGTTAGTACGGAACAATTGCTAAATAAACTTTTAGAGTTGTGACACCATTGTTGTTTTCTTCCTTCATATTGTAGCGAGCTTAGGGTTCGCTGGATTAATTATTTTTGAATAAATAAGAGCCGTTAAATTGATTTTTGAATTAATATAACACTTTATTAGTCCGTAATAACAATCGTTACTTTTACCGTACACAACGATTTCTTTTCTTATCGCTTCCGTACTTATCGCGTATTTCACTGCTTACTTCTTACTTATGACTCCTTACTACCGCACTTATCGCTTGCTTCACTTTCTACTTTTTACTCATCTGCAATCGCTTGTTTCACTTTCTACTTCATACTCATCGCTATGCTCTGTGTGCGGCGTATTTATACTGTTTCAGCGTTTCACTTCCGTCCGTTCCATTGCCTTGAATGTTCTACTGTTCCTAGTCTTCAGTTTTCCATTACTTTATAGAATATTCTAGTACTCTGTTTCGGACTCTCTAGAATATTCTTGTACGGATTGTCATATGCGTCACAATATGTTAAGAAAAATAGGGGTTAAATTATGTCTGAAATATGAGGGTTGTGTTGGATTTAATTAAACTAAAGAAAAGTCAAAATTAAATCAATTATGGGCTCCTAGTCAAAAGCACTTTTAAAGTCAACTGTTGGGTAAACCGGGCGTGCTGCCGGTACCCAGCAATATTTAATTAGGTAGTTACCGTAATTAGGTACTTACCTCCGGGTAATAGATCTCTTTGCTTTTGGTTATATTATTTTATTTAATGCGGACTGCCTGGTGGTCACTCGCTAACTGCTCGGTGGTCGTATACTATTTAGCTGCCGGTTATTGACTGCCCCGAAACCAATTTTTTTTTTTCAAAACTGTATTTATTTGACCAAAAATTAATAGTTACAATAAGTAATACCGCTAACTTATGATAGATTGGTTACATAATAAGTGTTTACATGCTATTTGTCAACATTTTTCAAACAATTCTTTTTAGATGTGCTTAAGATTTAATGTGACTTATATATATTGTTAATTTTGTTTTTCCTGGAAAAGGTCAGAAAAAACCAGGAACTCTGTTTATTTTAACTTAGCCTACTTAAAATTACTTAATATAACTTAATCTAACTAAATCTAATCTTATTTACAATTTACAATATTTGATACTGCAATGATAGTGACAATTTGAAATTGACTTAAAAAGAATATTTACAATTTTTAGTTATGGATGTGGGATTTCTTGTTGTGATTGAGGATAGTAAGGGATAGGATCAGGTAAGCTCTTGAAGGAGGGGAGAGCCACTCGATTCTGTGTTAAAAGTAAGAATCTTGGAGAATGGTTGGATGTTGCTATATTTGAAATGATTGGGTGCCAGTTCGGTGTTGTGGTACACGATCTCGTTTAGATCGTTAACCAGTCTGCCTGAGGTGAAGAGAGTCCTGATTTGGAGACAATTACAGTAGTGAGCTCCCGTATTGGAGGAGGGTGATGGTAACAGGTCAATTGAAAAGTCCCCGGCCTGACACATAGATGGCGGCACTAGAATTAAATCCATATGATTTGTAGTCAGCCCTAACCTTCAAAAGACGCGTGTGTAAATTTGACAGATGTCGGATCATTAGTTTGTGAATTATAGTATTTTGAGTGAAGCATTTTCTGTTATTGTGAAAAAAATGGATAAAAAGGAATTTCGCGTGTTGATAAAATATTGCTTTTTGAAGGGAAAAAATACAGTTGAAGCAAAAACTTGGCTTGATGACGAGTTTCCAGACACCGCCCCAGGAAAATCAACCATCAAGGATTGGTATGCTAAGTTTAGACGTGGTGAAATGAGCACCGAAGACGGTGAACGCAGTGGACGCCCAAAAGAGGTTGTTACCGACGAAAACATTAGAAAAATCCACAAAATGATTTTGAATGACCGTAAATTGAAATTGAATGAAATAGCAGGCACTCTAAAGATATCAACTGAACGTGTACATCATATCATTCGCGAATATTTGGGTATGAGAAAGCTCTGTGCAAAGTGGGTGCCGCGCGAGCTCACTTTTGACCAAAAACAACGACGAGTTGATTATTCGGAGCAGTGTTTGGAGATTATCAAGCGTAATAAACCCGAGTTTTTGCGTCGATATGTGACAATGGATGAAACATGGCTCCATTATTTCACTCCAAAGTCCAATCGACAGTCATCTGAGTGGACTGCACACGATGAACCCGCCCCAAAGCGTGGAAAAACGCAACAGTCGGCTGGCAAGGTTATGGCGTCTGTATTTTAGGATACGCGCGGAATAATTTTCATTGACTATCTTGAAAAAGGAAGGACCATCAACAGCGACTTATTACACAGCGTTATTGGACCGTTTGAAGGACGAAATCGCCGAAAAACGACCGCATTTGAAGAAAAAGAAAGTGCTGCTTCACCAAGACAATGCACCGTGTCACAAGTCAATGAAAACGATGGCAAAAATCCATGAATTGGGCTTCGAATTGCTTCCGCATCCACCGTATTCTCCAGATCTGGCCCCCGGCGACTATTTCCTGTTCTCAGATCGCAAAAGAATGCTCGCTGGGAGGAAATTTTCGTCGAATGAAGAGGTGATCGCCGAAACTGAGGCCTATTTTGAGTTGCTTCACTCAAAATACTATAATTCACAAACTAATGATCCGACATCTGTCAAATTTATACACGCGTCTTTTGAAGGTTAGGGCTAACTACAAATCATAAGGATTTAATTCTAGTGCCGCCATCTATGTGCCAGGCCGGGGACTTTTCAATTGACCCGTTAGGTCGGTTATTATCGGGTTAGGATTGTTAGGAAGGTTTTCTAAGAAATTTATCGACAGTTCTAAGATCCGTCTATCCAGTCGTTCGATGCCTGCGGTGTTGTAAAGGTCGTTGTTACAATGATATCTATATGAGTTGGTTTTGCGGTGTAAGCCAGTGATAAACCGGAAACATTTTCGTTCAAACACTCGTAATTTCTACATTTGGGAGGGTGAGATGTGGTACCATAATGGGCAGGCGTATGTAAGAGTAGAGTAGAGTAAGAGTAGTACACCCGCCTGTCACCTGGGAGACCGGGGTTCGATTCCCCGTCGGGGAGCCCCTGGCGCAAGACTAATGACCTTGCCCAAAAAAAATAAATCATTATGGAAAATTTAACAAGCCTCAGGACTTGCTAAATAAGGCCAAGACCGGTTCCCGGTTGTAGTGCCGATGATGATGATGATGATGTATGTAAGAGTAGGTCTGATTATCTGTTTGTAGATGAGCTGTTTGACCTTAAGAGAGAGGCATTTAGGTTTCCATAACACTCGTCTGCACAGGTTAAGCTGTATTGAGGCTTTTTGAAGAGAATTTTTGATGTGGGTTGAGAATGACCAGTTGTTGGAAAGGGTTACTCCCAAATATTTTAGGGTTTTGGAAGGTTTTATGAGGGTGTTATTAAAATTTAGTTTAATTTTGTTGTGGCAACGTTTAGTGTTGTTTGTGCAGTGAGCGTTTTTGCCCTTAAACACTGTTAGCTGGGTTTTGGTTGGGTTAAGGCGAATTTTGCATTTGTTAAAGTATGCTGAGGTGAGCGGGAGGAAGTTGTTAACGCGGTTTCTTGCCGCTTTGACAAATCTACTGCTAGAGTAGATTAAAGTATCGTCAGCATAATTTAGCATTACAACACTAGGTGGAGGTTGGGGAATATCGGAAGTATATAGAAGATATAAAAGTGGTCCGAGAATGGATCCTTGGGGAACTCCCGCAGTTATGTTGTGAGTTTGTGAGAGGAAAGAATTTATTCTGACCATGAATTTCCTCCCAGAAAGATAAGATGGTAGGAGCTTTGTGATGTTGGAACTCAGACCAAATAAGCAGTGCAGCTTATAAAGAAATCCTGAGATCCAGACACAATCAAATGCTTTGGAGATATCGAGAGATATGCATACGGTAGGGCATTGGTTTTCTAGACCAGTTGCGACATCGTGTGTAAGTTTTAGTAGCGCATGGCAAGTAGAGTGTCGCTCACGAAAGCCAAACTGAGAATTAGGGATAAGAGCGTTATCACTGGCAAACGAGAGAAGGTTTTTGCAGATCTTACATTCCAAAATTTTGCTTAGGGTGTTCAATAAAGATATCGGACGACATGGAGGTGTTATTGGAACTGCCGGACTTTTTAACGGGAATTACTACCGCAATTTTCCAGTTCTCTGGGAAATGTGAAGCATTTATGATATGGTTCAGAAGGACTAGAATGGGAAGTCGATTTGGCGGGTGAAGTCCATCTATACCGGTAGATTTTTTATTGGGTCGTGATTTTATGAACTTGATGAGTTCATCTGTGGTTAAAAATGTGGTGGTGTCTGAAGGTTGTGACGCCTTGTTTGTGTCGTTAAATTCTCCGATGAAAGGAGTATAAGATGCGGGTAATCTGTGTGAAATATATTCGTTGATAGTATTTCGAAAATTAGGGACTGAAAGGAATCATTTTGTTGATGGATCTTTGAGAAGCGGTCAGCGAGGCAATTGGCTATGTCCGTGTCGGATTGGCTAAGATTGTTGTTGAGTGGGTTGATAAGGTGATCGATTCGTGGTTTAAACTTTCGACCAGTTAGTCGGTTGATGTTTTTGAAGAGATCACGATTGGGTTTAATATTGTTAAGTGTCGAGGTATAAGTCTGATCCGCGAACTTTTTTAAATGTTCATTTATTAATGTGGTCAGGAGTTGGATCTGACTTTTAATAAAGGGACAGAATCTTATATGAAGTTTTCGGCGGAGTTGTTTTTTGAAACGCAGCAATTTAATTAGGATGCTGGGTAAAGGTTTTCCTAGATGATTATGAGGGATGTTGGTGGGTGTATTGCTGGTGAGGGCATCCTTGAGTGTCTGCTCAATTTTTAGTGCTGCTCGATCGATATCGGCAGGGATTGGCTTAGAAGATTCGGGGATTTGCAAGTTAGAAAACCTTGCGGCGACGTCTTTATTGACCTTTTTCCAGTTAGTCTTGGAGAAGTTCGGGACAGGACTGTGTGCGTAGAGCAGTTCGAAGGAGGGAACTTTGATCGAAGTGTGAACAGAACCATGATCACAGGGAAAGAGGAAGGATACTGTGGGGGGGCTCGTTGAGTAGACATCAGCCGACTTGAGAACGAAGTCAATCGTTGACCGCGTCGAGTTGGTGACACGAGTTGGCTGCAGTGGACTGTCGATATACGTATATGGGTGAGATGAGAGGAGGTCCAAAAGTTGGCAGCCGTATTTGTTATTCTTTATGTCGTTGAATGCTGTATGTCGCGCGTTCCAGTCTCCACCGATTATGAATGGTGCTTGGAGAGACTGTCTGATTATTTGAGATATGTCAGAGTCAGGGAAGTCTGGTTCTCGTGTTGGGTGGATGTAAACGGATGTTATTATGATTACTTTTTTGTTTTCACAAAAAAGTTTAACTGCCGTGTATTCAATATTGAAAACATTGGCGAACCTGATTTCGGTGAATTGCAGTTTGTTATTTATTAGGATGCCGGTACCTCCATGGGATCCAGTAGTTCTTGGGTTTGAAATAAATGTATAATTGGGGATGGACACTCGGGAGTTGGACTTAAGCCACGTTTCTGAGAGGAGAAGGATGTCTGGGGAGAAGGTTTTAACAAACAGCCGTAAGTGTTGCTTACGGATGTTGGAGTATATAGACTCTGCGTTGAGGGCGACTATAGTTAGTTCAGACATTGAGGGAAAGAATATGAGAGGTTAAAGTGAAAGAATCTGACCTTTTTTTTCGATATCCGACATATGCTTCAATGTAGGAAGCATAGTTTGTAGACTCTTGATGTAGCCCATGATGTCCAGGTTGAGGCCAATGGAGTTGTGGTTGTTTGACGTCGGCGTGTTTTGATTGTTCTTGATGACATCCGCATATGATGCTCCTGGCCTTGTAGGTTGTGGTAATGTGTTCTGCGATGTGGATTTGGTCGGTGCGGATTTGTTGGTTGTTGCTGGTTTTGTTCTTCTTTGGAGAATTCTCAGTTTATGAGGGCACTGGGAGAAATTGGCTGGATGTGGGCCTCCGCAGTTACAGCACGTTACAGCGATTTTCTTAGTAGTAATGGATACATCGGAGTTTGTGGTTTGGATTTTTTCTGGTTCCATACCTTTTGGATTGACCTTACATTCTCCTGGTTGATGTTCTTCGGCACATCTGCCGCATCGTATATTTAGGTGGCAAGCCACCGCCTTGGCATCTCTTGCAATGGAGGATACTTTGTTTATGAGGCTCCTCGAAGCTGATTTTGTGCGTAAACAAGTACTTAATTTGTTTGAGCTTGTTGGTGTCTTCATTTGGAGCGATTTGGATAATCCGTAGGTTCCTTAAGTTATTTTCCCGCATGCACGGAGATTGAAAATAGTCCAGCCTGTGGATTTTCAGCTCTGGGCAATCCTGATGATCTCCGACGCTAGCACTTCGTTGGTCCAAGTTGGGTCAATGTGCCTAATGCTGAACGTTGTTGGTTTGAGCTGATGGTGTTGGAAGGTGAAAAATTGGTGTTGAAGTTCCGCAAGTTTTCTAACGGCTTTCTCGTAATCAACCAGAGTTGTTGTTGCAATGGAGACAGAGGAGCCTTTAGTGTTTGTGGTGAAGTTGCGGTGTCCTAGGGCATTTTCTACTATTAGAATTATTCTCTTTATATTGGTCACATTTTTTATGTATATTGGTGGCGGTCTAACATTTTTGTGCTGGGCAGGCAGGGGACTCGGTGCTGGCTTGGCTTGTTTGGTGGATTCTTTATGGGCTGATGATAGTTGTTTGGGTGGAGATGTTTTATGGTTTGAGCTGGGAGAAGGCGTCATCTCCATACTGGCATCCTCGCTGTTTTGGGTGGGATGCTTTTGGGAGTGAATTTTACTCCTAGAGTTGTTTCACCTGTGTTGTAAGCTGTTGGATGTATTCCACGGCTTCGTGGAACTTTTCTTCGTAGTCAATGTGTGTTTTTGCTTGATTTTCCATTTTTGTGGTCTTCTTTGATGGGTTTTGAAGAGCTTCAATGGCTCTTCTCTTCCGTTCCAATAAATATTCCCGGGTAGCGCTCGGATCGTTGTCTGGCATCTGTGAAGACAGATTTCGACTACGGCATCCAGCGAAAATTACACGTGTTTGCTCGTGTTTGTATAGTTTTTTTTTTTTTTTTTTTTTTTTTTTTTTTTGTAATTACTTGTCGCAATTTATCACACAAGATTCGATGTGAACGCGATCGATTGTCGACGACTTAACGTCTACGGATTCAATTTTTATCTTTCCATTTTCGTCAACGAGCACACGATGAATACGTCTGTCTGCATCAACGATCGGCGAGTGCCCCGAAACCAGGATGAGCGGCCCCTTTTATATTATGGCCAATCGAGAATTGCACACAGTTATACATTTATTAAATGAGCACAAACCCGATCTTTGTGCTAATAAATAGGTTGGTAGTTAGGTCAATGTGCGACAGATTAGGTTTAGAGTTAGTCTGTTGCACATGCGATCCTCTCGGAGGGGAATGTATGTAGGATAGAAAAGGTAAGTATGGATAAAGCTAAGTATGGATAAATGGAAGTGGGTATTCGGGATAGGTGGTAGGTAGAGGCGTTGTGATTTCGAATCACAACACAACTCACTTATAGGCTTCTAATTTTACTCAAAGTTCCCCACAATCAACCATGATAATTATTTCTTCCTTGTTTTACAGGTGGGCCAATTTGAACCTAATCCAGTTTTTGATAAATACTTCAACGAACTTAAGAATTACAAAGGCAAGACGCATAAAAAGGAGTAGGAGCTTGGCACAAAAAGATGATTCGAAACATTTTTCATCTTATGTGGATTTGTAATTTATTTGGCATAGCGGGGATTTTTGGAAAACAATGGCTAATAAATAAATATGTAATAAATCTAAAAATAATGCTGGATTCCGTAGCTTGACATGCACGACTTTACAAAAAGAAAGCAGATAATGACAATTTATTATTACCAATATGCAAAAAATACGAACAATAATTAATGGGAATAAATACAATAAATATAAGAAATAAATCTAATAAATGAATATAATCAATAAATATAATAATGCCCTTTGGATAAAAGGGATATATGGTAACATTATTAGAATGAATCCTTTTGTTTAAAGTTTAAAAGCGTATTGTAATTATTTTCTTAATAAAATGTATCTTATTATTCACTAAAAGTCTGTTTTAAAATGAAAATATCATTGTGGTTGATTTTGACCTGCAGCTAAAAAAAGTTGTGGACCCCCGACATTCTTATGTCTCTTTTTCAGATATCGTAACCTGTCTAAGTCCAGTCTTCGAAACGTTTTTTTAGTTATTTTAGTTAATTTTAAACCACATTTATTTTCCTTATTCTTTTTACATATTATGTATGATATTAGGGGTAAATGTTAAACCCGGTTTTACAATTACAGTCCTTAAATTAATTTACTGCCTCTACGCGAGCTCTCTAAATTATACAGTATAAATTGAGTTTTATTTATGCCTTTCGGCGTACTTTTTTTTTGTTTTTTCTTATATATATATGAACATTAAATAGGTAATATATTAGAGGGACTCCGCGTTTACATCTATATGTATAATTTTTTTATTTTTTGATTTATTATTATTATTTTTTTTTTATGTAACAAAAAAAAACTTCAAAACGAAACGAAAAGGTAAAAGGGACAAGCGGAAGGAGAGCGTTGCACTTGAGAGGCATACTATATCTGAGGAAGAGCAGTCCTCTCCTCGTTGAGAAGTCACCACCTTTTGGGAGATGTTTGATCTTTAGCTGATTTATCTCTTTCACTGATCGCCGTACTACAACGCAGGCGGTCTGGGACATTGCAGATATCACTATCATGGAGAATTCGTTTGTCCCTGGCACCACGGAGAGTGTGGTAAATAATCGGGACTCCATGCACGTCTTGGATAAGGCCTTTTTAAACCAAGAAAGGGAAAGCTTCTGGGGGGATTAACCCCATTCTGGAGCGTATTCTCCAGATCCATATCGTTGGGATAGAATGCTTCCGAAATAAGTACGAAATTATTTTGACTCTGGGGTCAAGAAGACTACTCCGGAATAGACTTCTTGTCATAGAATATGCGTTTTTAGCTGCGGAGTGGGAAATGTCAAAATATAAATACTGGTGTAGCCAGATTCCAAGGTATCTAACTACACTTTTCACTTGGAGTGGAAGGTTATTGTTACCTACAATAGAAAAGTGTTTCCAGTTGTATTTTGTATCCCTCGAGGCCCTGGATAGGGGCGTTCTGAAAAGGATAGTCGCGGTTTTCTGGAAATTAATATTTAATTTCCAGTCGTCGCAAAAATGTTTTATTTTATTGAAGTCATCTTGAAGGTGCCTGATGATGACGTCTATTTTTCCTCCTGTTTTGTACACCACTATGTCATCGGCGTACGCAATGGCGTTTTCGAGAGAACTCACTAGATCACTAGTGTAAATATTGAATAGAATGGGAGAATTCACAGCTCTCTGGTGTAAGCCATTTTTAATTTGGAAGGTCTTGTTGGATAGTATGTCCCCCCATTTCACCACAAAATGTTTATCCATTATCATATCAAAAATGATGTATAGCAGATATTGCGGCATACCCAGGTTTGTTAACTTATAGACAAGTCCTTCTAACCATACGGTGTCGAAAGCCTTTTCAAAGTCAACCAAGTAGGCGCCTGTACATTGTCGCTTTGCCTTGTTCCACTGTATATCGGAAACAAGTTTCGTTGCTGCATGAACTGTATCATGTCGCGCTCGAAAGCCAAACTGGTTGTTGGGGATGATATCGTTTTCATCACACCAACCTATCAGTGCTTTGTTTATATTTTTTTTCGAAGACCTTGCTGATGTTGGAAAGCAAGCTAATCGAGCGGAGATTGGCTGGATTGCTCTTCTCCTTACCCTTTTTGAGGATAGGGTGGACTACTGTGGTCTTCCAATGGGCTGGATAGTGTGCATTGTTTATAGCGTTGTTAAACAAAGTAGTGTATATGTTCACTGCTTCGCAAGGCAAGTGTCTTAGAACCACATTTGGAATGCTATCTATTCCAGATGATGTCTTATTTTTTATTGATTTAAGTGTGTTTCTAAGTTCATCCTTGCGCACAAACATATTTGTATTTTCATTTCTGACGGGAGAATCCGCTCTATTATTTTCGCCGAATGTGATGAAATTACGGTTTTCGGAACGCCAGTTGTGAAGTTGATTGCGCAGCGAGCAATGTCTTTGACGGGCACTGCTTTCAATTTCAGTGTTAGCATGAACTGATTCGTTAACTCTTTACACTGCTTCGAAACAGGTTCCAATTGAATTCGCTTTCTTTTGCGGATCTTCGACTATTATTACTTCATCATTGGAGTTGATGTGCGCTAGGGTGAGTCCTGCGTTCAGCATTATCTGACAATTCTTGGGAGTCCGTGGAATTCGGAGACAGGGAATGTCATTGTGATCTTTTCTTCGACATATTTTCTTGATTTGTGAGAACATGTTCGGTCCGTTTGCTTGAACAGCTCGAATTCTGTTGCTCCACTCCTCCTTTATTACTCGGTAATTATCCCGGATCAGTTTTTGAAGATTTCCAATCAAGGACTTGATTGTTTTGATTTCAATGCTATTTGGGTCACTGAACTGCCTATAGCACAATTTCAGCTTTGATAGCAGGGTGCTCTTTTGCCTATACAAAGCATCGATAATTTCATTTCTGTATCGGAGGGTATAGCCATCCATATGAGCTCTTAGCGGATTTTTTAGAGTCGAATGTCAATGTGTTCTGCCGAACACTGTTCACCAACAAAACACGGAGAGAATCCAGCACATAAATAAAACACTGTTAAATTGGTTTCGGAGGCGTTTATTTATTTTTTTGCTTTGAAATTTATTTTGGTAAATCAATTAAAACGGATTTGAAAATAATAGACAATCTTTTTTAAACAAAACAACATTCCACGTCTTATCTTCACGGATTACCGTTACACCAGTGGCTCGTCTTTCTTTTACGAATCAGGCACTACTTTTCATTTTGTCTTTGTAGCTAATTTTTTTTTTTTTTGATTACACACGCGCGCATTGACCTCCTCGTAGGGTTCTCTATTGGACTTGCGTTCGGTGTTCTTCACTATTTGCTTGTGTATTGTGTGTGTGCATCTATTAGAAGCGCCACAATATTCCCTTCTCAGTAACTTTGTTACGATCAAATTCGTGTACAAATGACGAAGCGAGGAACGAGCGAGCGAGAGAACGTCGGAGCAGGCGAGAGTGCCGGTGCTCTATGCGGAAGTTGTGATCGTAGTGGTAAAGTTCTTTTTACTATGGGAATGTGTGTGTGTGTGTGTGTGTGTGTGTACAGATCACGTCGAGTTTGTTGCGTTAAGCAAGGATAGTGAAGAAGGTGAATTGAACACACGACGATACGGGTGAGAAGCGAAGCAATGAAGTTTCAGGCTACTGGCCGCGTGTACGAATTCGATTCCTAAACTCAAGTACACTCAGCTGATGTGGATTATACTATGTTATCGCAATGGTATACGGCCCTGATGCATTTGTCTTATTCGATTTTCGTTCGGTGTTCTTCACTATTTGCTTGTGTATTGTGTGTGTATCTGTAAGAAACGCCACAAGCTACTTTGGGGATGGAACGATTCATTGTGTTAGTAACAATATCGTTCATAGTTAGGAGGTAATGATCGATTTCATCATTACGAAGGTTTCTATTAGTCGGTGGTTCTATTCCAATGTTGCGACCAATGTGCTTTTCGGAAATCGAGGGAGTGTATCTGGTCGTACTGCTCAGGTAGATAGTGCTCATTTGGCACATGTATTAAGGCTCCGAGTCCGTAATGATCGCTACCGTACTCAATTGTGCGAAGACAATTTCGAGTAGTTACCTCGGTATCTGGGAATTCGATCATCTGTCATAAGTAAATCCAGGAAGGAGTTACCTCTTGGATAAGATGGTGTACTTGTAGCCTACAATTCTAGTTTATGCTCTGTCGCATTTGTTTGCCACCAATCAAACAAGGCTTTGCCTCTGGTGTTCGAGGTCAGATTGCCCCAGGCGCTGTGCCTGGCGTTAAAATCGCCCGCCATTAAAATTTAATTGTTTTCCGAATCTAACTTGAGACTTCGGAAAAGCGTATCGATTTCACTGATAAATTGGGTACACTGAACAGAGGAATATCTATAATGCATGCCTGAAATTTGTGTACTTCCGTATTGTGAACGACCTTGTGGTGAAGACCTTTCTTAACTAAGATAGCGACCCCACCCCCTCGAGTATAGTGTGGTCGATCTCGTCTAATTATGTTATAATTTGTGTAACCCGATTTCTGCCCTTGGTTGAGCTTAGTTTCGCTGGCCAAGAGCACATCTGGGCTTTCGGCTTGGAGCAGATTGCCTAAATTATCCCTTCTTTCAATGTGGATTAGTGAATTTACATTCACAGCAATAATTTTTAGGTTTAGTTCAGACGGAGGGTTGAAGATTTTGATGTGGAGAGTTATTTGAGAACAGGGTTGAATAGAGAGAATCTATTCGTGCTCTTTGTCTTTTGAAATACGGCAAATTGTCCTTGCATGGTTAATAACATTAATATTATTTCTAAATGTGCCTCTGGCGGAGGCATTCTTCCATTACTATATATATGTTCCATGGATGCTGGTTGCTTAGGAGCACCGGCCATTTGCGCATATGACACATAAGGAGCCACGAAATTGTTGTAAGAACGAGTTTTCATTTTTTTCTCTTCTTCAACTTGTTTCTTTTTGGATTCCAATTTTAATTTCATTTGTAGAAATTTAGGATATCCTCTAAAAATTGCAGTGTGACCTGCATTTTTACAGAGGACATAGGACAGTGTACGTGTAGTACTCGCCTTTTGTCCTACCCAAAGCAGTCATTACTTTGCGATAACCTTCAATATCATCGCACACTAATTTTATTTTAGAATAATTTTTTTTTTTTATGTTTTGAAATTTTTGCAAGTTAACTCATCTAATTTTATAACGTCCTTTGTTTCCATGGACGTAAATATTATAGGCGGCGCCTTTTCCTTTTTGTTGGTTACGTTGTGTTGATTCTTTTGCTGCTGCTGCATCTCCTTTGTTTGCTACTTTCCTTTTAAATTTTCTTCTGTATTTGCCTTGCGCCGCTTTGTTATAAGACTCGGCTGCCTCTCAAGTTGGCTCCGTGTCATCGTTGTCAGGTCTGGTTGGCCCTTTTTCATGAAAGGTGACGAACTCTTTAGCACTTTAAGTGTCGTTTCCACAATTTTTTTTTAAAACAACCGCTCTCAGTGGCGGCCACAGTGTATAATCCACACTTGCACACTTGCACTCGCGCGACGAATTTTTTTTTCTTTTCTTTTTCTTTCCTCTGTTGCCAGATATACGTCTCTTCTCTTTGACGTGCCGGTGATGACTGGGTTCGACGTTTTAATTTAGACTACGATTCTAGCTTCATTAGAAAATGGGCAATAGCCTCAAGCAACTTGAAGTATCAAAAATGCTGGTGCAAACCTCCACCCAAACAGCGACATTAAGAAGCATGCATCGAATTGGCTGAAATACACATCCAACACAGAGAAATGCGGTCTGATGTGATGTTCAGTGATGAGAAAAAAAATTTAATCTGCACGGTCCGGACGGTTTCAAGTACTATTATTGGTATGATCTCAGGGAAAGAACGAAAAATATGTCACGCAGGCCTTTAGGATGTTAAGATTACTTACCTCTGTATAAGATCTCCACCGTGGAGATCCTACTGGTTGGAGATGTAAGGAGGAAGATTATACCGGTTTGAGATGCGAGGAGGAGGTTTCTTCCGCCTCGCTGTGGCGAGATAAACACTAACAACGTTTTCGGTTTGATCTTTTGTTTATTATTTTGTTTTGCTTAACGGGGGAAGTCCTTGTAAACGACGTTTTTTTTTCAATAATTTTGTACAAAACAATGAAAGCATTTATTGTAATTTCTGAAGTTACATATTATAATCGATGTTAAAATGTGAACGAACAAAATGTTTTATGAATAAAACAAAAACAAAATGGCGACGCTACAGCTGACCAAACTTGACTCTTCTGATTTGCGCCGTGCAACACCCAGGTCCTTGCAGTTATCTGAAATCAACGAACAAAATATTTTCCATTAAAATATGAAATTCTTCTTTGCATGGAATTCAAAATAACAAGAAAAAGTGAAAAATAAAAATTTGAGGACAAAAAGAAAAAAAAAACATTTTTTTTCATAAACAAATTGTTAAAAAGAGTACCTTATATTACAATTTTTTAAATTTTAGGATCATGCAGAGGCCAATAAGTTAAAGAATATGACTGTAAAATTCCAAGTCAATCGGTTCAAAACTTCGTGAGTTACGCTGCACGGCACAAATGTGTTTCCAGAAAAACGCCATTTATGTTTTCTTTCTTGAAGCGTTTTCAGTCAAACCTGCGATGCAACCATCCAGTAAATCGTCTCATGATAAATTCATATCGGAAGAATATTCTTTTGTATTACTGGGTATGGAGGGGCTGGATGTTCCCCAACTTTTCAAAAACGAAATTAGTAAACTTGTTTGGATTAGAAATTAAACGGTAGAGACCATAAAGAGCGTTCGATCGCTCACCTGCTATCGGTAGCTTTGCGCATCACTTTGGTGACTTTCTAGGGACATTAAGGAATTTTTTATGGGTCCCAAACTTTGGGAATACATTCTTCGGATGCTATATTAATTTTTAAAGCAAAAAAAAATGTTTACAGGAATTTATCCTTAACATTTTACTTAAAAGGCAAAAGGCCCGCTGCACTTATGCGAAGCCGCGACCTGCCACTTTTGCTAGGTTTGCTTAACTCTGAATTTAATCTTTTTGCAACCACTCCTTTTATATCCAAATTATTGGGGCAGAATTGCAAACGATGCAACTAATTCTTCTGACCCGAAGTGCAGGTCATTTACACGCAGTTCCGCTTAGTCGGCTTTGATCGCCGGCCAGCCACGAATGATTTGTTTTGAGTATTTATTTTGCTTAAATCGATTTTTCCACTTGATCGATCCACTTAAGTGCAGTGGCCCTCGTTCAAGCAATTGGATAGCGTGTAGCTTGGATAATGCGCGCCATTAGGTGCGCAGTTAACGAGGAATCGCATTGTGTGCGATATTATGTTAATTGAATTGAAATGAATTATGTTAATTGATTGTGGAATGGGGTTTATGTAGTTAATTGATTGTGGAATAGGGTTTACGTAGTTAATTGATTGTGGAATCAGGTTTATGTAGTAGGATACAACAAGAAGGTTGAGGAGTTATGGTGGGGGCAGCTTTCCTTGGAAATCTGAAATCAGAAATTGTTTTTATTTCTGGAAGAATGGACACCAAAAAGTACCATGATGTGTTGGAAGAACTTCTTCTTCCTTTAATAACCCTAACAGAGGACGAAAATGTCATATACGGACAACGACAGTGTGGTTGCAAGAGCATGGAATTAAACTTTTACGGTGGCCAGTTTAAGTCCAGACATAAACCCCATTGAGAACCTGTGGGAGATCCTGGCATGGGCAGTTTACGATCTGGACTTTTTTTACATTGACGCGCGCATCAAACGGTGATTTTGAAATACCTTCAAATGTCAGAGCACAGTGCGAATGGAAGGAGTTGTCTTTTTAGAGGCACTTTTTCTCCTGTATAAATCCTAAATTAGACGAGCGGTCGAATATTGCGGTCAAGTTTGGAGCTCTACTCCTAAGCATAGCCTCAACCTACTTGAGAGCATTCAGGGACGAGCGATCCGCCTGATCGGCGACTCGGCGCTGTCGTGTGTACTACAGTCGCTATCATATTGAAGGTGCGTAGTGGACCTCTGTCTGTTTTACAGATATTATCACGGGTACTGTTCTTCGGAGATTCGTGGTATTTAATGCATAATAAAAAGAGAACTGCGGTCCAATGGCGTAGATCCTCCGACTAATAGAAACCTTCGAAATGAGGAAATAGATCATTATTCAATTATTATCAACAATGCACTGTTCCATATCAAAAGCGGCTCACATGGAGGAGCACTTTGATAGATACAGAAACTCAACTATTGACGCCCTGTATAGACAAAAAAGTGCTCTGCTCTCCCAGCTGCAACTGCTCTACAGACAGTTGAGCGATCTTTATAGCCAGGAAATAAAGACAATTAAGTCATTGATTAAAAAGGTTCAAAAGCTGATCCGTGACAACTACAGATCTGTAATTAATGAAGAATAGAAACACAAAATTCTCTCTATTAAAACCAGTGGTAGGAATGTTTCCCCAAATAAATAAAGTATTTAGAAGAAAAGATCATAATGACATTCCCTGCCTTAGAGTCCCGAGGACTCTTGAGAATTGTAAAATACTGCTAAAAGCAAGACTCACCGAGGAACACATCAACTTCAACGAAGAGCTAATAGTAGTCGAGAATCCACAAGTGAAAGCCAACTCAATTGGCGCCTGTTTCGAGGCAGTGCACAGAGTGAATGACTCCATTCATTCTAACCTCGACATCGAAAACAGAGCTCTCCAAAACTATATTTCGCTACACAATGAACGGCAAAGTTGGCATTCCGAAAACAAAAGTTTCACCATCTTCAGTGAAAACAATAGCGCGGATGCGCCGCTTAGAAATTTGCACAGAAATATATTTGTGAACAAAAATGAACTCATGGACATCCTTAGATCCATTAAAAACAAGAAATCCTCTGGTACAGAGGGTATATATGCTGTTCTTAAACATTTGTGGGGGTAGAAGTATTGTGGCCAACGCATGGCACGGATTCACTTTTCCCAACGATGATCCACAGAAGTGGTTCACAAGAATATCCAATTAAAAAGCACTGGTTGTTTCTTGTCTAACTTAGTTTATTTTATATATTGATATTATGTTTATGAGTTCTTTATTTACATTTTAATTTAATAATAATTTTATTTGTTGATATGATGTTTGTGAGTTCTCTATTTACACTTTATTTTAATAATATGTACATTGTCTATCATATCTTGTCAGCCTCCTGCTACAAATGGTGCCGCTAGCAAAACTCGTATTAAGATTTATTTGTAAAACTTTTAATTGAAAATTGGTTACTGAATATCACTAAATCATTTTAATTTATTCGCAAGAACACACGTTTCTAATGAAGTTCCTAGTTTTAACTTAACTTCCACTCAGCAAATTATTACGCACGACTACTTCTTGACAACGAGACGACTCTTTACCTCAGTGATGTACCAATAGCGACTGACTCGATTAGGGATGAAAAATCAATTTTGAATTCGAGCAGCTATTAGCCACTCATCATTGCGCTCTTTTCATGAATCTTCTCATTTGCATGTCTCAGTGAGGTGAATAATACTCGCACATCATTCGACAGTCGCTAGACATGCGAAGTTCCACGGATGATCTACTTACATGATAGATCAGCGGAATTCCGGATCTATGCTGTATAAGCCCTTTCATGTCCAAATCAAGGAACGCCTCTGGTGGAACAAAACCGTTGCGACGCACGTTCTCATAGTACAGGGTATTTGGATAATAAGCCCCGAAAATTAGGTCATTGGACGAGCTTATTGCTCTCGCAATATGTACTCTGATTAATTTAATCATAAAATTATCTATCCTATTTATGCAGGCTTCATTATATAAAGTCTCATTTGAGTAGTACTTTTTGTATTCCGATTCCGGTGTTCGATATAATCTGAGACAGGTTCTCAGACACTTCCTTTCGAACACCCTGTTGTATTCCAGAATACCACCCTTATTAAATTTAACACTGCATCTCCTTACACATCCTTAAAAACTTCCCTTAACATATATTACATTCTCACTTAATACATACCATTCATAAACATTCACAATATTGCCAGCTACAGCACATTTAATAACCTGCACCTTTTTATTCATTCAAAAACATAATAACTTTGATTTTCGTTCAAATTTTATTCAATTTAAAAGTCACAGAGACTTTGTTAAAATTTGTTTTGTTCATGTTATAATTTCCAGTAAATTAGAACACAATGTTCTATAAGTAGAGAAAAAATTCAATTGTAAAATCAGAGATGTTTTATTTATAATAAAAAAGGCAGACCCGGATATATACGAAACATTTCTGGAGCTAGTCAAAAATAGACTAGAGGGTCATGCATACGATCTTATTAGGTATAGCAAAATCGCTAAGTGGGAAAATTTAAAAGAAAAATTAGAATCGGGAGTACCTGGCTGACTTTCAAACAGACAACTTGTCTCACAGTTTTGCACGTGCTATTTATCTTAATCAACCGTTATTTTCACAATAATTTTCACAATTTAATTATCATTATCTTGTTTTCTTTGCTTCGTTTTCCGCATACAAAAATTTGAACAAGTGTTAAAACCGTTAAGTTATGGCCCCTGGGCCACGTGTGTTAAACAAAATTAAGCGCAAACGATTGCGTTGCGACCCCGTTATTGGAGGCCAAACTCCTCCCGATAAACTTTCAAAAGTGAACAATAAAGTGCTAGAAAAATCTAAAATGTGTTCAACCGCTAACTTTTTTCAACCACTTCAAAGTCTGATGGAAGACTCACCTGAAAAGGATCCGACCAATGTCGAACAGTGCGCAGAAGTTAATAAAGAAACCGTTCCGCCAATTGTGGTGTTAAAATCAACTAGTGCTAAAGTGCGTGATATTTTGAGCAACATTAAGATAGACAAATACTCAATTAAAAACATATCGCTTAGACAAAAAATATGTGCCCCAACAATGGACATATATAACAAAATCAAAACCGAACTCTTATGGTTAAAATGTAAGTTTTTCCTCACTCGCGTAAGGAAAATCGTCCAAGGTAGTGTTATCAGGATTAGACTTGATTAGCAACGATATTGTAAAAAATGAACTAATTGCACTCGGGATTAAGCGCCTAGATGTGAAAACCATCACATTAAACTCGTCAACAAAAGCCCTGTACAAACACTACTTGTACATCATCTACATTCAACGCGGTACTGTTAAATTAAACGAACTAAAACGGAACTACTCTACCTTGTCCAAATCCATCGTTCGCTGGGACTTTAAAAAACATCATCCAGGTAGGGTCACACAATGTCACAATTGCCAGCTTTACGGTCACGGCTCGATGCATTGTCACATAAATAGCTTCTGTGCAATCTGTTCGGGAAACCATAAAAGGTCATCAAGTGTGGAAATTGTAGTGGGCCACATAAATCCACCGATCCAGAATGCATAAGCCGAAAGCAGTACACAGGCATTCGCCGCAAATTATCCCCACGCGGACGTGGTACAGGAAATACAACCTTCCTACAGCCTCCGAGTGACAAACAGCAGCCAGTGCCCGACCGATTATCCATTGATAATTTTCCTCCACTACCCCGATCTGTGCGTCAACCTTCACTTCCTTCATCCACCTGGGCTTCTGGCCTCCATCAAACCCAGCAACCTTCCAACAGTGATACGACACACACGAAGAAAAATCCGTCTGAAACATTAACTAATGATAACCTGTTCTCATTTAACGAGATAAACTCTCTTCTTAATGAAGTTGTAACCAAGCTTAGTGCTTGTCAAACTAAAGCTGACCAATTTAACGTCATTACTTCATTAGCTATTAAGTACATATACTCGGAAAAAATATGTTAAGAAACTCTCTTAACATCATAACTTGGAATGCGAGAAGCATCAAAAACAAAAAGCATGAATATTTTAGTTTCTTGATAAATTTTAATATTGACATTGCACTTGTTTCAGAAACCTGGCTCAAACAAGACATTTCTTTCTCACATCAAAATTACATATGTTATCGCCTAGACAGGGTACATGCTAGTGGTGGAGGTGGCGCCATTGTTGTGAAAAAATGTATAGAACATTCCTTGCGTCCTTCATTGCACCTTAAGTTAATTGAGGAAATTAGTATAGATGTAACATTAAGTGACAACTCCAAGGTGAGTCTTTTTTCGGTCTATTTCCCTGGAGGAAATAGAAACATTGAGAAATCTACTTACTTTAAGCGGGATCTGCAAAAATTGTATAGAGTCAACACTCGAAACAAGGTAATTATTGGTGGTGATCTAAACTGCAGACATCAGTCGTGGAATTGTCTTAGGGCAAACTGCTGGGGTAACATTTTACTAGATGTTACTGAATCCAGCCCAAGTTTTTCCATACTTTATCCACTTCTCCCCACCTATATCCCAGCGAGTGCTAACAAGAACCCCTCAACTCTTGATCTATATATCACTAATATTCCAAATTACTGCACAGTACCATTAACTCTAAATGCGTTAAGTTCAGACCACCTTCCGATCAGCCTCACAGTGAATCATACAGTAGTTGTAAATCGTACCAGTTTATACCACAACTATTCCGCCGCCAACTGGAATTGTTATAAATCATATATAAACACGAACTTGGTTCTAGGTGATACCAGCCTAAATTCTATAACCTGCAGCGAGCACATTGATATCCTATGCAACAATTTTGTTTCTGTTATCAATAGAACGGCCGATCTTGCGATACCTAAATGTTCCACTGCTCCAGTTGATAAGGCACCGCTTCCTGAAAATATCTTACATCTGATTAGGCTACGAAACTCTGAAAGAAGAAAATGGCTGCGTTATAGAATCGATTGTTTTCTAGTTAATGTTAAAGTCTTAAATAATATCATTAAAAACGAAATCTCAACATATAGGAACAAGTGTTGGAATAAACACCTTTCCTCTCTTGACAAAGCAAGCAAACCGTTCTGGAAAATATCAAAAATTATGAAAAAGAGATGGTCAAGTATTCCTCCGTTTAAAGTTCACGACAAGTTGTTTATTTCTTCAGTGGAGAAATCGAACCTACTTGCTAACACGTTTAGTAAGAACCACTCCATATCTATGCATCTAAGCGACGGTATACTGAAGTTGTAACACTATCCATGTACTTTCTCAAACACCAGCTGAAAGTACTTACGCAACTAATATCAGCAAAGTTAAAGAATTGATAAAAAAATTGGAAATCTAAAAAGGCTGCGGGTCTCGGTAATATTAATAACAAATTAATCAAAGCACTTCCACATGCTGCAAGTAACTATTTAACGTTCATTTTCAACGCTTGTCTTAAGAATTGTTATTTTCCGGACTGTTGGAAAACAGGAAAAGTAATACCTTTCCCAAAACCCGGCAAACCGAAGAACAGCCCCGAAAGCCACAGACCTATTAGTCTACCTAGCTGTCTAAGTAAGCTCTTAGAAAAAATCATTAAGGAAAGGATTGATCGTTTTGTGGAAGACAATAACATCTTACCAAACTTTCAGTTCGGTTTCCGTAGTGGTCACAGCACAATCCACCAAGTCTTGCGCATTAAAAACCACATAGCTGGTAAATTCATCGACAAGGAGTCAACGGGACTGGTTCTTCTAGACATCGAAAATGCCTTTGATACGGTATGGCACGATGCCTTGATTTATAAGCTACTGAAGCTTAAGCTGCCTATGCCGCTTATCAAAATTATCCAGAGCTTTCTTCGTTCGAGAAAATATGTTGTGAGTATAGGAACCGACAAATCCTCTACTCACCAAATCCACTATGGTGTACCCCAAGGCTCGGTCCTTGGTCCCATATTATTCACATTGTTTGTCGCAGATTTACCATGTCTAGGTGAAAGCATTCAGGTAGCTATGTTTGCCGATGATATGGCCATTTTCTCTTCGGGTGCCTTATTCACTAATGTCTACAACTCTTTGCAAGCAGCTCTTGACAAGCTAGCAGTATATTACAGAAAATGGAAAACAAAAATAAATGGTAATAAAACACAAGCTGCCTGATTTTCGAGATGTAGGAAACACTGCTACCTACCAAATGGCACTAAACTCAGTATGTGTGCAGTTGATATTGATTGGTCCGAAGACTGTAGATATCTAGGTATTATAAAAAACTTATCTAAAACACATCACTACCACAATTGACAAAATTAACAAAGTCGTAAGAGTTATGTATCCATTAGTGTGTAGAAAGTCAAAGCTTAGCATCGAAAATAAAATTATAATATTAAAAACCATTTTTCAAGCTATACTCCTGTACGGGGCCCCTGTATGGTGTAATTGTGCTCGCACACACAAAATAAAATTGCAAAGGTGTCAAAATAAAATATTGAAAATGTTGCTGAATTTGCCATGGCATTATTCGACACATGAACTACATGAAAACTCTAACGTTAAACCGGTAGAGTTCCTTATTGACAAAATCAATCAAAACTTCTTCGTCAATTGTTCTTTCTCTGACAATGTTCTCGTTTCCCGTCTTGCGTTATCCTAAATCACTACATATGTACTCTGTCTATGAAAATTATATCGAGGTCATTACTATATAAAATAACCGGAAGCTCGTGCAATATTAGTCTTAAGATTCAAATAAGGGTTTTTTATTGTAGTTTTCCCTTAATTTATTATTTGTTATTCATTAAAATTGTGCTATTGTCGTTATATAGATTTAAGATTATAGTTGTAAAGGAATTGCTTTCCTAAATCTCTTAAGTACTAGTTGTAAAATATACCATAAATGTAATTATCTACCAAATAAAAATTGAATTGAATTGAATTGAAAATCAGAATAGGAATATAAAGAGGAGCAATCTCGGTCGACGGTACACAATGAGTTGATTTCTCTGAAACAACACTTCAGAGAAACCGTTCGGGAATACGGAGATAGAGTTGCGAATGCTCTGAGGACTCTGAACTCTGCCACGTGTGAAATAACAGCAGACGCGGTGGTTAGGGAATACTTAATAGAAGAAAACATAAAATTGGCCGTACAAACATTTGAGTATGGACTACAGAATGAACAATTAAAAATGCTAGCCAAAGTCTATGGGGGAAACAATTTAAAACAGTCGATTGCACATATAGTATCACATCCTGCTCGAATGGACAACTCTCCCAAGTCATATCAATATAATGCAAAACCTAGATTCAATCGTATAGTCTGCCAAACCTGTGGTAAGCCAGGGCATTCTCAGGCCACATGTTATCGGAACATGCAGTCCAACAATTTTCCGAATAGACAACCCATAAAAAGGGAATACAACATTTTATGCAATTTCTGTGGACGAAATAATCACACAGACAACGAGTGTAGATACAAGATATCTAGGAATGGATCGTCTTTAACAAATTACCAACAAGGTACAACAACCCGAAACCCATTCCGAAATAATCCTACAAATTACGAAGATCGTGCTGGTGAAAATTCTAGGACCACAATTAGACATAACGATAAGAAAAATGTCCACTTTTCTCGGGTGCAAGAGTCGGAAAACGAGGCCTGACGCCAACCAAAATTGATGGAAGACAGACCAAATTTTTCTATTTACAGCATTAGATCTTTGGAAATAGATAACGACAATTTTAATGAAGCTTCTAGCCAAATTTATCGTGAGCCCGCATATTCCCATAAAGCTATACATATAAACGAAGATAAACCAAACCCTAGTATAATGACTCCAATTCAGACTACAATTCTGGAAAATAATTCAGCAACAAAGACTGAAAACTCAGCAGTATTACAGACTGAAAGTTCGGAATTTTCAGAAAAAATACAAACAAAAATCCCTCATATTTCGGCTATCCCTATTGACAACCCCGACACTTCAGCAACAAAGACTGAAAATTCAGCGGTGTTAAGGACTGAAGATCCAAAAGTTGCATTTAAAATCGAAACCCAAGTCAGTTCAACAGCTAACACTGATGAACAAATCTTTTCAGCAGCAAAGACTGAAGGATTGAATGTTTCTACAGCAGATAAAACTGAAGAAATAGTTCAAACAGCAAATAGGACTGGGAACCAAGATGTTCTAACAGCTAATAAGTCTGAAGAACTATACGAGTCAGTAAATGAGACTGAGAAACTAAATGATCCATCAGCAGTGAGTAAGACTGAAAAGGTAAATGTTTCGACAGCAGTTAAAGCTATGGAAAATGACGACATTAAGCCGAAGACACTAAATATTTCAAACAACGATACTGAACACAAACACTTACTCAAACACGAAATAATAAAAAATGAAAATAATAATTTAACTAAAATAGGTAGTGTAAAGAACAACTATATAAATACATTACAAATTTTTTTTAACAACAATAAAAATTTATTCGAATACAAGATACAAAAAAATAAAAAGTCACACCGTCATTTAAATTATTTAAGATCATTTTTCAAGAAGATTTTTGGTAATAATCATCTTTATTCAATCATCATAGTATTAGGACCCAACACAGTTTTGGAAAATTTTCCATAAATTTAAGGAAAAGATAAACACATAACAAATGGCCTTTGTTTTTTATTCAATATATATGAACTAATCAAACAATTGTAGGAAATGACAAAACGAAAAAAAAAAAAAAATGAAAGAGGGGGAATAACGAAAGAAAATTTTAGAGGCTTATATATATATTGGAAATTTTGGAATTAATATATATTCGAACGGAAAAGGAAAGAAAGAAAATTTTAGAGGTAATATATATATTGGAAATTTTGGAATTAATATATATTGTAGCGAGCTTAGGGTTCGCTGGATTGATTATTTTGAATAAATAAGAGCCGTTAAATTGATTTCTAACTAATATCACACTTTATTAATTGCTTCGCTTTTTCTCTTCTTATCTGTCACCATCAGCTGTGTCGACGTCTTTTTTAACGTTTGTCACATTCTCATTCCGGTATTTCGTTTCTGTTCGTTCCATAATCTTGAGTGTTCTAGTCTCCAGTTTTCCAGTACTTTATAGAATATTCCAGTACTTGTTTTGGACTTTCCCGAATATTCCAGTACTGACTGTCATATGCGTCACAATATATTCGAACGGAAATGAGAATTTTGAAACAATAATATTAATATTATATAATTAATATAATAAGTAATAATAATTTTTGGATAAGAAAAGAAAAGGTTCCAAGGAGAAATATTTAAATTTAGTTAATATATAATGTAAATAGACTATTTTGACTATTTTTCTAGTGTTAAGAACTTTTTGATTATTGTAACCTTTGATGAAAAATTAATTTTGAAAATCATTGTAATGTAATTGAACGAAAATCCAAGTCTTTAATTAATCTTAATCATATATATAGTTACTAGAAAATTATTCTCTTCAAGGATAATTTTCTTTCTCGAAGAAGGGTGGGATGTTGTATTCCAGAATACTGCCCTTATCAAATTTAACACTGCATCTCCTTACACATCCTTAAAAACTTCCCTTAACATATACTACATTCTCACTTAATACATACCATTCATAGACATTCACAATATTGCCAGATACAGCACATTTAATAACCTGCACGTTTTTATTCATTCAAAAACAGTAACTTTGATTTTCGTTCAAATTTTATTCAATTTAAAAGTCACAGAGACTTTGTTAAAATTTGTTTTGTTCATGTTATAATTTCCAGTAAATTGGAACACAATGTTCTATAAGTAGAGACAAAATTCAATTGTAAAATCAGTTAGTTTTGAGTTGAGTTCGAGAGAAGTAGGAGAATTAGTAATTTGAGTTTGAGTGTGAGAAGTAACGTTGAGAAGAAGTTAAGAGATAAGAATATAGAGACGAGAAAAGAAGAAGTTATTAAGAATAGAGAAAAATAGAAAGAAGAAATAAAGACATATAAAAAGAAGAAGAAAAACGAATTTATTCGAAAAAGAAGACGGACAGAAGACGTCTTACCATCCTCTATTAAAGAAAAGGTCCACGCTCTTCCCTCGAAAGAGGAAGCAAGGCGTCTCGGATCGTTACAACCCGAATCTTTTCCATCATTTTCATTCCTTTTTAAAACATTTTTTTATTTTCTTTTTATATTCTTAGTTTCTAAATTAAAGGCTAGACAAAAAATGCTTAAATTCTAGCTTAATTATCTTATATAATAACTTACTGGTCCTTCGCAGACGCTCTAAGCTAAACATTACTTAACAATTGTATAATTTGCCTTTCGGCGACAGAAGTTTATGGCAATACTTATAATTATTTGAAAGACAAAGAAAAATTTGAAAAACGTTGTCAATTTTCTTTGTTTTTTTTTTTTTTTTTTCTTAAAATTTAACTTACTTAACTTACCTATTTTTTTTTTTTTTTTAATTTTATGTAAAATCACTTAGCTTAACTTAACTTAAATCTTATACTACCCTAATTCTAGAAAAGCTAAGTCTATGTAAGCTAGCTGATGATAGTGTGATTCCATACGGACTTTGGTATCCAGGTGTTTATATGCCATTCAACCACCAGAACTGTTGACACTGTCTAATACTATCGTCCCGGTCTCTGTGGGAGATAGCCCTACTGAAGCGCAGGAGCTCTTCTTCAGTACGCGTTACTTCCCGGTCGTAGCACAATCGCCCGTCTATGGATGATCTACTTACATGATAGATCAGCGGAATTCCGGATTTATCCTGTATAAGCCCTTTCATGTCCAAATCAAGGAACGCCTCTGGTGGAACAAAACCGCTGCGACGCACGTTCTCATAGTACAAGGTATTTAGATAATAAGCCCCGAAAATTAGGTCATTGGACGAGCTTATTGCTCTCGCAATATGTCCTCTGATTAATTTAATCATAAAATTATCCACCCTATTTATGCAGGCTTCATTATATAAAGTCTCATTTGAGTAATACTTTTTGTATTCCGATTCCGGTGTTCGATATAATCTGAGACAGCTTCTCAGACACTTCCTTTCGAACACCCGAATCTTTTCCATCAAATTTGGACCTATGTTAAACCATACTGGACAACCATATATGAGCATTGGCCTGATTAGCGTCATGTAGCATATGACTTTTACCCTGCTGTCAAGTTGGCTACTGTGAAATAGCCTCCTTGTCATAGCAAACGTTTTTCTAGCCTTGACTAGAGCAGCCTCTATATGTCTGTTGAAGTACAGATATTGGTCTAGCCAGATGCCCAGGTATTTAACTAAACTCTTGGTTTCCAGTATATCTCCATGCGGTCCCACGATAACTAGCTTTCGCCAGTTTTTCCTTGTGTCGTACGTGGGTTTATATAATGGAGTTCTAAATAGGATGGCTTCACATTTCTGGAAGTTGATCTTAAGTTTCCAGTCATCGCAATAGCGCTGCACGTTGTTGAAGTCTTGCTGTATTAAACTATTTATGATCGCAACTTTCGGAGCTGTTCTGTAAATTATGAGATCGTCTGCGTACGCAATAGGCTGCGGAAGTGCTTCTAATAAGTCGCTAATGTAAATGTTAAAAAGAATCGGAAAGACTACGGCGAACTGTTGCAAGCCATTCTTGATATTATACGTTTTATTAGAGGTCACATTACCATTTTTGACCACAAACCTCCTGTCCTTTAACATATCGTAAAGTACATATAGTAAAGGCTTATGTAAGCCGTGTCTGATCAGCTTGTAATATAACCCTTCGATCCAGACGGTATCAAAGGCTTTTTCCAAGTCGATCAGACAGCCCCCTATGCATCCTACATTTATTCCATTGTATATCGGAGACCAGTTTAGCTGCGGCATGTGTGGTTTCATGACCCGCCTTAAAGCCAAACTGGTTATTTGGAATAATGCTGTTGTCGTCTACCCATTTTAGCAGAACTTTGTTGATGACTTTTTCAAATACTTTACTGATGGTTGGGAGTAAACTTATCGAACGCATGTTAATTGGATTTGTACAGTCTTTGTCCTTTTTTGCGATGGCCTGAATGATAGCCGTTTTCCAACGCGAGGGTTAATATGCATTATTCAACGCGTTGTTAAACAGGACCGTGTATATATATATATTGCCATTGGGGGCAGGTTCTTGAGTACGATGTTAGGTACTCCATCTATTCCCACTGACTTTTTGCTTCTTAATGAGTCGAAGATACTCTGGATTCCTTCCCTTGTGATTAAAAGGCTATTAGCCTCACCATTGGCATTAATGTCAATTGACAGATTATCGTCACTGAATTCGGTAAAACCCGGATTCTCCGATTGCCAATATGAAATTTCACTTTGGAGGTGCAGGTGATTCAGTAGAATTCTGTCCTCCAGGTCGTGATTTCGGTGAATGCTTTCATTCACCTTGTACATTTCCTGAAAGACAGCTTCCACAGCGTTCACCTTCTCCAAAGGATCTTCGATCACGAAGAGCTCACTATTGAGGATATCGTTCTCTGTATCTATGCCAATGTTGGTTAGCAGCTGCTTGTTTACCTCAGTACGTGGAATTTGGAGACACTGAATCTCCAAAAAGAAACGCAGTCCACTATACTCTATTCACTGGAAAAAGTCGAGTCAAAACTGTCACCTAAGATGAAATAAAATGAATATTAGTCAATATTCGAATGAGTCAAACCTTAGCTCTCTTCCGCAAGGAATGTAATTTAAAAAATCTCGTCGGTTTTAAATAAAATCATGTCTGAGGTCGATTAGTAATCATCGACCTCTTTAGACGTGCTCTTAAAAGCCTAATGCGCTTTAAATAAAACATTTGTAATTACTGTGATAAAATCAAGTCAAACTATGAGAACCGGCATTAGTTCTACATTGTTCTTGAGATGTTATATCTTTATTTATTGCTTCGGAGTAGTTTGATTGTTTTCTGAAAACCTCATTGAGTCAAGCAAATTACAAATGCACCTTAAATAATCATAAGAATGTTTTAAAGGATTTTCTCTAGCGAGTTCCAATTCCTATTTCTGTGTCTTGCTTTTCCAATTCGTAAGATCGTTGAAGTATTTCTCAAAAACTGGGTTAGGTCCAAATTTGTTCATCTGTAAAATAAAGAAGAGATTACTGTTATGTCACATTCTAAGGATCTTTGAGTAAGACTGGTATTCAACAAATAAATCGACTTTAGCTTTGGTTTAATTGATTCCACATTATTCAACAGGTAATTGTATCACTCCGTCTTTTAAATAAATGAAAAGTGAAAACAAAAGTAGCGTAAAGTAAGGTTCTTTACTGTTAGCGATAGGGCTGGATTTTAAAGAACAACCACCTCACCGAAATCTTCGGCCGATTGCCAACAGTCTGAGTTGAAAATTCACCTGGTGCCCTTCTGTTGAGAGTCAGCCATTTTAGGCAGACGATTTTTCTTTTATATTTTTCAGTCGTGTTAAGTACGACTCTGATAAGCTTACTGACCTCTAAAGACATCATCAACTTAAATCTAATAAAAGAGCCGACATATAATTTGAATTCAAATGACCCAAAGAACAAGACCGCAGACTTCAATTACAATCTATCCAACATTTTGCATTTCGTCACCACCACAGTTGCGAAAATACAAAATGATTAATTATTGCCAAAGTTGGTTGAACACTTTGCATTACTACGAAAGGTAAAATAAAGGTAGTTTATTTATATTTATATATTAGTAGTTTAATATTCATGTGTTATTTAATATTAATAAGGACTTTGTATTTCAAACTAATCGTTAAGTGAAAAGTGGGTCAACGGGTAACATTTTCCATTGCCGTAACCGGAAGTTTTTGACTTCAAGATGACAAGAATGCCTAATAATAAAAGGAAAAGTTGATCTGATAGTTTGTCGTCAAATGACTAATCGATAGTTAGGTCTGAAAGCTGGAGTTCGAATTTAAAAAATATATGAATGCATTAAATGCGCTTCGAATGTTAATTAGTTTGTCAAACTATTAAAAAATCTGTACTAACTAAAACAGAGATTATTAGCGACGCATCATTCAATTTACAGTAAAGCGCGGCAACGACAGTTTACCAATTCCTAGAAGGACACTGGAGCAGATAACAGGGCACTAATTGGCAGGACGACACATCTGGGAAGATGCTATGCATTTAAGAGTAACACACACGGGTGTGAAGATGTTGTCCATCTCTATAAAGATGCTGCGCATTTCTTTGAAGATGCTATGCATTCAAAAGTAACGCACACAGCTGTTCTACACAACACCACATAAAATATTGTATGCAATCTGGTATAGAAAGCAAGCAAATTTATACAACACTTGACTTGGGCAAATACGGTTTTGTAACCAAACTTGGTTGCATCCACGTTATCATCTTGTATTCCGAAAACTAATCAATGGGTCGGAGAATTATCAACAACAGCTGCTGTTTTGCTTGGGTTTTGTAGGGAAAGTGGACTGTTGTGTTAAGTTAAACAGCCGATATTGAGAATAAAAGACTGAGGTAAAGTTTTGCCGAACAATTCAGTTGCTTTTATTTTGTGATACGGACGCAAAATTCAATTTGCTAATAATTTGATGTTACTCACGGATTCCATGGTTATTTATGTGTTGTGTTGAGACTCTTTCCCTTTTTCTATGTTATATTGGTAGTCGGGTGATGAAGTTTTCGTTGTTGTGGCAACCTTTCATGTATCTCCCGCAGATTCTTCTCACTTGGTTCCCTTTGTTAATTCACAGCTTCGTGTTTTTTTTAATGTACTTCCCACGGGAGAGGCGAACATATAGTACCGACACGGCGCCCCGAAATACCACCAAACAACTGCTGCAGTCCTTTTTGAACAGTTGCAGGTTGTAACACTCGGGAAACACGGGAAGGAATTCCACAGCTTCCCCGGTTTTAAACGGAACGAGTTCTGGTGCAGGGACGTTCACGCCGTCGGGAGATGAATCGCAAAGTGGTGCGATCCGTGGGATTGTAGAGCGCATATAAAACGAATTGCACGGAACAATACCACGAATCTCCCAAGAATAGTACCTGTGCTAATATCTGTAAAACAGATATAGGTCGGGTACACGCCTCCGATAGTCCCGAATGTCAGCGACAGGTCCCCGATCAGGCGGATTGCTCCTCTCTGTATACTCTCAAGTAGGTCGAGGGTATGTTTACGAGCAGAGCTCCAAACATGAGAGCAATATTCAAGCGCGAGCCTAATTTGGGATTTATACAGCCGAAGAAGAAAAATAAATTTATAATCAGTCTAGTTCCGAAAGGTGGACCGCCGCCAATCAACCTAATTCTTAAATAAAAAATTTAATACAACCAAAAAGGAATTTGTAGCTAAAAGCAAAATTAAGACAACAAATCCAAATAATAAATAAAAGAACAGAAGAAAAATCGTCTTTCAACAACCCCGGGAACAATAGGATCTCCCCAAGTGAGGATCTCCCCAAAGGAGGTAAGGATTAAGATCTAACTTAAAAATATAACCTACACAATGGCGCAGCCGGTAGGATTTAGGTAAGGCCACAGAGCGGACGGTTCTGGTAAGAGCCAATAAACCCTAAATCCTACGAATCTAAAAAATCATTGGATGACGAACAACAACAAAAAAAAAAAAAACCAAACGGAAACAATCATCCCCAAAGAACCATCCAAGGATTAAATGTGAGGACAACAAACTGTTGTACGTCCGACGCCGTGCTTCCTCGGTTGAGGGAAGAGCGGGGACCTTTTATTATTCCTTTTCTTCTTGAAAAATGCTGGTCCTGTTCTACATTTCGTCTTCTGGTTGAAACTTATCACGGGAATATTATGCAGGTGGCTATGTCGAACTGTCACTAAAGATATATTACTTAACTCTCGCTTGGTGCCTTTCCTTCTTCTTAGATTTTTATTTGCAGCCGGCTATTTAAAAATGTCCATATCAGTTTTATTTTATGTCGGGCTTTTATTTGATCTCGTTGCAAAATATTTTTATAAACACAAATCTCTGGTTATTGTATCTTGGAGTGAATATTCTATTAAAAATTATTATTAAATCTATTTTCTCTAGAGTAGAAGTAAACGCTTCGAAGTATTCAAGGCAAATAGAAGTTATCAACTGAATTTTTTCTCTATGACTTTTCACATTCATTTGGACGAAAATCCAAGTTGCTATGTTTTCAATAAATCAAAAGGTGCAGGTTATTAAGTGTGCTGTAACTGGTAATATTGTGAATGTTTATGAATGGTATGTATTAAGTGAGAATGTAATATATGTTAAGTGAAGTTTTTTTAGGATGTGTTAGGAGATTCAGTGTTAAATTTAATAAGGGTAGTATTCTGGAATACAACATCCCACCCTTCTTCGAGAAAGAAAATTATCCTTGAAGAGAATAATTTTCTAGTAACTATATATTAAATTAAGAAAGACTTGGATTTTCGTTCAATTACAGTACAATGGTTTTCAAAATTAATCTTTATCAAAGGTTACAATAATCAATAAGTTCTTAATACTAGAAAAATATTCTATTTACATTATATATTAACTAAATTTTTTCCAATACTCAAAAAGTTCTTAACACTAGAAAAATAGTCCAAAATAGTCTATTTACATTATATATTAACTAACTAAATTTAAATATTTCTCCTTGGAACCTTTTCTTTTCTTATCCAAACATCATTATTACTTATTTAATTATATAATATTAATATTATTGTTTCAAAATTCTCATTTCCGTAAATATATTAATTCCAAAATTTCTAATATATATATTACCAATAAAATTTTCTTTCTTTCCTTTTCCGTTCGAATATATATAAATTCTAAAATTTCCAATATATATTACCTCTAAAATTTTCTTTCTTTCGTCCCCCTCATTAACTTTTTTTTTTTTTTTTTTTTTTTTTTTTTTTTTCATTTCCGTCATTTCCTACAATTGTTAGATTATTTCATATATATTGAATAAAAAAAACAAAGGCCATTTGTTATGTGTTTATCTTTTCCTTAAATTTATGGAAAAGTTTCCAAAACCTTTTTGGGCCTATTACTATGATGATTGAATAAAGATGATTATTACCAAAAATCTTCTTGAAAAATGATCTTAAATAATTTAAATGACGGTGTAACCTTTTATTTTTTTGTATTTTGCATTGGAATAAATTTTTATTGTTGAAAAAAAAGACTTGTAATGTATTTATATAGTTACTCTTTACAATACCTATTTTAGTTAAATTATTATTTTCATTTTTTATTATTTCGTGTTTGAGTAAGTGTTTGTGTTTGTTTTCGTTGTTTAAAGTATTTATTGTTTTCGGCTCATTGTCATCATTTTCTATAGCTTTAACTTCTTTAATTGAATTATTATTTTCAATTTTCATTACTTCGTGTTGCTGTTCAGTATCGTTATTTAAAATGTTTAGTGTCTTCGGCTCAATGTCATCATTTTCTATAGCTTTAACTTCTGTCGGAACGTTTACCTTTTCAGTCGTACTCACTGCTGATGAATCGTTTAGTTTCTCAGTCTCATTTACTGATTCGAATAGTTCTTCAGACTTATTAGCTGTTAGAACATCTTGGTTCCCAGTCCTATTTGCTGTTTGAACTATTTCTTCAGTTATATCTGCTGTAGAAACATTCAATCCTTCAGTCTTTGCTGCTGAAAAGATTTGTTCATCAGTATTAGCTGCTGAACTGACTTGGGTTTCGAATTTTATTGCAACTATTGGGTCTTCAGTCTTTAACACTGCTGAATTTTCAGTCTTTGTTGCTGAAGTGCCGTGGTTGTCTATTGGGATAGCCGGAATATTAGGGGTTTCTGTTTGTATATTTTCTGCAGGATCCGAATTTTCAGTCTTTAATACTGCTGAGTTTTCAGTCTTGGTTGCTGAAGTGTCTGCGTTGTCAATAGGGATATCTGAGATATTAGCGATTTCAGTCTTTAATACTGCTGAAAATTTCGGATTTTCAGTCTGTGTTGCTGAATTGTTTTCCAGAATGGGAGTATGAATCGGAGTCTTTATATTAGGGACAGGGTTATCTTCGTTTATATGGCTTGGTTTATAGGAGTATGTGGGCTCAGGGTAAATTTGGCTAGGAGCTTCATTAAAATGGTCGTTATCTATTTCCAAAGATCTAATGCTGTAAGCAGAAAAATTTTGTTTGTCTTCCATAAATTTTGGTTGGCGTCAGGCCTCGTTTTCCGACTCTTGCACCCGAGAAAAGTGAACATTTTGTCTATCGTTTTGTCTATTGGTGCTCCTAGAATTTTCACCAAAACGATTTTCAGAGTTTGTAGGATTATTTCGGAATGGGTTACGCGTTGTTGTACCTTGTTGGTAATTTGTTGAAGGCGCTCCATTCCTAGATATCTTGTATCTACACTCATTCTCTGTGTGATTATTCCGTCCACAGAAATTGCAAAAAATGTTATATTCCCTTTTTATGGGTTGTCTATTCGGAAAATAGTTGGATTGCATGTTCCGATAACATGTGTCCTGTGTATGCCCTGGCTTACCACAGGTTTGGCAGACTATACTATTGAATGTAGGTTTTTCGTTATATTGATATGACCTGGGAGAGTTGTCCATTCGAGCACCATGTGATACTACATGTGCAATCGAGTGTTTTAAATTATTTCCCCCATGGACTTTAGCTAGTATCTTTAGCTGTTCGTTCATTAGTCCATCTTCAAATGTTTGTACGGCCAATTTTTTGTTTTCTTCCATTAAGAATTCCCTAACCACCGCGTCTGCTGTTATTTCACACGTGGCAGAGTTTAGAGTCCTTAGAGCATTCGCGACTCTATCGCCGTATTCCCGGACGGTTTCTCTGTACCGTTGTTTCAGAGAAATCAACTCATTGTGTGCCGTCGACCGAGATTGCTCCTCTTTATATTCCGATTCGAGTTTATCTTTTAAATCCTCCCACTTAGCGATTTGGCTATACCTAATCAGATCGTAAGCATGACCCTCTAGTCTATTTTTGACTAGATCTAAAAATGTCACGTATATATCCGGGTCTGCCTTCTTTATGGATCTAAATAAAACGTCTCCCCCGGAAATAAATTTACCTAAGTCGCAGGGTTTCCCGTCAAAGGTAGGGACGATTCTGAAAACATCAGAAATTCCGACAGACAGAGCCATTTCAGGGATTTTACTGAGTATCTGTTGATAGTGGAATTGTTCTTCCCCCTGCCTAGCCGCCTGTCTCGTGTAATATGGGCTCGTAATATTGAAAATTTGAATTAAAGTATGGCGAAAATTCAATTCTTAAAATATGGTTAACTTAAAAATATGGTTAAGGAAAAATTGGCCTTTCTTTTGGTTATTCAATATATATATATATAGGAAAGAAAAATAAATTGGTCCCAAAACTGAAAAGAAAGAAAATTCGACGAGAAAGAAAGAAAAGAAACGGAAATGTCTTCGAAATACTGAAATGAGAATTTGCAAATAATTTAGATAGAAATTTCTATCCAAAAAAAATGTATGTAAAGTAAAAAGGAAAGCTTCCAAGTAGAAAATATTACTAAAAAAAAATTAGAGAGAAAAGTCGCAAAAAAAAAATTCTTACTCCACTAAATGTTCATTGCTGTCATACGTAATGTTGATAGAAGTCTTTGTCTTGAGTTTCTTATTGTTGTGTGTTCTTCTTTTTTTTTGCACTTTTTTTTTTTTTTAAATATTTTAATTATCGCCAGGCAGACTTCACGTCCTAGAAGTTGAATATCCTGGTCTTTTTTTTTTCGTGGTTTTATGTGTTTTTTTTTTTTTCGTTGTGGAGACGTTTTCATTTATCCTTTGGGTTTTTTTTTCTTCTCGTTTTTCTCTTTTTGTTTTAATACAAAACAAAAACCATATAATTTATTACAAATAAAAATATGATTGTAATCTTGCTATGCAATAATAATAAATAATTTACTTCAAACTATTAAAGGAAATTCTTACTTCGGGCGTAATTTATATGTCGTTTAATATTTTTTTTTTTTTTTTGCGTTAAAGATTACTTTTTTCTTTTCGTTGTTTTATGTTTAAAATTTTTTTTTTCTTGTTTTTTTTTTCGTTGTTTTATGTTTAAATTTTTTTTTTCTTGTTTTTTTTTTTCTTCTTATTTTCTTTTTATTTGGGATCCTTTGGTTGGATCATCCCACCGCTGCCACCAGTGTTGTACGTCCGAAGCCGTGCTTCCTCGGTTGAGGGAAGAGCGGGGACCTGTTATTATTCCTTTTCTTCTTGAAAAATGCTGGTCCTGTTCTACATTTCGTCTTCTGGTTGAAACTTATCACGGGAATATTATGCAGGTGGCTATGTCGAACTGTCACTAAAGATATATTACTTAACTCTCGCTTGGTGCCTTTCCTTCTTCTTAGATTTTTATTTGCAGCCGGCTATTTAAAAATGTCCATATCAGTTTTATTTTATGTCGGGCTTTTATTTGATCTCGTTGCAAAATATTTTTATAAACACAAATCTCTGGTTATTGTATCTTGGAGTGAATATTCTATTAAAAATTATTATTAAATCTATTTTCTCTAGAGTAGAAGTAAACGCCTCGAAGTATTCACGGCAAATAGAAGTTATCCACTGAATTTTTTCTCTATGACTTTTCACATTCATTTGGACGAAAATCCAAGTTGCTATGTTTTCAATAAATCAAAAGGTGCAGGTTATTAAGTGTGCTGTAACTGGTAATATTGTGAATGTTTATGAATGGTATGTATTAAGTGAGAATGTAATATATGTTAAGTGAAGTTTTTTTAGGATGTGTTAGGAGATTCAGTGTTAAATTTAATAAGGGTAGTATTCTGGAATACAACAAAACCAACAATAGAACCACACGGGATTGGACCCAGATTAACGTGGAAATTAGTCAAAATCGAAGAAGACGTTTTGTCAGAAGAAGTCCTATACCACAACAGGATCCAGAAATCTAAAGAAGAGGTTGCGGAGCTAAGAAGAAAAATCGGGGCGAAACGCAAGCAGAAGGAAAACAAGAGGAAAATCCAAAATATAAGTGAAAAGAAGGAGAAAAAGAAACCGAATACCAAGTCACAGATGAGAAGCACGACCAAGCAGCAGTTATTAAACAGACAATAAACTACCAGCTTCAGCAGTAGCAGTTCCAACAAAAATAGCAGTTCCAACAAGAGTAGCAGTTCCAACAACAGCAGCAGAACAACAGAAAACAGCTAAGTGGTCACTCATTTTCCTTTTTAATTTACTTTTATTAAGTATAGTTTACCTTTTGCATTTATTACAATACACATTTTTATGCCTATTGACCCCAACTTACCCAAAATCTGCTCTACTCTAAGTTACACACAAAAATAATCCTTACATACAGAAAACAACAAATTACTACAAAATCAATTATAATCTTGCTGCTATTTCAAAAACATCCCGTCTCAATCTTGTCTGTATTGTGTAGCAATTAAGCCCTAGGAAAGGATTTCCATTTTTTTTATATACAAAAAACGAAAAACACGTTTGGGATAGCAAACCACTGAAATCCAAATACACCCCCCCCCCCCCCTCTTTTCCTTACACGATTATACTACTATTATTCCCACCATTTCCAGTTTTTACAGCATTTTTCACCACCGACATACCTGAACCCTTACACACACTACCGTTTTACCTCCTCTTGATCTATGGAATTAGGAACCACCCCAAACACTACTACGCCCCACGACCTTTTGCCTCCTTCACCTAAGAAACTCCGTAGTGTAACTATCATCGAAATAACCCCTCCGATAAAAACTCGCGACCTTAGCCCAAACCTACCAGAAATTTCAGCTCCTCAGCACCAAACGGATCTCGTAACCTTTGAAACAATGGCTATTGATTATACAAAGGTTGCGAAGCTGTCAGCACAGCTAATCCCCAACTTCTCCGGGGAATTAAATCCACATATAGGTGCAGAGCTGGAAACATTCTTGGATTGTTGCAAGAGGGTCTTAAACTGCCTCAGGACCGAAGAACACGAGGCTTTTCTACAAATATTCCCTACTAGGCTACGGGGAGAAGTTTCTGCCCTATTCGCGTCCACTCCGTTCGCTACTTTTCAGGAAGCCGAGGACTTGCTAAGGAAAGTTTATTTGCCAGCAGAAAATTATCAGGATCTGGTAAATAGGCTACTAGCAATTCGGCAATATCCGGCAGAAGCACTTGTCCTATTTCAGTTACGACTGAAGAAGTCATTAAGGGAATGTAGGAAAGCCACGGAGTTAAAATACGGTCCCATACTGTCCGAGGCAGTAAAAACACAACTAGATGACTTCGCTAAAAGCATCTACATGAAGGGGTTGATAAACCCGTACCATCGGCAATTTCTAATATTAATGGGCGACGCACCGATGAAAACGTTAATGGAAAAAACATTAGAGTTGGAACAAACCCAACAGCCTCAGCTGCCGTTAACTTCTGCGCAGGTTCCACTTAACCCCCCTCACCTTACACATTTATAGCACCTCCAATTCCCTATAAACCAATTTTAGGTACCCAAATGGATCAGTCGATGGCACAAATAATGCCCAATACCCCAGATGTGGAAGCAATACCACACATACAACTAATAGCACAGGGGGTTCCACACCTAGAGGCGCAAATACCGCCAGCTGACTAACCATACAGGGAAACCAAAGAATTAATGGAAGCAGACCCCCTCAGCATACCCTCGACAAATGCAGACCCTCTCAGCAGAATAACCTGCAGTTACTGCAACAAAAGGGGGCATGCCTATGAGGATTGTGTGAAAAGGAAGAACACACCCTTTTGCACACACTGCCAGCAATTAAATCACGATATCTGTGATTGTCGGCAATTAGGGGAAGTAAAAAGAGTTCTGCACGTAAGGCAGACTTCCGACCTCTGTGGCCAACAAGGACACAATCTAGGATCCTGCCAGCAAGAGTTGAAATGGGAGTCGCGAATCCAATGTCAAACTGCAGAGAAATCCTCTACTCCCAAACAAAGAAGGTCAAAACCCTCGGTGGCAAAAAGGAGCTACCACATCAGGACCCCACGCGCGCCGATAACCAGCGCCCCAACTGTCCAACTACCTATATATGTAGCTGTTGACAAGAACACAACGCTAGTAGTGGACACCGGCGCTGAAATCAGTCTGATCAACCAAAATTGCCTTAGCAAAACAGACTGTAAAATAAAACGCCAAGAAGCCTGCACCTTAGAGACGCCATTTGGAAGCATTAGGACCTTGGGAACCTGCAAGGTCAACTTCCAATTAAAAGGTAAGCCCAAACTCCCATGCACATTCCAAGTAGTAAGCAATACGCCCGATCTCCCAGAAGACGGTCTACTGGGAAATGACTTCCTGTCAAGGAACTGCAATGTGGAGGGCCCCAAGTCACTTTTCCTCGCACGAAAAGAAACCCTAGCGTACTTAGCGTGCCAATAAAATTCTCACACCTCGAGAAAAAGGCGCCTGAAAACAAATACACCAAAGGAAAACAGGAGCAAGCCCAAGGTAAGCGCAAAATAAATTAAAAAGGAACCCCAAGGAGCTAAGTGGTCATGTCAAGGGTATTAACCAAGTAACAAACACTTCATCAACTAATTTAACAAACCCGCGCCCTAACTCCTCTCAAAATAAAAATTTATTACAAAAGACCACAACGCCTGAAAAAATAGTAAACCTCAATGAGATTGCGGAAATACTCAGGGTTTATCATAATTCCCCTTCCGGTGAACATCTGAGCATTACCAAGTCGTACAATAAAATACGACAAAGACACTGGTGGCCGTCCATGCTCTCCGAGATTCGGAAAGATAGAAAGCAATGCGAAAAATGCCGTTCTTCAAAGGCAACCGCATGCCCCGGAATTGAAACAAAACCGCAATTGTTTCAAGTGGGAAACATGGTATTGGTAAGGCACAAAACCCACAAGGGCAAAGAAACACCCATCTGGAAGGGCCCTTTCCTCATTAAAGAAGTAACTGCGCCGAACAACACGACAATCAAAATAGGCCAAAAATCAGTAAAGATAAACAATAGGAAACTGAAACCATATTCCAAGACCAATTAGTTCTGATTCTTCACCCTAGTTCCAAATTCCTTCCCACTACTAACCCTAGACGTATGCTATCCCCAAGGTGTATCACAGTCCATCACTTAAAAACATTCCCAAATACACAATATGGACAGAAATAACAGACGACATAAAAATTGTCAAAAAATATAAAAACTAATAAATATAATACAAAAGAATATTAAAACAAATGTAACATATAAACAAAACAAAAGACATATTAACCCCCAATGAGGAAGACAATTTATAAATAACAAACAGAATTGAAATTATTTCCAAAATATATGTAAACCCTAATTAAAATCTAACTTAAAAATACGAAAAGTATGAATATTAAGAAAAAACCAAAGAACAAACAAAACAAACATTAACCCTCAATGAGGAAGACAGTTTATAAACTAAATTGTAAAAGGAAGAAAGTAGCTGAACAAAATTATTGGCAAATCCAAAATAATTTAGTCCATTATTGTTACCAACTTTTATATTAACATCAATTATTAATCTTAACTATTTAACATTAACAAACCTTACAATTATATGAACCTACTTTTAAATTTACGAAAATATAATAAAACACAAAATGTACATATCAGATAAATAATATACTTTATCATTAACAAAATATTACTATAGTTATCACCACTATTGTTAACAATAAATACCAAAATAAGCAAAATTACTAATACTAAACAAAACAAATCGGTACGAGCTATTAAACGGTACAATCTAAACACAAATAAATCTAATGTTAATTCAATAAACCTAATAACCACATCTTGCTAAAATAGACACAGCTACAACAAAATTTAAACAATTAATGTTCAAAAACCAACCAAATTACAAATGTAAACTATCGCGAAATTGAAATGCCACCGCCCTTTGCTTCTCATCCATCCTAGAAAATTTATCTCTTCTAGATTAATTTTCTTTTCTAAAGGGGGGAGGGATGTAGCGATCCTAAATCGCTACTCCCATCCAAATCCCCAATAGTATTAAATCATAATCCAAAGCCTAAATTACCTAATTTCATATTGAATCATATGAGCAATAAATTAACCCATAGCTAATTTATTGCTCATTGATTCAATTCCACATAATAAACCGAATCTCAAATTTTCCATTGCTTCATATTCAAATTCCATATTGAGTCACATGTACAACGAATTTAACCAAAAGTTAATTCATCATACATTGACTCAATTCCTAAAAACCTTGACATCATGAAATGCTAAATTCAAAACGCATTTCATGATTTCCCTTCCTAGAACCCATCCATCTAAAGCCTCTAACAAATTCCCAGAACACAACTCAAATTGAAACGCACTAAGTCGTTATGTGTGCTTCTGGGAATTTCGATAAAAATTAGTTGACAATTCTCAACTAGAAAATTTATAAAAGGGCGGTGAATTTGAATTTCATGATCAGTAGATCTCCAGAGGCCAAACCGCTGGCCGACAAAGTAAAAAAAAAAAAAAATTATAATCAGTCTAGTTCCGAAGGGCGGACCGCCGCCAATCAACCTAATTCTTAAATAAAAAATGTAATACAACCAAAAAGGAATTTGTAGCTAAAACCAAAATTAAGACAACAAATCCAAATAATAAATAAAAGAACAGAATAAAAATCGTCTTTCAACAACCCCGGGAACAATAGGACCTCCCCAAGTGAGGATCTCCCAAAGGAGGTAAGGATTAAGATCTAACTAAAAAATATAACCTCCACAGAACTCTGTTTTCCTGAGGTGGATCTAGCGATGTTCGACACGTGTTTATGCCACGATACATTCCGATATGGATTGTAACGAACTGGTAAGTCTATGTAAGCTTTCTATTGGGGAGGATTTTTCAATTAAAAGACTGACAGGAAACAGGTTTGCCATACAGACAAATTCGGTTGAGGACTTTGAAAAAATAAAAAATGTGCTAAAAACGGCCACCGCGGAATTGTACACTAATTTTACACACGAAAGAGATAAAGAATATAACGGTTCTACTAAAAGGCGTCGAACCTGAGACAGAACCAGAAGTTCTATTACAAACGCTACGAGAGCTTAACTGTAATGATATTGAGTTTATCGCGGTAAAACCCTTCAATACAGCTAGGGCTAGGCGGGAGAATCGTAAACTACCATTCTTCCTGGTGCAGCTCGGCCCCGGTAGCAAAATTGGTGGACTTAGGAAAATCATTATCCTGAACCATCAAATTGTCACATGGGACAAATTGAAAAAAGGCAGAGATATAATCCAGTGTCTTCGCTGCCAAAGGTTCGGGCACTCAGCAGCAAACTGCGAAATGCAGTATCGATACGTAAGATGCGGACAGGACCACAGCGCAGAACAATGCACGATAGGTAAAGAAAGAGTAGACGACAGATCTCTTCTAAACTGTGCAGTCTGTAAGAGCGCGGGACACCCCGGTAATTATCTGGCTGGCATAAATTCCGTGAAATATAGGGAAAAAACGTTTTCACAACAACGAAAAATAGAACTCCCAATAGTTCAAACTCGACCAGCACTAAACGTAACACCCCAGTTCTCGTATGCTCAAGTAACAGTTGGTAGGAGAAACACGCCACAACCCACCACACGGGTACCGCCGCGACATACTGTGCCCCCAGAAACACTAACACTAGCAGATGTGCTCACAACCTTGGTCGCTATTCAGACGCAGATGACACAAATGCAGAAACAAATAAAGGACCAGGACACTAGACTAGACTGGGTCTTTTCGCAGTTGTCTAGCCGGCCATCAAAATCCCCGAACAGAAAGCACAATTAAGGCTCTAGTCGTGAATGTAAATCCACTTATCATAATCGAGAGAAGAGCCGCTCTCTTTAAACTTTTGCAAGACGAAAATCCTGACGTGCTACTGGCTAGCGAAACTAAGTTGAATCAGAAGCATAAACTATGTCACATAAACTACGACATTATACGAAGAGACCGACCCAACTCCACACAAGGAGGACGGGTGGCAATCTTTGTTAAAAAAGAACTTAAACATAAGGTAATATATACTGGTGAGATACGCAGATCTCGGGTGCTTGAAGCGTGCATCATCCGCATACCCCTCCGACGAGGTAGGGGAATGTATGTGATATCTGCCTACGCACCAGAAGCACATCTACAAAATCTATATATAGTGGAGCTAGAAACTCTTTTCCGATGCCTACAACTTCACTCGGAAGGGAACTATTACATCGCAGGTGGCGATTTGAATGCTTAACACCCAAATTGGGAAAATAGCATGTCCAACACGAGAGGAAATCAACTAGCTGGCTGGATCAACATCACATTGAATATAAGGCTGACTTGCTAGCTACAGAATATCCTTCTTTCCCCAGAGGGAGATTGTTCCTTGATATTATGCTTATTGACACACGACTTAAACATACACATACTAACAGACAAAATATAAACTGCCTGCGCACAATTGAATATGACAGCGACCATTGTGCATTATCAATCGTGATAAGAACACCAAGCGAAGTTGTGGAACTCGGTGAATGTATGATACCGCAACGCTATAATTATGGGGGTATGCGATGGACGCGTTTCACGAGAACCTTAACAAGACAAATTCGCTTAAAATATATTAACCCTCCTACCAACAGAAACATATCGAACGATGATATCGACAAATACATACAAAAAATGGACGAAACCATAAAACAAACTATGGAAAAAACAATACCAAAAACCACACTTACGGACAACATGAACATGTACCGAAACCCCACAATCAACGCACTTCACAGAAAAAAAGTCGACTTCTGTCTCAACTAAAACTACGGTACAGACGATTTACTGACAGACACGACCAGGAGATAATATCACTGAAGTCCAGATTAAAAAATCTCCAGCAGCTGATAATAGCCAACTATAGGCTATCAGCAAATTTGTATTGGAACAACGAAGTTCGGGCGGTAAAATCCAACAACCCTAGTATGTTCCCGCAGATTAATAAAATATTTAGACGGAGTAATCAAAACGAGATTCAGTGTCTCCAAATACCACGAACTGACGACAACCAACGAATGCTGGCAAATATAGGCATAGACACAAACAACGCCATCCTAAATGATGAAGTTTTTGTGTTTGAAGATCCCTTGGAATAAGTGAATGTTGTAGGGCCCGTCTTTCAAGAACTGTACAAGACAAATGAAGTAATTCGCCGCAACCATGACTTGGAGGTTACAGTTTTACTGAATTATCGTCATCTTCGAAATGACATTTCACAGTGGCGAGCAGAAAACCAAGGTTTTATCGAATTCAATAATGGAAATACGGCAAACGTCGAGATCACTGTCGAAAGCGCTAACAGCCTTTTGATCACTAGTGAAGACATCCATGGCGTATTTGCATCATTAAGAAACAAAAAATCAGTTGGAATAGATGGAGTACCCAATATCGTACTCAAACATCTTCCTCCAATCGCAATGGACGTATATGCAGTCTTGTTTAACAACGCACACTATCCAGGACGTTGGAAAACGGCCATCATCCAACCGTTACCAAAAAAAGGGAAAGACAGAACAAACCCAAAAAATCTGCGGTCGATCAGTCTGTTACTGAGTATCAGTAAAGTATTCGAGAAGGTTCTAAACAAGGCTCTACTTAAATGGGTTGAGGACAATAATATTATTCCTAATAACCAGTTTGGTTTTAAAGCTGGTCATGAAACCGCATATGGCGCAGCTAAACTGGTATCAGACATTCAGTGGACTAAAAGTCTGAAACAGTGCCTGTTTGATTGACTTGGAGAGGGTCTTCGACACCATTTGGCTAGAGGAGTTATACTACAAGCTAATGAGACTAGGCATTCCTAAACCACTATTGTATATACTATACGACATGTTGAAAGAAAGGAAATTCGTCGTCAAAAGTGGCAATGTGACCTCCAACATTACTTACAAAATAAAAAACGGGCTGCAACAGGGAGCGGTGTTATCTCCGATCCTTTTTAATACAATAGCGACTTGATAGGGTCTCTTCATCATGCTATTGCGTATCGACGATCTGATAATATATAGAACAGCACCAACAATTGAAATCATTAACGGATTATTACAAGCGGATTTCAATGATGTTCAGCGATACTGCGACAACTAGAAACTCAAAATCAATATCCGGAAGTGTGAAACCATCCTCTTTAGAACACCACTGGTTGAAGCTACGAGAGACACCAGGAAAAACTGGAGAAAGCTAGCTATTGTGGGACCACACGAACAAACACTGGAAACCAAAAGTGTAGTCAAATACTTAGGCGTCTGGCTGGGTCAGCATCTATATTTTAACAAACATGTGGAGGCTGCGCTGGCCAGGGCAAAGAAAGCTTATGATATGACAAGAAGACTGTTTCATAGTAATCAACTTTACAGCACAGTTAAAGTTATATGCTACATGGCTCTCATAAGACCGATGATCATATATGGATGACCAGTGTGGTTTAATGTGGGACCTAGCTTAATGGAATAGATTCGGATTTTTGAGAGGCAATGCCTCAGGACGTGTCTTAACTTACATCGGACTCCTGAATCCGATCACAAAAAATACTATCCCAATGAAGCGTTGTACAGTGGGGCCAATATAAACAGAGTGGATAACTTTATGATCAAGTTGATCTGAGGGCATCTTGCGAGATCAATGCGTTCGCCGAACGGTGCATATTACCCAAACAAGTATGACGAGGGGGTAAGTCACAATGGTTTTATTCCACCAAAATCATTCCTCAGTCTTGACATGAACGGCCTCATACAAAATGAACCCGCTATACCGTTGATTTATCACGTGCGTCGGTCGGACATAGATAAACGAATATGTTATAATCGAGAGGTCGGAGATTTTGGTGGCTGAGTGCCAATTAAAAACCTGTTTCCTTATAAAACTGCCAAAAAAAGGGAAGTAATAATAATAATAATAATAATAATAATAATAATAATAATAATAATAATAATAATAATAATAATAATAATAATAATAATAATAATAATAATAATAATAATAATAATAATAATAATAATAATAATAATAATAATAATAATAATAATAATAATAATAATAATAATAATAATAATAATAATAATAATAATAATAATAATAATAATAATAATAATAATAATAATAATAATAATAATAATAATAATAATAATAATTATAATAATAATAATAATAATAATAATAATAATAATAATAATAATAATAATAATAATAATAATAATAATAATAATAATAATAATAATAATAATAATAATAATAATAATAATAATAATAATAATAATAATAATAATAATAATAATAATAATAATAATAATAATAATAATAATAATAATAATAATAATAATAATAATAATAATAATAATAATAATAATAATAATAATAATAATAATAATAATAATAATAATAATAATAATAATAATAATAATAATAATAAGTCCCGGTGCCCGTCAGTAACGGAGGAAAAGAAGAGGAGTTGAAGTTAGTGCTGACAGCCCTTGCCACTGACCAGAAGGGACGCGAACTAGTCGGGCACTCAAGGAGTTTATTGGTCAGCCTGTCGCTGTAAGCCTTCTTCGCGATATAAATCGTTTGGTTGCACGAGTTTCTGATTCTAACAAAATTCGTTCAGTTCACTTCGGTGCGATTAGAGCGCCATTGTTTAAAAGCTCTATTTTTTGCCGCTGTAATTTTTTTCAAACCAAGATTTATCGGATGAACTTCGTTTAATGGATAGTGGAATGTAAATCTCCAATCCGAGAAGAATAATCTCTGTGACCGACTCCGCGCATGCGTTAGCATCGGAGTCTCCAAAGCACACCTCCGACCACAAAAAGGATCCGAAGAAATATCGCGAAACGTCCCCATTCGTCCATACATGGCGAAACTGCTTAGGTCGGTTATGTGATTGAAATGCAAGTGGTTGCGCGACCGATATCAAGCAGTGACCAGCGTTTCTCAGTGGCACAGCAATATCTATGGTATAAATGCTCGACTCGGATGTCAAAAATAGATCCAGGGTGTTCGCATAATCACCTCCGGTATCCGCAATTGCGTAGGTTCCCTTCACGAGTTGAGCCAAATTGCGCCTAACAGCGAGCATCTCCGCCAGCCTCCCAGCCTCGTCGATTCCGTTAGAATGTACCCACCAGACGGAATTGTACACATTAAAATCACCAAGGACGACAATTTCTGAAGCTGGGTGGTTGATCTATATCCAGTCGACGGTATATGAAATATGTCCGAAAAATGTCGCCGGTCGATCGTCATTCGGAGAGTGTAAATATTAAGAAATTTAACGGAATTCCTCAGCACGACCCTCAACCACATGATGTCCACGTTATTGGGTTCCAACGCCCCCAACCTCTGGCAAGCCTCGAATTTCGAATATGCACAGGTTGGCTGAAAAGTTTCCGACCTCAACGTGAAGATAGCAGCACTCGTCAACAAAAGCTAGTGAATGTAGTTGTGTATCTTTTGACAGCTACTCACCAAAATGTCAGCCATTTGGGATGGGTAGTTTTTATTTGACAGTCGTTTGAGTGTCTATATATGTATATATATTTTTTTTTGGAGCCGATTACCCCTTTGCAGTCCACTGTTTTGATAGTATTTTTGTTTCGGACGTATAATGGTGTATCCAAGTTTCATCGACAATAATTAATCGGGGCCAAAACTTGGAATTATTGCGCCTAAACTGTGCCAAAAGAGCGCGTTGGAAATGTTCACTCGAGCAGGTTTTTGGTCTAACGTGAGCAACCGCGGCACCCAACGCACGGACAACTTTCTCATGCCTAAATCTTGATTTATATATGTGACAAACACGAAACTTTTCAGACCACCTTCGTAAGTCGTACCACGAGCAATTAAAATATATAGCTTCAGTTGACGAATCGCCCTGGGTCTCGGTTAGGGAAATAATATCAGCTTTCGCTGTTGCAAATATTGGTGGACGGCGTTTACATTCATATTGGTGAAACCGATGCACCTGATGTTACAAAATGCCGTACTCAGTCGAACGGTGGCAGAGCCTCGAGAACGAACCCGATTATGCGATGATGAAAATCTTAAAGTTCGGTTATTTATTATAATATCTGCATGATGTTTCCCACGACATACAACCCCCCCACTACACGAATGGGAATCTAGCTTACCTCCGAAATTCTTTATCTCAGAAGGCACCATCATGACTCTTCTCCGTGTCACTCCGGGCTATCTGCCACACATCCCACACATAGTCGAAGAGTTTCCCCGACGATATCGCGGAATGTGGTTTCTCACCTTGGGACCGACTACCGCCTAAATCAACCTTTTCTCGAACCGGTCCATTAGCCAAGCTCCGAAACATAGGAAGGGATTTCTCCCGAACATTTCACGGGGCCTATAGTTGTTGAGGTGCCATTTTACCGGTGGCAGGGCGTTGGGACCTCACCTTCTACTCGGCAGTATATTCTAACGCCCTAGTCACAAGGCATTGAGTTTAGTCCCTTTTGTCATATACTTTCTAAGTATGAAGTGTCGAGTATCGCGTTTATTCGTCACACCGACTCACTTATGGTTTTACATTGTTTTTTTGTTATTCCAATACTCCGTTTTCGATATTTTTCGTATTGTAACTCATTCTTGGTTCGTCCACGGTAATCAATCATAGATCTTTTATATGCCGCATAAAAACATCTGTTATTGTAACATGTTATGTTTCGGTTATCAGAGATCAAGATCAGTATTTTCGTCCTGTTCTCCTGATCTGCTTCCAGTATTTCTAGTAACAACAACAGGTTGTGACACTAGCTGACCACAACTAAGTGTTCTACAGGAAAGTGGTATAATGAATACTTTCTCATCACCTATAGTTGCAATCTACAACAGATATGGTACTTGTGTGATAACGCAAGATGTTATAATGTGTCCGAGGGAGGAGCGAGAAGGCGGGAGTTATTTAGGTTTTTACTTATTTATTGGTAGTGTGGCGGTTCCCTTGAACGCCACCAATCATCTTCCCATTACCCCATGTAAAAACTCCCGCCTAGGGCATACAAACCTGGAAAGCAAGTACTCATCTGTTTATAGTTGAACCATAAAGCCTTAAAACGCATAAAATCACAATATTTGCTGATGCTAAATCCATCAGCACCAAACAGGAATGTTCCTTATGGACAATTTGGCTGCATCACCACGTAACCAACATGAACCGAACCAATCCATAGAATATGTCTCGGATCGATTTCCATCATGTAACAGGTATCTTCCACACATAGAGGCAATGTGGTTGCATTACCTAGCAACCAACATTGCCCGAACTATATCAATGAGATATACCCCTACGCGCCAGCCGCACACATGCAGCAAATGTTTAGCCTTTTCCTTTTGCATACATGCCTACATCGATCGGTCATTCGACCGACGAATACATGAAGGTATATGGCTGATCGCCCAAGCAAGTCGAGTTCTCAAAATGAAAAAATTACCATTGAGAATTCGACTAAGGGGAGATGCCACTAACATGTGCACGATCAGCATAAATGTTTTACGCAGTCGCTGATCGTGTAAACACTTCAACCCCTATGATAAGATACTTGCACCAGCTGGAACCTAGTGGATTTGATTGATCCAAGGTCCGCATACTTGTGGACACACACGACGAGCAGCAGAGGCAATCATCGTGTGTGTGTTTCACCCCTTTCTTGTTGGACCAAATGCTAAAGAGAATCTTACCTTATATGGTCATCGAAGAGATGAATGGAATTTTGGGTAATTCTGTCGCTTCGGTGGCAATAGTAATTGCGCTTAAGATTCCGTGGAGACCAGTCGGGTCCCCACGTTAAATAAAACGAGTCTGTTGTCTACTTTTGGAGTGTGAATTTCAATGCTGTAGATCGGTATCGGGAGCCAACTTATGAATTGTGTCTTTATTTTTGGTGTAACGAAATGAAATCTTTTATTTAGTGATCGAACTGTTGATTTATGAAATAAATTGCTCGAACTTTTAATTTATAAAATAAATGTGTCATCCGAAAAAGGAACTTTAAGTGTCACCAACTTAGGATATGTGTCTTTATTTTTGGTGTATCGAAATGAAACCTTTTATTTAGTGATCGAACTTCTAATTTATGAAATAAATTGTATCGAAATTAAATGCATCATTTAGTGCTTTAACATTTAATGTGAAAAAAAGTGAGGTGTAACACAGGCATGATGAATTATAATTGTTGAGCTTGACCTAAAAAGCTTTGGGGACGTTCAGTTCCTTGCTTTTTGGTGTCGGTCTCAACGATGGCTGCGAGTTGCAGGCCCTATGGTGGGACTTTGGGGCAAGCGTCTGCAACGCTCTCAGGTAAGTAAGTTCTTTGAAGGTAGGAACCTTACCTGCGCGGAATTGTGCGTTCATAAAACGCTACAACTTCTTAGGGTTCGTCTTCTTAATGTTAAAATCCAACCTGAAGGGTTGCGCTTGTGTCTCTTTGTTGTATTTATTTTCATGCGCCTTAGTCTCAATGTGTGAGAATTTAATTGGCACACTAAATTCCCTTGGATTCATTTCCGTGCGAGGAAGTGTGATGCGCTGTTGTGGGTCCTCCGCATTGCAGTTCTTTGACAGGAAGTCGTTTCCAAGTAGACCGTCTTCTGTTAGACCGGGCATTCTGCTCTCTACTTGAAATTTGCATAGAAGTTTAGGCCTACCTTTCACTTACTTCCTAACGGCGTCTGTAAGATGCAAGCCTCTCGTCGATTGATTTTAATATCTGGTCCATTGATGCTATTCTTGCTGATCAAACTCACTTCAGCGCCGATGTCCAGTACTAGAGTTATGTTTCTCTCAGCACCTACATGTATCGGTAGCTGGATGTTGAGACTCTGGTTAATGGTGAGCATGAGGCTGTGGTAATTGTCGTAGATTTACTTCTTCACTGAATGTGGTAAATGGTTCTTCTCCGCCTTTCGTCACCTACCGTCACGGGTACTGGTTCACGAATCTGACTCCGAGTATTACTTTACAGTCAATACCGAACACAACTGTACCACCCGTGGTTAAACAGTAACGAGAACGAAGCAAAACGAACGGTCCAAAATTAAATGAAAACTCTTTATTGATTTTAAATGTCATAAAAGAATAAAACTTAAACAACTTAAAATTTACAATATTCGTTTAAAATTCAATTATTCGTTGGTGGAACGTTACGTAAACTGAACTACTTTCGTGACACTAATATTAGATTTAAAACATTTAAGTCTGTTATAATTAGGAATTACTATTTACATTCAATTGACACGTAATTGATTGTTCATGATACGTTGTATAAAACTGAACTACTTAAGTGACACTTATATTAGATTTAAAACTTTTATTCGGTGATAATTAGGAATTACTATTTACACTCAATTGACACGTCCGTATGAGCTGGCTCCTGAAACTCGCCTCTTGATCACAACGCCCTGCAATCCTTGGCCCATCACTACGGATCACCGGAAACACACACACCCTGATTAACTATTCTGTTCTTGCTGAGAATCCCTCAGGACACGAATTGTGGACACCAAGATAGATGGATCGGATTCGGCGCCGTCTGCAATTTCCAGCAGATCACCATGCCAGAGGGTGTTTACTTTAATTTTCTATTTCAAACCTATAACTGATAAGGGTTGCAGCTGGGCAATACGGGGTAAGTGGATGATGTATATTTATGCGATCGTCGACTGCACACAGCATCACCGCCGGTCGCATATGTTCGTAGGGTAATTTGGTGCAGGTGGTGTTGCTTTGGTCTGCTTCATTGAGTAGTCAAGCTTAGTTCCTACATTGTATGTATTATAGATTAATCTTGCTACCGAAAAACTCGTTGTAACAAGATGGTAAAAGGACGCAGCTTGCCTGTGTGCGACGGCACCGAACCGAAGATATGGGTGTCCGACGTATCTTGATTTGATCGGTTGGTTAAAGATGCGACCGTTTCTTCCACATGAGCATGATGGTGCATGTTAGTGGGAACCCAATGGTTGGGATATTTTCGTTGGCTTTTGGCGCCGAGTGATATTCCTTAATGTGCGTTGCATGTTGGGAAATCTCTATCGAGAATTAATGTTATGCAACGCACAGACAAGCGATTCGCCGTTGTGGGACATTTTTTGTTCTTGTTCAAAAGAAATACGACGCAATGCAAAAGCCAGATTTCTGCTTGTTTCTGTTGCCATGGCGATGGCGTGAAATTTATGCTATTAGGTGCCCCTTTCGCATGCTTGAAGAATTCGGGAATGCCCGTTACCTTGGTTATGTCTCTTTTTGGGGTGTTACCCCACAATAGGTGCCACGGGGAAGTGGCGTTAAATGAAACCGCCACAGGGCCCTGATGCGGTAGTCCGTTTTAATGCCGAGTGTTTCGACCTACTTCTTGGTCTCCAATGGGAGGAACTTTTTACAGATTGGCATTAAATTCGCGACTCCCAAAAGAAGTAAAGATAGTAGTTTAACTTTATAATGCGGGCGTCCTTTTCCAGTGGGTGTTAATCGAAAACTGATCATTGAATGCGAAATCCATCGCCTTTTATACGAAATCTCATGGAGATTTGTATCTGAAAGTGGATCGAAATTCAAAGAAGAGCAGACGAGATTCGTCATGCACTTCAATTGGAGTAAAGTTCCGTGGAATCTATGAGAATTTTGTTAAACAATTTCCCGGAAGTTAAAATCATACGATGCATATGAAGATATACGTTGTGATATTAAGGTTATAGAGAATTTTGCTTATGCATGATAAATGAACGCGTTTTGTTTAAATGGGGATTACTAGGAATCGCGTTTATACGAACCAAATGAATATTTGATTCGTTTATCTTGTATTTGGTTTAGATTTAGGATTATAGGAATCGCATGTATGCGAACCAAATGTACATTTGGTTCGTTTATCACGTGTTTGATTTAGTTTGGGTTTAGGGAATTGAATATATCTGCGACAGTTGAACATTTGGTTCAATTTCTCTGATATTAGATTCAATGTTAATTTGGGATTTAAATGCATGATATTCTTTGATAGGATTATATCTAGAGAATGTGTATATGAAGATATTGATTAATGAAATTTGTGTGGGAGAGGGGAATAGAGCTAGAGCGTCTTGCGACGATAATGAAGAGAATGCAAATCAAACTAACGCTATGGTAGTTGAAATCACAGTAAGAGATAAAACAAAATCCACAACTCATCAGCCCGGGTAGGAGATCAATTATTATTCTCAACTAATTTTTACTAAAGTCGAAAAACCATCATAGTCGATATGATATATGAATGAAATCATCTTACCTCTGCCCTTACTAATGGTTCCAACTTATCCAAACATCGTTGAGTATATTCAAGAGCAGATGTTTTTTTAATTAGTTCCAAACAGTACATTTTCATGACAGGGTCCCTAGTCCGTTGGTTTACAATATCTAGAATAAATAGTCTTTTGTATGAGCACTAGTAATCAGGTCATACTTATAAACTTACCCAGAATTTTACGATCAGGCTTCTCCATACGTATTGCAGTTGATATTGCAAAGCTGTATTTTCCCTCTGTTATATCCTCACCAATCGCTCCTTTCGTTTCATTGTACTTAATAGAAAATAAAGCCGATGAGGCATTCAATTCCTATATAACGTTTCATCAGCTCACCTCTTCAAAAGTCAAATTGTTGAGGTCATTTAAAATTTGGTAATATAGGCCACATAGCTGCATAAACTTCTTAAAATCGTCCTTACGTTTGCTAAACGATTTCATGAGCTCTGCTGCAAATAAGAAATAATCGCTGGTCTTGTAAAATATCGTTCCAACATATTCGTATTCCTCAACGGAGATCCCTCTAAGGGAATAGTAGCTCTCAAGAGTTTGACCCCGAAGAGCACTTGCACCGTGGTGGATGTAGACTTTGAAGGCCTGAAAGGATAAACTTTAAATAATGTTTCGAAAACTCGGAATAGTGTGTTCGTACTCACGTCAGGGTGATCGAGTTCGATCACTGGTTCCATATTTGTAACCATTAATTGAATTGTCGAATTCAGTGTAAATTTAACGCCGTAAACAAGATGACACGCTGGAATTCCACCTCGGCCGAGACTGGTGTCCACGATATCGTCTAACCTGCAAGAGTTTCCTTTTCTGTATTTGTTTTATAATATTAGATTCGTTTATTGTGAATTTTAATTTTAATTCGGATTTTGGATTGAATTTTGCCGTGGGGGCAAATGTTAAGCGATAAATGAATGTTTGATTCGTTTATTGCGAATTTTGGATCATGTTTGGGTTAATTCGGGTTTTGATAGGATTTTGGATGTAGGAGTGGGGAAAAAAGGTGGTAGGGCTTTTTAGAGCACTACAAGTTAATGTAAGAACGATATTTGTAAAATAGAAGTTAACATTTAGTCTTAAGTAAAATATGTAACAGCGCTGGAAAGTTGTGGAATTCCGTCGCTGCGCGAGTGTTACTGGAGCGTTACAAACTGCAACTGTTCAAGAAGAAGGGCAATACGTATTTGGTGGGACCTGGGGGCGCTATAGCTTCGCCTCTCCTGAGAGAAGTATAATATTAAAAAAAAACGCAAAAAACCAAGCTATCTCTGATACATTTGCCTCACATCTTGTTTCAGCTAATTTTAAATTGTAAAACATATTGTGTCAATATTTTGTAAAATTATGAATGCAATCGAAACCGATGCAGTGTTCGATTCTGTAGGGGTTTAGTTTTAGGAAGCGCGTCTCCTTATCCTGAAAAGGATGTGGGATCTCTTTAATAGACCGCTCCTGAAAAAACCGTCCTACAAAGGGGTCGTCGCCGTGCTTCCTCATATACCTGAGGGAAGAGCAACGCCCTTCGTTTGGTCCTAGTTTCACTGTCGCTTCTTTGGCCTTTCGCAAGCCCTTGTCTCCGTGTAATTGCTTAAAAATTTGGGGATGTTGTAGAAATGCAAAAGTTAGTTTTCTTATTATAATTGTTTATTTTTTCCTTCTCCTCGGCTTGATAATCAGTTTAACATTACTGAATCTTCGTTGTTCCTGGAAACAAAATCTTAGAGGTATAATACTGGTGAATTTTAATATTGACTTTTACTGGACTTATTCTGGATACTCCATCTGAATCTGGATGCTGAGTGCGGGATACTGAAGCTCAGATATCACTTTTCTGTTCCTTTATAAAAAGAAACAAATCGAGATTTGTATCTCGAAAATACACAATTTCATACAAAAATCCCGATTTTTGTATCCTGAGTGAGATGCTCAGTGTTTATTCAAGATAAGAATTCAATTTCTTGAATTCTTACGAAACTATTGCGCGGATGTGGATATGTATCTGGTTTTGGTTTTGTATTTGTTTTTCTTAGTGGAATTTTTTCAGATAGAGATAACGATCTGTGAATTTTGGTTTTAGATGATAGCGTGGGGCAAATGTGAAAGGATAAACGAATATTAGATTCGTTTATTGTGAATTTTAATTTTACTTTAGATTTTGGATTGAATTATGCCATGGGGGCAAATGTTAAGCGATAAACGAATATTTGATTCGTTTATTGCGAATTTCGGATCATGTTTGGGTTAATTCGGGTTTTGATAGGATTTTGGGTTTTAGGGTAATATAGCTGTGATTTGGATGTAGGAATGGGGGAAAAAGGTGGTAGGGCTTTTTAGAGCACTACAGCAGTATGTGGAAACCCCATAAAGGGTATGCGCAGTTCTATTGCAACCATCGTTAATTGAATGGAGTTTAGTTGGGAAGATTCTAAAAGTTTAGTGGACATTATTAAAAATGGAATAGGAATAAAAAACAGGCATGCGACCAAAGTGTTGTGATAGAACGAAAAGACATGAAGATTATTGATTGGTGTATCTTAAACTTATTTAAAATTTAGTTGATGCCACTTAAATAAGTTGTTATTCTTCCTTGTCCAGGATTGGAAACAGGTTATAGATATTCAAAGTACTTACATTAAACCAGCATCGAGCATATTATCGAATATTGATATTATCAGCTTAAGCTTATCTGCAGGCACATCAAGCCAATGATTAAAGGCGAAGGTAAAGCGTGTCAGAAAAGTTCTATCCTCATCGTTCTTTGATGTATCTTGCAAGTGGCGCCAAGGAAACTCAGTGATCTATGAGCAAACATATTAGTTATCAAACACTATTCACAAAAACCACGCACCCTAGTTATATTTTCAATATGATCCTTCTTGTTTAGCTCTTCAAAAGCTCGATTTATTGAGTCCACGAACATGATTGTTAGTATTCAATGAACAATTTGCGAATAGAAGAATATCTAGTTCTTGCTCTGCTTTATCAGATTTTAGGTATTCAAACTGAGTACCGTATCTTGTGTATTTATATACCTCTCTATCGTGAAAACAAATTGAAGTCATGTTAAGTGTTATATCACACGCTCATAAAAAAGTACTGAACACTTTCATTATACTGTATACGACATAACCTCCATTTACTCTCTAATTAAACTGGTGATCTTCAACTCTTACTACATGGCAGACAGTGCCGGTTATTCGTTATGTTAATTTTTCTTTCTTTGCTCGTTTTGTAATTAGTTCTACTTGCACCATTGTGTTCGGAGATCGCGTCTTGCTAATCAATTTCGTCCTATTTTGGCCACAAAAACTCGGTTGACCTTGTTCGACAACGCCTACCATTTAGTGACGCTTCATGTTGCTGAGCAACAGCACAAGGAACAAGGGGCAACGATTTTTTTATTTATTATTTATTACAATGTAAGTAAATTACGCAGTAACTTAAATCTAGTAGCACTAGCAACTAAGGCTTTCGGCTAGCTTTTGTAAATGTATGTCTGTACATTTTTGTATTTTTGTTTTCAGATCTTATTTTGTAACTTAACTATGGTTAGTAATTTGTAGATTTTGTCAATGTTGGGTGAAGTTGGCTTGGAGATGATGTCGTCTTGAAAATCTAGTTTAGCCAGGGTTTTCATGCCCACGCAATCTAATAGTATATGTTTGGATGTTAATAGTTATAGTTTTGAGCCAACGATCTTTCGTTAGCAGCAAACTTTGTATAAAAGAAAACGAACGCGATCTTTCTGTTTATTTATCTTTATTATAGAGGATCTCCCTCTTTCGAATCTATCTTAAGACTCTTATTATGTTTGATTACAATTTGCGTAAAGGACCTTTCCTCACGGAATCTTTCTTAAGACTAATTTATAATTGTGTTTTTACTTAAAATCTAACATTACAATATTAATCGATTGTACCTCAGGTAGTTACAAGAATGTCTACCTGTTAATAGGTAATTTAGGCATTTCAAATATAATTGCATTCAAACGACATTATAGAGATATATTCGTTTTGTTATGCTTATTTTATATTCATGCCATGTTTCTGTTATGGATATGTAGTTAATCTGGAGTTGTAACTGCAAATATGACAGATGGGTTTGGTTCGTTTTGTTGATGATATGTTGGTTGGCGATAAGCGAGTGTCCAAGGCGTAGACGGATGAAGCATTTGATTTTTTGCACTGTCGATGTTGTCGGGTAGATGGTTGGTTCTCTTTTGTTATTTATTGTTTTGTAGATGTGGTTGTACTTTGCCCATTCCAGTTTTTCTATCTTTTGGAATTCTATTTTAAAGTACCCCTCGATGTCTTTATTGTTGGGCAGATAGAAGGTGGTTAACAGTTCTCTTATAGCCACTTTGGCTGCGTTGTCGGCTGCTTCGTTGCCCCTTATACCACTGTGACTAGGAACCCAGAGCATTTTGACTTTGGTTTGCTTCTGGATTAGCTTATCCTGGATCAGATTGATGACTTTGATTTTGTTGTTTGGGTTTTGGATTGCTTGGATGGTGGATAGGCTGTCGGTGCAAATTAGTGTCTTCTTTTTCTCCACTAATTTGATTGCTTCGAGGACTGCTGTCGCTTCGGTTGAAAAGATGGAACAAAATTCAGGTAGCAATCCTTTTTTTAGCACTATATTATTATTGTTTACTATTGCGAATGATGTTCCTTCTTTTGTTTTGGAACCATCGGTGAAGAGTAACTCCCATTCCCGGTATTGGTTCTTAATTGATTGGAAGTGTTGCTGGTATATCAAGTTGTTTGTTGTATTTTTGGGGGGGGTGCGATAAGTCCTCTATGATACATTCTGTTGGTAATAGCAATGTCGGGTAATGCGTTCGTTGTCGTTGTGGTTTAGTTACCACATGGAGCTGTTTAGCCAGCTCTATTGCCTCTCTTAGTGCCGAGGTGAATTTCAGAGGACGTTTTCTCCTAAGTATCTGTTTGACATCGTCTAGGATGGGGGTTGACGTCATTGCGGGAAATTAGCCAGCTAATTTCGGTAATAGCTTTTTTTCTGTTTTCTGTGGATGGAGGTCCGTTTTCAGCCAGTATATTTGTTGAGATAATTCAATGTTAAGACGATTCCGTTATATGCTACATTTTATTAGTGATGATAACTTGACGAAGTATGGAATAAGACTGAACTATTCTTATACAAGAAGATGGCGCATAAGCTGCTTACTGTGTAATCTCACGTATGTACAGTGAGTCAATCACTGGTTTATATAATTCAACACTCCTCCTTAATACTACAGTTTGTGACTTTAACAATTTTATTTTACATTACATTTTATTTTTGATTATACGTTTTTTCGAACTTTATCTTAAATTAATTTCAATAAACTTCTAATAATTATAAACTTATTTTTACATAGACTTTTCGTTAGTATATCTGCAATATTATCGTCTGAATTTACCTTAATTAAATCAATAATATCTTTTTGATAATTTTCGTTTACATAATGATATTGTACTTCTATATGCTTCGAATATTTAGTGTAATTTCCATATTCTCCAATTATTAAGGCTCCTAAATTGTGTTCATACAACTTAATTGGTTCGTTTCTTTTTATACCAAAAGATTTGTGGCGGTTTTTTAATAGTTTCCCAAAGAATCGCACATCCTCTTAAATTAACCACCTTCCAAACCCATAGCACTTACCTGCAATTAGGGCCAGCGTAAGCTCCCCTGCACCATCACACCTGAAAGTTAAATCTTATCAAGGATGCACACCAAACATATTATTTCATTCATTCATACATGGACCGTGCCAGACAATCGTCTCAGGTTGTCAGCAATTATAAAAGATAAATACTCGCTGGCCAGCGTAATTGTTGACATAGCTGTAGCCGATATTCTTGCTACGGTTCATGAGTGAATATTGCCCCAATCCCAAGGTTCGCAACACTTGCGACCAATTTCCCTTTTCGGTTATCTACCGATCATGGGATTTGGGCACTAATATGATTGACGTTAGACAATCATACCCCAGATCATGCCGAACGATGCTCCGGCCTCTTAAATAAACAAACACGATGTGCATATCATCGTGACCCTTGAAATAGCGTTTTTGTGTATCTTAAAGCAAAAACCTATTTCGTTCTCAGACGCAGGTCATCAAAGATTTATGGCCCTCGAAATAGCGTTTCTGTTTATTTAAAACACAGAAACCTATTTCTCCCTTCGGCGACTTCGCTATCGCATATTATCTCTGTAATACCAATTTATTACACCGGCCGAGCGTTTCAACGCGCCTGGGTTGTCGTACGCGAGTCCACCGCATGTTAAATTTGTTATTTTAATTAAGAACCGGTTAAAATTAATGTCCAAACAATGCGTTTATATCGCAGTGGTTGTTGTGTTGCTATTTAATAAATAAGTGCGATTGACGTTTACTTACAAACAACCAAAGTGTTAGACTTTACCGAATACAAATTGTCGATTAATTAAGACGTGCGTTTAATATTTACATCAAAGGAACAATAGAAATAAAAGATCATTCAACAGAATAACAACATCCGAGTTTTAATTGATCATCATCCTGCAGTGTACAGTGTCCTGGAGCTCGAGTGTGTTCAGTGTTCATCGGCTCAGTTTTCATTGGAATCCTGTGTTTCTTTTACCTTCTCATTCTTCGGGTGATAATTGACTGTGAATAATCAGTGGTATTTTGATGGACCCCGCATCCTTGCTGATGCCATAGTTAAAACAACCCACATTGGCGACCCCTGTGAGAACACGCTGTTCTGCATAATTACCCGAAAAAAACATCACCCACGTTGAACCGCGACAACCTGTTTTATTGTGTTGTGTAAAAGTGAACACTTGGCCTTCTCTGGCATTTAATTAAACGCTCAACCGTGCAGTAACAATTAAAGACTTTAATGAATGGCTCCCTTTGCTGGACCCAGTGGTGGATTACCCATTAGGCCGGGCTAAGCCATGGCCTGGGGCCCCTGGCGAGCAAGGGCCCCCAAGAAAATTTGTCATGATTGTTTTTAATTTATTTTTATTTTTAATTAAATTTTTTTATATTTTTTGGAATTTTGTAAACAAAATTTTTTTTAAAGACAATTCATTTATCTTATGTAATTGATTATACAAATGTATTTTCAAACGAAAATATTTAAAAATCTTAATTGATTTATTCTTTTGATTGTTATTTTAAGCTACGATTTGAATTTCAAATCGCGCGCTAAATAACCGAAACAGCACTTGCAAACTCGAGCTTGTTTATATAAACAAAAACAATTCATTTCAGTGTTTTAAGCAAAACAAAACTATCTGTTGCTTTGTCGTTTGTCAAATTACATTTGTTCGTTGTTCTTAGAGAAAAAAAGAACGTTGTTTCAATTAGTGACGAATCTAGATGTTAATTAATGTGAAATTGTGGTATTGTGTGTAATGAACATATCGAAAACTACGCATTTGTTGAAAAAGGTAGGTTCTGTTTTATATTGTATCTTTTCACACAACACAAAAAACATCACCAATCAAATTGTCTTTTTTTGTTATCCAACAACAATAATGAAAGTGAGTTTGTATATTGTTTTCGTTTTAAATTTCTTTTTTAAGTTTCGTTTAGTTTTTCGAAATTTGTTTTGTTGTTCGATTTTGATTTTGTAAACTGATTTAGTTTTAGCTGTTTCGATAATTTAACATTTTGGTTTTGTTTTTTTGATTTATTTTTGAGCTCGATTTTTTGATTTTAAACTTTGTTGTTTAATTTCAAATGCAGAATTTGATGTTTGCTTTTCCTATAAGAATGTTACGATTTAAGTATGTTTGTAGATTACATAATGAGGCGATCCTATCAGAGCGAGGCTCAAAAAAGAAAAATTGCGGATGAAAAGAAAAAACGAATTGAGACAGATTTATCGAAACTACCAAAATTGACGTCATTCTTCCAAAGTTTCACTGCACATGCTTCTTCATCAGCTAGTGAACAGATCGAATCTAGTAATGAAGATGTAAGAATCGAAATATAATTTACTGTTGATATTTATAAATTATAACTTTCTTATAAAATATAAATTAAAGTGTTTTTAGAGCAAATGTAATTCTTAAAACTTTTGAATTCAAAATTGTTTTATCAAATTTGCAGATTCAATCTGAAACAGAGCAAGTCGATCATCTCAAAACCTATGAATCTTTGGATCAAGATGATAGATCAAACTCGCAGCGTGATGTTAGTCTGAACGAATACGAAGAGCTCAGAGCCGCGGATTTGGGTACTTTAGAAACTGCAGCGAACAATGACAATTGTTCGAGCGATCCAGGCAAGTGGGGTGATTTCACTGACGATGACGTCAATTTTTGGATCAATCGTGGTCCAAGCATGTGCCAAAATCACTCTGGACCGTTTGAGCCGTCTCGTAGATTTTACGATGCAGAAGATAGAGCAAGATATTGCTCACAAAAAACCTTTTTTGGAAGAAAGGCAAATCAAGAACGGTTCAAGCGCAAATGGGTAATTTATTCTCCCACGACTGGTTGCGTGTATTGTTTTGTATGTAAAATTTTTGCTTCCAAAGACAAACAAAACAAACTGACCAGCGATGGATTTAATGATTGGAAAAAGGTTTTCAAATTACATCAACATGACAATGGATCTCTTCACAGAGAATGTATGTTGACATACATTCAAAGGCGACAGAACTGCGTCGATGTTTCCGACAACCTTCAACTTGAGTACCAGAAAGAGACAAATTATTGGAAAGATGCAGTGCGACGATTGATTCCAGTCATCATAACGTTGGCTGAACGAGGATTACCTTTCAGAGGCACAAACGAGCATTTCGGCGTTCCAGATAATGGAAATTACTTAGGTTTACTCGAACTAATTGCACAGTTGGACCCGTCCTTAAAAAGTCACATTGAAAATTTTGCGGACCGAGGCAAGGGGAATCCCTCGTATTTATCAAAAACAATTTGTGAGGAGTTGATCAGCATTATAGGTTCAAAAGTAAGACATCACATTATACAAGAGGTCTTAGCCGCGCGATATTTTGGTCTTTCAGTCGATTCAACTCCGGATATCGCTCACGTTGATCAACTCAGTGTAGTTGTCCAATATGTTGCTAAGAATGGAAAGCCCGTTGAAAGATTTTTGACTTTTTGAAACTTTGATAGCCATAGAGGTGTTGCGATGGCTGAAGTGGTTTTAGAATTTCTTGCGATTTGCGGCTTAGATTTTAAATACTGCAGGGGTCAATCTTATGATAATGCTCCAAATATGTCGGGTATTTACTCAGGTATGCAATCGATCTTGTTAAATCTCAACGAATTTGCGATTTATTTACCATGTGCAGCGCATTCGCTTAACTTAGTTCGAGAAACTGCTGTAAAGTGCTGCTTGTTTGCAGTGAACTTTTTTTCTATTGTACAATTATTGTACACATTATTTTCAAGCTCAACCCACCGGTGGGACGTTTTGAAGGAACGTATTGGAAACGAAAAGGTACTGAAATCGTTATCCCAAACTCGTTGGGAAGCTCATGCGAACGCCACTGAGGCAATTCAAAAATCTTTCAACGAAATCGTAGCAGCATTGTATGAAATTGCTGATGATTTAACACAAAAAAGTGACTGTAGACACGAAGCTGAATATATCGCGAATAAAATTCAAACCTTCGAATTTGTTTTCATGTTTGTTTTGTGGAGCGATATTTTGAACAATTTTCGGGCAACGAGCAAAGCATTGCAGTCAGTAGAAATTGATCTGAAAACCTGCGCGTTAATGTACTCGTCAGTAGAAAATTTGTTAGATGAGATGAGAGATAAGTTCGAAGTGTTTGAAAACAAAGCCAGATCCATTTTACCTGAGACAGATTATGCGAATGTTGCATCGCGAGTTCGACGAAGAACAAGACAGCCAAACGATGGAGATGCTCCAGAGGTTGCATTAAGTCCGCGCGACTATTTTCGTGTAAACGGTTTTTTGGTAATCATCGATACGCTCAAGAATGAAATCAACAGACGAAGCAAAGTTTACTTAGAGGTTTCGGAGAGATTTTCGTTTTTGGCTGATTTTGATTTGACCAAAAATGTGTGTTCCAAAAAGATTTCCGATTTAGTTGACTTTTACTCTGACGATTTAGAAGAATTTTATCCTAAACTCATACAGTTTCACGCTTTCATTAAATCAAAATTCCCAATGAAACTTAAGTTCACTCACTCTGACCTCTACGAAATTTTGATTCAAGACCATCTTGAATTAGTTTTTCCGAACGTTGAAATTGCTCTTCGCATTTTTTAACTCTTATGATCACGAATTGTTCGACAGAGCGCTCTTTTTCAAAATTGAAACGCATCAAAAACGAGCAAAGAAGTGTTATGCGTCAAGAACGATTAGACATGCTAAGTCTGATGTCCATTGAATTGGACATTCTTCGTCAAATTGATTTTGAAGAAATCATCAATGATTTTGTTGATCAAAAATGTAGAAAAAAAGTTTGTTGAAAACGAGCGTCGCTTTCATCTTCCAAAGAGATGTCTAAACATTATTTTATAATTTAATATACTGTTAATTATTTTTGATCAAAAAATATATAATTCAACTAAGAAAAATGATTGCCTTTATTTTATTGTATTTGAAAACCTTAAAATGATATGAATTAGTTGTTTAAATTATACAAATGCATCAATAACGATTAATTTTACGATTATTAAAAAAAAGAGAGCCCCAAAATTTGAATGGCCTAGGGCCCCGATTGGCTTAATCCGGCACTGATTAAAGTGAACACTTACCAACCAAATCGGTGTTTTTCGGTTCAATTTTAAAAAGCTGGTAAAGATGGTGGCCAAGTTCTAATAGACAAAAGAGACATCGAAAGTGTTTAAGGAGCCCCACCCCATCGGTAAGCTGAAAATAGTGTCCAATACTCCAACATTACCAACGTCCGGACGACGCAGCAATCACCAGGATAAACAGCAAGTTTAAAGAACATTTCTTAATTCATTTTTTCTACTTATTTCTTATCTCTTTTCATGCATATTTACTTTCTTTTACCTTATGTAAGCTCCTTCTGAGCCGAAAATCGGAGAACCAGTAAGCTCCTTCCGAGCAAGTTTTAAGAATCAAACCTTGGATCTATTCTAAAAGTGTTTTAAAAAAAACCTAAAATAAATTGGAAGCAGCATTGAATTTTCAAATAAGGAATCCTTTAAATTAAATCAGCAATTTTAAAAGATTTTTTTTTTTTGTGGCACAACCGTAGACCGTATTAAATTCTTGAGTAAATCTTAGATTAACAAGTTAAATATAGTTAGAGAATTCATAAAAAAAGAATTATGTATACGTAAGCTTCCTTACTTCAGCAAGCGGTTATTGTCTAAAATAAGTTTAATCCATAATTATAGTGGTTTCATTTTCACCAGTCGCGCTGTCATTGTCATTTTGTTTATGGTTTGCGTAACAATTTTGTAAAGGAGAATCAAAATGTTTCCTTTGAGCGATTAAATATCGCAATCGAACAACAAAATCGCATACGTGAGGCTACACGAGTAAAAACCGTCTGTCATATGTTTTCCATGGTTTTGTTTTATGCGCAGGTTATGTAATTGAACAATTCAGTGATAAATTATATACCATACCTACTTTTACAAGACAGCGGTATTTATAATTACAATAAACCGAACGATTTTTATGTGTTTCTTAAGATAATCAAATAGCTCCTTGAAACAGTTGTCGCCGCATTGTAAACGAATGATTAGTTATCTTGTAAGTAAGCAAATGAAGGCAACACAAAACAAAATAAAAGTTAATTAAATAATAAAAGATTAAGAGAAGGGTAAACAATTAACAAACATTTATATGAGGTAAAAATTAATTTAAAATCCAAATCAAATTAAGAAGGAAATCCCTCAGACAAACTATATCTGTATTTTTACATAATTTTTAAGAATTTTTCATACAAATCAAATTGAAATAGCTCCAAACCGTCGCATTAAAACTCGATATAATTTGAATAACTATAATTACTGTGATCCCTAAATTTTGTAAACGGTTATCGAATGGAAGGGTGTTTTCGCTAAACCTGTAACGAATTTCCTTAAGATACACAATTACGGCAAGAAAACTCAAATTTCGTTACGCTCACATGTAATTGCATTTTTTTAAATATAACAGCAAACATCTCAAGCATAGAAAAACAATTTGCCTTCCTTTTTTTTACGTTTTTGAATTTAAATTTAAATTAACCCATCATTGCTAACTTAATCCAATACATTTAAACAGTAAATTTATTTTATTATAATTAAAACTTAAAACTAATTAGTTTGCTAGCCAGCTAATAATTGTATTGCTTTGATACAATTGTAAACCTCTTCAGGGTACAGGGTAACATACAATTCCGTTTCGGCAGTACACACAACTTCACGTCAACGCTCCTCAACACTTTTACACACACACGTCCGCGTAATTAAGTTTTTTTTTCGGCTTCAATAATTTAGACTAAAGATTAATTATTTTCGAATTAAGCTGTATAACAATACAGTTCTATCTGTTTTATTGACGATTTCACTCGCCCACTCTCAACTCTCAGCGACTCCCTTAAGTGCCACTTGACTCTGTCCAACCCCCCCTTCTTCTGCGACAACATCTTCGACCTCCAATCCGCGTTACTCGACTCTCTTAAATTCGCACTATCCTTGGGCGACTTTTCCCCACTCCTTCCGTCCTCTTGCGACCTACTCCTCTCCAGTCAAAACAAAAGTTATATCCAAAGCAAGGATAACAAAGATAATCTTCACAACAAAATTAAATTCTTTATTAACACCGAAACTAGCACCAGCAACGCCAAAGTCTTGGAAAACTTGGATTACTCTACCGAAAAATATAAATATATATAGAATATAAAATAAAAATATACATACAAAACTGATTCATCGATTTCACACATCACTTACGAATACTGCTGATCTGCCAATCCAGTCGAAAATAGGCAAAGAAATTAATTCTCCAAACTTTCACCATTTTGATGATGTCATTAAATTTTATATAACCACCTTTGAAAATTCGCCATTTTTTCGCAAAAAGACACAACACCTCAACAAATTTAAGTGAACTTCGATTGTTAAACGGAGTGTTGTTTCGTTTTGCGGAAGGGGCTTATTTATGTCGCAATAAAGTCTGCATCCGAAATAGATTCCATTGTACAATTCTTGCCGTAACTTCTGAATTTCACCTGACAAGAATTTGAGTGCCTAGTGTACATCCGTGCTGTTTGCCTACAGTAACGTGACCGCAGCATATAACGGGTCGTCTGACGTCGCCATATACCTAAACTGTGAAAACAATACTCCAAAAAATAACAGTAAAGTTCTTGGAATAGTTCAGACCAGAGGTTTGTTGTTTGGAAAAAACTGCCACCTACAGCGCACCGGATTAAATTGAGTGTCTACGGGGGAACGTTTGGAGAACAGAAGTTGAGTAGTAGTACCCTGGACGGTGCATTCTGATAGTTCCCACAGAAAAGATATCGGTGCATATTAGTTTGATATTTGGCAAAAACTCATCTGGCGTCCAAATCAATCAACAAAGAATATAGTGGATTCCGCAACACCTAACATGTTTACGTTTTAATCTTCATATATATACGATTTGGAGATTGTCAGATAAAAGACTCAACAATCCATCCATTATACAGCAGCTTGACGCTGCACCGAACAAGACGCTGGACCTAGGCTCAGAAGGACTTACGTCCGACTCACGACTGAGTCTCATTGGTTAATTCACTGTTAATTTTTTATTATTTAGTTTCTTATTTGTAACTCTCGTTTTCTTTTTCTTTATTTTTTTTATTATTTTTCACTTACTCTTACTCGCTTTTCATTAATTTGTTAGTCTATTTTTAATCCGAATTCTAAGTTGTCTTAGTTTTTAAGACCTCAACATTTACTTACTTTTAATTTTTAATTTAATTTGAATTTTTTAATCTTGATTATTTTTTTTTTTTTTTCATTATTATTTTTTTTTCTTCTCCTTTTTGATTTGCCTTAGTATCTTAAGTGCTCTACATTTACATACTTTCCAATTTAATTTGAATTTCCTAATCTTTAATCATTAATTTCTTAATTTTTACTTTTATAATTTATAATTACCTCCTCTACTTCCTTTGTTACCCCTAATCAAACCCCCAACCTCCCCGGTCATTGTTGGTTTCTAAACCACTGGTGTATGTTAATATTTCAACACACACTAACAGGAATACACCTGTAAATATCAGACTTCCCCATCACCAACCCTAACCAGCACTCGTTTTTCAGGACTCTCCACTTTTTTTCTTCCCTTTCCAAGCCTCACTTCCTTTTCTCCCTCCACTCTTTCTCCTCCTATAACCGCTATCCCAACATGTCGTGTGGCAACCTAACTTGTGGAATTAGCAACTCTAATGCCGATTTCGTTCGCTGCAAAGGCATCTGCGGTAAAAATTTCCACGCCATCTACGTGGGCCTGAACAAGCGTAACACGCACTTCGCAAAAGAATTTCCCGACAACCTCTTGTTCTTTTGCGACGAATGCACCGATGTTTCGCTTTTCCATGTCCTTTTTGACGCAATTGACGGCTCCCTAGGCACTAATCTCAAAACGATCTCTGATAAAATTTCACCTCTCGAGAGTAGCCTTAGGTGTATCGACGGCCTTGCCTCTCTCCACCATAAGTCGCTCTCCGAGATCACCTCCCTCATCAGAGACAACAACAAAACAATCGTCAACCAACTTACCCACACGTTCAGCGAATGCCTTAATATTTGAACTCTTGAATTAATCCACGCCATTCGTTCTGACTTGGATAAAATCCACCAATCGACATCCAAAAATCCGCCTGTTCACTGTTCCAGTCCCCTTTTTGATGACATTCTAGGCAAGCTTAACAGCCTTAATGAGGAGCTTGCCTTATCGCAATCCTCCACTCATAGCCACCTTATCTCGGCCGAACCTAACCCGTTACTTGAGCTTGTTCTCCATAAACTCGATTCTGTCGCTGATGAACTTTCGGCTTTCCGTTCTGTGCTTGCCCAACTTGACTCCGCGTTTGCCTCCAAGCATTCAAAGAATACAAACCCCCACCCCTCCCCTCGGTGCATTTCATCTCTTTACGACGAACTCCAGAATGTAACCCCACCCCCGCCTCTTGCCATTACACCCACTCCTCCCCCACCCCCTACTTCAATCGACATCCCACCTGCTTCCACGACTCCTCAAACTGAGTCTCCACTAATAGTCGACTTTGGCACATCTTGGACACCTGCTGAATGGCAATCTCGACTCAACAAACTGGAGCACTCAAATCTCGCAGTTACTTCATACCTGTTAAAGGGCGCACCAAGAACTGCGAACCCAGCCTGGATTGCTGAATTCTTCCTGACGAAATTCAGCATTCCTGTAAAAGAATCTTACCCGCTTCCCGGCAGTAAGACTCAACCTAGTTTCCGCTTAGTCCTTCCCTCTAAATATGACTGGATTTTCCACTCAGATAATAATGCGCATTGTAGCATCGGCAGGATGTCGTTATCCCTATGCAACCCCAACAAACCGTCAAAACCATTGCCGTCTTCACCTATACCCACTCATGGATATAACAACAGTACTGTCCGTCCCAAATCGACACTCGCTCTTCCTCCAAAATCCTCCAGAGGGCCCCGCGGTCCAGGTTCAACTCGTCCTGTAAAATCCCTGCCCAAGCCAAATATTATGCACACTTCGTTCCCCATTCCCAGAAGCACGCGCACTCGCGTCCTCGACCCATCCCTAAGTCGACCCACCAAACCCTCTCCCAAGCCTAGGTTCACACGACCCCCCCCCCCCCCTTTATCTCACCGTGACCGCGTTCCTTATCCCAAACCCACCCCCACACATTCCCGCAATGTCATCCTACCCAACACAAACCAAACCAAACCCCACTTCTCATCCCGCCCCCAACCCCAGCCCCTTTCCGCTCTTTGACCTTAAAACAGGTGCTAAATATACCAATTTCCACAGATCGCACACTCTCAAACCCCCAGGCCCCGCCCACACAAGTTCAGCTAATTTGTCCTCTGAACCGTGTTCAAGATCGAATCTCTTACCCTCTCGCCCCACTTCCCCACCTCGCCGGAGCCCCACACCCCCCGCCCTCACATTTTTGATCCCCTTCTACCTCCTCCCGCCAAGATCACGCAACAATCCCTTAAGACATCCGAATGCCGCTATGCCCCCTCAAAGCTTCGAAATAGTAGGAACTACGATAACGTCCGTATTTATCTAGCTTATCTTCATGGTAAATCTGATGCAGTTTGCTATGAAGGCAAAACGAAAACGAGCGTTAAGATCTCCATTCAATAGGAAGGTCTCCCCACCGATTTCCCTAGCTTTCTTAATCTGTTCATAAAGTTCCACGAAAATTTCAATATTCCCCCTTTTAAAGTAACAAGAGACCTCTCGGCTCTCCGACAATACATTTGCTCGAAAATGGCATCTGGTCCACCACGCAACGAACCCACTAAAAATAAATTTTTTCGGCCCTAATCGAATGCCCACCACACTCTCTATGGGGTCTCCCAATACTTGTCCCCTAACCTTATACTATCACAATATCAGAGGACTTCGTTCCAAAACCCAGTCGATTTTACACAAAACCCACTCCTTTCCCTATGATATATACGCCCTGACCGAGACCAACCTCACCCCCAGTATCAACAACCTAGAGCTGCCCCCCCCCCCCCCCACCCCCTCACAGTTTTTCGTGACGACGATGTCCATCATTCCTTGCCTGACTGTCTGACGACTATATCTCTAGCCCCTCTACTACCAAGGAGTGTCTCTTAATAGACAACCTCACCGACTCTAGCCTTTACCAAGTCAGCAATATCCTAAATCATCTGGGCAGACAACTCGACCTTGTGTTCACGACAGACCCCTCTAACTCCTTGGTTATCCCTAGTCCCCACATCCTCTCAACCATTGACAACCACCACCCCCGCTTCTCTTATCCTTATACCGTCACTACTCAGCCCTCAGCACACCCACTCCCCTCCCCTACCAATACTCTTTCAATTTCCGGCTCATAAATGAGTACCTCAGCCATACCACACCCAACTTAAATGATATTAGTGCAGAGGTCGCTACAGCCTCGCTCTACACAGTAATCTACAACGCCATATCCCTATTTGTCCCATATTCCCGTAACAGGTTATCATTTTCATCGCCCCCTTGGTATAACCGCAGACTCCGAACACTTCGTAACAATAGGAATAAGTTGTGGAATACTTTCTTAAATACGCGTTCTCCTGTGGACTATTCCAACTATCTCGGTTACTTTTACCAATTCACCGAGTTTTATAGCTCCCTTTACCACAATTACCTTGCCAAAGCCCAACTCAATCTGATCAATGACCCCAAATGTCTTCTCGTACACGTCGTCGTATGAAGACTGTGGTAACAGCTTGTCCCGGAGTTGTTGTTCATACTCACAGAACAATGTAGGGGTTGCCTCATGGTATATTCTATAGGCTTCTCCGCCTAATTGCATGGGCAACCACTGCATGATCTTCCTTTCCCCCCTTTCGGACAAACTTCTCAGGGTCCTCTTACACGTATCTACGAACTTCTCTAGTTCCATAGCTACGGTGGGTCCCCGCGAACCATTGTACACTGGCATTGATGTCCGTACCAGGTCCATGATTTGGCTAATACCTAGCCTGTCCATGGATTTGTCCGGTTCAGGAGAGGAAGCATTTCTCTCTTCGCTGGTCTCTGGTCTTTCGGCCGAAGAGTTGGTCTCCTCCCTTGACATCTTTTGAGCGGATGGAATCTGACTTTTCTTTTTGTTTTGCCTTGTCTTCATGAAAGGCTTGGTTGCGAACTGAGGACATCTATTGCAATGTTTGTGATAAACAAAAGACAACCTACTTCAATTCTAGATTGGATCTAAGATTAGAAATTAAATGAACGAAAGTGAAAACAAGCGGAACAACAATAAAACGAACTCTGTTATTATATTTACGCTGATTGATACCCTTATTCGAATTCGAAGAACAGACCAAACAGTGAGACCATAAAGAAAAACTCCAACTATTAAAAAGTCTATTCAGTAAGATGCTGAAACCACTATTGAATAGTGAGCACCGGCTGCGCCAAATTGTTGGATTAATTTTCTACAACAATTAATATGTCTTTCACAGAACTTACCCCTGCGTTGCTTGCTCCTGGTTAGGAACGTTGATGTCCGCTTCACTCTGGATCGGATCAAACTTGGACAATAACACAACACATTATTACCTTTAATTTTTCCACTGTTCATATTTATTTAACTTTATTAATTGAAATAAACATTTTTCTTTCATAATTTTTTTTCCTTTAATCATTCCTTAATAAGTCATGAAGAACTTCCACCGCGCACACGTCTGCTATAATCGCAGGAGTCAATCTTTTTCTTTTCGACAATGGATAAAAATCTTTTAATCGTTACACGTTAAAATCTTTTAATAGACACACGTTGAAATTCTAATTTCTATCGCTTTGCTCGTTGAATATGCTTAAATCGCGAGAATTAATCTTTTAATCAACACACGTTTAAATTCTAAGTTCGATCTCTTTGGATCGACTATACTCCGTGACCGCACAATTACAACAAGAACGATTATCGTGTCTTTCGTTTTCACATCTTTTTGTGTTCCGCTTCCACGATAGTTATTTCTAGGAAGCGGAATTGGCTAATAGGGGGAGACTATGGCCAATAAAAAGAATATGACTATTGCAATGTGAGTGAGGTTTTAAAATTGGTGTTTTACTTTATTTAAATTATTGTCTTTTGTGTTTGGGGATATACTATTGTAATGGGAAATATGTGATTTGGGGGGAAGGGAAGGATATGCACGTGAAGACACGAGATGTTAATTATTCAAAGGGCGTGGGGGGGGGGGGGGGGGGGGGGTTAATTGAACTTAATTATATAACAATACTCCATAATTCCTAACTATGTATACCCACAAATTTCTAACTACCTATATTCCATAATTCCTAACTACCTATACTACACAATTGCTAACTATCTATACTCCCAAATTCGTAACTACCTATACTTCATAATCCCCAACTACGTATACTCGATGATCCCTATCTATCTATACTCCATAATTCCTTACTAGCTATACTCGAACATTTCTAACTACTCCATAATTCGTAACTACCTATGCTGCATAATTCCTAGCTATCTATACTCCATAATTCCTAGCTATCTATACTCCATTATCCCTGGTTAAAATGTTTGCAGTATGTGCACAGAGGCGTTCCACCTCTGTTTTAATATGTTGGGAAATAAAATTTCGAAATTGAATGTTGCGACGACATCTCGAAGTAGTATAATCAACTCTATTGGACGTTTGGCAAATGGCTGGCTATAATTTGGGTTGCTAGAGAATTCTTCCAAGGAGTTGCCACTCTCTAGTCGTGAAGCCTGCTCAAGGGCATAATTTATCGCTGGTCTTAGATTTGGAGAATCACGCGCTTTCACTGGAATTTTAAATTGGGGTTTTAAGACCCTCTTCAAACTCATGTAAGGGGAGTTTTGGTTCTTCCCCAGAGTTCTGTTCGCACCGAAAGTTCGAAAGAGGTTTTTCAGGCACCTGCAGGAGATATGTAAGTCCGTTTCCAAAATTGTTCACACCATCGTTGCTATCTTCTTTGGCTGTTATAAGACCGATCTAGAATGTTCAAACCATTGAAACACAAAGACGATTGTTTTCAATTGAAAACAAACGAAGTCGACTATACTCTATTCACTGGAAAAAGTCGAGTCAAAACTGTCACCTAAGATGAAATAAAATGAATATTAGTCAATATTCGAATGAGTCAAATCTTAGCTCTCTTCCGCAAGGAATGTAATTTAAAAAATCTCGTCGGTTTTAAATAAAATCATGTCTGAGGTCGATTAGTAATCATCGCCCGCTTTAGACGTGCTCTTAAAAGCCTAATGCGCTTTAAATAAAACATTTGTAATTACTGTGATAAAATCAAGTCAAACTATGAGAACCGGCATTGGTTCTACATTGTTCTTGAGTTGTTATATCTTTATTTATTGCTTCGGAGTAGTTTGATTGTTTTCTGAAAACCTCATTGAGTCAAGCAAATTACAAATGCACCTTAAATAATCATAAGAATGTTTTAAAAGATTTTCTCTAGCGAGTTCCAATTCCTATTTCTGTGTCTTGCTTTTCCAATTCGTAAGATCGTTGAAGTATTTCTCAAAAACTGGGTTAGGTCCAAATTTGTTCATCTGTAAAATAAAGAAGAGATTACTGTTATGTCACATTCTAAGGATCTTTGAGTAAGACTGGTATTCAACAAATAAATCGACTTTAGCTTTGGTTTAATTGATTCCACATTATTCAACTGGTAATTGTATCACTCCGTCTTTTAAATAAATGAAAAGTGAAAACAAAAGTAGCGTCAAGTAAGGTTCTTTACTGTTAGGGATAGGGCTGGATTTTAAAGAACAACCACCTCACCGAAATCTTCGGCCGATTGCCAACAGTCTGAGTTGAAAATTCACCTGGTGCCCTTCTGTTGAGAGTCAGCCATTTTAGGCAGACGATTTGCTCCTTCTTAATTTTTCTTTTATATTTTTCAGTCTAGTACGAGGGTTGCCTTTTATATTTCGGGATTAGAGAACAAAACCAAATATTGATCATCGAAAACCACTTTATTGTTTTTCAAAAAATTCCCCATTAAGATCTATACACTTTTGCATGCGTTTGAACCAATTGTCGAAGCACTTTTGCCACTCTGATTGAGGTATCTCCAACACATGCATTCTGAATGCAGCAACCGCTTCTTCAGGTGTCGAAAAACGTTGACCTCTCAGTTTGTTTTTTACGTACAGGAATAAAAAGAAGTCATTCGGTGCCAAGTCAGGACTATACGGCGGATGACCCATCAAATCGATGTTTTGGGTGCTCAAAAATGCAGTTGTCGCAGCCGATGTGTGAGAGCTCGCATTGTCGTGGTGAAGAGTGATCCGTCTTCGGCGGTTGGTTTTACTGATTTCTTGGAAGACAACTGGCAAACAAATGGTTGTGTACCACTTAGAATTGACTGTTCTGTGTTGTTCTAGTGGTACGGTTGCGACATGTCCAGTTTTTCCGAAAAAAACAGGCGACCATTTGCTTGGAAGTGCTTCGTACCCGAACAACTTTTGTTGGATTTGGCTCATCTTGAAACACCCCCAGACAGTCGACTGTTGTTTACTTTCGGGCTCATACGCGTGAATCCACGATTCATCACCTGTCACGATGTCATAGACGTGTTTCGAAGCACCGCGACCGTATTTTTTGAGCATTTCTTTCGACCAATTGACACGAGCCTTTTTTTGGGCGATTGACAAATTGTGTGGGATCCAACGCGAACAAATTTTTTTGACAGTCAAATGTTTATGCAATATTGAATCTATGCTGGTCCCACTAACGCCTAAGGTTGTCTCAATCTCACGATAGGTCATATGACGATCTTCCAATATCAGTTCGCGCACAGCATCAATGGTTTTCGGAACAACAACTGATTTTGGACGACCTTCACGAAATTCATCTTGGAGTGAACTACGACCACGATTGAATTCACCATACCATCGATAAACACTGGTCCGTGATGGAGCTTCATCGCCAAAAATTGAATTAAGTTCATCCATGCGCTGTTGCTGAGTTAATCCACGCCGAAAGTTGTAAAAAATAATCGCACGAAAATGTTGACGATTTAATTCCATTTTTGGGCCGAGATGAATCTTTTAAGTTACTGTAAACAACACAAATAGCGCTCGTATGTCAAAACGTTCTGAGTGCGTATAACCTCAAAAATGTCCAACTTTACGACAGATCTGTCAATTGCCGGATTGCAACACTAGGGTTGCCAAATCTCGAAACATAAGAGGCAACCCTCGTACGACTATGATAAGCTTACTGACCTTTAAAGACATCATCAACTTAAATCTAATAAAAGAGCCGACATATAATTTGAACTCAAATGACCCAAAGAACAAGACAGCAGACTTCAATTACAATCTATCCAACATTTTGCATTTCGTCACCACCACAGTTGCAAAAATGCAAAATGATTAATTATTGCCAAAGTTCGTTAAACACTTTGCATTAGTACGAAAGGTAAAATAATGGTAGTTCATTTATATTTATATATTAGTAGTTTAATATTGATGTATTATTTAATATTAATAAGGACTTTGAATTTCAATCTAATCGTTAAGTGGAAAGTGGGTCAACGGATAAACATTTTCCATTGCCGTAGCCGGAAGTTTTTGACTTCAAGATGACAATAATGCGTAATAATAAAAGAAAAGGTTGATCTGATAGTTTGTCGTCAAATGACTAATCGATAGTTAGGTCTGAAAGCTGGAGTTCGAATTTAAAAAATATACGAATGCATTAAATGCGCTTCGAATGTTAATTAGTTTGTCAAACTATTAAAAAATCTGTACTAACTAAAACAGAGCTTATTATTATGCATCATTCAATTTACAGTAAAGCTGTTACGTCTCCAGCGCCGTGCTTCCTCTTTATATCGAGGGAAGAGCGTGGAGGTTTTGATCTAAGCATATATCTCCTCTTCTTTGGTTTAGTTTAAAATAATTTTATTTCATTTTCTTGATCTAATTTCATTTTAAATTCTTTTATTCCTCGAATTACTTTTATAAATTCTCAACTCAACTTAACTGATAACTCAAACTTAAAGTCAACTCTAAACTCTAAACTTTAAGCTGAACTGTTACTGCTTAGAACTGAATACTAAACTGAACTAACTGAAACTCAATCTCAAACTGATTTTACAAATAAAAGTTCTCTCTTCTTATGCTACTTATTGTTCTAATTGGTTGTAAATTATAATGTGAACAAAACTAATTTTATCAAAGTATTCCTTTAGTCTCTGTGACTTTTAAATTTTGAATAAACTTTGAACAAAAATCAAAGTGCTATGTTTTGAATGAAAAAAGGTGCATGTTATGAAAAGGGGCATGTTATTAAATGTGCTGTAATTGGCTTGATATAGAATATTGGGAATGTTTATGAATGGTATCTCTTAAGTGAGAATGTAAGATATGTTAAGAGGAAGTTTCAAGGATGTGTTAGAAAAGTAATGAGATTCAGTGTTAAAGCTAATAAGGGTAGTATTCTGGAATACAACAAAGCACGGCAACGACAGTTTACCAATTTCTACGAGGACACTGCAGCGGATAATGTAATTGTACCTGTGATAATATCTGTAAAACAGATATAGGACGGGTACACGCCTCCGATAGTCCCGAATGTCAGCGACGGGTCCCCGATCAGGAGGATTGCTCCTCTCTGTATGCTCTCAAGTAGGTCGAGGGTATGTTTACGAGCAGAGCTCCAAACATGAGAGCAATATTCAAGCGCGAGCCTAATTTGGGATTTATACAGCAGAAGTTGATCCGGAGTAAGATATTTCTTGGCTCTAAAAAGAGAACTCTGTTTTCCTGAAGCGGATCTAGCGATGTTCGACACGTGTTTATGCCACGATACATTCCGATATGGATTGTAACGAACTGGTAAGTCTATGTAAGCTTTCTATTAGGGAGGATTTTCAATTAAAAAACTGACAGGAAACAGGTTTGCCATACAGACAAATTCGGTTGAGGACTTTGAAAAAATAAAAAATGTGCTAAAAACGGCCACCGTGGAATTGTACACTAATTTTACACACGAAAGAGATAAAGAATATAACGGTTCTACTAAAAGGCGTCCACCCTGAAACATAACCAGAAGTTCTATTACAAACGCTACGAGAGCTTAATTGTAATGATATTGAGTTTATCGCGGTAAAACCCTTCAATACAACTAGGGCTAGACGGGAGAATCGTAAACTACCATTCTACCTGGTGCAGCTCGGTGGACTTAGGAGAATCACTATCCTGAACCATCAAATTGTCACATGGGACAAATTGAAAAAAGGCAGAGATATAATCCAGTGTCTTCGCTGCCAAAGGTTCGGGCACTCAGCAGTAAACTGCGAAATGCAGTATCGATACGTAAGATGCGGACAGGACCACAGCGCAGAACAATGCACGATAGGTAAAGAAAGAGTAGACGACAGATCTCTTCTAAAGTGTGCAGTCTGTAAGAGCGAGGGACACTCCGGTAATTATCGAGGCTGTCATAAATTCCGTGAAATATAGAGAAAAAAAGTTTTCACAACAACGAAAAATAGAACGCCCAATAGTTCAAACTCGACCAGCACTAAACGTAACACCCCAGTTCTCGTATGCTCAAGTAACAGTTGGTAGGAGAAACACGCCACAACCCACCACACGGGTACCGCCGCGACATACTGTGCCACCAGAAACACTAACACTAGCAGATGTGCTCACAACCTTGGTCGCTATTCAGACGCAGATGACACAAATGCAGAAACAAATAAAGGACCAGGACACTAGACTAGACTGGGTCTTTTCGCAGTTGTCTAGCCAGCCGTCAAAATCCGCGAACAGAAAGCACAATTAAGGCTCTAGTCGTGAATGTAAATCCACTTATTAGAATCGAGAGAAGAGCCGCTCTCTTTAAACTGTTGCAAGACGAAAGTCCTGACGTGCTACTGGCTAGCGAAACTAAGTTGAATCAGAGGCATAAACTATGTCACATAAACTACGACATTATACGAAGAGACCGACCCAATTCCACACAAGGAGGACGGGTGGCAATCTTTGTTAAAAAAGAACTTCAACATAAGGTAATATATAGTGGTGAGATGCGCAGATCTCGGGTGGTTGAAGCGTGCATCATCCGCATACCTCTCCGACGAGGTAGGGGAATGTATGTGATATCTGCCTACGCACCAGAAGCACATCTACAAAATCTATTTATAGTGCAGCTAGAAACTCTTTTCCGATGCCTATAACTTCACTTCGAAGGGAACTATTACATCGCAGGTGGCGATTTGAATGCTAAACACCCAAATTGGGAAAATAGCATGTCCAACACGAGAGGAAATCAACTAGCTGGTTGGCTAGATCAACATCACATTGAATATAAGGCTGACTTGCTAGCTACAGAATATCCTTCTTTCCCCAGAGGGAGATTGTTCCTTGATATTATGCTTATTGACACACGACTTAAACATACACATACTAACAGACAAAATATAAACTGCCTGCGCACAATTGAGTATGACAGCGACCATTGTGCATTATCAATCGTGATAAAAACACCAAGCGAAGTTGTGAAACTCGGTGAATGTATGATACCGCAACGCTATAACTATGGGGGTATGCGATGGACGCGTTTCACGAGAACCTTAACAAGAGAAATTCGCTTAAAATATATTAACCCTCCTACCAACAGAAACATATCGAACGATGATATCGACAAATACATACAAAAGATGGACGAAACCATAAAACAAACTATGGAAAAAACAATACCAAAAACCAAACCTACGGACAACATGAACATGTACTGAAACCCCACAATCAACGCACTTCACAGAAAAAAAGTCGACTTCTGTCTCAACTAAAACTACGGTACAGACGATTTACTGACAGGCACGACCAGGAGATAATATCACTGAAGTCCAGATTAAAAAATCTCCAAGAGCTGATAAAAGCCAACTATAGGTGTTGCAAAAGCAACAGCACAATAAACAAGGTTTCATCAGGTTGAATCAATCGTAATCCAATTGACTCATTTGAAAAATGTGAATTGCACACTTACAACGCCCGAAAGCATACTATGGCATTTTCAATTAGATTCAAATTAATTCAATTGAATCGGCAAAGACAGCGACCGAAGGTATCATCATCATCATTATCAACAATATGGATAAGGAAGTCACTTCGGAAGAATGGAAAACCTTAATAGTCGTCCCCATTTTCAAAAGAGGCGACAGATCTGACTGCGAAAACTACAGAGGAATATCATTGCTCCCATCATCATCATCGGCACTACAACCGGGAACCGGTCTTGGCCTTATTTAGCAAGTCCTGAGGCTTGTTAAATTTTCCATAATGACTTGTATTTTCCGGGCAAGGTCATTAGTCTTGCGCCGGAGGCTCCCCGACGGGGAATCGAACCCCGGTCTCCCGTGTGACAGGCGGGTAAACTAACCACTATACTATCGAGGAGCCCGAAGGTATACTCAGTTGTAATTAGCCATATCACTTAATACCATTCGAAGTGCTGATTTTGGAGAAAATTCAGCCAGATGATGTCAAACTCCGTTGCTGGAACTGCTGAGGCGAAAAGGGAGCAATGATATTGTATAGCGGAGAAAACGTTTTTTGATTGCAATAGCTGCTGCCATCAAAGAGTAAAATTAACTGACGACTATCAGAAAGGGTGCAGTTTTTTCTGTTTTTTCAACGTTTCTGTTAAAAACATTCGGTATATATTTTAATTTGATACGGCCGTTGTAAGGTTAAAGATTTTTGTATTTTGATTGGAAAAGACTGAAAGCTATAAAAAATAAGGTGAACATCGTTCCCAAAAAATATATTTTTGAACTTGAAATTTAATTCATTGTTTTTTGTGTTTCACATTGAATCTATCATCAACATTCATTGGCTGGACGTCAACGGCGGTCCTATTCCGAATCAAATTTACGAGTTCCTTTGATAAACGATTTTGCTGAGTTGAAAAACTCTAACAGCACTAACAGCAAATGTGTTTTGGATTAACAAAGTTCGGGCGGTAAAATCCAACAACCCCAGTATGTTCCCGCAAATTAATAAAATATTTAGACGGAGTAATGAAAACGAGGTTCAGTGTCTCCAAATACCACGAACTGACGAAAACCAACGAATGGTGACAAATATAGGCATAGACACAAACAACGCCATCCTAAATGACGAAGGTTTTGTGTTTGAAGATCCCCTGGAAAAAGTGAATGTAGTAGTGGCCGTCTTTCAAGAACTGTACCAGGCAAATGAAATAATTCGCCGTAACCATGACTTGGAGGATAAAGGTTTACTGAATTATCGTCATCTTGGAAATGACATTTCACAGTGGCGATCAGAAAATGATGGTTGTATCGAATTCATTAATGGAAATACGGCAAACGTCGAGATCACTATCGAAAGCGCTAACAGCCTTGTGGGGCTTTTCAGGGCCCGAAGAACCTCGCATCATTCTTAACCGCCATAAAAATCCTATAAACTCCTTAGCTACCCTTAATTCGAATCCTTGGCAAAATTACACAACCTCGCCACAGCATTCGTCACCACCCTAAAAACCCGAAAACAATTCGGTTGTCCCCTAGGACAACTGACATAAATACCCGTAATAGCTGAGGAGCTTTTCCCTAGATTCGACAGGATGTGTTTACCTTTTTGGCCATAGATCCATCGGCCGATCTTACTACGAGGGTTGCCTTTTATATTTCGGGATTAGAGAACAAAAACAACTATTGATCATTGAAAATCACTTTATTGTTTTTCAAAATATTCCCCATGAAGATCTATACACTTTTGCATGCGTTTGAACCAATTGTCGAAGCACTTTTGCCACTCTGATTGAGGTATCTCCAACACATGCATTCTGAATGCAGCAACCGCTTCTTCAGGTGTCGAAAAACGTTGTCCTCTCAGTTTGTTTTTTACGTACGGGAATAAAAAGAAGTCATTCGGTGCCAAGTCAGGACTATACGGCGGATGACCCATCAAATCGATGTTTTGGGTGCTCAAAAATGCAGTTGTCGCAGCCGATGTGTGAGAGCTCGCATTGTTGTGGTGAAGAGTGATCCGTCTTCGGCGGTTGGTTTTCCTGATTTCTTGGAAGACAACTGGCAAACAAATGGTTGTGTACCACTCAGAATTGACTTCTGCGTTGTTCTAGTGGTACGGTTGCGACATGTCCAGTTTTTCCGAAAAAACAGGCGACCATTTGCTTGGAAGTGCTTCGTGCGCGAACAACTTTTGTTGGATTTGGCTCATCTTGAAACACCCAGACAGTCGACTGCTGTTTACTTTCGGGCTCATACGCGTAAATCCACGATTCATCACCTGTCACGATGTCATAGACATGTTTCGAAGCAACGCGACCGTATTTTTTGAGCATTTCTTTCGACCAATTGACACGAGTCTTTTTTGGGCGATTGACAAATTGTGTGGGATCCAACGCGAACAAATTTTTTTGACAGTCAAATGTTTATGCAATATTGAATGTATGCTGGTCCCACTAACGCCTAAGGTTGTCTCAATCTCACGATAGGTCACATGACGATCTTCCAATATCAGTTCGCGCACAGCATCAATGGTTTTCGGAAAAACAACTGATTTTGGACGGCCTTCACGAAATTCATCTTGGAGTGAACTACGACCACGATTGAATTCACCATACCATCGATAAACACTGGTCCTTGATGGAGCTTCATCGCCAAAAATTGAATTAAGTTCATCCATGCACTGTTGCTGAGTTAATCCATGCCGAAAGTTGTAAAAAATAATCGCACGAAAATGTTGACGATTTAATTCCATTTTTGGGCCGAGATGAATCTTTTAAGTTACTGTAAACAACACAAATAGCGCTCGTATGTCAAAACGTTCTGAGTGCGTATAACCTCAAAAATGTCCAACTTTACGACAGAGCTGTCAATTGCCGGATTGCAACACTAGGGTTGCCAAATCCCGAAACATAAGAGGCAACCCTCGTATCCTCTAATGCAGCGTAGCCATGGTAGGTTTCCTGCAAATGGCCTTGTGTTATTTTAAACAACACACATGTCACCACATCGACCGATAGGATGTTCTGATGATCGGAACAATGTGTACCCAGACACTGTTTCAATGCCCATTATCTCCCAAAACACTGGCTGGGCTATTGGCCGGCTTGCACATCTGCAAACCAGATGTCTAATAGCCTGTAAAGGGACATAACGAGTGGGATAATAAAAGATCAGTCTCCATGGTGGGCGATCTTCTGCCAATTTAACATCACAGAAAAATCTAACACCGTCGCCTTATTATCCCTTACACACCACCCATAAAACGTTTCTGTCTAGTAATGTAGACAGAAGATATGATTTTCGTCCGGGCGGCAATTTCTATCCAAACTAGGTGGCCGAAAAGACAAACACACAATAGAGTACCCTCGAGTGTCTGTTAATATCATAGGAAACTATTTCTATGATTTATGACCGCCATTACGGCCAGCCGCAACCTCGTACTTCTAGTCGACCAGATGTGCATTGGTATTTTCCGTGCGCATCTGTAATTATTGGCATCGTCACCACTTCCAGCGTGTGGTCGTTCCCTCCTAACCGGTATGGTTTCTATAGGAATTTTTCAGTTGGAATTTTCCAGGGCAATCGCCATTGTATCCCTAATCCAACGATCCGATTGGTTCTTCGATGGCATACCATCTGATCCTCGATTCTACAAGGAATGTGGAGGACGATTGCTCCAAGCAGTCAGATATTAATCGTGAAAACGAACGCTACAGAGAGTCCGATTTCTTATTCAAGTGTGCACATGCACCAGGCGTCAAGAACCAAATTTTACCACCGGTAGAGTGTGCAAGAGTCGTGAGTGATTATTTAAAATATAATAGAGCCGCGGATGTCATTGTGCAGTTTATTAATTTCTTAACGATTGAGTGTCGCTGTTGTGGACAACTTTATATGTACCTAGCATTGTAAGGAAGGATTCACCTGTTATTGTTGTATTATCGAGTAGCTGCTAGTGTAATATCCGTCGGTTTTATACCATTAATAAAGAAAACGAATACACAAGAATTTTCATGTGCCTTTCATTAATCGGACAATTGTGCATCGGATTATCATCGATATTTTTCGGGCTTACGAAAGAACTAGTGTCCATGTTTGACACATTTAACCTTACCCCACAGCCTTTTGATCACTATTGAAGACATCCATGGCGTATTTGCATCATTAAGAAACAAAAATCAGTTGGAATAGATGGAGTACCCAATATAGTACTCAAACATCTTCCTCCAATCGCAATAGACATATATGCAGTCTTGTTTAACAACGCGCTGAACAACGCACACTATCCAGGACGTTGGAAAACGGCCATCATCCAACCGTTACCAAAAAAAGGAAAAGACAGAACAAACCCAAAAAATCTGCGGTCGATCAGTCTGTTACTGAGTATCAGTAAAGTATTCGAGAAGGTTCTAAACAAGGCTCTACTTAAATGGGTTGCGGACAATAATATTATTCCAAATAACCAGTTTGGTTTTAAGGCTGGTCATGAAACCACACATGCCGCAGCTAAACTGGTATCAGACATTCAGTGGACTAAAAGTCTGAAACAGTGCCTGTTTGATTGACTTGGAGAGGGTCTTCGACACCATTTGGCTAGAGGAGTTATACTACAAGCTAATGAGACTAGGCATTCCTAAACCACTATTGTATATACTATACGACATGTTGAAAGAAAGGAAATTCGTCGTCAAAAGTGGCTATATGACCTCCAACATTACTTACAAAATAAAAAACGGGCTGCAACAGGGAGCGGTGTTATCTCCGATCCTTTTTAATATTTACACTAGCGACTTGATAGGGTCCTTTCATCATGCTATTGCGTATGCAGACGATCTGATAATATATAGAACAGCACCAACAATTAAAATCATTAACGGATTATTACAAGAGGATTTCAATGATCTTCAGCGATACTGCGACAACTGGAAACTTAAAATCAATATCCAGAAGTGTGAAACCATCCTCTTTAGAACACCACTGGCGGAGGCTACCAGAGACACCAGGAAAAATGGGCGAAAGCTAGTTATTATGGGACCACACCAACAAACACTGGAAACCAAAAATGTAGTCAAATACTTAGGCATCTGGCTGGATCAGTATCTATATTTTAACAAACATGTGTAGGCTGCGCTGGCCAGGGCAAAGAAAGCTTATGATATGACAAAAAGACTGTTTCATAGTAGTCAACTTGACAGCAGAGTTAAAGTTATATGCTATATGGCTCTCATAAGACCGATGATCATATATGGATGCCCAGTGTGGTTTAATGTGGGACCTAGCTTAATGGAAAAGATTCGGATTTTTGAGAGACAATGCCTCAGGACGTGGCTCAACTTACATCGAACTCCTGAATCCGATCACAAAAAATATTATCCCAATGAAGCGTTGTACAGTGGGGCCAATATAAACAGAGTGGATACCTTTATGATCAAGTTGATCTGACGGCATCTTGCGAGATCAATGAGCTCGCCGAACGATTTAATTTTTGGTGCATATTACCCAAACAAGTATGTCGAGGGGGTACGTCACAATGGCTTTATTCCACCAAAATCATTCCTCAGTCTTGACATGAACGGCCTCATACAAAATGAGTCCGCTATACCGTTTATTTATCACGTGCGTCGGTCAGGCATAGATAAACGAATATGTTATAATCGAGAGGTCGGAGATTTTGGTGGCTGAGTGCCAATTAAAAACCTGTTTCCTTATAAACTGCCAAAAAAAGGGAAGTAATAATAATAATAATAATAATAATAATAATAATAATAATAATAATAATAATAATAATAATAATAATAATAATAATAATAATAATAATAATAATAATAATAATAATAATAATAATAATAATAATAATAATAATAATAATAATAATAATAATAATAATAATAATAATAATAATAATAATAATAATAATAATAATAATAATAATAATAATAATAATAATAATAATAATAATAATAATAATAATAATAATAATAATAATAATAATAATAATAATAATAATAATAATAATAATAATAATAATAATAATAATAATAATAATAATAATAATAATAATAATAATAATAATAATAATAATAATAATAATAATAATAATAATAATAATAATAATAATAATAATAATAATAATAATAATAATAATAATAATAATAATAATAATAATAATAATAATAATAATAATAATAATAATAATAATAATAATAATAATAATAATAATAATAATAATAATAATAATAATAATAATAATAATAATAATAATAATAATAATAATAATAATAATAATAATAATAATAATAATAATAATAATAATAATAATAATAATAATAATAATAATAATAATAATAATAATAATAATAATAATAATAATAATAATAATAATAATAATAATAATAATAATAATAATAATAATAATAATAATAATAATAATAATAAAAATAATAATAATAATAATAATAATAATAATAACAATAATAATAATAATAATAATAATAATAATAATAATAATAATGATATTTAAAACAAAAGCCTATTAACTACGGAAAGCTTACATAGATTCAGTATTTCGAAGATTGAGTTTAGATGTTAAGTTTGGGTTTAAGATAGAGTTAAGTTAAAGAAAAAATTTTAGTTAGTTTAGTATTTAAGTTAGATATAAGGTAAAAACAATAACAAAAACAAGGTTTTTCTGTCCTTTATTTTCTTTCTAACCAATTGAGTTCTTTAAAATTCATGTAAACAAAACAATCGTAATGTCGAAAGACAAATTTTCACGCTCTAAGCGTATGTAAGTCCGCAAGGGACCAGTAAGTTAGGAAATAAGATACCATAAGCTAGAGTTTAATCATTTTTGTCTAGCGAGTAAGTAAATTAGAATAAGAGGTAGAAATGAAAAATGATATAAAAAATGAAAAGAAAAACTGACCATACCAGCGCAATCAAAAGACCGGCATCGAGGTATGAATTCGCGGAAAACAAATTCGCGAACAGATTAGCTTTATCTTTTGAATTTGTGACTAACGTCCCGCTGCCCGTCAGTAACGGAGAAAAAGAAGAGGAATTGAAGTTAGTGCTGACAGCCCTTGCCACTGACCAGAAGGGACGCGAACCAGTCGGGCACTCAAGGAGTTTATTGATCGGCCTGTCGCTGTAAGCCTTCTTCGCGATATCAATCGTCTGATTGCACGCGTTTCTGATTCTAACAAAATTCGTTCAGTTCACTTCGGTGGGATTAGAGCGCTGTTGTCTATTTTGCTCTATTTTTGCCGCTGTAATCTGTTCGCAATTCTTTTCAAACCAAGGTTTATCGGATGAACCTCGTTCTCCAATCCGAGAAGAATAATCTCTGTGACCGACTCCGCGCATGCGTTAACATCGGAGTCTCCAAAGCACACCCCCGACCACAAAGAGGATCCGAAGAAATATCGCAAAACGTCCCCACACCTCCATACATGGCGAAACTGCTTAGGTCGGTTATGTGATTGAAATGCAAGTGGTTGCGCGACCGATATCAAGCAGTGACCAGAGTTCTCAGTGGCGCAGCAATCTCTATGGTACAAATGCTCGGCTCGGATGTCAAAAACAGATCCAGGGTGTTCGCATTATCACCTCCGGTATCCGGCACTTGCGGAGGTTCCTTCACGAGTTGAGTCAAATTGCGCCTAACAGCGAGCATCTCCGCCAGCCTCCCAGCCTCGTCGATTCCGTTAGAATGTACCCACCAGACGGAATTGTACACATTAAAATCACCAAGGACGACAATTTCTGAAGCTGGGTGGTTGATCTATATCCAGTCGACGGTATATGAAATATGTCCGAAAAATGTTACCGGTCGATCGTCATTCGCGGAGTGGTAAAGAAAAGAAAGAAATTCAACGGAATTCCTCAGCATGACCCTCAACCATATGATGTGCATGTTATTGAGTTCCAACGCCTCCAACCTCTGACAAGTCAGATCGGAATTCGTGAAGACGCAGACTCTCCCCTTAAAACGGAATCTCGAATGTACACAGGTGGGCTGAAAAGTTTCCGACGTCAACGTGAAGATAGCAGCACTCGTCAATAAAAGCTAGTAAATATAGTTGTGAATCTTTTGACAGCTACTCACCAAAATGTCAGTCATTTTGGATGGGTAGTTTGTATTTGTCAGTCGTTTGAGTGAGTCTATATTTTTTGTTTTTCTTTTTTGGAGCCGATTCCCCCTTTGCAGTCCACTGTTTTGACAGTATTTTTGTTCCGGTCGACAACAATTAATCGGCACCAAAATCGTTTTAATACCGAGTGTTTCGGCCTACTTCTTGGTCTTGACTCCCAAAAGAAGTAAAGATAGTAGTTTAACTTTATAATGCTGATGTCCTTGTCCAGTGGGTGTTTATCGAAAACTGATCATTGAATGCGAAATCCATCGCCTTTTATACGAAATCTCATGGAGATTTGTATCTGAAAGTGGATTGAAATTCAAAGAAGAGCAGACGAGATTCGTCATGCACTTCAATTGAAGTAAAGTTCCGTGGAATCTAAGAGAATTTTGTTAGACAATTTCCCGGGAGTTAAAATCATACGATGCATATGAAGATATACGTTGTGATGTTAAGGTTATGGAGAATTTTGCTTATGCATGATAAATGAACGCGTTTTGTTTAAATGGGGATTACTAGGAATCGCGTTTATACGAACCAAATGAATATTTGGTTCGTTTATCTTGTATTTGGTTTAGATTTGGGATTATAGGAATTGCATGGATGCGAACCAAATGTACATTTGGTTCGTTTATCACGTGTTTGATTTAGTTAGGGTTTAGGGAATTAAATATATCTGCGACAGTTGAACATTTGGTTCAATTTCTCTTATATTAGATTCAATGTGAATTTGGGATTTAAATGCATGATATTCTTTGATAGGATTATATCTAGAGAATATGTATATGAAGATATTGATTAATGAAATTTGTGTGGGAGAGGGGAATAGTAGGGCTTTGTGAAGCACTACATGCTTGCTAGAGCGTCTTGCGACGATAATGAAGAGAATGCAAATCAAACTAACGCTGTGGTAGTTGAAATCACAGTAAGAGATAAAACAAAATCCGCAACTCATCAGCCCGGGTAGGAGATCAATTATTATTCTCAACTAATTTTTACTAAAGTCATAGTCGATATGATATATGAATGAAATCATCTTACCTCTGCCCTTACTAATGGTTCCAACTTATCCAAACATCGTTGAGTATATTCAAGAGCAGATGTTTTTTTAATTAGTTCCAAACAGTACATTTTCATGACAGGGTCCCTAGTCCGTTGGTTTACAATATCTAGAATAAATAGTCTTTTGTATGAGCACTAGTAATCAGGTCATACTTATAAACTTACCCAGAATTTTACGATCAGGCTTCTCCATACGTATTGCAGTTGATATTGCAAAGCTGTATTTTCCCTCTGTTATATCCTCACCAATCGCTCCTTTCGTTTCATTGTACTTAATAGAAAATAAAGCCGATGAGGCATTCAATTCCTATATAACGTTTCATCAGCTCACCTCTTCAAAAGTCAAATTGTTGAGGTCATTTAAAATTTGGTAATATAGGCCACATAGCTGCATAAACTTCTTAAAATCGTCCTTACGTTTGCTAAACGATTTCATGAGCTCTGCTGCAAATAAGAAATAATCGCTGGTCTTGTAAAATATCGTTCCAACATATTCGTATTCCTCAACGGAGATCCCTCTAAGGGAATAGTAGCTCTCAAGAGTTTGACCCCGAAGAGCACTTGCACCGTGGTGGATGTAGACTTTGAAGGCCTGAAAGGATAAACTTTAAATAATGTTTCGAAAACTCGGAATAGTGTGTTCGTACTCACGTCAGGGTGATCGAGTTCGATCACTGGTTCCATATTTGTAACCATTAATTGAATTGTCGAATTCAGTGTAAATTTAACGCCGTAAACAAGATGACACGCTGGAATTCCACCTCGGCCGAGACTGGTGTCCACGATATCGTCTAACCTGCAAGAGTTTCCTTTTCTGTATTTGATTTTTCTAAACTGGTACATGTTAATGGCAGATTTTAAAGGTACTGCCAGGTCGACCATAGAGCGTAGCTCCCTTGTAACTTCTTATTATTAATTCGAATAAATAATTTAGTCTAAGGTTTAAATTTTACTTCAAAATTTTTAAAAATAAAAGGGGAAGTCGGGAACCGTTCATGATATATTGACTCTAAAGAAGGGCAGACTGTAAAGCTTTCTCTAAATTTTATGACCTGGCCGTTTATCGTAATGTGGAACCGACTACCCATTTTCTCTCGGAAACGTTTTGTGTTACGTCTCCGTTGCATTGAAAGCGACTATATGGCCGTTTCCCCATTGCGGGCTCCTGGCCAGACATCGATTCGGGGAGTTGACATTTGCATTTCAGTTAGTGCGATGTTGATGCATTAATCGGCTGATAATTCGGAAGGGAAGAACCAGCGTACTGCGGTCGACAAAACTGATTACTTTGATACTCGTTGACTCTAGCGAATGGTTAATATGAATGACAAGTTGGGTTGGCACGGGGATCAGAGAGTGGCGGGCTCTGGGGTGGTTGACGTGGGCTTACCAATGAGAAAGTGTCCAGGCGTGAGAACCGCCAAATCGATTGGATCATCTTTTAGTGGAGAGTTGAGACATGCTTCACCTGTATCAGGAAGGCAGAAAGCTCTTTGAACGTGAGTAGTATTTCGCCAATGTCGGGTTTTAGGTGGAATCTGGTACGCTTTACTGTTGCCTCCCACATTCCTCCGAAATGAGGAGCAGAATGAGGGTTAAGTTGTTATTCGGTGCCCCCAATTTCCAAGAAATATGTGATTTCGGTCATTTGCGTTGTAGCTTGTGTAAATAAACTGCATAGCTCCCGATCCGCTCCAAAATAGTTGGTGCCACAATCGCTTGATAACATTGCACAGATTCCTCAGCGCAGTAGGAACCGGCAATAAACCAGAATGAAATCTTCGGTGAAGTATCTAGGGGCGGCTTACAAGTACACCGAGTGGCCGTCCTTTATCGCTTAAATGTTTGGGTGCCTCTCCCTTTGGAGCACAAGACGTTTATTAGGTCGGTATAATCATAGGAAGAATTTTCGACATGGCTGCATGAGTTGCAGGCAGGTGTGGCATCAATTAAGAGTTAGGAGTAGAGAGAAATTGCCAACATCGAAGGCAGTGGTAGATGACCCCTTCGATATGCTGATGCCCTCGTAGAATCCTAAATCGCTTTCTGAGATTGTTAAGCGTGAGTTGAATTTGAGTGAACATCACGAATAAGCAAAAGCGAGAGAAACGATCTTGAATATACAATAAATGGGTGTTTCTCGTCCGAGTATCGCTGTTCTGTTCTGTGGGGGTTGTTCCTCAGGAAGCGCGTCTTTTTGTCCTGAAAAGGACGTATGATCTCTTTGGTGGACTGCTCCTGAGAAAACTGTCCTACAAGGAGGTGTTGCCGTGCTTCCAATGATCCAGAGGGAAGAGCAACGTCCTGTCGCCGGTTGAGGTTACTCTGGCTTTTCCAAGCCCTTGTCTCCGCTGGGATTTGCCTGTTTATTAGGAGGTTTTTGGGAAAAAATTGAAAGATCAATTTGCTTACGGAAAAACTTTTATTGGTCAGCTCGAATATCAGTTGGATCCTGTACAGTTGTTGTTAGGCCTTCGGAATACTGGATGCTGGGAGCGGGAATCTGGATGCTGAGAGCGGGATACTGCTCGAATGACTCAAGTGGAATGCATTTATTGTGCTTCTTAAGTGAGCACGGGTGTTGAAGTGAAGTCCTAATCAAGCGAGCACGGATGGTAAAAGTGAAGTTTATTCCTACTCCAGTGAGCACGGGTGTTAAAAGTGAAGTGAACTCCTACTCCAGTGAGCACGGGTGTTAAAAGTGAAGTGAACTCCTACTCCAGTGAGTACGGGTATTAAAAGTGAAGTGAACCTGTATATTTCTTTACCATTCCCTTATAAAGGAAAGCAAATCAAAAATTGTATCCCAAAGATACACATTTTCGTACAACAATCTCGATTTTTGGATATTTCGAGTGAGATGTTCTGTTTACATAAGATAAGAATTCAATTTCTTGAATTCTTACGAAACTATTGCGCAGATGTGGGAATGTATCTGCTTTTGGTTTTTTGTTTGTTTTCCTCAATGGAAAATTTTCAGATATAGATAATGATCTCTGAATTTTGGTTTTCGTTGATGCCGTGGGGCGAATGTAGAACAATAAACGAATATTAGATTCGTTTATTGTGAATTTTAATTTTAATTTAGGTTTTTGGTTATAATTATGCCGTGGGGGCAAATGTTAGGCTATAAACGAATGTTTGATTCGTTTATTGTGAATTTTGAATCATGTTTGGGTTTTTCGGGTTTTGATAAGATTTTAGGTTTTAGTGGATTATAGCTGGGATTTGGATGTAGGAAGGGGGAAAAAAGGTGGTAGGGCTTTTTGGAGCACTACATCGCAATCTGCCTCCAATACGCAGTAGACGGTCCTGATCGAGGAATGGGTTACGACGTAGAAGTACACTAGTAGCTGGTATCTTGATGATAGGATGAAACATCTGAGGGCAGTCGCTGAATTAATCGCAACATAGATGGCGGTAGATATTAAAATATATTGGCTGTGGTGGATAGTACCAACCTTAGAAAGGTTAAGTTTTAAGTCTGAAGACGTTTATTACTTGTTTGACAACCATCAATAGTGAACGCTCTCAGTAAATTTGTAAACACGGCAAAAACTTCGCCATGCACCCATGTGGACATTCAACACACTCAAAAAGAGAAAATACGGAACGAAAGTTATTTTTGCAATAAAAATTTTAAATACTTATCTATAAAAATGAAAACAGGAAATAGTAATTGAAATCTGTAAAATTCTTAATAAATAATTAAAAGAAAAAGAAAAAGAATCAGAAAACTGTAAAGCAACCGGGTGCCTCTATGGCTGAGTTGGCTTGTGCTTGGTTGTGAAAATGTAGGTTCAACTGGCGGTTATTGCTATTGTGCGTCTCGGCACAATTACTGAGTGGTAGTCTGGACCCCAAAATCCCGGCCTCCGATGAAACGCCACCCCTTTAAGAGATAGGCTCCGCGAAATTGTTGAGAGAAATCCTTGACCATCTTTTGGAGCTTGGCTGATGGACTCGGTCGAGAAAAAATAGTATCTCAGGGCGCTGGCTTGTCTTTCTTAGGAGAAATAAAAAAAAAAGGGTCGACTACAACTGCGACCAACATAATAGTATGACTCCTCTTCAAAGACTAATACTTGTTTTTTTTTTAGCGGGGGAAGAATTGGTACGATGCCTTTTTCCAAGAGTAACTTCACAACCACAAGATATAAAAAAAAAACGGGTAGTGGCAGCAGTTTTTCAAAAAGAAAAAAAGGACATGAGAATTAACATCTACTAAAAACAAAAAAGAGGACAAAGCCTTGAGCGGTTTTTGTATCGATAAAAGCAAACTCAATTAACAGCAAATAAAAGAAAACAAAAACAAAAATACTTAAAAAAAATTAGGCAAAGAAATGATTTTGAGGGCTAGTCTATTCGCGAAGAAGCTCGATTCCAGATGTTTTGCTGAAAACGAGTAGAGTAACTGGTGCTTCGAAAACGAACCGCCTTCAAGTGCGTGTTATGATGCGAACCTTTTCAATAACTTGTTACTCTGTGTTCGTAACAAGAATTAAAATCAATTTAAAACTTATTGTATTCGAAGTGTATAATGTGGGAAATGGTACCGCGGTAACGGAACATCTTGATAGAACGACAGTCGCACAGTCTCTACGAGGGTTGCCTTTTATATTTCGGGATTAGAGAACAAAAACAAATATTGATCATCGAAAATCACTGTATTGTTTTTCAAAATATTCCCCATGAAGATCTATACACTTTTGCATGCGTTTGAACCAATTGTCGAAGCACTTTTGCCACTCTGATTGAGGTATCTCCAACACATGCATTCTGAATGCAGCAACCGCTTCTTCAGGTGTCGAAAAACGTTGACCTCTCAGTTTGTTTTTTACGTACGGGAATAAAAAGAAGTCATTCGGTGCCAAGTCAGGACTATACGGCGGATGACCCATCAAATCGATGTTTTGGGTGCTCAAAAATGCAGTTGTCGCAGCCGATGTGTGAGAGCTCGCATTGTCGTGGTGAAGAGTGATCCGTCTTCGGCGGTTGGTTTTCCTGATTTCTTGGAAGACAACTGGCAAACAAATGGTTGTGTACCACTCAGAATTGACTGTTCTGCGTTGTTCTAGTGGTACGGTTGCGACATGTCCAGTTTTTCCGAAAAAACAGGCGACCATTTGCTTGGAAGTGCTTCGTGCTCGAACAAATTTTGTTGGATTTGGCTCATCTTGAAACACCCAGACAGTCGACTGCTGTTTACTTTCGGGCTCATACGCGTAAATCCACGATTCATCACCTGTCACGATGTCATAGACGTGCTTCGAAGCACCGCGACCGTATTTTTTGAGCATTTCTTTCGACCAATTGACACGAGCCTTTTTTTGGGCGATTGACAAATTGTGTGGGATCCAACGCGAACAAATTTTTTTGACAGTCAAATGTTTATGCAATATTGAATGTATGCTGGTCCCACTAACGCCTTAGGTTGTCTCAATCTCACGTTAGGTCACATGACGATCTTCCAATATCAGTACGCACACAGCATCAATGGTTCTCGGAACAACAACTGATTTTGGACGACCTTCACGAAATTCATCTTGGAGTGAACTACTACCACGATTGAATTCACCACACCATCGATAAACATTGGTCCTTGATGGAGCTTCATCGCCAAAAATTGAATTAAGTTCATCCATGCACTGTTGCTGAGTTAATCCACGCCGAAAGTTGTAAAACATAATCGCACGAAAATGTTGACGATTTGATTCCATTTTTGGGCCGAGATGAATCTTTTAAGTTACTGTAAACAACACAAATAGCGCTGGTATGTCAAAACGTTCTGAGTGCGTATAACCTCAAAAATGTCCAACTTTACGACAGAGCTGTCAATTGCCGGATTGCAACACTAGGGTTGCCAAATCCCGAAACATAAGAGGAAACCCTCGTATCAACACTGTTCGTGAGGGTTTTGGCTCCGATTCGTCACTAGATTTGAAACAAGGGTTTCATTGTTTGTATTGTTCACTCAACAGATGTGCGAAATTAAACAGACGTTAATAAAGAAAGGCTAATAAGCTTGGCCGTAAAAATAAACTATTATGGAAGTTTAAGAAGCCTCGAGACTTGCTAAATAAGGCCAAGACCGGATCCCGGTTATAGTGCCGATGATGATGTTAAAGAAAGGAAGGATGGAGGGTTTTCTCACATTGAATCTTGTGCGAGTTAACGCCTGACTCATGTAACAGATAAAGATACGAACACATCTGACTCATGTAACAGATAAAGATACATTCTTAGATAAGAACATGTTTTAAGCGCCGGAAACATGGTGCCAGTATGCACCAGGAAGAGTGGTGTGGATTTCTGAGACCCGGTTAGCAACATAGGTTTTCCATCGGCTCAGTGTCCCACGGATCCATGCTATAGTGACAGTGGAGTCTGACCATAGGTGGATGGTGGATGTTGGAAGTGACATGATGAAGAGGACACGCTTCGTCAGGCGTGTCAGTAATAATGCGGCGCACAGCTTCAGACGGGGCAGGGACACCTGGTTTATCGGGGCCACTTTAGTTTTGGACGCAAGGATGATGCAGGATGGTTCCGACGGGCCTCCGAGCGTTCTTAGGTAGATGACCGCACCGTAGGCCGCCTGTGAAGCATCGGCGAACCCATGGAGTTCGACAGATAGGAGGTCGTCAGGGCACTGCCCGGTCCACCGCGGAATGCGGAGAGATTCTAGTCGTGGGGAAAGCGGATGATCCCATCCGAGTCCGAGTGGCCACAGGGACTGCATGAAGATCTTGATTTTGACCACGACGGGAGATATCCACCCAAGTGGGTCGTAGAGGCGGCCGATGAAAGCAAGCGCCCTTCGCTTGGTGTTGGTTTTGTCACTGGTTAAGTCGTGGAGTGAGAAGACGAAGCAAACTTCTTGGGGCCGCCATTTAATTCAAAGGATCGACTGGGCACCCGCAGAGGGCCAAGTTGAGCACGGTCCTATTTCCGAGTATGGTAACTGAAGTAATGATGGGTGGTTGGAGGTCCATTTACTGAGGGGAAAACAGGCGGTCGCCAATAACGCCGAGAGTTGGCCTTTTAGTATCTGTGTCCCTGCGATGGTATTCGAACCGGCAAATATGTCGTCCACGTATATGTCCTCGGTCAAAATCTTTGCCGCATCGGGGAATCGTTCACGCTCATCTAACGCCAACTGTCGAAGTGTTCGAATGGCTTGATACGGTGTTGAGTGAATAGGTTTTGATGTCTGCCGAGGGATTAGATCGCCAGAGTATTTGCTAATAGTGTCGGTCTTGCTCATCAATCTTTATCTGTCGATACATCTTTGCAATGTCCGCTGAGAAGAAGTATCAATGGTTGCGCCAGCGCATTAGTACGTCGAAAATCTCGGTTTGGAGTTTAGGTCCAACGTAGAGGCACTCATTGAGTGATGCTCCCGTCTTTGTTCTGGCGGAGCCATTGAATACAACACGGATCTTAGACGTGTGTCCGGATGTTTTGAACACCCCATGGTGTGGTATGAGGCATCGCTGTGGGGAGGTGTCCGCGGCTCTGGGTTTCACTTCGCTCATGTGGCCAAGCGAGATGCATTCTTCCATGAACTCCTTGTAAAGTTCTCTGAATTGCGGTTGACGCTGGAATCTTGTTTCCAGACGCCGGAATGCAGCGGTAGCGGCGCTTGTGGAATCTCCCAATTGATTAACATTGGACTTCAGGGGAAGTCGGAGTGAGTAGCGGCCTTGATGATCACGTCGATGTGTCGTGATAAAGTGGGTCTCGCATGTCTCTTCGTTCGCTGTCAAGGTGGAGACTGTGGGTGGGATTTCTTCTTGGATCCAGAATTTCTCCATGAGATCACGCAATTTCCGATCAATGCTGATTTGATGGCTGTTTCGTGGTACTATGGCGTTGGATCGGTTGCCGATGGAGGGGCGTGGGCCGGGAGGCGCCGCGCTGGTGAGTATCCACCCCAAATGAGTGGCCTGGGCAGAGATCGCTCGGCAGGAGTCGTGGCGGTGGCACATAGTCCGACAGATGAGGCATGATGAGCGCATTGACTGTCCAGCCTTGCGAGCCCTTGGTCCGGGGCAGTATGGTGACCGAGGATAGGGCCCTCGCCGTCTGGCAGCGGGCGTCCCCGACTTCATGGACTGGGATGAATGATGCGCGCCGGCGCAGGCGCAGTCGCTGGGCGAGTGATTCCGAGATAAAGGTGGCCTTTGAAAAGGGTCCAGTAGAGCCTCCAGTCGGCGTTGGGAGCCCGACTGGACGAGGACGCGTGCTGTGGCCAGAAGGATCACCCGGGCGGGCGGGACGCTGAGCGTGTGAGATGACACCCCGGGGATCTGACCGCCTTGAAGCATGGGGCTTGTGTCCCTTTCCGAATCCAAGTTGGTCGTGGTCGTTGTAGTATGCAGCAGGGTGTGGTGTGGCCCTTGGCACTGTCGGCATCTGGATGTCGATGGGCAGTCACGGTGTAAATGCCTTCCTAGGTAGTTAAAACAAAGGCCCTGTTTGGTGACGTGCGACCCAGGGCCCGAAATCCCTCACACGATCCGATGTAATGATTTGATCTGCAGACCGAGCAGCGGGCAGGGGGCTTCTGGGCAGGTGGTGAGGCCGTATGCAATGAGAGGCGCGCTTTGGCGTTGTGCTCCGTCTGGCCGGATCTGATACGCTGGTGTTGATCGATGGCGGTCCGGGGCAGCTCGACGAACTCCAATGCTTCGATCCTTGTCTTCAGGAAGTCGTTGAGCTGGTGGTACGTGGGTGGCTGGTTGGTGTTGCCTTGTGCCGTTTGCCAGTCACGAGCGGTGCGGGGGTCCATGCGCTGTGTTGTTAAATAAACAAGTATGTCACCCCAGGCGGTCACGGGGCGGCCGAGCGCGTCCAAAGTTTCGACTGCATCATTCGTAGTATCGCGGAGATGGCGCAAGCGGGCAGCAGATTCCTTTACGACGCCCTGTACCTGGAAGAGGGTACTCAAGGCAGAGTGGACCAATGCATGAGTATTATCGAAATATTCCACCAGCTTGTTCCAAGCTCGCTGGTAATTCTGCTCCGTGACGGGTGTTTTTGATGGCCCGGGCGGCGTCGTCGCGGAGGCTCGACTTCAAATAATACAGTCGTTCGACGGCCGTCAGATCAGGGTGAACTGCCAATACCGCCTGAAACAGGTCCTTCAATGGCCGCCATTCCGAGTAATTTCCGGAAAATGTCGGCAATTGCACTGGGGCCAGCTTGCGGGGATTGGTGCGGGGTGTCACCGCTGCAGCCGCGGCCTTGGGTGTTGTCGGTGGTTCTTCTCTGTGAAGAAGCGGTGGTCCTTTGTCTCCGCTGTCGCCAGCTCCAGGATATCGTCGTGCCGGTCATGGATTTCTTTCCATTTGCCCTGTAAGTTATCTCTACGGGTTTCTTCAGCACTTACCGTTGATGGTCCTCGCTTCCTCAAATTGGCGAATGCGCGCGACATTTGGCCCTGTGCCGCGCACTGCGCGGCGATCTGTTTTTCCATTGCTGTGGCTAGAGATGTTCCCGAATGCTGCTGTCGTGTTGTTCTTCAGGTGTGTTGTGCCGCGAGCTGGGCGGCGATGGATTAGATCCACAGGTTGCTGGATCCGGTGTTGATTCCTTTAGAGACTTCACGCCGCTGGCCGCCGATGGACGGTCACAACGAGCAATGGCTATTTGTATCCTTCCTTAATGGGGTTGGTCTTTGCACTAGACGCTTGTGATGGTGTTGTTTCTGTTGCCTGATTCCTGTCTGATATGTTGAATCTCTGTTGTATTATGTTATCGTAGCCACTTTGCTTTGCTATATCATCATTATTGTAGTCGGTCTTTGGGTTTGTAATTGAGTATTCCAACTCTGTACAGTGGCTTTCAATGGCTGATTCGGTTCCTTGAGTTGAACTCTTATTATCGATGACGATACTTTCATCCTAAGCTGCCGGTTGAGGAGATATTTTGTTTACGTCCTCCTGTCTTGATTCAAGCACTAGTTGTGATATTTCGATGAGGTCAAATGTTTCATTTGTGAACTCCGTTTCCACATCATTTGCCGTTTTACACTCAGAATTTGATTGATTACCAATGGTACTAATGTTTGCGTTATTGTTGTCCGTTGTTATAATTGTTGTTGTGCCGCGAACTGGGCGGCGATGAGTGGATCCAATAAGCACTGGAACCGGCTCGAAGGACCAGAAAATGTAGGGGATACAACCGTTAGGATGAAGGCTGCGTCCACCGATGGATAATAATGGTGATTCTCGCGAACCACTGTCCTGAGTGTGATGCAATTCAATTACGCCAGTAATTGCGTATTTCAATTCGGTTGGTCTTTGCACGAACAAGGCAGATGGAAGAAGAAAACGACTCGAGGAATTTACCTTTTAAAGAGATTGAATTAGTTTATTCAACATTCTAAGTTATGTTAACAACAACGACAATGTTCCGTTTTACTCGTGATGACGATGCTTGCTCCGATGTAACGAGCCCGTTGAAGGTTGGTTGCAGACTGACTCAGTGAGCATAACTGCCAATTCAAAAAAAGGACGCTACTGACCTCATCGTTGGTGACAATCGGCCAGCTGGCCCGTGACAGCTGCCGCGCAACTGGTATACACTGTGAATGTACTAGATTTCTCAAGCACATCCCAGCACATTCAATTGCCAATCCGCAACACCCATCCCAACTGGAGGTGGATCAGTTATGAAGAAAGGACTATACGTCCCCAAACATAGTATGCCTCTCAGGCGCACCGCTTTCCTTCCCCCTATCCCCAATTCCCAATTATTTTTATTTTATTTTTTATTTTTGTTTTTAATTGAATTTTAATTTTTTTTTTTTATTTTTATTTGTATTCCTTGTTTATGTTTGTACGTTTTGTATCGTTCTTTTTTTTTTTTTTGCTTGTCAACAACCTATATACGTAACTAAGAGAAAAAAAATAATTATAAGTAATAAATGATATAGAAAGAATAGAATACATTTTAAAAAGAAAACATATCAATTATTGTGACATGTTATAAAATCATTAGTTATTGTCCGCCGAAAGGCATAAGAAAAATGATAATGTATAATTTAGAGTGCTTGCGATGAGCCAGTAAGTTAATGAAGAATGATATTTGTAAAATAGAAGTTAACCTTTAGTCTTAAGTAAAATACGTAATTGAATTCTTAAATGTGGATATAAAACAAAACAAGCAAAATAAAGTCATTCCGTTACAGAGCTGGAAAGCTGTGGAATTCCGTCTCTGCGCGAGTGTTACTGGAGCGTTACGAACTGCACCTGTTCAAGAAGAACGGCAATGCCTATTTGGTGGCACCTAGGTTCGCTTCTCCTGAGAAAAGTATAATAATTAAAAAAAAAAAAAAAAAAAAAAAAAACCAAGCTATCTCTGATACATTTGTCTCACATCTTGTTTCAGCTAATTTTAAATTGTAAAACATATTGCGTCAATATTTTGTAAAATTATGAATGCATTCGAAACTGATGCAGTATGTGGCAACCTAATAGAGACGTATGCGCAGCTCTATTGCAGCCATCGTTAATTGAATGGAGTTTAGTTGGGAAGATTCTAAAAGTTTAGTGGACATTATTAAAAATGGAATAGGAATAAAAAAAAAGGCATTCGACCAAAGTGTTGTGATAGAGTGTAGCGACACCACAGCTGAGTAGTTATCTACTCCACAAAAAAATGTTTTCCACAGGTTTTCTGAATATGTATAAAGCCTTATTCCTTTTACCTGTTTCGTTATTTTTAATTTTGCACTTTTCAGATTTGTTTGTTATTTTGATTATTATTAGTGTCTGTGGACATTTTTTTTCCATTCAAAACCTAGACTCGAAAAGACGTAGATTATTGATTGATGTATCTTAAACTTATTTAAAATTTAGTTGATGCTACTTAAATAAGTTGTTATTCTTCCTTGTTCAGGATTGGACACAGGTTATAGATATTCAAAGTACTTACATTAAACCAGCATCGAGCATATTATCGAATATTGATATTATCAGCTTAAGCTTATCTGCAGGCACATCAAGCCAATGATTAAAGGCGAAGGTAAAGCATGTCAGAAAAATTCTATCCTCATCGTTCTTTGATGTATCTTGAAAGTGGCGCCAAGGAAACTCAGTGATCTATGAGCAAACATATTAGTTATCAAACACTATTCACAAAAACCACGCACCCTAGTTATATTTTCAATATGATCCTTCTTGTTTAGCTCTTCGAAAGCTCGATTTATTGAGTCCACGAACATGATTGTTAGTATTCAATGAACAATTTTCGAATAGAAGAATATCTAGTTCTAGCGCTGCTTTATCAGATTTTAGGTATTCAAACTGACTACCGTATCTTGTGTATTTATATACCTCTCTATCGTGAAATCAAATTGAAGTCATGTTGTTAAGTGTTATATCAGACGCTCAAAAAAGGGTACTGAACACTTTAATTATACTGTATATAGAGCACGACATAACCTCCATTTACTCCTTAATTAAACTGGTGATCTCTTACTACATGGCAGACAGTGTCGGTTATTCGTTATGTTAATTTATCTTTCTTTGCTCGTTTTGTAATTAACATAGTTCTATAACTTGTTTTGTTGTGAGGAAATGTTAACGGCATTACCGTAAACGACTGCTAATTATTTAAATATAAATATCTAGCTTTCAATCTCTCCATGCACAATAATTTACTTATTGTGTTATTATGTAATTTACAATTTAATAATCGGTCAAGTTATTTTTATTCAAATTTCCCTATAAAAGAAAAAGATATTAAACTAAAATTTTTTGAAGCCCAATGAACAATTCCATTTCTGCAGATTACAAGCTCATCAAACTGTTCTCCCAATTACTCCACAGTGGCATTGACAAAGTGTGATGTTGCACCATTGTGTTCGGAGATCGCGTCTTGCTAATCAATTTCGTCCAATTTTGGCCACAAAAACTCGGTAGACATTGTTCGACAACGCATACCATTTAGTGACGCTTCATGTTGCAGAGCAACAGCACAACCAACAAGGTGCAATGATTTAAATGATTCAAATGATTCGGCGAAGACATATTGTCTTTTGGCGTCTAAGGGTATGCAGTGGCAAGTTACAGCCGGAACTGAGCTTTATATGCCGCTGCCTGAAAATCGAAGTGTGCTCTCAGGCAGGGACGGAGAAGGCAGTGAAGTGATTTCTCAGTTGAAACCGTTGCCAACTGAATAATCCTCTCTTCAGCGCGTTGGGGGGGGGGGGGGGGGGGGGGGGGGGGGGGGGGGGGGGGGGGGGGAAACGGGTCCGCTGCGATTAACCTCGGAGCCTTCTCAACTGGTTAAAACGGAAGAACCTGTTGTTTGTTTTTCAAACAGTGATCCTGAAATTCCTTTGTAACAAGGTGTTCATTTTTATACAGTAAATTCATGATTCCAAATTCAGTATATACGAGGGTCGCCTTTTATATTTCGGGATTAGAGAACAAAAACAAATATTAATCATCGAAAATCACTTTATTGTTTTTCAAAATATTCCCCATGAAGATCTATACACTTTTGCATGCGTTTGAACCAATTGTCGAAGCACTTTTCCCACTCTGATTGAGGTATCTCCAACACATGCATTCTGAATGCAGCAACCGCTTCTTCAGGTGTCGAAAAACGTTGACCTCTCAGTTTGTTTTTTACGTACGGGAATAAAAAGAAGTCATTCGGTGCCAAGTCAGGACTATACGGCGGATGACCCATCAAATCGATGTTTTGGGTGCTCAAAAATGCAGTTGTCGCAGCCGATGTGTGAGAGCTCGCATTGTCGTGGTGAAGAGTGATCCGTCTTCGGCGGTTGGTTTTCCTGATTTCTTGGAAGACAACTGGCAAACAAATGGTTGTGTACCACTCAAAATTGACTGTCCCGCGTTGTTCTAGTGGTACGGTTGCGACATGTCCAGTTTTTCCGAAAAAACAGGCGACCATTTGCTTGGAAGTGCTTCGTGCGCGAACAACTTTTGTTGGATTTGGCTCATCTTGAAACACCCAGACAGTCGACTGCTGTTTACTTTCGGGCTCATACGCGTAAATCCACGATTCATCACCTGTCACGATGTCATAGACGCGTTTCGAAGCACCGCGACCGTATTTTTTGAGCATTTCTTTCGACCAATTGACCCGAGCCTTTTTTTGGGCGATTGACAAATTGTGTGGGATCCAACGCGAACAAATTTTTTTGACAGTCAAATGTTTATGCAATATTGAGTTTATGCTGGTCCCACTAACGCCTAAGGTTGTCTCAATCTCACGATAGGTCACATGACGATCTTCCAATATCAGTTCGCGCACAGCATCAATGGTTTTCGCAACAACAACTGATTTTGGACGACCTTCACGAAATTCATCTTGGAGTGAACTACGACCACGATTGAATTCACCATACCATCGATAAACGCTGGTCGTTGATGGAGCTTCATCGCCAAAAATTGAATTAACTTCATCCATGCACTGTTGCTGAATTAATACACGCCGAAAGTTGTAAAAAATAATCGCACGAAAATGTTGACGATTTAATTCCATTTTTGGGCCGAGATGAATCTTTTAAGTTACTGTAAACAACACAAATAGCGCTCGTATGTCAAAACGTTCTGAGTGCGTATAACCTCAAAAATGTCCAACTTTACGACAGAGCTGTCAATTGCCGGATTGCAACACTAGGGTTGCCAAATCCCGAAACATAAGAGGCAACCCTCATATAGACGGTATATCCCTCAATAAAGACTACGCTTTCATTATGGATATTAAATTGTCTTTTTCCATTTGCTAATTTCGTCATGAAAACACTTCATCTTCATTTCCATTTCCCTTGATGCCCCATGTCATAAACCGCACCGAAGAGTAACTTCTTCGGGAAGCAAAGGCTTCTAATGAATCTGTTGTTGATAATTTTTACACTGTCACGTTTTTGCAACCCATCGCTATACTCCCACAATACCCGAAGAAGGACCAATCGATCGCAGCCAAGATTGAATTACTAGATGGGGTAAAAAGTCCCGGTATTTTGCAATAGGTGGCGCCACTAGAAAATGAGCATGACTCATTTCGAGTGGCTCATCTGTCACAAGTGTATGTATGTTTCGTAACATTTCGTTCTTTCGTTTAGAAGCTGCAGTTGTTTGAGTGATGCTACTTTCGCCTTTGTAAAAAACTTGAAAAACAAGAATGTCGCTTCTTGATCAAACATTGTTTTTGATGGGAAAAACTTCTGCACAATCATTGCCATGGTTGCAGAAATGTTACCTACATCTTTCTCTGCGAGAACAACGGTTTATCGATAGTTAAGTGAATTTAAAACGGACCGTACACACCCCAAAGGCGCACTCGCTCTGGAAGGCTAAAATAAGCTACAGTGTTTTTTTGTTATTACACTTCTCTCGGGAGAGGTGAACCTTAATTACTGAGTCGGCCCACCGAGATGACAGCAGATAACCGTTGCAGTTCTTCTTGAACAGTTGCAGGTTGTAACGCTCTGGAAACACTCGCGTGGGGAGGAATTTCCACAGCGTTCCTGCTCTGTAACGGAATGAGTTCTGAGGCAGAGATGTTCGCGCCTTTGGGAGATAAACCGCAAAATGGTGCAATCGGTCGGATTGTCTTGTAGAGCACATGTAAACCGAAATGCGCGGCACAATACCACAAATCTCCCAAAAACAGTAGCCGTAATAATATCTGTAAAGCAGATAGAGGTCAGCTGTGCGCCTTCGATGTGAGAGCGACTGCAGTTCCAACATTAGCTCAGTGTCCCGTATCATCCGGATCGCTCGTCTCTGTATACTGTCAAGTAGGTTGGGGGTATTTGGGGGATGATTTATCGTGCGCCGGCCTACGGCACTGGGTTCCATTCATTCCTCCATCTTACTTTGACTTTCCCTGTCTCTGTCACCGATGTAGTTTTTTCCATCAGATCCAAAGTAACAATTAGAAAACACTTAATTTCTTTTCCTCTGCTTTATTACTCATAATATAGTTACAAAGTAAGCCCTGTAGTCTAATTTGATTCAATAACGTAAGCACTTTAATTCAATTTGGTTAAATCTAATGTAAGTAAGTCGATTAGTGTGATTTACTGTATTACTGTATTTACATTTGGTTACATAATGTCAGCACGTTATTTAAATTTAGTTGAATCTAATTTAAGTAGTTCGATTAGTGTGTTTTCAAAACGGACACTGTATTTACATTTGGTTACGTAACGTCAGCACTTTATTTAAATTTAATTGAATCTAATTTAAGTAGTTCGATTAGTGTGTTTTCAAAACGGACACTGTATTTCAAACCGACCTCGTTTACCTTCGACCCGATAACGGACGCGCTGGTGGTAGAATCTCGACTCTCTTTGTTTACCGTTTTACGTGGAGGACATGTCCTGCCACCACGGAATCTGTTTTAAGATAGAAGAATGCTGCGCATTGAATTTGAATTTTCGCTCGTCGACCAATAGGGGAAGATTCTCCGATATTGGTCCCAGCAAAGGGCGCGAAACACACACACGATGACCGTTTTGGTCATACATGACCCCAACTGGGCAACTATCACGAAGAAGATATTTGGGGTGTTTACACGATCAGCAACTGCGTACAGCATTTACGCTGAGCGTGCACGTATCGGTGGCGTCTCGCAAGGGTCGAACTCTCGTGTGTGTATTTACATTAACGAGAATTCGATTTCCCTCGGCAGCCAGTGGTGAGGTCCCCCGCTTGGTAGAAACCTTGACGTGGTGCGGGGGCTTAAACTACGATGAATCACCTCAGGCTATGCTGACGGAAGCATATGCTTCCAGTAGGGTCACCCATGTCAGACAGGCTAGCGAGGAGTAACATACACAGATCTACCACCCCTAATCCAGGGCGTTACGCGTCACCGTGCCCATTGGATGGTTTGCAGCCAGGGGTATACCGGCTGTATTATAACGGCGCCTCTCTGACACCGGGTCGAATCAGAGCAGTAAGCAGACCTTACTATATCAAAGAGGGGCTCTGATGTGGCGGACTATTTGAAACCCCAAGACTAGTGGGAACAAAAATGAATAATCAATATACAAAAAAAAATATCACGAAAAACCCGGTAGGCGTAGGTGTGATGAGCCGACACTACCATAAGGTAACAAATCATAAAGAAAACACCGACTCGGCAAAAAGAAGACGTAGGGAAAAACGGGAAAAGCGCGATATACGCGTCGGGCGGTGGAACGTTCGAACGTTGTATAAACCAGGGGCGATACAGACGGTCGTAGAAAACGCGCAACCATATAAAATGGACATCGTCGCGTTTCAGGAAGTCCGACCCCCACACCAAGTAATCGAAACCAACGCGTTCACACTGGCGTGTGGAGGTACCGATACACATAACCTCGGGACTGGCTTCATCATAAGCAATAAGATTACGCCCCATGTAAAAGATGTGTAATTGATTAATGACCGAATGCTGGTGCTACAAATACAGAGCCCATGGTACAATTAGGTATTGATAAACATACACGCCTCAACAGAATCTACCGACGAAGAAACGAAGGACACATTTTACGAGACCCTAGAGGAAGTATTCGATGGGATCTCATCATTCGATGTTAAAATCCTCCTCGGGGACCTCAATGCGATAATTGGAAAGAAAGATATCTTCCAACCAACTATAGGTAAAGAGAGCCTACACGACGTTTCAAATGATAATGGAATTCGAATTATCACGTTCGCAGTGTTAAAAGAACTGGTAGTGAAAAGCACGATGTTCAAGCACAAGCAAATCCATAAAGCCACATGGATATCACCCGACGGCGTAACGGGTAACCAAATAGACCACTTCCTCATAGACAAAAGACACCACTCGAATATCCTCGACGTAAGATCATATAGAGGAGCAGATTGCGACTCCGATCATCTTCTAGTGATGGGCAAAATCAGGAGCCGGCTCGCGGCAAACCCACATGGGTAATCACGGGAGACGAGCAAAATGTTCGACATTGATAAACTAAAAGACCTACGCAAAAGGGCTGAATATCAAGACGAACTAATGAATAGATTTACCATCCTAGAGAATGGGAGTAGTGAGGAAAAGGAAACCAATAATCTGGGCACTAAATGGACATCGATCAGAGACAGAATCAAACAAACAGCCCAAAAGGTATTAGGATTTAAGAAAACAATTAAGTCCAAACCTTGGTTTGACGATGAGTGCAGGGCGAAGATCGAACAACGTAAACGCCTCAGAGTGATCCACTTAGAAAGATATGATGAAGTCAACGCAGAAAGATACGTGACAATTCGGAAAGAGGCAACGAAACGGTTCAAACGCAAAAAACGCGAATGGGAGAAGACTCGGATTGAGACAATCCTAGAAAATACCAGAGCAAAGAATATCAGAGGCATGTATGCTGGCATAAATTCTATTAGAAATGGCTACCGAGGGAGAGCCAAAATAATCCAACACACAAACGGCTGCCTGGTGACAGAAGCAAACAATATCGTGACAAGATGGAAGCAGTACTTTGAAAACCTGCTCAATGTGCGCACCCATCAACCACAAATAAACGCACCAGACGCACATACAGCCGAGCCTCAGATCCCAGAGCCCTCTTTCGACGAAGTTGTTGACGCAATAAATCGATTGGAAAACAACTGGGCTCCCGCAGTCGACTGCATACCGGCAGAGCTAGTGAAGCATGGAGGAGATGCAACCGCTCGAAAGATCCACCAACTGATTAAAACAATATGGGATAAGGAAGTCATTCTGGAAAAATGGAAAAGTCCAATAGTCGTCCCCATTTTCAAAAGAGGTGACAGATCTGACTGCGAAAACTACAGATGAATATCATTGCTCTCAACCACATACAAAATATTAACAAATGTCATACTGGCGAGAATCACACAGTACGCAGAAGACATATTGGGAGACTCCCAATGAGGATTCCGTAGGAACCGCTCAACGAGCGACCAAATGTTCACAATAAGGCAATTGTTGAAAAAAAAGAGGGAATTCGGGGAGACGGTTCACCAACTGTTCGTTGACTTCAAAAAAGCCTACGACTCAGTCGCAAGGCAAAGACTCTACCATATTCTAGTTGAGCTGGGAATCGCGAAAAAATATGCCGCCCTCATTCAAATCTGCATGAACGAAAACAAAGGGCGAGTTATAATAGAAAACCACCTCCCAGAACCACTTGAAATCCGGGACGGACTAAAACAGGGCGATGGCCTCTCACCATGCCTTTTCAACCTTGTCCTCGAGTATGTTATCAGAAAAGTACAAGACGACAACATGGCCAGATCATCCTTGAGCGGAGTTACACAAGAAAACAAATTCCGCGTATTCGAGAATAAAGTCCTAAGAGGTATCTTTGGCGGCAAATATGAAGAGGAGGCAGGACAATGGAGGAAACTCCACAACCACGAATTGGAAGAGCTGTACCGCAAACCTATAATAGTGAGAGTAATCAAGTCGCGAAGATTAAGATGGGCCGGACACGTGGCGCGAATGGGCAACGATAGTACGATAGGGAAAGAGACCGACAGGACGGCCGCGACGGAGATGGGAGGACAATGTTAGGTTGGACCTCGAGGAGATCGGATCGGATGGTCGAACGTGGAAGGAGAGCGCACGGCACAGGGAACAATGGCGGGGATCGAGTCGGTGACGTCATGAACTTTCGGGCTCCTACAGGCCAATAAATAGTAAGAAATAGTAAATAAAAATTCGACCGCATCGGTCCACACGTCATCCTCCCCAAATTACAAAAATGGAAAATAGGACATCATATGTATAACTTTGTTTGATCCTTTCTGAATAACAGAAAATTCAGGATCAAATGTAACGGCGTGTTCTCTAGCGTCCACAATATAAATACTGGATATCCCCCAAAGATCACCGTTATCAGTAGTATTATTTAAGGTAGCGTTTGAAGAGTTAAATAACATTATCTCTAAACATAAAAAGGTAAAACATTGTCTCTACGCCGGCGATCTAATATTATTCTCAAATGTAAACGACCTAGACATAGCTAGCAAAACTTTAGAAAATATCTTATCAGACATACAAAAATGGTGTAACTATTCAGGTTCAAAAATTTCGAGCGTGAATTCTAAAATATTACATACATGCAAAAAGAAAAATTGTAACAACAGTTTATTAGTAAATTTTGAAAACACTTACATTAGTAATGTAGTAATAAGAGGTCAATTGAAAAGTCCCCGGCCTTCCATAGTAAAACACATTTTTTTGGCAAAATTAGTTTTTTTTATTCAACATAATTCCCTTCGAGGGTGATACACTGATTATAGCGACCCCCCAACAGTGATACACTGATTATAGCGACGCAAAAACTCGGGTTTATTACGCTTGATCATCTCCAAACACTGCTCCGAATCATCAACTCGTCGTTGTTTTCGGTCAAAAGTGAGCTCGCGCGGCACCCACTTTGCACAGAGCTTTCTCATACCCAAATATTCGTGAATGATATGATGTACACGTTCAGTTGATATCTTTGGAGTGCCTGCTATTTCATTCAATTTCAATTTACGGTCATTCAAAATTATTTTGTGGATTTTTCTAATGTTTTCGTCGGTAACAACCTCTTTTGGGCGTCCACTGCGTTCACCGTCTTCGGTGCTCATTTCATCATCATCATCATCATCGGCACTACAACCTGGAACCGGTCTTGGCCTTACTTAGCAAGTCCTGAGGCTTGTTAAATTTTCCATCATGATCTGTTTTTTCCGGGCAAGGTCATTAGTCTTGCGCCAGAGGCTCCCCGACGGGGTATCGAACCCCGGTTTCCCGCGTGACAGGCGGGTATACTAACCAGTATACTATTGAGGAGCTCGGTGCTCATTTCACCACGTCTAAACTTAGCATACCAATCCTTGATGGTTGATTTTCCTGGGGCGGCGTCTGGAAACTCGTCATCAAGCCAAGTTTTTGCTTCAACTGTATTTTTTCCCTTCAAAAAGCAATATTTTATCAACACGCGAAATTCCTTTTTATCCATTTTTTTTTCACAATAACAAAATTTGCTTCACTCAAAATACTATAATTCACAAACTAATGATCCGACATCCTAATTTATACACGCGTCTTTTGAAGGTTAGGGCTAACTAAAAATCATATGGATTTAATTCTAGTGCTGCCATCTATGTGTCGGGCCGGGACTTTTCAATTGACCTGTTACACTAAAGATGCTCGGCCTACAATTCGATTGTGAATATAATTTTAAGAATCATTGTCCAGCCCTTAAGAAAAATCGAGTTTTAAGGTTAAATATACTGAAATATTTGTCATCTGAAAACGGCTCAGCCCATACTAACACACTAATAAACATCACTAGAGGTCGCCTACTGTCAAAGATAGACTATGGCCTACTAATATACTGTAATTGTAGCAAAACAACCTTACAGACAATTAAATCTCCCTACCACGCAACAGCCCGCATAAGTACAAGGGCTTTTCGGACCACCCCAATTATGAACATCCTAACAGAAAGTGAACTCCCGGCCATAGAAAATAGGATAAAAACTCTGTTGTCCAAATTAGCCGCGAAGTCTCCCGCAATGGCCTCAACACCCATTTTAGAGGACATTAAACTAATACTTAAGAGAAAACGCCTTCAAAAATATACTTCGGTCTTAGGACACTCAATAGAACTGGCTAAAGAACTGCTCGCCACACCTACACGACAAAGACAACGAGCACATTCTCCCCCGTGGCTAATACCAACAGATAGTGTCATAGAAGACCTATCACAGCTCCCCAAAAGCACGACTAACCAAGAAGTACACCAACAACACTTCCAATTAATACGAAACAAACACCGGGAATGGGACCTACTCTTCACCGACGGTCCCAAAACAAAAGAAAGTACATCATTCGCAATAGTAAACAGAACAAATACAGTCATCAGAAAAGGACTTTTACCCGAATTCTGCTCCATCTTTTCAACCGAAGCAACAGCAGTGCGGGAAGCAATCAAATTAGTTGAGAAAAATAAAACACTAATTTGCACCGACAGCCTGTCCACCATGCAAGCAATATAGAACCCGAATAACAAAAACCAAATAATCCTCATGATTCAGGACAACCTAACCCGGAAGCAATCCAAAGTAAAACTGCTCTGGGTCCCTGGTCATAGGGGGAAACGAAGCAGCTGATATCGTAGCCAAATTTGTTATAAAGGAGCCATTAACAACTTTCTACGTGTACAACAATAAGGAGATAGACAAGTACTTTGCAATGGAATTACTAAAGATAGAAAAATTGAAATGGTTAAATTACAACTATACATATGTAGCAATAAGCCCTATTCGACAACCCGTCACCTACCTGACAACGTCGCCCGTGCAACAGATCAAATGCTTTCTCCGCCTGCGCCTTAGGCATACACTTATTGCCAACATTTTATTTAAAAAACCAACCCACCCACATGTCACGTCTGCAGATCTAATTCCACATTGTCATCCAAACACATTGTGGGGGTTCTTTAATCATTCCTGCAGAACCACCCATCATTTTAGCCCAATTTCCTTTTTCCAACCGAAGCTATTGTACTTACCTGCAATCAAGCAGCGTAAGCTACCCGTCAGTATCTTGCACCTGTAAGTTAAACCTCAGCAAGCATGTCTATAGACAAATTATTTCGTTCACCACCTGAAACATAAATCAACGGCAAGATTACCATCTTGCCATGGCATCAATTAAAACCATTCCGGTTCATCCTTCATGAACCGATCGGTTCCTAAAGTCGACCACATACCACCAAACACACACCAATTCGTCTGTGTATCTTTTTCCAACAATTCGTTGGTCCAAAGTCACGCCATGGCAAATCGCTTGCTTATACAGCTGCAGCCGATTATCCCTGATTGGTTGCATAAGCGATAAACTAGAATCGAATTGGACGTGATCGTAGTTTGTTTTTGCTAAACAATCTCGCAATGGTCACGTCCCATGTTTTGTTCGCCAATACAAAGCATAGCGCAACTTGCACCTAGCTGCCAGGAGCCGAATTCTTTGCCAGTGTAAATATTCACACTGGAATCCGACCCATGACTCGCTATGGATGCAATGCACAATGGACGTGGATAAATACACAACCGTCATTGTGTAATAATTCCGATCACCAGATCAGGTCCCACAGTATAGTTTTCCTAAACAACCCATATACCATTAGCTAAGACAAACAAACGCGTATCTTAGCGCATGATCCTCGAAATAGCGTTCTGTTGACATTATACCCAGAAATCTAACCCTGCATCAACGAATCGCTATTTTAAACATCTTTTTTCGGTCGCTATGTGAGCGACCATCTATTTGAACAGCTGACCTAAGTCGAATTCAAATATCATTTAGTCAGTTTTTGTTGTCGCATTTCCTTATTCGACTTCAGTCTATATGTGAAATAATGTCCTTCACCGCGAAACAACATCTAGATTGATCGAGGAGTCAGATTCTAGCAATCAGGCAGTCAAGTTCTAACATCGAGCCCAGCATGGATTTCAACCCTTGCCGCATATACTTGCGTGTTTACAAGTCGAGTTTCAATCACGGTAGGAGTCAGTTGTTACAATAGTTACATCTATTAACGAGACGGTCTTGTTTTTCTGTTAAGGAGACGGCACAGTTTTACGCAAGTTAACGTAGTGAAATCTACCTGGTGTTTACTGAAGTTGAATTCATTTGCTGTTCGCTAAAAATTAGATAATTAACTAAGATAGATAGATTTTGTGAAAGATACAAAGAAGATGATTCAGTGCAGAGGAGTTGTTACAAAGAATCAGTATGGTTACATTGGCTTTACAAAATATCACAGTTATGTTATTAACAATATTAAAAGAGAAAGTGATATAGCAAAATAATATATTTTAGGAACTACAAACAGATTGTGAACTACGTGTATGTGCTGTCCTCATAATATATGCAGAAATAAAACAAACATTAACTCAACAAATCAACTCTAGCGTGTCTTTTATCTGTTCCATTCTTCGTTGGCGAACAGTTTCCAGTGATAGATAGTAGGTGTTTGCTGAATCCGCCTCCGTGCAGGTGCACAAGTATAACCACCCCACAACATCTTCTTGGAATGCGAAGGCATAAAAGCCTTCGCTCACCGACATCTTCAATACGACATCAAAAACATCATCTCCGACCCGACCGCAACCAACATAGCCAAGCTCTACCACCTATTAACCCTAGTCAAGCTACAAAAAGTAATTTAACTGTTGCAGCACAAGCAACAACCAAGGATGAATCGATTTCTCAACAATACCACAAAAGGAGAATCGATTCATCACAATATTCAAAACCAATTCACCTGCCATCAAACCAGCGAAACTCACCACTTCGGATATATTACCACCTAAAGGTATACATCAGAGATCAGACCATCGGTTGCCGTTTTTGCTAAGTTGTTGGCATTGACATTCCAGTGCACTCGACATGGCATGATCGACCAAGCAACGGCAACTGGCAATAGCACTGGTTCATAGGACGGTTTTGACTTTGGATCGGTTGACTCTAACGGAGGAGAAAAAGAGGAAAACCATTCGAGACTGCCTATAAAAAGGCGCATTAAAATACAGTTTTTGTTTTGGAGTTTATATTCAATAAGACCAGCAGCAGAGTCAATCTTTTAATTTTGAGTGTTTTGTTTTGTGAACCACCAGAGTTGCAATTAAATTTAAATTATTAAAAATACACTGCGGAAATACATTTTAAAAGAGTCCAAAGTTATTCATGTGTTTTTGTGAAATTCTGTCGCTGATATTCGTCAAGGTGGGATTACGACAACCAACAACTGTGGTCCACCATCAGTATCTCCAGTCGCTGCAGAAAAATCGAGCTGGATAAACTCCTTGTCGCAGACGTAAAATTTTGGTTTGCTGCTTCCAAGGAAATGGCTAAGGCTATCTCATCAAACCAACTAGTGGAGTTGATCTTGCTGTTCCCAGTGGGGCGAACTTAATTGGCTATTCCCAGTTGGCGAACCATCTGCAACTATTGGAGTTGCCGCTCTTAACTGGCGAAACATATGGTCCTTCGAGCCGGATTCAGCATCCGCGCACAGAAGAAGCTCATCGAAGTCACTAACCTCCAAGTACATTGGTCAGCGGTAGACCAAACGTGCTCTGCCGAGGATTGACCACGGAAGCCGGAGTTCACATTCATCAGGTGCATCAGTCTGTTTCAAGGACGATCTTGTTGGCGTGATTCTGTTGGCGGATTTCTGACCAGGTAGGTGGCAATTTATAAATTTTTATTGAGTAATTTTGATCCGAATTGGACCTTGACATAAGAAAGTGTTGTGTTTAGTAGGGGTTAGTTTCAGGACGCGTTTCTCCTGATCCTTAAAAGGACAAGGCGATCTCTTAAAACAGACCGCGCCTGAAAACTTGTCCTACAAGGGGTGGTTACCGTGCTTCCTCATATACCTGAGGGAAGAGCAACGTCCTTTTGGTTTGGCCTCAGTCTTGATGTCTTCACTTGATCTTCCGTGGGGGCCAGGTGATGCTTCGGTATCAGTTGTTGTTCTCTTTCTGGAGATACCACGGCTGTACTTACCAGTTGTCAGCTCAATGAAAAACTATTAAAAAGTCTCGCTTTTCTTCTTTTGGTAAATACCAGTGTTTATTTTTAAATTGTTCTCCTGGGCACCTCCTTCAGGGACAAATGAATGGTATTAGACTGCGGCGCTACTAGTCCTATCGGGACCATTAATTATGTTTAACTGCGGCCACTCCTGGGGTACTTCCTCCAGGGACAGATCTCGATATTTAACTGCGGCCCGGAGATCACTTGACTATTTCTTTATAAAGGAAAAGGTATCGAAAATTGTATCCCAAAGATACACATTTTCGCGCAACAATCTCGATCTTTTGGATATTTCGAGCGAGATGTTTGATGAATATTGGATTCGTTTATTGTGAATTTTAATTTTAATTTTGATTTTGGATTTAATTATGCCGTGGGGGCAAATGTTATGCGATAAACGAATGTTTGATTCGTTTATTGCGAATTTTGGATCATGTTTGGGTTTTTTCAGGTTTTGAGCGGTGACTACAGCAATTTACAATAGAGAAATTGGTGATTTCAATATTAAACCTGAATCGAATTTGAAATTAAGCTGCAACTAAGTGAACACAATTGTTTCGGACATTGTAATATAGGAAAACAAACATGTTTTTAATAAAATAAAAATAAAGTCATACAATAAACTATTTACGATCGTACTGGGCAAGACACCTTTCCCCTTTCATCCGGAGCTGATTGTGGCTTCGGAGGTACGAAGTGCTAAAAACAAATTTACATTACCAAGGACTTCGCCAACAACGAACAATCCAGGCACAATCGAGGGTGGGGTACGAAAAACAGTGGACAACCAATATAGCTTTGATTAGCTATAACATCAAGAAAATTTCCAATCAGCCGGGCAACGATTAAATGCAAAGAATTCGGGGCATACTATGGTCGCGAATTGTGGCATAAACGCGTGACATTTCTCAGTACTTACCATGATTGGCGAACAACAAAACACATTCATTTCTTCCTCATTTAAACAATTGTTTTCAGAATCAGCGGAAAATTAAATAATAAATAAGAAATATTTCTATTGTTTCCATCTCATAATTTTCATATAAAATATACAAGATTAAGCCAAACGAATAAAGAAGAAGAAGACAACAGTACTGTTAAGATTCCAGAACAGAATACATTCATTTCTTCCTTATTTAAATAATTGTTTTCAGAATCAGCGGAAAATAAAAATAATAAATAAGAAATAGTTTCTATTTTTTTCCATCTTAAAAATTCCATATAAGAGCGAAACTGGAAACAATAACAACTATTAGATATGGACCAGAACAACTGATACGGGCCTCAATAGCTGTTGTTCTTGAACAGCGATAGCGCGCCGAAGAACAACTATCACAGATTCACAAAATTATACCAGGGTTGCCTCTTATGTTTCGGGATTTGGCAACCCTAGTGTTGCAATCCGGCAATTGACAGCCATGTCGTAAAGTTGGACATTTTTGAGGTTATACGCACTCAGAACGTTTTGACATACGAGCGCTATTTGTGTTGTTTACAGTAACTTAAAAGATTCATCTCGACCCAAAAATGGAATTAAATCGTCAACATTTTCGTGCGATTATTTTTTACAACTTTCGGCGTGGATTAACTCAGCAACAGTGCATGGATGAACTTAATTCAATTTTTGGCGATGAAGCTCCATCAAGGACCAGTGTTTATCGATGGTATGGTGAATTCAATCGTGGTCGTAGTTCACTCCAAGATGAATTTCGTGAAGGTCGTCCAAAATCAGTTGTTGTTGCGAAAACCATTGATGCTGTGCGCGAACTGATATTGGAAGATCGTCATGTGACCTATCGTGAGATTGAGACAACCTTAGGCGTTAGTGGGACCAGCATACACTCAATATTGCATAAACATTTGACTGTCAAAAAAATTTGTTCGCGTTGGATCCCACACAATTTGTCAATCGCCCACAAAAAGGCTCGTGTCAATTGGTCGAAAGAAATGCTCAAAAAATACGGTCGCGGTGCTTCGAAACACGTCTATGACATCGTGACAGGTGATGAATCGTGGATTTACGCGTATGAGCCCGAAAGTAAACAGCAGTCGACTGTCTGGGTGTTTCAAGATGAGCCAAATCCAACAAAAGTTGTTCGCGTACGAAACACTTCCAAGCAAATGGTCGCCTGTTTTTTCGGAAAAACTGGACATGTCGCAACCGTACCACTAGAACAACACAGAACAGTCAATTCTGAGTGGTACACAACCATTTGTTTGCCAGTTGTCTTCCAAGAAATCAGGAAAACCAACCGCCGAAGACGGATCACTCTTCACCACGACAATGCGAGCTCTCACACATCGGCTGCGACAACTGCATTTTTGAGCACCCAAAACATCGATTTGATGGGTCATCCGCCGTATAGTCCTGACTTGGCACCGAATGACTTCTTTTTATTCCCGTACGTAAAAAACAAACTGAGAGGTCAACGTTTTTCGACACCTGAAGAAGCGGTTGCTGCATTCAGAATGCATGTGTTGGAGATACCTCAATCAGAGTGGCAAAAGTGCTTCGACAATTGGTTCAAACGCATGCAAAAGTGTATAGATCTTCATGGGGAATATTTTGAAAAACAATAAAGTGATTTTCGATGACCAATATTTGTTTTTGTTCTCTAATCCCGAAATATAAAAGGCAACCCTCGTAGCATACTTGATGTGTGTGGGTGTGTGTGTACATGTTACAAAAAGGGCGAAGTTGGCCATTGTGTGCTAACGTTGTAGCTCGAGGTAAGGCCGTCGTTGTTGTTGTTAAGATTTGTTGATAATTGAAATGTTGGTTGGATCGTAAATCCGTACGTAGAGTATCAATATCTTGGACGTAGTCCCATGTTGGATCGTAAAGCCATAAGTAGAGTATGAATATGTTGGACGTAGTCCCATGTTGGATCGTAAATCCATAAGTACAATATCAATATGTTGGACGTAGTCCCATGTTGGATCGTAAACCCGTGAGTAGAGTAAGAATATCCTGGACGTACTCCCATGTTGGATCGTAAATCCATAAGTACAGTATCAATATGTTGGACGTAGTGAAGCGAGAAGTGAAGAACCCCAAACACGTGACAGCGATGTGCCCAGATGGCGAGAAGCGACAAATCCCGGACGCGTGACAGCGATGCGTCCAGGTTTCGAGAAGCGGTGAACTCCAAATCCGTGACAGCTTTCCGATGACATGATCTCCCGACGGGTGCCGGCATCATTTCTGTTCCTGATCTTCAATATCCCCTAATCCTGTTATCGAAAGCCCAGCTTAGACACCGACTCTGTTGGAGTGGTGCCCCCAGACATGTGATTCGCTGTGCCTGGACGGTGATAAGAGGGTGCCCCCAGAGCGCTGCGTCCAGGCGGCGAGAAGTGAAGAACCCCAAACACGTGACAGCGATGTGCCCAGGTGGCGAGAAGCGGCAAATCCTGGACGTATAACAGCGATGCCCCCAGGTTTGTAGAAGCGGTGCCCCAGGAACGGATGTAGATGAAGCGGTGAAAATCGCAATTCCCGGGGTTCTTGGATTTATTCATCTCCAATTCGATTTTTGGGTTGACATTGACCGGATGTGCCTTTGTTGACAAAACTTTTCTTGGTACTGGCCGCTTAGATTTAATTGCATTGTCCTCTTGACTGTTTTGCCCGATGGGTCATCGTCCTCTTCTTGAGGTTCTTTCATTGTACGCGGGGCGATCTAAGTTCTGTAGCGTAGATCGTGAAAAGTACCTGCAACATCGTTAAAAGAGGAGCCGAATGATGTCCTCAACCTGGTACTGGGGCCGATTAGAAAACTTCTTTATTTACCTGCGGTGAATTCTGCAGAATTAGGAAAAATAAAACAACCTTAGATCTTGAAAAGTGGACTGTAATTTGTATTTGATAAATGTAATATGATTTGGTAGAATTACTAGCTTTTCGGTTACTAATATTGTTATTTAGTTTGTTGTTCGACTTGTATGTTAACGTTGAAATGTTGGTGTTGTTATATCGGAGTTTGTAAGATGGGAAAAATAGGAAATATTCATTATTTTATTCTATTTTCCGCCGATTACAAACAAAACAATTATTCAAATAAAAAGCAGAAGTTAGTTTTTTTTCACAAGAGCAAAAGCCCAATCAGTACGGGCTCGCATATGTCCTGCCCGATTGAAACTCAGGAAATATATATGTGGTAAGCATATTCCACTTGACCATGGTATCTTCGTTTTCAAAAGCAATTCTGCCAGAGTTCCAATCACATGAAGTGCTCCATCCTTTTGTTCATCATCAGCGTTTGGTGATGTAATAACCTACATCATGATTCTCATAGTTTTCGGTAGAATTGCTTTCCGCGTTTTACCTGATGAGTGTTGAAACATTTGTGCTGCAGGAACCGGACAAACAAAATCTTCAAAAATGTTGAAATTTATTCGAATAAATTCATGCGGGTCGTTTTTCCAGAGGTCTTGATCAGACTCCGTGAAGAACATTATTGGTAATATAACATCGGGCTCCTCGATAGTATAGTGGTTAGTATACCCGCATGTCACCCGGGAGACCGGGGTTCGATTCCCCGTCGGGGAGCCTCTGGCGCACGACTAATGACCTTGCCCAGAAAAAATAAATCATTATGGAAAATTTAACAAGCCTCAGGGCTTGCTAAATAAGGCCAAGACCGGTTCCCGGTTGTAGTGCCGATGATGATGATGATGAACATCTTGAACAATTGCAACCATGTGAGGTTTAATTAACTTCCAGGAATACACATGAACCACAGCATTTGTTAGGTACATTCGACTATGTGTTAAGATTCGCGATGACACATCAACGTGGTTACGATATTGGTCGAAAATCCTAAGTGAAACACCCAGAACACCTGACATGAACGTAGGAAGGCACCATTCCGCAAATTTCCGATATCTCTCATCAACGTTTTTGGGACTTCCATTTCTTTCAAACATGCGGACCATTATGTCGGGAGCATGCACAATTGCATTCACAATATTACCCCGAATCAGTGCACGATCATGTTCATGAATTGAGAAACTAATTGCTTCGCCAGGTTTTGTCTCCTTGTCGAATCAGTAGGACGAAATGAAATTCCTTAGGTAGATAGCACCAATTTGTTTAACTGGTAGTTCCACATTGTCCTTCATAACGATTTGTAGAATAGTTGGAACACATCCTACGAGGATTGCCTTTTATATTTCGGGATTAGAGAACAAAAACAAATATTGATCATCGAAAATCACTTTATTGTTTTTCAAAATATTCCCCACGAAGATCTATACACTTTTGCATGCGTTTGAACCAATTGTCGAAGCACTTTTGCCACTCTGATTGAGGTATCTCCAACACATGCATTCTGAATGCAGCAACCGCTTCTTCAGGTGTCGAAAAACGTTGACCTCTCAGTTTGTTTTTTACGTACGGGAATAAAAAGAAGTCATTCGGTGCCAAGTTAGGACTATACGGCGGATGACCCATCAAATCGATGTTTTGGGTGCTCAAAAATGCAGTTGTCGCAGCCGATGTGTGAGAGCTCGCATTGTCGTGGTGAAGAGTGATCCGTCTTCGGCGGTTGGTTTTCCTGATTTCTTGGAAGACAACTGGCAAACAAATGGTTGTGTACCACTCAGAATTGACTGTTCTGTGTTGTTCTAGTGGTACGGTTGCGACATGTCCAGTTTTTCCGAAAAAACAGGCGACCATTTGCTTGGAAGTGTTTCGTACGCGAACAACTTTTGTTGGATTTGGCTCATCTTGAAACACCCAGACAGTCGACTGCTGTTTACTTTCGGGCTCATACGCGTAAATCCACGATTCATCACCTGTCACGATGTCATAGACGTGTTTCGAAGCACCGCGACCATGTTGTATTTTGACCATGTTGTATTTTATTTGTACAACACTTAATATTTATTTATTGCGATTTGTTTTGATTGGACATTTATTTATCGTTATATTTGCTGCTATTTCATGTTTACGATGTTGGCAGGTTCCTGGAATGTTACTCACCCAGTGTGGTTTAATTTTACCAGGCTTCCTTCTGCTCTGGGGCGGTTTCTCCTCGATGACAGGCTTCCCTGAGTTGGGTTTCCGAGATTGAAACAAAACACTTTACTTCACTTGATTTTTGGAACTTTATTTACTAAACAATCGGGAATGTCGATCCCTTTAATTTATGTCTTTCGCTATTAATTAACAAGAAGACCCGCTGTACAGTTTCGATGGCTGCAGCCTTCTTGTTTATTACTTTACCTCTGTTCTTACAACTCAATCGCACCCACTTTATATACCATTAAAGAACCGTAAATACTGCAGATGATGCACTTCCACATACCCAACGAATAACCTATTCCGAGGTTATTCGCCTGTCATTGCTCAATCGTTTAGTTCTGCAAAAAGCTATTTCGGTATAGGTTTTACCAACTACTTAATTGCTTTACCTGTGAAACTTGCACACGAATCAATTTAAACGTTTAAACGTTTTGCGGAGCCAACGTCCGCTCCAATTTCCTAGCATTGCTCCATACTTTGAATTCAGTAATTCAATTCCCGTTCCGCATGTGTAGGCAGTTTGCTGCCGTTGAATCGTTTTATGATAATGCCGCCGTATGTTTACATCTGTTGGTGTAACCTAAATTGCGACGACCTTGAGCGAATGATTAAACGATTCAATTTGTTCGGTTCGCTTGTGCATTTTGCTGTGTCTGCAGAATGCTTGAGTTGTGGATGTTTGTTTACATCGAATTGAAAATGAGATTTGCGAATTGAATTGGGATGAGTGAATATTGTTTCTGAAGAAGAAATGAATTGCATATCTTGGATTGATGGAGATATGAATTGAGTGGAATGTGGCTTCGTATGCAAATGTTTGGGACAATGGAATATTTATTGTTATTGATTTTGATATCAAACGAATGGTGAAAGTGCATCACCTGGGTAGTCGGTAAGTATAATATGATAAGTAGTGGGGTGTGACATTCCTCCCCTCTGAAAAGAAAGAAAATCACCGGTACGAGTGATTTTCTGTGGTACGTAGGTGGTTGCAGATGTGAGTTGAAAGTTGGTGTTTACAATTTGTTTAATAAGTTTTTACAAGATTTTGTATATAAGTGTAGCTATGTATGTAATCAATAGTTTTATGTATAATTTTGATTGTAAAGATCTTTGTTTTTCTTTATGCTATTGAGTCTAAAATTTTTTTAAGTAAGTTTGTCGTAACTTATTGTTTAATAGGTGCAAATAATTTGTGTATATATGTTTGCAATTTGTTTGCGGATTACAATTTTTAATTATAATAAATTTTCTATGTATATATGCAATTAATTAAATTTTCTGTATGTAATTATTAAAGTAATTAATTATTTACAATTTGTAATTTAAAATTTTCTTTGTATATGTGTAAAGTATGTATATACGTAATTAATGAATGATATATATGAATTGATGATTTTCCTTGGTATATATATATAATTGTTTTCTTATAGTCTATTAAATAATTATTAACAATTGTGTTTTTTTTTTTGTTTGTATGATTAGTTTGATTGTAATAGGAATTATTTTGCTAATTTTAATAGTGTTTATAATAGTAGAACTTATTTGTACGTTTTTTTTTTTTTTTGTAGCGATTGTTTGTTCAACCCTGTTTATTTATTAATTTTAACATTAGTGGTAATAATGAACGAAATTAATATATTATATAATATTGTGCATTTATTCCTGTACCTGACCATATTGTGTGTGTGTGAATGGATTTAAAAATGGTACCTACTGGAGATAGCAAATATGTTGGGCTGGGTAATAGATGTGCATCGAAACTAGCTAATCTTGGAATATGGTTTTAACCTACCATTTCGAACTATTATCAATTTTTGGCCTACTTCGATGGCTGTCTTGTTTGGCCTTGTTACTGCCGTAACGTAAAAGGGGGCCTTCCACATGGGTGTCTGTTTGGACTCTTGCAACAATAATTTTTTGTTGTCTTCGTTTTGAGGTGAGGTTATTGGATTCGAACATGTCTGATATGTCTTTTTTGTATTCCTCTGATTATATGTAAAGGTGTTGCCTTTATCTTGGGTTTGTTTCAGTTTGATTATTGTGGGTTTTTTCCACAATTTTTTGTTAGCGTATGAGCTTTCTGTTTCTGAACATGTCTTATATGTCCTTTTTATGTTTCTCCATGTAAAGGTGTTGCCTTTATCTTGGGTCTGTTTATTTTTGATTTTTGTGGGTTTTTGCCACAATTTTTTATTTTGTGAGGAGCCAGGGCACTTGTCGCTTGACTTTTGGTTCCTCTGATTAGGATTCGATTTTAACTTGAAGGTTTTGCATTTATTTATGGCTCGCTTGCCATTTGGGTTTCTTCCAGCGCTGGTGTCCACTACTAGAGTTGTGTTTCTTTCAACATCAACGTCTATCGGTAGCTGAACAGTTGGGATGCTGGTTATTGGTGGGTGTGGCAGCCCAGTGTGGTAGCTTCTTGTTGCTACTGGATGTTCTATCCCATTTCCTAGTATTGGGGGGAGTTTGTTTTGAGTTTGCGACTGATGACTGGGCTCTGGGTTGCGTCCCTGTTGGTCAGTAGAGTCGCAAATCTGGCGTATGCGCAAGATTCTTTTACTGGTTGTACTTACTGGTAGTGAAATGTCCGGTAGGAAGGCTCCATCGCGTGATTTCTGGTTCAGACAGAGCGTTTCCTCTTTTGGTTCCACTGGAACAGCTTTGGTCCGTTGATATCGTACAGGCACGTGAACTTCTTCTACCAGTCGATTGTTTGCCACCATCGCTGAGGTTTCGCAGCCAGTTTCTCGAGTAAGAGAACTCTTGGAGAGGTTACAGGCGGTATATCTGACCTCTTTGGGTCCCGCTGTGACTGTAACTTGTCTCACATCGGCTGCCCGTGGGTGGTTTGGGCTTTTGGTTTTAGACTCCATGGGAATGCAAAATTCTTCTGGGTTTCGTTCCGTGCGAGGGAAGGTTAGCTGTTGGTTACTTAGGTTCGCTTGTTGAAAATTTTCCGCCGTCACTGGGGTTTCGCAACCAGATTCTTTTTTGGAAGGATCCTTTGGGGTGTTACAGGCGGTATGACCGACCGCTTGGTCTATAACTTGCCCTACATCGGCTGCCCTTTTGTGGCGTGGGTATTCGATTTTGGAGTTTAGTGGAATACTAAACTCTTCAGGATTTCGTTTAGTACGTGGGAACCTAAGTTGCTGATTTGGACCTTCTATAGTACAATTTTCGGACAGGAAGTCGTTCCCTAGTAACCCGTCTTCGGTTAGGCCGGGCATATTATGCACGACTTGGAACTTGCAGGGAATTTTAGTTTTTAAGTTGAAGTTTCCTTGGCAACTCCCTAGGGTTCTTCCTGTTCCATATGGGGATTTCAACGCGCAAGTATTGTCTCTTTTAATTTTAATATCCCTGAGTGCTTGCTCAGTGATGATGCTCACTTCAGCGCCTGTGTCTACCACTAGTTGAACATGGTCGTTTAGACCTATATCTAGAGGGAGGTTCACTGTGGGTGCACTAGTTCGTGGCTGCTGAGAGTATTCTAAGTTGCGGATATTTCGTGATTCTTTTGGGCCGGACGTGTTTCTTTTATTCCGGGATTCCCATTTTACCTTTTGGTGGCAGTTCGAAACGTGATGGCCTTGTCGACCACAAAAATCGCAGGCTATTCTAATGCTATAAACCTTAGGCGTGTTTTCAACGTAGGTGCTGTTAGGAGAATTCAAGGGGGTGGCCCTGTGTTGATTTTGTTCCCTAAAATGGTTTGTATTTTGTATTGGATTAACGATATCTGTCTGCTTTTCTGTTTGGTGGCAGTCTGTAATATCGTGGTTGTAGAACGGAGTGTTTTTCCGTGTGAGGCAGTCGCTATATGTGTGCCCCTTTTTGTGGCAGAAATTGCATATAATTTTGGAGGCAATAAAATGAAAATGTCCCATGTTTATAAGAGACTCGTTTTGCCTGTGTTTTGAAGTGTCATTTTTTCTGCATTGTCGAGGGAAATCTGCATAGTGGAGGCCCGAAGATAGTTGAATATTTGGGTTGAGAGGTACTGCTCGTGTGTTTAATTGATTCAAGGAATTAGAGACGTGAAGGGGTTGAGTAGAACCTGGTATGACGCTATATTGTTGAGTGAGAAACGCGGCCTGTTGTAGCTTTTCCATATCTAAAGCTTTTTGAATTAATTCGTCTACCGTTTCATCCCCCAGGGTCAGTAAATATTGGCAGAGGTGTGAGTTGTTGACGCCACTTTTTAGTGCGTTTTTGGCGAAGTCTTCCAACTGTGTCTTCACAGCGGAGGCTGCTGTCACACCGTATTTTTGGTCTGCGGCTTCCTTGCAAAGCATCAGCATCTGCTTTATCCTTGCGGTAAAAGTGATGAGCGCTTCCAAGGGTAGTTGTCGGATCGAAATCAGCTTATTCACTAACTCCTGGTATGTTTCCCGAGGTAGGTAGGTATTTTTGAGGAGTCTTTCGGCTTCCTCGAAGGTGTGGGGAGGGTTTGAGGCAATTAATAAATATGCCTCACCTCGTAGACGGGTGGGGAATATTGTCAGGAACGCGGAATGCTCTTCTGCAGGTAGGCATCCGATTACCTTCCTGCAGCATCCTAAAAATACTTGTAACTCATTGTCAACCAGGGGACTGTGCCCGCCCGAGAAGACTGGTACAAGCTGGGAGGTGAGCTTTGCGATTTTAACGTAGTCGATGGTCATGTCAATAAATTTGAGTTCGAGAATAGTAGAAGAAGACGTATTGCTATTCCGGTCGCGATTGTTGATTCATTCGTTCTCGCAGTGGAGATGCTTCCCAGAAATTAGTGACAGAGTTCAAATATACTTGGGTTTGGGGGTTAAGAATGCTTCTTGAGAGTTTGTGGGTACACGATACGAGCGGATACGGAGTTTCAAGGTTCAAGAGTCGGTTTTGTTTGGAAATTCGATAGGCAGACTGTGGAATGGCCGAATAATGCGGGGTGGTGGTAGGTGATTGTTGTGGTAATAATTTAAAAAAAATTCAAACATTTGCTATTCCTGTTTGTTTATGTAGGGGTGGAAATTATTCCCTACGATTACTAAACGCACAATATGGTCTACGACAGTGTATTATGTATCTTACAAGTTGGGGTTTTTTTTTTTTTCTTGTTTGTAAAAAATTTATATAGGATTAGCAACTAAGATTACATAAAGCAAAATCGTGTATATATGCAAAAAAATGTTCGCTTACTCGGGTCTGTTTTTATGGATTGGCTGCTGCTGCTGTTGTGGCTTGCCTTTAGATTGGTTAATTGGGGTTTCTGCTGTGCAGTCGTCTCGGTAAGTGTCCTGATGGTCCTGGTGATGATGGTGCGGTTGCTTTAGCTGCTTCCTTGTTGTACTTAGTTGTCTGGGCTATCCGAGGATGAACTATTTATAGTTCCACCAGTGTTATGGTACAAGGTAACTGGTGTCGTGCTGTGCTTTTCTGTTGTTTTGTTGTTGTGGTATTTGATTTTTTGCCAGGTAGGCTTCGCGCCCTATAGTTGGGGGTTACCCTGGTCTTTATTATTGCTCCGAGTTTATGGCGTGGTTGCCGTTCGTTGGTGTCCCCTTGTTCGTGGACAGTGGTTTGTGGTAGCAGTAAGGACCTATTGCCGCATGTGTTTCCTTTTATAAGGGAAGTACCGGGGACGTTTCGGTGAAATTGCGCTCTTCGTTGCCCTTTCAATTTTATCTTCCACATCCGGGTTAGTTCCCGTCTGTTCTTCCTCGTGCGTTAGTTTCTCTACATCGGATTTTGCTGATTCGGGGCATATGGTGCGGAGCTGGTGCGCCATGATCCCATCGAGGAGTGATTCTACCTCTGCCTCTGAGTTGGTACTGTTTTTTCCTTCCTTATGTGTCGGGTTTCCCGCAATGGATTTCGTTGGTTTGGGGAATATGTTGCGGAGTTGGTGTGCGATGATCCTATTGAGGAGTGGGTCCGATTCAAAGGCGTCCTCAATGTACCGGACTGGGGTCGACGGGTAGTCGGGAATGTACTCGTATTTGTTCGTCGTTTGGCCCAGATCAGACGAGTATTCGATTTGTTCGGGCACCTCAGTGTTGATGAGGTCCTCGGTGATTGGGTCCTTGCAATCCATGAAATAGAGTCCCGTTAGAATGACGTCAGTTGTGGGAGTTGAAGTCTCTCTTTGGACGCTGGACAGTTCCCAAACGTCGTGTGGGTTTTAGCCTATTGTGTTGGGAGTGTTGTGTTTGACTCCAAATTAGTTTATACGTCCACCAGTAGTGTTATTCCTTGGTGTGCTGGTGTTGGGTTGGTTGGTGTTGGTGAGGACTTGGGTCACCAATTCCTGCTGGACCTGGGTCTGCAGTGTTGACTGAGACTTCGGTAATCACTATTTTTATTCGTCCTACTGGGTCTTGGAGTGTTATTATTATCTTCGTTGTTCAAGACTCGTTGTTATGGTGTGGTAATGAATTTTGGCCATAGGTACACTCGTCAATGCTGCGACATTAGGGGCAGATCGCAAAGATGAAGTTTTTGTTATAGCGTTGTTGGTGATTATAGTCTCATGTAAGTGGGTGCCACTGTTGTACCGAGTCAACTACTCCGGATGGATATCCCCTTTTTTTTTTTAAATTTGATTTATCAATTTGCACTCCCGAAGCCAGGCTCAACTTCGGGTGACGGGGTAGGGTGTCTTGCCCAGTGCAAATGAGTTAATTATTATTTTAGGGCTAGGCTCTTTAAAAGCGCTTACAAGTTCTTAAACTTGGGCTTCCCTAGGTCCCTGTTCGGGCGCCAAAATGTTGTATTTTATTTGTACAACACTTAATATTTATTTATTGCGATTTGTTTTGATTGGACATTTATTTATCGTTATATTTGTGGCTATTTCATGTTTACGATGTTGGCAGGTTCCTGGAATGTTACTCACCCAGTGTGGTTTAATTTTACCAGGCTTCCTTCTGCTCTGGGGCGGTTTCTCCTCGATGACAGGCTTCCCTGAGTTGGGTTTCCGAGATTGAAACAAAACACTTTACTTCACTTGATTTTTGGAACTTTATTTACTAAACAATCGGGAATGTCGATCCCTTTAATTTATGTCTTTCGCTATTAATTAACAAGAAGACCCACTGTACAGTTTCGATGGCTGCAGCCTTCTTGTTTATTACTTTACCTCTGTTCTTACAACTCAATCGCACCCACTTTATATACCATTAAAGAACCGTAAATACTGCAGATGATGCACTTCCACATACCCAACGAATAACCTATTCCGAGGTTATTCGCCTGTCATTGCTCAATCGTTTAGTTCTGCAAAAAGCTATTTCGGTATAGGTTTTACCAATTACTTAATTGCTTTACCTGTGAAACTTGCACACGAATCAATTTAAACGTTTAAACGTTTTGCGGAGCCAACGTCCGCTCCAATTTCCTAGCATTGCTCCATACTTTGAATTCAGTAATTCAATTCCCGTTCCGCATGTGTAGGCAGTTTGCTGCCGTTGAATCGTTTTATGATAATGCCGCCGTATGTTTACATCTGTTGGTGTAACCTAAATTGCGACGACCTTGAGCGAATGATTAAACGATTCAATTTGTTCGGTTCGCTTGTGCATTTTGCTGTGTCTGCAGAATGCTTGAGTTGTGGATGTTTGTTTACATCGAATTGAAAATGAGATTGCGAATTGAATTGGGATGAGTGAATATTGTTTCTGAAGAAGAAATGAATTGCATATCTTGGATTGATGGAGATATGAATTGAGTGGAATGTGGCTTCGTATGCAAATGTTTGGGACAATGGAATATTTATTGTTATTGATTTTGATATCAAACGAATGGTGAAAGTGCATCACCTGGGTAGTCGGTAAGTATAATATGATAAGTAGTGGGGTGTGACAACCATTTCTTTCAACCAATTGACACGAGCCTTTATTTGGCCTATTGACAAATTGTGTGGGATCCAACGCGAACAAATTTTTTTGACAGTCAAATGTTTATGCCATATTGAATGTATGCTGGTCCCACTAACGCCTAAGGTTGTCTCAATCTCACGATAGGTCACATGACGATCTTCCAATATCAGTTCGCGCACAGCATCAATGGTTTTCGGAACAACAACTGATTTTGGACGACCTTCACGAAATTCATCTTGGAGTGAACTACGACCACGATTGAATTCACCATACCATCGATAAACACTGGTCCTTGATGGAGTTTCATCGCCAAAAATTGAATTAAGTTCATCCATGCACTGTTGCTGAGTTAATCCACGCCGAAAGTTGTAAAAAATAATCGCACGAAAATGTTGACGATTTAATTCCATTTTTGGGCCGAGATGAATCTTTTAAGTTACTGTAAACAACACAAATAGCGCTCGTATGTCAAAACGTTTGAGTGCGTATAACCTCAAAAATGTCCAACTTTACGACAGGGCTGTCAATTGCCGGATTGCAACACTAGGGTTGCCAAATCCCGAAACATAAGAGGCAACCCTCGTATTATAACATAACTTATTATATTTCATAACTGAGATCAAATAATAGAATCAATATATAGTATAACAATATAAGTAATTATTGCCACCCTACGTCTGCGCCGCATCGGTTATTGAGTGGAACATTCATTGAAACTTCTGGCTCTTAACCACCACCATCCATATACAACCAGCGACAGGTATCAACGTGAACCAAGTAGTGAAGTTGGATTTGCAATTCTCAGTGGGCAAACATTCATTGAACCAACTAGTGGAGTTGGATTCGCTGTTTTCAAGGCAAAGGGTAGGGCTGTCTCAACGAGTACCAACTAGTGGAGTTGGTCTTGCTGTGCCACGTGGGCGAACATTTATTGAACCAGCTAGTGGAGTTGGTCTTGCTGTTCCCAGTGGGCGCTCGAATGCCCCTTCTTTGATAGCCCAAAGGAAACACATTTCTAAGTGTCTACCCCGGCCCGGCAAGATGTTGCGGCACAAGCAACAACTAAGGATGAATCGATTTCTTAACAATACCACAAAAGGAGAATCGATTCATCACAATATTCAAAACCAATTCACCAAACTCACCACTTCGTATATATTACCACCTAAAGGTATGCATCAGAGATCGGACCATAGGTTGCCGTTTTTGCTAAGTTGTTGGCATTAACATTCCAGTGCACTCTACATGGCATGGTCGACCAAGCAACGGCAACTGGCAATAGCACTGGTTCATAGAACAGTTTTGACTGTAATTACTGTTCTGTGGTACGGGCTTTGGGTCGATTGACTCTAACGGAGGAGAAAAAGAGGAAAACCATTCGAGACTGCCTATAAAAAGGCGCATTAAAATACAGTTTTTGTTTTGGAGTTTATATTCAATCAGACCAGCAGCAGAGTCAGTCTTTTAATTTTGAGTGTTTTGTTTTGTGAACCACCAGAGTGACAATTAAATTTAAATTATTAAAAACACACTGCGGAAATACATTTTAAAAGAGTCCAAAGTTATTCATTTGTGTTTTTGTGAAATTCTGTCGCTGATATTCGTAAAGGTGGGATTACGACAACCAACAACTGTGGTCCACCATCAGTATCTCCAGTCGCTGCAGAAAAATCGTGCTGGATAAACTCCTTGTCGCAGATGCAAAATTTTGGTTTGCTGCTTCCAAGGAAATGGCTAAGGCTGTCTCATCAAACCAACTGGTGGAGTTGGTCCTGCTGTTGGCGCTCTTATCAAAGCACCTAGTGGTGTTGGGCTTGCTGTTCCCAGTGGGGCGAACATAATTGGCTATTCCCATTTGGCGAACCATCTGCAATTATTGGAGTTGCGGCTCTCAACTGGCGAACCATTAAAAAAAAAAAAAAAAAAAAAAAAAACCCATGTACACATATATATTTAATGTCAACAAACTAGCCGAAAGCCTTAGTTGCTAGCGCTATTAGATTTAAGTTAACATTGTAATAACTAAGCAAAAAAAAAAAAAACAAAAAAAAATGCAACCAATCAACAACACGGTAGTCACCGATTGTAAAAATCGGTAAGTCTGTATGTGCGTCAAATGACTCGATGATCCTTACCGTAGAATATACACATGTTGTTGTCCGGATTAGCTTATTTTTTATAGAATAGTTATATAAATAATAGGAGAAACATAATCAAGAGAGCCAAGGAAACGGCACACAAGGTGAACGCATCCGGCATGAGTTACATTGGGATAAACTATGATACCTCGAAGATGCTGATGGAGAGAGTTCTGTAAGGAACAACGCGTCGAAGTACGTAAATGGATCGTATACGAAACCCATTACCAATGACAGGACGTCGACCCAAGCTATCATGTAATGATTTTATTAAATTTTAAAATTCTGCTTCTTTAAAATACTATTCCATTTCCATTAAATGTCTGGCACTATTGTTATATTTTTACTTTATGCGGACAGAGTATCACCAATCAACTAGACGACATGCAATCAATACTCAATGAAATTTGTTTTGTCTTTTTTAGTGCCCTAGTTGAATTCTAGCTTGGTGTGCGAGACTACGTTATATACGATGTTTTAAACTTCAAATAGTTTTTAATATCTGACTCGTTGATCTGCATAAAAAGACGTAATACAAGCTTAGTTTACAAAAAAAAATAAGCTCCTACTGAGACGAATGTCGTCTTGTAGTCAATACATACGATTATATACCATAATTATTGCAGCTTGAAACAAATCAATCACACTAATAGTTGTGCTAATCTGTGGACGAGTGAAGAAACTGACTTCAGGGTATTGTTCTTCCTTCACCCACGCTGAGGTTATCATATTGTCGGGTAGTATTATACAAATGGTATTTTGTGATTTAAACTCATATACGGTACGTATAGAAAAATGTGTGCAAGACAAAAGAGTGCAGATGCTTATAAAAGCGCATGCGAAATCGGATGCACTTCAGTATAAAATATAATTTACAGTATCCATCATTGGTTATAATCAGTGAAACCGGTTGTCCATAACTGATTTTAAAACTTGTAATTCAATTTTTTGTAATAACTTAAAACTTAGTGCTTGATAGGTAAGTTCATTTAGGTAAACTAGAAAAGTTATTGATTTTTAAATTCACAAACTTTTCACGTACCGTTTGGTTACAATGGTTTGTGGTTATTCAAAAAACGTTATCCTACCATAGATGTTTCTAAACCTTGAATTGAAGATCGGAATTCAATGTTATTAAATTCTCTTAATTAAATCTGGTTTTGGCAGAAGGGGTAATTAATCCAGGTAAAGCTTCTTTAAAAAATCAGTTGCCAGTCATTTTATTGAGACTTCGTGCATTTGCAATTGTATATTTTTAAATTAACCCAGTTTTCTGTATAGAAATCTGCGGGCTGTTACGAGTATGCCCCTCGTTTGGCATTTACATTTTTTTTTGTCTTTTTTTAAAACTTATTTAAGAAAATTAATACGGTGGGCTCTTGGTTCCGGAGTAATATTTAGTAGTAATAGTACTTTCTTGAGTCTAATTTACTATTTAAATTATAAACTATTACATATATGTACAATACATTTTTATAATGTTTGGTCCTGGTGCTATAGCGACATCGTTTTAATTTTCTAACATGGTTGGTCTTTTTTTTTTTATTATTTTTTCTCTTGGTTTTTCTTCTTTTTTTTTTTCTTTGACTCTTCCCCCTGAAAATCGACGTTTAATTGTTATTGGAAAGTGATATATAAGTGGAGTTTTTTTTTCTATTGTTATTGCTTTTACTATATCGTAGCGAACTTGGGGTTCGCTGGATTAATTATTCACATAAACTAAGCCGTGAAATCCATTTTCTATTGAAAACTTTATTTTTCCGCAAATGACAATCGTTTTTCATTTCTCGTTCCTCAGTCAAGCGTGACACTTCTGTCACTGGCGACTTATCGTTTTTACTGCTCATAGTCTCCAGCTTTCCAGTACTTTACTTTTGGAGACCTGCCACATGTCCAGTTGATTGTCATATGCGTCACACTACCCTCCGTCTAGATTAGTTCGTCCCGAACTAAGTTCACTGGTCCTCTGAGTTAACAAAAGTTCCCAGTCGGTCACGATGTAACACTTTCATCTTGGTGCTCGGTGGTGGAAGTTCTTGACCTTCTTCCAAATTTTCTAATGTTCTCTTTCTCGCGTCAGCTCTAGCCTGCCGTAATTCTTCCTTTTCCCGAGGACGGAATTCCTCTTGCATTTTAGGGATCTCATGCGAATATTATAAGAGAAAATGCTTGTGCACATCCTTAAGCTCTTCTGGGTTTGCACATCACGTAAGTAATCTAGATCTTCATCTTTAATTACTCGCATACCATCTGGTATTGGAGCATCTGTCGATTTCATAAGCGTATCCAACTGGTAGTTCTGCATCTTTTCAAATAACTGAAGAAGTTTGTTCTTTCGAGCTGACAGTAAACACCAGCGTGCGTCGTGGCAATAGATTTTCCATAGATCGTCGCACGTTAATTCTGGTTTCACGTATTCTTTTCTATAGAATGCGATGAACGGCACCTCTAGCTGTTGATTACGCATAAAATCTAGAGCTTGCTTGATCTTCCCCACCGTATGTGGTGGCTTACGATAGCGGTCTCGATCTCCAGCATCAGTTGATTTCTCTTGTTCGGAAACAGTTGATTTACAAAACGTCTGTTTGTAAATCCATTCAGCCTCATCTTGTAGTTCATTGGATCCCTCTGGACCCGACGCAACCGGAACTTCGCGCATTTGCACTCGCTGAGGAATATCTGTTTTACGGATTTCATTGTCCAAATCCGTAAAGTGACCTCTTTTCAATTCACTAGGTTCGTATACTTCAAAAATAGTCTTTCGAGTAGATTTCTTTTTGGTTGATGTCTTGGAATGTTTTTCACGTTCCCCGATACCGTCTTCCTCTTCGTAGTCATCACCTTCCAATTCGGGTTCATATCCGTCTTCGTCATACTTATGTAGTGCTCTGAAAAGCCCTTCCAACTCCTTCCCCCACACATACATCCAAATCCCATAATCCTTAACTGAAATTCAAAAAAAAAAATCATATAAATTGAAAATTCGCGATAAACGAATCAAATGTTCGTTTATCGCCCTTGCACCCAACTCCCCATAATCATCCAACTAATCCAGAAATACGTTATCCCAATCGAGCAAAATTCCTGGTAAACGAATCAAATATTCGTTTATAATCCAAAACATCAATTTCCCCAGATCCTCAAACAGAAGCAAATATGGTAAATTGAACCAGATGTTCAATTTCCATATTCACGCTCATGTGTCCGAGAATTCGCCTAATCGGATTCTTATCTCCAAAAACAAACACTTATAAGGGTGATGAATTTCAGATTCGGATCAGTCTCATTTGGCGTCCGAAGTGGTAGGACGCCAATAAACTAAATAAAATTATCAAATAAAAAAATTAAATAAATAAATTCAATACTGGAAATACAGGTGATTTTTTTATTGCGCTTGGCCGATTCCCAGGCCCATATTTAACAACCGGTAGCTGCTCTTCCCTCAAAGTTTGAGGAAGCACGGCGGCAACCGCAACGGGTTCGCTCATGAGCTCCCTGAGAGAAGGATCACTACACTGAGTGAAATCTTCATAGTCGAAATCTACACCGAATTTGTCCTGACCTTCTGTTATATTATATTTTACGCCAATTGATATATATATATATATATATATATATATATATATATATATATATATATATATATATATATATATATATTTAGTTAAAATTATTGAATTTGGTCCTGGCAGACTTTGCTCCTTAAGACTTACCCAAATCTGACTTGATTGTTGAGAGCACGAATCAGATGCTCGTACAATGACGACTAGGCTAATCCGCCTCAACCAGTTCAACTCAGAAAATTCCAAAACTTTTCATTAATGAATTCGATATAAGCAAACAAATTCTTTTTTATTCTGCTAGTTTTTGGCTATTCACAATCATGTGATTTTGTTTATTATAATTTAATTAAAAACACTTTTCGTTAGCACCATTTTTGTTATGATTTCGTTGTTTTAAAGTCCTCTATTAAGAACCGAACCGCACACGTACTTTTTGCAATGACGCATCAGTGAATAGAAGTCGTATTTTCTTCTTCTTCTCAGCACTTGGCCTTCCTTCGTCGTCTACAACAAAATCATCAGCATCAAATTCCGATTCCTCATCATCATCGAAATGTTCTGCAGCCTCAGTTTCCTTGTGAGTATGTTCAGAGCGGCGTTCCACATCGTCTTCATCGTCGAATAGCTGTTCGGCTATAGCCTCACGTGCTAAACCTTCATCGACGTGCTGTTCCTCTCTATCACTTTCTCCGTCCTGTATACGACGCTGACGCTTGAAACGCGTTCTGCGTTCGACTTTCAAACCAAGATTCTCTTTAATAAGGCCATAGTCGTCGTCTTCCAGTCCGTCGTCCAACTCGTCATCATCATCACTTTTTTTCGTTTCTTAGAACGGTCTGAAGCATCAGTAACTTCACCATCACTGCCGTCATCTTCAATCGGGTTATCCTCGATGAGATCCTTCAGTTCTTTTTAACACATCATCGTCCTCTTCCTCCTCTTCCTCACTGCTGTCGGCCATAGTTTTGCTCTTCCTGAGTTCCTTCCTTTCCTGTGGCTCCAATTCCTCCTCATCCTCAGATTCTTCCGCTTCCGACTCCAAGAAATCTTTCATACACTGCCTTTGGGCATTCAATTTTGCATTAACATCTGCAGCTTGCGCGTCCAATTTTGTCATCATCATCCTTGTTGCAGCACAAAGCAACAACAAACAACAATAAGGGATGAATCGATTCCTCAAAGATATAACAAAGGAGAATCGATTCATCACAAATTCAAATAGTTAATTCACCTGCCATCGAAGCAACAAAATTCACCACGACAATTCCATCGCCGAAAGGTATACTCCGTTTTTTGCTGAATTACTGGTATCGACAGTACAAAGGAGAAAGCAGTCGTGCGATACAACCGTTTTCACGATAATATGCTGTTCGATGGCACGGTACTTATGATCACCCCATTATCAATGTTTTCGTTAACCTGTAAAGTTTTGGCTACATTCGGTACCTTTTTGTTTGTTCAGTTATTTTTTACGTATTTTGGACATAGTCGATCGTGAAGAAATAAAGTACAAGGATCTCATGAAGACGATCCACGCGTTAACCCCCGTGTTTTATTTTGTTCGATGAATTGTTTTGATTGATTTTCATTTGTATTTTTCGTTGATTTCATGTACGCGATTTTGGAACACCAATAACTTGGTGCTTTTATGTTTGCTGTTCTCGTCGAGGATGAGCTCGACGCAGAACAATCCTGAACCCCTCCGAAATGTGCAACTGTGGCGAATTCTTCTCCGTTACCTTGGCACCATCTTGACTCGCTGTTTTTTCTCCATCCGGACAGTCTGGCCCAATTGTAAAAAGATATGTGTCGACATCAATATCCTCTTCCTCCATTGTTGCTTGCAGACGCTGTCGACGAATTTTCTTCTGTCCTCTGCTATCCAGATTCCGGTCCTGAAGTTCCTTCCTTAACTCAGGAACGCGAAGATCCTCCAAATGTCAATCTGACATCGTCGCCACACACTTTCACAGACTTATTTCTTCGCCACTAATTAATCCCACTTCTGACATCAATTGTAGCGAGCTTAGGGTTTGCTGGATTAATTATTCACATAAAATGACAATACGGGGTCAACAATTCTCCTTAAGACCTCCCTCTCACACGCGGCTAAGGGTTCAGAGTGCCTTTTATTGAGCACCCAGGTCTCGGATCCATACATGAGTAATGGTAAGACCATGGTTTCGTACAGTAGTAGATTGGATGCTCTGGATAAATTTTCCGATTTAAAGAGCCTTTATGGACCATAGTAGGCTTTGTTGGATTTGATCACCCGTCCGCGTATTTCTTCTTCTATATTGTTATCAGCTGCTACTATTGACCCAGGGTAGTTAAAGGATTGCAATACTTCAAACTCGTGCTCCGCTACCCTGATAGTTTGACCAAGGTTAGGTCTCTTCTTCGCAGAAGTTGCCACCATGTACTTAGTTTTTCCCTCATCAATGTGCAGTCACCGTTTTTGTGCCGCCTGTTCGATCTGGGTGAAGGAGTACTGTACAGCCGAATCGGATCTACTGATGATGTCGATTTCATGTGCGTGTGTAAGTATCTGGACTGGACTTAGTGACGTATGTTGGACATGCTATTTCACCATTTTGGGTGTTTAGCATTCAAATCGGCACCTACGATTTAGTAGTTCCGTTCAGAGTGAAGTTGTAAGCATGGGAAAAGAGTCTCTAGCTCCATATAAATATATTTTGTTGATGTGCTTCTGGTGCGTAGGCAGACATCACATACATCTTCCTACCTTGTCGAAGGGGTATGCGGATGATGCACGTTGCAAGCACCCGAAATCTGAGCATCTCACCACTAAATATTACCTTGAGTTGAAGTCATTTTTTAACAAAGATTGGCACCCGTCCTCCTTGTGTGGAGGTGGGTCGGTCTCTTCGTATAATGTCGTAGTTTTTATGACATAGCTTATGCCTCTGATTCAGCTTAGTTTCGCTAGCCAGAAGCACGTTAGACAACAGTTTAAAGTGAATTTACATTTACGACTAGAGCCTTGATTGTGTTTTCTGTTCAGGGGTTTATATTGACGGCTGGATAGACGACTGCGAATACACCCAGTATAGTCTAGTTCCCTGCTCCTTTATTTGTTTTGGCATTTGTATCATCTGGGTCTGAACAGCGAACAAGGTTGTGAGCACAGCTGCTAGTGTTACTCTTTCTGGAGGCACAGTATGTTGCAGCGATACCCGTGTGGTAGGTTGTGGAGTGTTTCTCCTGCCAGTTGTTACTTGAGCATACGAGAACTGGGGTGTTACGTTTAGTGCTGCTCGAGCTTGAACTATTGGGCGTTATATTTTTCGTTGTTGTGAAAACTGTTTTTCCTGTATTTCGAGGAATTTAGGACAACCTCGATAATTACCGGCGTGCCCCTCGCTCTTACAGACTGCACACTTTAGAAGAGATCTGTCGTCTACCCTTTCTTTACCTAATGTGCATTGTTCTGCGCTGTGGTCCTGTCCCCATCCTACGCATCAATACTGCATTTCGCAGTTTGCTGCCGTGTGCCTGAACCTTTGGCAGCGAAGACACTGGAATATGTCTCTGCCTTTTTTCAATTTGTCCCATGTGACAATTTGATGGTTCAGGATAGTGATGTTCGTTAGTCCACCAGTTTTGCTACCGGGGTCCAGCTGCACCAGGTAGAATTCTCCCGTCTAGCCCTAGCTGTATTGAAGGGTTTTACCATGATAAACTCAATATCATTATAGTTAAACTCTCGTAACGTTTGTAATAGAACTTCTGGTTTTATTTCTGGGTCGACGCCCTTTAGTAGAACCGTTATATTCTTTATTTCTTTGGGGGTGTACGTGTAAAACTCCGCGGTGGCCCCTTTTAGCACAATTTTCATTTTTTCAAAGTCCTCAACTGAATTTGTCTGTATGGCAAACCTGTTCCCTGTGAGTCTTGTGGGGGTAAAAGTGGTGATGCCGACGTACGGCAAGTATCCCATTAACTTCCCCAAACACTTGTCCACAGCAAAGGGAAGAAAAAAATGAAAGCACTTAACTGAATTTGTTTGCTAGATGTCACTTATATTTTTTTCTTTATTTAATATTCTTTTAACAATTCGTGTTACCGTGTTTATTCGCTCCGATTGAACATACGTTTTTTTTTCTTTTGCGGAATTTTATTGTAATTGATAATCAATCGATAATCATTGATATTCACTATTGGTGTTCGACGCGACGCGACCTTTTGCTCTCGGTTGGTGAATAGCGACTGAACTAATCAGGGATGGAAATTGTAATTTCTGCTTTTTAACACAATGATCTGCCAATGGTAATCATGCTCTCTTGTGTGTTCCCCAACTCACCACACTCATCCAGGTCGAAACGTACTTGTGTATTCGTTCGACGTTGATGGGCGTGGCCAGAATGGAGAAATCAAAAGGGAAAGCACAATAACCCAGGGTGGATCTGGCTAGGTGTGTGTGCGTCAATGCCGTGTATACGGCTGGTCTACTGACCCAGTGACAATATCTTAGGTCAACGCACTATAGCAAGACAGAAATACGAGAGAGAGGGCAAACATAGCTGAGGTTATTCACCAGCAAAAAGAGATCATTGTTCCCAAGCGAATGGGTGATCTGGGAAAAATCAATAGGACGCCGCATCGGCTGGGGATATAATTCCATTCTGTGGAATGTTCAATAATACCCAAGCCTATGGACTATGACGTAACCGCGTCGCTTGGTTTGGCTTGGTTGTTGCTAACCAATACGAATGGAATTTCCGGTGGAAATCCCATGGTTAGCGCAATAGTGTTGCCGTATGTTGTTAATTGTAGCTAAACTCAATTATGCATTATCTGCATAGAAAAATGAGTTTAGCTATGCGTCCCTTTGACATGTCCCGCTGGTAAATACCTAAAAAGGGAAATGGGTAGGTATTGGTTGGAATTGTGGGCTGTTTCTCCTATAGGATAGAGAAACCCCTACAGTACTCCCCCGCCAGTGACATAGTCACGAAATCATGGTAGGTCGGAAGGAGTAGTTTGATGGTTGTCGGAAGGAAGTTAGATTGGAGGTGGATTGGGAGGATTTTTTGATTGCTCGAGGAGACGTGCTCGGCTTCGGGTGAGTGGAGGTTGAGGTGGTTGGCGAATGTTGGCAGAGTCGGTTGTTGACTGAGGATCTGGAGCTGACGCCTCGAAGAAACAAGGTTTGAGTCTCTCAACACTGACCGTGGATCGTTTTCCTCGAATATCAATCTCGAAGACACGATCGCTGATGCGATTGGAGACTCTGAAGGGACCGTCATACGGAGGGTCCAAAGGTTTTTTAACCTTATCCACCCTGACAAAGACGTGCGTGCAGCTGTGCAGTTCAGGGTGAACGAAAAGTTTTTTAGAACCATGCCTGGTCACGGGCGATGCTCTAACCTTACGAAGAAGGTCGCGGAGGTGGGCCACATCCTGCAACTGGTTGTGTGGCGTATCACCATCCACGAACAGTTCGCCTGGTAGTAGGAGGTTGGTGCCATAGGTGAGTTCCGCAGCGGAAGCACCTAGGTCCTCCTTAAAACTAGTCCTCAGACCGAGGAGTACGGTAGGTAGAGCGTCAAACCATTTAGTGTCGTTATGACACATGAGGGAAGCCTTGAGAGACCGATGCCAGCGTTCGATCATCCCGTTGGATTCGGGGTGATAGGCGGTCGTGCGACTTCGTTGGCAGCCGAGGAGATCCGTCAGCTGCCCGAAGATCGTTGCCTCGAATTGTGGCCCTCGATCTGTAGTAATGGTGGCAGGTACGCCGAAACGTGTGACCCAGGTCGAATAGAAGGCCTTGGCGACTGATTCAGCAGTTACTGCTCTGAGAGGAATCGCCTCTGGCCATCGCGTGTAGCGATCCATCATAGTGAGGATGTACGAAAATCCTCTCGATGGAGTAAGCGGTCCCACTATGTCAATATGGACATGGGCGAAGCGTGCCGTGGGTAGCTTAAATTGTGCAGGTTCTAATACATTATGCCGCGCTACTTTGCAGCGCTGGCATTGGAGGCACGCGCGGGCCCAGGTGGTGAGGTCTTTGCTCATTCGGGGCCAAATGAATTTCTTACGGACGGCAGCAGCGGTTGCGCGGCCGCTGGGGTGGGCTGGATCATGGTAGACCTGGAACACGCCCCTACGAAGCTTCTCGGGAATATAGGGCCTGGCGGTTCCAGTTGAAACATCGCACCAGATTTCGCCCAAAGGATCGCGGAGGGTGATTTTGCGTAGCTCGAGTGCTGTATCAGCAGTTAGAAGTGATTCGAGCTGGCTGTCCTCCTGTTGGGCCAGGGCTAGGTCGACGTTGTTCAGAGTGGCGCGCAAGTGAATCGTATCGATTCGAGAAAAAGCGTCCGCCGAGATGTTTTGTGGACCAGAGATATGTTTAATCTCGGTAGTATATTGGCCGATGAGGTCGAGTTGACGTTCTTCTCGGGGGGAAGCATTTCCCGACTTTTTCCGGAACGCAAAGACCAGAGGTTTGTGGTCTGTATACACGGAGAGCGAGCGACCCTCTACCATATGCCGGAAATATTTAATGGCGCTATAGATCGCCAGTAATTCCCGATCATAGGCGCTGTATCGCCGCTCTGTGGGACTCAGTTTCCTGGAAAAGAAACCGAGCGGTTCCGGTTGGCCTTCAAAATCTTGTTGTAGAACTGCTCCGATTGCGGAATCCGATGCATCGCATTGGATAGACAATACCGCTCCCTCTAAGGGATATCGGAGTAGTGTGGCGTTAGCCAGTTGCTCCTTGGACAGTTGGAACGCACGGTCCGAAGCTTCTGTCCATGGAATTGGGCGCTTGTCGTTGCGCTTCGCTCCTTTTAGAAATTCAGTCAGAGGAGCCTGGATTTGGGCGGCGTCTTTAAGGGTGGGTCTGTAAAAATTGAGCATGCCGAGGAAACGTCGGAGCTCGCTTATGTTGGTTGGGCGAGGATATTGGATGAGGGCCTCCACACGGTCTGGAAGTGGGCGAATGCCCTGATCGTCAACAATGTAGCCCAGGTATGTGATTTGCTCTTTGGCATATTGACACTTATCTGGGTTGATGACTAGACCGAATTCGCGGAGGCGCTCGAGGACCTGTCGTAAATGGCGCTTGTGTTCAACGTGGTCTCGTGAGGCGATGAGAATGTCATCGAGATACGCATGACAGCAATTGAGACCACGTAAAGCCGAGTCGATGTATCTCTGGAATGTCTGCGCGGCATTCCTGAGACCGAAAGTCATTACTTTGAACTCGAAGAGTCCGAAAGGAGTAATGACTGCCGTTTTTGGGATGTCTTCAGGTGCCACCGGAATTTGGTGGTAAGCCCTGGTGAGATCCAGGGTGGTGAAGACTTTGGACCCTCGTAATTTATATGAAAAATCATATAGGTGTGCAATGGGGTATCTGTCGGGGACTGTTGCTGCATTCAGCAGTCTGTAATCCCCGCATGGGCGCCACTCCCCGGAACGTTTCTTAACTAAATGGAGTGGGCTTGCCCAAGGACTGTCTGATGGTTGACAGATACCTTGTGCTATCATTTCATCAAACTCGGCGCGTGCCGCGCGTAGTTTTTCTGGAGCCAGGCGACGTGCGCGTTGGCTTACTGGAGGGCCCCGTGTCTCGATGTGATGAAACACATTCGCCTTATGTCGTCGCTGGTTAGGTAGAGGAATTGTCGTATTGACAAATTCCTGTACCATAGCTTGGATAGGGTCTGTACACGGTGTGGCCCTGGGTATTACCGCTGGAGATGCCGACAAGGGCAAGGAAGGTGCGGTGTGGGCTACTAGCCTGTTGTGTGTCGAATCGACCAACAGATTGTGTTTTCCTAATAGGTCGGAACCTATTAGGGGTTCATTAACATCAGCAATCACAAACTGGTGTGTGATTGGATGTCGGAGACCCAGATGGAGTGTCAGCTTTTTCCTTCCGTACGTGCGTATCGGAGAATTATTTGCTGCTGACAACTGTAAGGCGGTGGGCACGCGGTTACGTGGGGCGAACGATCGCGGAAGGACCGAAATATCAGCGCCGGTATCGACGGTAAAATTGATATTCAGTCTCGAGTCCCTGATCGTAAGGCGTCTTATGGATGCGGTGCCGGCCGGTTGCGCAGGGGTGTCGGTCGGCAAAATTAGTTTAAAGACTGACGCCGGTTGTTGGTTGGTCGAGTCCAACCGCAGGGTGCCCTACAATTAGTTGTACGGTCTCCGTACCGTTGGTGGTTGGCGCACCAAGCGCGTGTGACAGCATTGTTGGGCGGATTTTGCCTGTTGGCAGGTTCATCACGAGAAGGCCGTGGAGGTGGGCGACGAAAAGAAGTCCGCTGGGTTGTATTTTGTGGAGGTTGCCGCCGGTTCATTGGGCGGTTCTGAACGCTTCGTTGAGTGTTTTGGAACCTCGCACAAACTTGATCCAATTCGCGGCGGAATGAGGCCTGAAGCGCGAGTAGGTCAGCCGTAGTGACCTGAGTAGGAGGGTTGTCTGGCTGAGTATCGCCGATAATACGGTCAAGGGTTTGTTGGGTTAGGTTCGGATTAAGGCCTGTGTGCCTTCTAGAGGATGAGGAGGGTAGCTGAGTCGAAGCTACCAGAGCGGTTCGAGGTGCAGTTTGAGACGACTGAGGGTGCCGTGTAGGCAGTGCGGCGTGTTGACTAACCGCCGCGACTTGATATGGTGGTAGCTCAGACTGTGGGTCCAAGGTTTCCATAATCGAATCAGCCACCTTTGATAAATAGCCCAAACTTTGATTAGGTTGGGCCATTAATGCCGAGCGGGCATGTTGAGGTAAACTCCTCAGAAAATGTGGCCTAATTAGATCATCCGATATCCTGGTCCCCGCTATCGAGCGTAAATGAGTCAGGAAAAGGGATGGTCTAATACCTGAAAAATTTGTCTCGCTCGCCAATCGCTGTAGTCTGATGCTGGTGGGTTGGTCCAAAGCGTTAAGGAGACTCTCCCGCATGCTGCTGTAGGGATCAGGGCCCGGTGACCTGATCGCCTGCGCAACATGCATTCGCTGTGTCCCATCCAGAACCCGCAACAATTCTACAGCACGATGTTCTTCATCGTGGATGTTAGCGAAACGGAAAAAACGGTCGGCTATGGCGAACCAAAGCTCTGGATCCTCCTCGTCGAACGGAGGGAGCTTTACACTTTGTGTGTGGGATGGCAAATTGTCGCTAGAAGCGTCATGAAAAGCGGGGGATTGAGGTCGCACTTGCGCCTGCTGGGATGTACCGGCTCGCGTGGTGGGCATTGTGGTGCCGAAGGTGAAACGAGAAGCCGGAAATTTGAAAGGTTAAGAGGAGAAGAGGTGTGTCCGTTGATGAAGCCGAGAGGCTTAAAGCGGATTCGTGAGTCGAAAGGAAGCGAAAGGGTTCGCTAGTGGACGCGAGGAGTCGAGAGGAGTCAAACGTGGGAGTCGCGTCGAGTCGAATAATGTCGTGAAAAGTTCGGTGAAGACGTGAATATTGCCGTGTTGGACACTAATTATGCCCAGAAGGGGCTTACAATTGTTAAGTTTAAACTAAATTTTTTAAAACCAACCGAAATAGCGATACGTTTTGAGGAGGGTAATAATATAAGCAAAAGTTGACGCAGCACGTCGTACAAAATTATAAATGAGTTATTCTCACAATTACTGAACTGAGGAGTCGCTTTTAGTTTAGACTTAAACACTTTTGATGCGATTGGCGAATCGTCTATACAACAAGTGTAACATTTATCTTTTCGTACTTAGCAAATTCAAAAACACTTGAATTTCTGTCTTATAACTCTCACTTAATATTAACCTATCTAGAAAAACACCTAGAAATTTGTTGCTTTTTTTTTAGAAATATGGTAATGATGATAATTTTAATTACATATGATCATTTGTTTTCTTTTGCATTTAGTATGAATATCTACTTAAATTATTCTCTTTTAAAATATAATCCACTAAGTTATTATTACGATCAGGAATTTCCAGTGCACTTATGAGGTGCATACAGATTTTCAAAGTTCAATTGTTTATTTACAACTTATTTCCAGGTTTTAGTTTACAAGATTCTTAATTTTATCAAAAAATTTTTAAAATAACTTTCAAAATGTTAAGTCTGCTGGCTCAGAAGGAGCTCACCGTAAAAGAAATTACCACTTTAAAACAAAATAAAAACCTGGTTTTCCGGAACTGTTGTGGCGATGACGATGCGGCAGCTCCTGGTCCGGTGATGAAGTTGTCTAAGGTGGGCGGTATCGTTTGGCGTCGCCGTGGTGCTAAAGATGGGGTGGGGCTCTACTTGCCCTTTTAGCGTCTTTTAATTTTCGAAAATTTATGTTTTAGTTTTTCGTTGAGAAAACTTTTTCTTTTTTTTGAATTTTGTTGATGAAATTTTATTAAATTGTCTTTTTGTTGGCGGTTTATTTTGGATATTTCCACTTTGTTGAAAATCACTGTATTGATTAGTTTTTGAAATTTAGCTTTGTTTTTTGAAAATTTTTTATTTTTTATATTTTTGTTGCAAAATTTCACTGAGTTTTTGTTGGAAATTTTATTTAACTGTTTTTTGATTGGAATTAAAACTTCATTTTAACCACCGTTTTTGATTTTTATTAAGTAGAATGTTTTTGATTGATTTTTAATTTTGATTTTCTTTAGATTTTTCGTTTGAGCACTTTGGCTTTGAAATTGATTTAGCTTCTTTTTTTCTTTTTTGAACTCAATTATTCCAATGTTGAAGGTTGCGTGTTGTTTGTCGCGTCACCAATGTGGGGGTAAAAGTGGTGATGCCGACGTACGGCAAGTATCCCATTAACTTCCCCAAACACTTGTCCACAGCAAAGGGAAGAAAAAAATGAAAGCACTTAACTGAATTTGTTTGCTAGATGTCACTTATATTTTTTTCTTTATTTAATATTCTTTTAACAATTCGTGTTACCGTGTTTATTCGCTCCGATTGAACATACGTTTTTTTTTCTTTTGCGGAATTTTATTGTAATTGATAATCAATCGATAATCATTGATATTCACTATTGGTGTTCGACGCGACGCGACCTTTTGCTCTCGGTTGGTGAATAGCGACTGAACTAATCAGGGATGGAAATTGTAATTTCTGCTTTTTAACACAATGATCTGCCAATGGTAATCATGCTCTCTTGTGTGTTCCCCAACTCACCACACTCATCCAGGTCGAAACGTACTTGTGTATTCGTTCGACGTTGATGGGCGTGGCCAGAATGGAGAAATCAAAAGGGAAAGCACAATAACCCAGGGTGGATCTGGCTAGGTGTGTGTGCGTCAATGCCGTGTATACGGCTGGTCTACTGACCCAGTGACAATATCTTAGGTCAACGCACTATAGCAAGACAGAAATACGAGAGAGAGGGCAAACATAGCTGAGGTTATTCACCAGCAAAAAGAGATCATTGTTCCCAAGCGAATGGGTGATCTGGGAAAAATCAATAGGACGCCGCATCGGCTGGGGATATAATTCCATTCTGTGGAATGTTCAATAATACCCAAGCCTATGGACTATGACGTAACCGCGTCGCTTGGTTTGGCTTGGTTGTTGCTAACCAATACGAATGGAATTTCCGGTGGAAATCCCATGGTTAGCGCAATAGTGTTGCCGTATGTTGTTAATTGTAGCTAAACTCAATTATGCATTATCTGCATAGAAAAATGAGTTTAGCTATGCGTCCCTTTGACATGTCCCGCTGGTAAATACCTAAAAAGGGAAATGGGTAGGTATTGGTTGGAATTGTGGGCTGTTTCTCCTATAGGATAGAGAAACCCCTACAGTCTTTTAATTGAAAAATCCTCCCCAATAGAAAGCTTACATAGACTTACCAGTTCGTTACATTTCATATCTCTAGAGTGTTATTGCGTCATCTGTTGGGGTGGACATCCTTTTTTTTTGTTTTTTTTTGTTTATTACACTTCTCTCGGGAAAGGTTAGTATTATGTTGTGCACATTGTTTCTGTTGTGTCACTGTGGGGGTTCTCTATACCACATGGAGAACCAACCCACAACGCCAACCAATCTTGACCGCTAACAGCGCGTCACCCTACCCTAACCCGCAATCCATCTCAAAACATGCAAAAACAAATTCCAATCCGCAATAGCATACATCCCAAACCTGCAATACACATATTCGCAACCATGCAAAACCTGCAAGCACACCCATCCCAAAACGCAACAGCATCCGTCCCCAATCCGCAATTGCATACATTCCCCAATTTGCCAGGAACCCATTTCCCGAGCTAAAATTAATCCATATTCCAACTTACAACGGAATATTAATCATTTCCAACAATAACGTCACCCCACATACATTTTCCCAAAATTGCTTCGGTCAATTCTCCACTTAATTCATATTTCCTCTTTGCGACCAAGCAATCTTAATTTCCCCGAAATTCATATGCCGTAACAAAACGCATATTCAAATGCACAACAGATAATTAACAACTATACCAAGCAGCATACATTTCCCCGAAATGACTTCGGTTAATATTCTATCTAAACGATATTCCTTGCCTGCACCCAAGCAATTTCAATTTCCCGGTACACACAACCAACGAATCCGACTTAGCTTATACGGCAAGGATTCGCTGGAACTAAATTCCTATGCAGGCATAGCAACTCTTCCACCAATTCTTAGTAAGTGGCAGCGAGCTCACTTTCGCTTTAACCCCACTGCCACAACGCGATGAATTTTTGATTTCATTAATCAGTCATCATTCTACCATCGGCGCGCGCACATCAGCCCCTCGTAACCTGTACTCGGCGGGGTGCAAACCCCCGAGCATACGGTAAGTGTCCTATCGTGTTTCGGCCGAGTGGGGTCGGGGCGAACAAACTAAACAACTTATTTTATTCAAAAACCGGTATTCGGTTGAATGCTTGTCGCCGGAATAGACATGTTTAATTTACAGTGTACAAAAATCAAAACGATATACGTCTCATCGTGTAATAAAAAGACCCTACGACTATACAGTGTGTTTTATTTGGATGTTTGCCCCCCCCCCCCCCCCCCCCCCCCCCCCCTTTATTCTCTTCTCTGGTGAACAATTCTTGTGGTGGATCTTCACGTCGGGGAGTTAAGTGAAACTGTGCCCGTGTCTTGGCATACAACTCGTACCCCCACATCACCATTAGCTGATCCTTTTCAGCCAATTCCTTCTTCCTGAGACGTTTCTCAGCTAATCGTGCCCTTGCTCGGGATGGCCTTGCTTCGAGGTCGCTGATTTCCTCCTCGTCGTCCTCTGTTTCGGTAGTCGCTAAACATGCAAACACGTGTTCACATGCGCACTCAGGTAGTTAGTATTAATCTGTGTTCTTTGCTTTGACTGTCACACAACACACGGCTTCGTTCTCTTTTATTTGCTTATATTTATATATATTAACTTTGTTTTCACTGTTTTTATGGAATTTATTTATTTATAAATAGTCTTTATATTTCAACCACGATCGCCGAATTAAAAACACGCTCGCACTCGGTCACTATGTATCGTTGAATGAAATGAACGCGTGTGTAAACAAAATCATGTCCATTCGATCCGCCTACACACAATTCCGGCAATCTATACATCACAATGCATACGACTTGTAACCAGATATTTTATGACTTGCAAATATGATAGACACTGATTCCCAGATCCTAATTTCACACACAATTCCCACGGATTTCGTATTACCCATCTGAAGTGCACGCAAACTCTTATTTGCATTAGTCAGATGGATAACACAAACAAAACCCCAAAAAGGATCGGAGATAAGTGGCGATGTGTCCGGACTTCTAAAGATAAGGAATAAAAAAAGATACAGATAGCAGTCAGTTGGATAGAAGTCAATTAAGTTATCAGTGCGTCTTACGCAGTTATTAGAGTGTCGTACGGAGCGAATCATGAGCTACAGTGCTGTTCCGATATCGGATTTGGTTTTGTTGTTTTGTGAGAAATAGCAACGACTCTTAATTAATTTAGTGCGCAAACAAAAAATCACCAAATTAATATTTTGTCAAAGTGATCAATTGTTGAAAATCTAACGGTGTAAACGCTTATTGTTGAATTGTACATAAGATTTGTTTTAGTTCTTAATAAAATAACAGTATCATCAGCTAGCTTACACAGACTTAGCTTTTCTAGAATTAGGGTAGTATAAGATTTAAGTTAAGTTAAGTTGTTATTTTAAAAAAAATAAATTATGTAGGTTAAATTTTAAGAAAAAAAAGCCAACACAAAGTTTTCCAAATTTTTCTTTGTCATTTAAATAATCATAAGTACAGCCACATACAAAGTTATGTCGCCGAAAAGCAAATTATACAATAGTTATGTAATGTTTAGCTTAGAGCGTCGGCGAAGGCCGAGTAAGTTATAATGTAAGATAATTAAGCTAGAATTTAAGCATTTTTTGTCTAACATGTAATTTAGAAACTAAGAAGATAAAAAGATAATAAAAAAAATGTAAAAAATGATAGAGTGCTTCGCTTTGAATGATAAAAATATATCCGGGGTATTCACAGAATCGAGCCCGTTATCCAGCAGTTGTGAAGGTTTCTCCAGCAGTGGTCAAATAGTGGCTACCTTCCCAGCTTCGTGGGTTCAGTTGGAATGTATTAACCAGTTGGAGTATAAAAGTACTTGTGGTGAAGCAGGATCGCCATGTAATATTACCATGTAAGGGTCATGTAAGGGTATAAGGGTGGAAGGGTTTGGCAGGATCGCCATGTAATATTATGTCAGAGTTGCCATGTACTAATTCGACTGTTGGAAGAATCTATCTAAAACCTACTTCCCTACTGTTGCTGTATGTAGCGCAGGCCGCTTAAAGTTTATGGCGTAGAGCGCCACAGTGGATGAATCAAAAACGTTTTAGGTATTTGATTGATTTATTATTGAAATTGTTGGGGTATTTATACTCCCAGTCAATCACTCAATTATTCATAAATTTCTTAACCTACTCATACAAATTATGCTTCATAAGCCATTACACTTAATTTGTAATTCACTCAAAATACAAAAATGCTTATTATGCTATTCTATTCTCTATCACCAGCTTGGTGCATAGTGTAAAAACAATGACCCGTTTTGACCCAATTAATTTGTGAATTAGTTGCCAGCAGCAAGCTCGCAAACGATTGTCATTTGATTCTTACAAATCGTAACCGGAGCAATTCGTTTCTTTTACTCAATGAAAAGAATCGACCTTGAATTGTTATCGGCAACGAATGCGGGTTACCTGAAACTTGCTAATTGTGACAAAGTCAAATTGATTTACTTGATATTATACTTCATGGTCATTTCGTGGATATGTTGTTACACTACATACGCATTAATGTCGCCGAGAACGTAATACTCAAAGGGTAGGCGGATAATTTGTATCCAATCGATACGATAGTGTGTGAAATGTGTTTGAAGATTATAACTGGTCTATCGCCATCCAGAGATTGGTAGAGGGAACTATTGCACGATGCAACTAGCGATGGCCAGGGTGCATTACATAATAACGAGTTAAATAACTCTCCAACCGCTACACTCTATTAGCTTGTGACACAACCGATTACGGCGAGCTGTGACACAAGGAATAATGGGGCGAATTCAAGAGAACACTACAATAGTACTGCAAAAAAACCCTGGAGAGAGGAAGAGCGAGGATAACGTTTTGATCGAAATCAGAAAGAGGAGATGACGGTTCTTGAAGGCGAGAAAGTGATTATATTTGGTTTTGCTGTATAAATTCTCATCTTCACAGTAAATACAAAATTTCCATTTAATTTTCGAATACAATCTAACATCAAATCAACTTAATTGATTAACTGGCACCAAGTGTAATATTTTGATTCGTGCATACAGCGTAATATTTTCTCGGGAAACGAGCTGGTTGACCTATAGCGTTAAGCAAGGATAGTGAAGAAGGTGAATTGAACACACGATGAAACGATTGAAAAGCGAAGCAGTGAAGCATCAGACTACTGACCGTGTTTAGAATTTGATTTCCAAACTCGACTATATTCCACTGGTATGAATTATTTTTATTTTATCGCTTGGTATACGGTTCTGATGTATTTTTCTTATTCGATTTTTTCTCGTTCGGTGTTCTTCACTATTTTTGCTTGTGAATTGTGTGTATCTGTTAGAATCGCTACACACTCCCGCCGCAGTAACTTCGTTACGATCAGATTCGTATGCGGACGACGGACGAACGAGAGAGAAACGAGAAAACGTCGGAGCCTGGGCTCTATGCGGAAGTCGTGAACGTGTGTGAAGTTCTGCTTTACTATGGGAAGTGTATGCTGTGTGTACAAGATCACGTCGGGGTCACCAATTATAGCGTTAAGTATTCCTCCCGTACACTATGCTTTAGACCGCCAACTTTCCGTTCGGTTGCTTCACCAAATTTAACTCGACACATTCTAGTTTGCGGCTCGTTTTCAAGAGTCTCAGCAGCTTGTAATGCTTTCCGAATTTTAAATTGTTTTTGAATGAATTCCTGAAGTTGTTCCTTTGCCAATTTGTTCATGTCACTTCTGGAAGTTTCCCCATCGCTTCCACTGTCATTACTATATGATTGATACGCCTGCTTCTGCCCATAACGACCACCTTCATACAGATCGTTATTATTTCGTAGACTGATTTCGGATTTAAATAATCCATTGACTGAAAGTTTTTGGAAGCTATCGAGAGCCTTCTCCACCTTTTTTGGATTCTTGCAAGTGTCACATCTATTCTTGCAGTGGGGTAGTGGATCGCCAAAGTAAGCCGAGAACAGTTTATGCCTGCAGGCGAGAGATTCACAGAATTTCACCACTTCTTCAAATTCCTTAACAGCCCGCAGGGCAAGTGTATTCTCAGAATTTTTGGTCCTTTTTACATCATTTTGTAGGAGGAATGTTATTGATTTCACATCCTCCCTGCCGTAGTATAAACGACAATACGACTGTTTGCCATCTCGTCCCGCTCGTCCAGATTCTTGGTAGTAAGCGGCAACATTTTGCGGAATATCCCAATGAATTACAAACCTAACTGTTGCCTTATCGACGCCCATGCCAAAGCTGTTTGTCGCACATATTACTGGATACTTGCCAGACATCCAATCTTCTTGGACTTGGATACGTTCGGACTTCTTGAGCCCTGCATGATATGCAGTGGCTTTGATACCTTGTTTCGAAACCCCACAAGCGAGTCGTTCTGTTGATTCGCGTGTCCTGCAGTAGATAATTCCGCAACCCCATTTGGAAGGAGGCAATTCTTTGTCTTGTCCCTGTAAGCAGTGGCCTATAAATTGTGCCACATGCTCGAAATCATCAGTAATTGTGTTTTTAAAGACAACGTCATAAAAGAGATTCGTTCGGAAGCAGGGAGTTTTGAATGTCTTCACCGATTTCCTTAGCTTTAACTGCTTGAATATATCGTCCACTACATACTTCGAGGCAGTTGCCGTTAGAGCAATCCAAGGGATTTCTTTATATTTCTCACGTAGTTTTCCAAGTTTAAGGTAGTCCGGACGAAAGTCGTGTCCCCAACTGCTGACACAATGTGCTTCATCAACGGCAATATGACAAACTTTGTTGTATTTAACTAGATGATCGAATAATGTCTGGAACGAAGATGTGGCTGCCTGCTCAGGAGTAATGTACAGGAAGCGTGTTGTTGGGTTTATACTTTTCAAGTCGTTTATAACACGGTCTCGTTCTTTACTGGTCATTTTCGAATTTATGGATTCGGCTTGGATCTTCAATGCACCAAGGTGATCAACTTGATCTTTGATTAAAGCTAGAAGTGGTGAGAACACCACGGTTAGCTTGTTTGTTAAAAGACATGGAAGTTGAAAGCACAAGGATTTCCCGGATCCTGTTGGCATTGAGACGTAAATGTCGTTCTTTGTTTTGACCGCACATTTAATGGCATTTTGCTGAAGTTCACTTTTAAATGTTGTATGTCCGAAGTACTTTTTGAGGCCGGTTAAAATATCATCGTCCGATAAGTGGCTCATTTTTCAACATTCGCCTTAAGAACCTGTATGAGTGTCGTTAGTGGCGTGTCTTGTTTACGTTGGTGATGTTGAGCATGTGTCCTGTGCTGCTGTTTGGTGATACAGGTGGCTACGCTGCATCGCTGGGACGTCGTTGGCAAAGCGGTGTTGGGTAGTGGGTATCCTTTTAATTGTCTTCTGTTAATTGTGTATTAATTCGAAGGCATCTGATTGGCTTAGTTCCGACAACTCTTTTACTTGTAAGGCTGGTGAATACAAAAAAAAAAAGGAAGGATACTTATCTGGAGTCCTTGGCTGTTGTTCCTAGCCAGGTGGTGTCTGCCGCCGGTGTGTGATGGTGTTTAAACGTCTGCTCCCGGTGATGTCGTATTGCCTGGTGTTGTTGGCTGCGTTGGGGCGATGATTTGCCCATCGATTATTTTTCGGCAATTGCCGCCACAATTGCCCACTGGGTGTCACTTGTAGTTCCGAAGGCGCGATTGTTCAAACTCGGAGTCACCAATGTGGGGTTAAGCAAGGATAGTGAAGAAGGTGAATTGAACACACGATGAAACGATTGAAAAGCGAAGCAGTGAAGCATCAGACTACTGACCGTGTTTAGAATTTGATTTCCAAACTCGACTATATTCCACTGGTATGAATTATTTTTATTTTATCGCTTGGTATACGGTTCTGATGTATTTTTCTTATTCGATTTTTTCTCGTTCGGTGTTCTTCACTATTTTTGCTTGTGAATTGTGTGTATCTGTTAGAATCGCTACAGACCCATCCGGATTAGTAAGCCTAGCCAGATTTAATCACAACAGATGCAGCCCACCTACCAACGGACGGATTCTTTCCATCCACTGTTCTTGCGAACAACACTGAGCCACGTGGAATAAATACATAAACAAATAAATTAACACGACTCAATTAGAAACGCAGTGAGTGGCAAAAGTATTGAAATTTAAATATACGATAAAGGAATATACGAAAAGATAGGAAGGTTTCAACTTTTTTCGATCGGGTCCATCAGTCAAGCTCCAGACTTTTTCACGACGCTTATAGCTTAATGGGGTAGTGTTTTACAGGGCATTTGGACCATCTCTAGACATTTAGTCGCATTTTTGGACAAGCTGGCATATGTAAGGAATATTCTAAGGCCCTGCTTACGGGGAGAATAGAATAAAAATTAGTTTGTCACTTGAAGCACTATTAGTAATATCCGGACGGTTGGTGCAGTTTTGTGTCGTCCGGAGAAATTTTTTTTACAGAATATATTTATTACAAGTAATAGCTTGCCGCTAAAACCGATTAACTACAATCGCATATTACTTTCATTACAGTAAACGATATGGACAGTATAACCGTGGCTCTGAAAGTAAAACAAGCAGAAGAACACAAAGAGAAACAAGATATGGTAAGGCATCTGTATTTTTATTCAATTGTTCAAACTCCATTTGAAGATTTCCTAATTTTGAATTAGAATCTTATGAGACCTTACTACCATTTCTTAAGTGCCTTAGAAGGTAATCACGACAGAAGGTTATTAATACAATGGAAGAAAGTTTACAATGCGTGGTTAAACGTTCCCGAAGAGAAGTTCGTATTGATCGATAAAATTGGCACTCTACTTCATGACTTTAACGTTTTGTAAGTATGGATAAATTATGATTAAATATCGGGATTAATTATTGCATATTAATATGTTTTCCAATAACGACGATATATTTCTTTAAAATAAATAAAATAAAAGCATTTTTTTTTAATTTTTAAAATACAACTCTTGTAAAGTTAAACTATACTAAAAACCAATGACAGCTAGTGGCGTTTGTACCATTTTCTGTTTGAGAGCGATGCCGTTTTAAAACCATATTACCAAAAAAATCATTACTCAATTTTAAAAACATATAAGAAAGATATTGGGAAACCCCTTATTCGATATGGGACAGCTATTGTCGCGCTTTATTCAATAATAAAGTCAATTGCACATCACCATTAAGAGACTTACCATTGATTCCTTTCAAGGGATGGCAAATTATTAATGAATTTATTTTAAACGGTTGTAGCTCTACTGTGTTGTAGTAATTCAAGCAATTGTCATTAATGGTTTTATGGGTTAAATGCAATTGATGTGAGGTGATATTTTATATTCTTGACCCGATTGAACAAAGTTGCACGTTGGTAGGTGGGTCGATTTCAAGGCCACCCTATCCTAACATCTTATCACGCTGTACTTTCTGCCATACTGGCCTGCAGATTTATAGAACGCCGTGACAGCACCTCTTGAAATAAAGAAATGCGGAGGAAAAAGCCCATTCCGATCCCGATGGGGGGACTCTCTGAGAGGGAGCAACAAACGAATAATTTGATTAGGAACCAATGTGGAAATAACTCATCTTCGTGGAATGGTTGTGTTGCGATTACGTTGTCGCACTAAAAGTTCAGTTACAATATTACTTCTGGCATTCCGGGACCCTGTAGATCAACTTCTGTTGGAGATCATGACAATCGGTAGTTTTTTTTTTTTCGTTTTTAGAAGACATTTAGTAAGTGAAAAATTAGTTACTCCTTAAACACGTCGTTATAGAGAAATACCTCCGCGCTTAGAAGTAGGAGAAATTCCAGAGTAAAACACAACGAGAGCAAAGGAGATATTTCAAGGCAAAAAAGTAACTTTTAACAGGCTAAACAGTCTTACATAAGATATAGCCATCATTTCTTTTTGTACGTTCCTCCATACCTTATACTTTTTTTCTTCCTCTCTATTATTCATTTACGCATTTTAGTCAACAAATTTTGCCTCGAAATATTGAACATACTTGTAAGCCCCTTCTGGGCATCGAGACTTACGATCCTTTGCGGTTATATTCGCGGCACCAACGATCCGACTCTTGCACACTGACCCCACTGACATTCGCCCGACCCTTTCCCATATCCCCAAACCTCAACTCCTGGCAGTTTGGAGTACCAATACCAGCGAGCCTTTCCATACCACTCGACTACACTCGACCATCTTCGACTCCTTTTTCACCTCTGTTCACCGACACTCGACTCCACGCACTTCACCAGTCTCCAGGACGGTTCATTAATAACCACCAGCTACTGCACGTAGCAAACAAGCAGTAAGACGCCGGCCCCATCCCACATCCTGGCACATTGGAGAACCAATGCCAATGATCCCCCGCTTCACCTCCTGTCACCTTGGAGTACCAATGCCAGCGAGCCTCTATCCCCACCTCCTGACACCTTAGAAAACCAATGTCAGTGAGCAACATGGGATCCGACTAATTAGAACATACCGTCGGCCCATAATAACCCAAACACCACAATGGACCGTACCGCACACCGTTTGCCCCTGTGGGCATCACCGCGGCGTAAACGGCTCCATTGACAGTTTTTCATTGTACATAGTACAGTATTACTTCCTATTATACATTTTTCGTTTTCTCTTTCTGTTCCCCACACATCGCCACCAGAGCGATCCTTTACCCTACCTTTTTATCGTGACTACGTCAAGGGAGGGGAGGATACCGTGGCGGTTTCAATAACGCTACCGCTTGCCTTTTCCAGGTACAACACCTAACTTCCCCATAGGGCACACAAAACGTATAGAAACAAGCAATTGTGGCAGTTCCAGGGAAAGCCGCTACTAACCTTTTCCAATTGCCAACATAAAAGGGTTCCTAAGAATCTAAGCTAACGATGTGCACTAAGGCAATAAGCACATGCACCAAATAGTAATTTCCCTAAGGGCATGCCTACTTTAAACGCACCATGTTCCCCGAGAGCAATTTGGTCACACCATCCGGAAACCATCATTGCCAAATCATATCGGTCGCCAAATCACCCGACCAAGCGAAACACGGGCACCAACGCAGCATGTGTCTAAGATCCAACTCGGTTACGACATTATGTAACCGACATAAATACTTGAACTTGTCCACGCACACAAGAAGAAAGAATTTGTCCAAACACGTGCATGGCAAGTCAAGTTCATAGAGCCATCGGTCGATCGTACGATCCGCATTAGCATACCTCTCCAAGGGACGCAAAAACGAAACCAAACAAACGCAGCACCAACGATATGCTGAGTATGGATGTACAATGGTATAACCATCCAACGTTCCCCTATGCACAATATCGCTCTGCCGCAACCGTTTCGGTGGTGATTGCTGGTTCCTTATGTTTGACTGTCTGCGACCATGCACAGCGAAACGGCATAAACGCTGTACGCTGTGTAACATGAATGTAAACATGCAGCCGACCTTGCAGGATGACTTGCCCAGCTGCAGATCATTGCTCATGGTGTTCCCCTTATGGATTTGGTCGGTCCACGGTCCGCATACTTGTGGACACACAGACCATGAGCAACCGAGGCAAACATCGAATATGTTTCGCGCCCTTTGTGATGATGCAAGGTAAATCATCCCCTTTTAGGTCGACAGCAAAAGATGAAGTTTTATTTAATTAATCGTGATACGGATTCCATGGAGGCAAGTCGTGCCTCCACGTTAAACAACCAAGAGTCGAGTCAAGTATCAGCCAGTGGACGGTGTGAATCAAAGAGTCCTCCTTTCTATTAATTGAACAATGTTAAAACCAGCAACGGATCTTTCTAGCGTTATCAAATGTATTTAATTTAAATAGTAGTGTTATAGTGTCCGTATTGAATTAAATAATTTAAACAGTTGTGTTATAGTTTCCGTTGTGTATAGTATCCGTATCCCATAAACATACCAAGTTCTTGCGTTATCAAATGTCTTTAATTTAAACAGTTGAGTTATAGTATCAGTATTAAATTAAATAATCTAAACAGTGTGTCCATTTAGCGTAAAGACTGTAAATCATCATAGTATAGTAGTGCTAAGTGACTTTGTTACATTAATTATAAGATTTTTTTAATCGACATCGGATCTATGTTTGTGTTAGACTTTAGTTTATTTTTTCATAAATAATAAATGGAAAAGATCAGAACAACTGCGAAGTTTTACTTAGTGGAGTTGAAAGCAGCGACAGACGACAGGGTAATATTAGTGAACCTGTGCCCCTGAGGCACCTTTTTTTTTTTTTTTTTTTTTATCGGCACTACAACCGGGAACCGGTCTTGGCCTTATTTAGCAAGTTCTGGGGCTTGTTAAATTTTCCATAACGATTTGTTTTTTTCCGGGCAAGGTCATTAGTCTTGCGCCAGAGGCTCCCCGGCGGGGAATCGAACCCCGGTCTCCCGCGTGACAGGCGGGTATACTAACCAGTATACTATTGACGAGCCTGAGGCACCTTACCACTAGAGAAAATATACCAAATACCCACAGATATTCTGCAATTAACAAGGGTTTCAGTTAATTGTGTACACTTAAATCTGTCCATTTTTACTCAGAAGATTGGCCATCGCGTTTTTGGATGCTCGGCATTTGTTACTTCCTTCATTACCGTCTTCACACATTGATTCGCAAAACATGGATTTGGGTTGTGTTTGTCAGCCCTCGCTTTGTGGCCTTTTCTTCCGTATTTCAGACATATGTTGGAGCAATCTTCTTCGGATTAGTAGAATTTCACCACATGTCCATATTGCCAGCATCTGAAGCAGCGTCTGGTTATGATGTCTTCTCGTAGTATAGATCTCACCCATCCTACCCCCAGGAAGTCCTGATAGTCGCTAATATGCTAGAATTTTCTCTGGTTAAGTGGATTATTTCAGCATACGTGCCATCTGGTTTCATCCCATAGAGGTTTACGGCTCCTTTGGAGTCGCGTTCAGTGCAGGGAGCTCTGTGGCGATCGCTGTCAGGATTTCCTCGATTGTGGTAACCTCATCTAGGTCTCGACACTCGACCATTATTTACTGTGTCCCTGTTTTCACACTGGCATCTTTCTGTATCACTTGTTCTACGTTAGCTTTCAGTGGCTCAGTGGCGGCCTTCATGTGTGTGTATATGTGTGAGCGAGTTACTATTAGGGGAGGTGCCCATCTAGAGACCCAAAAATGACGTGTTTTTCTTGAATTTCTTTCTCAAGGACGGAAGTAAATATCAATGTCAAATTTTATATATGTATTTATTAAGTATTTAGGTATACACACAAATTTTTTTAGTGAGATATATTAAAAATTGTCAATTTAATAGATGGCGCAGTGTGACGGTTCGAAAAAAGGTACTTAATCGGTCTCCATGGTAGCGCTGTTCGTCTGTAATCATATAACAAAACGTTTTTTGAAATTAAATCTTATGTTATTTGCCGAAGTCAGAATTCTATTTTCAAGACAACAAATCGAAAATAAACAAAGCGACACCACACAAGAAGGCTGATTTCAGTAAGAAGGCACCAGCATCTGCCAGTGCACCAGCACCAGCGACGACGGATGCCAACAGTTCTGAGGCACCCAGCCCAGGAAAAAAGCCTGCTGCAGAGAAACCCGCCGAGCAAGGAAATGATGCTAAACTCCCGAGACTGCTCGAGGCTTCGTTCGCGCTCGACCCAGTCTCCCCCATTAAGGCAAGCGACGCCGACCAAGGCAATGATGCCCAACTCCCGAGACTGTTCGAGGCTTCGTTCACGCTCGACCCAGTCTCCCCCATTAAGGCAAGCGACGCCGACCAAGGCAATGATGCCCAACTCCCGAGACTGTTCGAGGCTTCGTTCGCGCTCGACCCAATCTCCCCCATTAAGGCAAGCGTTGCCGACCAAGGCGGACATGCAAACTTTAGGTACCGATTTTCGCACTTTTTTGGATTCTTAACGTTGAATAGAAAAAAAAAATTGATGAAAATCATTTACATTTATGTTCGGACTCCAATAAATTTAATTTAGATGAAATTAAAAAAAAAAACCCTTTCCATCGAGTAGTTAGTGGTATGGTGGAGACCAGTTTGAAAACATCTTTCCGAGTGAAAAGTTTCAGGTCTGACCTACGGATGGGATCAGCAGGTCTATATACAAATTTTCAGGTCTATTGCTCTGTTAGTATACATTTGAGATGAATAAGACGCCTCGAAGTGTAAAAAAAGACCTCGATATGTTGTAACTTTCTTATAAAATTATTATTTTGCAAAAACGCCGTCATACATTTGAAAGCTATATTTTTAAGATTTTCACCTTCCTAGCGAAAATAAAAGTACAACAAAACTTTTAGTGGGGAATCATCATCATCATCGGCACTACAACCCGGAACCGGTCTTGGCCTTATTTAGCAAGTCCTGAGGCTTGTTAAACTTTCCAAAATGATTTGTTTTTTCCGGGCGAGGTCATAAGTCTTTCGCCAGAAATTTAATGGTGAATCGCTATTACTCAAATTTCAAGATTTGAATCGCCGCCACTTATCGTGAGATACATTGCACTAACGAATTTCGAAAAAAAGTTCTAACCGAACTGGGTTTGGCTGTATATAACTTACGTGGTTTGATTTCACGGTTGCAAAAAATAAAAGAAGACATTAAAACTTTCTAATTATCACATCATTATTTTAGTTCGTTCACTTACTAAATACCTAAAAGACTCTTTTTGTGCCCTTTTATTTATTTTTATTCACTGCTTTGATTTGATAATAATATTAAAGAGAAGCACGTATAATCTGAAAAAAGAGCAGACGGATTTCTTGAGATTCTCAAGTTATCGTGCATTTTCTGTGATCAGTCAAACACAATGAAAGCCTCAGTATAAATCTACATATCACATAAGAAAACAAGACGTTTTCCTCTTATTCACACCTCTGTTCACGTCCCTCAGGCAACGATACTCTCGATTGATTTCTAATTTTTGGAGATTTTTTTGGTGTCTAAGTGGCATAATGTCCGTCATAAAAGGGATGTGACCCCCACTTCGGCGTAGATCTAGTGGGGCACCTACTACAAGGGCATACCACCTGCAGTGGTTGCTTTCGATTATCTATTGCTGGCTTCGACCTGCATCCTTATCTGAGGCGGTATTGGTTTTCTATGTAGGACCATTTTAATGGAATGGGCATTTTCCGTCGACCTTGGCAACATGCGCGGCCTGAGACGCAATTTCTCCTCTGTGTCTGCCCACGTTATAGAGAACTATCCTTGTATTTAGCGAAACCCAGGTAATAACTAATACAGATATTTCCGATTTCAATCTACTTGGATAGAACTTAGTGCCTCTGCTCTTTCCACATCGTGGCCTAGCCACATACATACGAAGTGATATTGCTTATCAGCTTCTGCCACATTATGGACTCTGCTCCAATCCAGAATTTAATTTCTCCTGGCTAAAATTTCACATTCGTAACCATTTTAAGCACCACTGATTTTTCTACAAAAGCCCAAACTTGGATAGAAACGCATCCTTTAACGAATTTGATGCTCTATCGGATTATATCGATCAGATCTTGACCCTACATCTTCACACGGAAATCGTTATTGCGGGTGATTTCATAAGAATATGCATAACTCTCAGTGGATTCGCCACTCCGGCCACACAACACCTCAAAGTCAATAATTCCAAACATAAAGAGAAAATTATTAATATATAATAAGTATTTTCACTTGTTTTTCGGCCCCGAGGGGAGATTTTCTAATGTAGAAGATGCTCGGGTACCTGTGGTTAACATTCTCAAGTGAACTGTTCAGAAAATTGTGGTATAGTATATGTAGATAATCATAATACATTTTCGCAACGAGGAAGTAACAACTGGATTTACAAGAGATACAAGTCACTGACAGTCTCTGAGTGTCGTACAGCTGAAAGAAAATCAAAATCCAGATCTTCAACTAAGCAAAGGAATTCGCCAAAAACCTTCAAAACCGGTTGATGTATCATTTAACGTACACGATGCCAATGGATCCAAAAAGTCATCAAAGTGCAAGCAAAACTGTTAGATTTAGCCAGTACTCCCAAACTAATCGCGAAACATCACACAACAGTAGCGAATATCACAGCGACATCCACAGCCGCAGTCTCAGTGCATTCATCGGGGACAACAACAACAACACACCACCAACAACATCACAACATCAAATGCAGCAACACCAGGTATTTATACAATTATATAAATATATATTGTAGCGAGCTTAGGGTTCGCTGGATAAATTATTTTGAATAAATAAGAGCCGTTAAATCGATTTTGAATTAATAAAACACTTTATTAGTCCGTTAATAACAACCGTTACTTATACTGTACACTTAACGATTACTTGACTTATCGCTTCCACACTTATTACTTCTTACTTATTACTTATCGCTTGCTTCACTTTCTTACTTATTACTTTCTACTTCCGCACTTATCGCTTGCTTCACTTTCTACTTATTACTCCTCCATCTGCGTGCGACGTATTTATACCGTTTTCTCATGCTGATTTGGCGTTTCGTTTACGTCCGTTCCATAATCTCGACTTTTCTATTCTAGTTTTCCAGTACTTCCTAAAATAATCTAGTACTTTGTTTCGGACTTCCTCGAAGATTCCAGTACTGATTGTCATATGCGTCACAATATATTTAATCCAAGGGGACAAACAAAATAACCCCCAACATAAATTGTAAGTTTTATATTAAGGAGAGGAATAAAACCGCAAAATGTAACCTAGGATTTTGAAAAACTTTAAACCTATTCAATTAAAGGGGGAAAACAATAAAAACCACAAGCAAAATCTAAATATTATCGAAAGTGATCCCGAATTAAACTAAATTGAAAAAAAAAGTTAATAAAAGCATTCAATTAAAGGGGATACAAACACCCCAAAAACTATTATAACATTTTAAATATCTATATATGAGAGTGAATTAAATATAAACGGTAATTTATTTTTATACATTTATTAAATGAACTATATTATCAACATTTTTCAATATAGTCACCTGCGTGATCTATACGCCTTTGCCACCGATTTGGAAGTTTTAATATCCCTTGTTCGTAAAAGGATTTAGGGCGAGTTGTTAGCCAATTACGCACGTGCTCTTCGACTTCTGCATTACTTTCGACGTTTTTTCCTCTAAGTGATTCCTTCAAGGTAAGAACAAAACATAGTCACAGGGAGACAAATCTGGGCTGTAAGGAGGGTGTTCGAGGGTTTCTCAGCCTATTTCTTCCAATGTATCCCTTTTCAAAGAAATGGTTTGAAACCTGGCGGTGTTGTGGCGGTGCCGCCAAACCCCACGGTACAGTTACCTAAAAAACCCCATTACCTCACCCCAAGACGTATAAGTTTTCGCCAATGCAATCGCATTAGGCACCTGAAAAAGCTTCACACATTAAAGAGATCAAATTTGATGATGATCTTTAAGTCCCTGTAAAGAAAACTTACCTTTCATGCATTCTCTTTGCATACCAATCCTCCTCTGTAAGATTTCTTTATTGGCTTATAAGGAATTCGAAACCAACTTCGGCATCTACGTTGCCAAGCAAATCTCTCTAGACGAATTCCTGAAAACAAAAGGATTTGCATTACATACTTTGTAACCTTCACCAGGGATCATAAACATTGCGCCGTCTATTTTCCAACTTCGCCATGTGTACGATAAATTCTTTACGTACACATTGGCCGGCGACCTTCTTCTCCCAGCAATAAAATTCTCTGACTCGCACAATGTACAAACCAAATCAAATAGGTATTCCGCGTCTCTTGGCATCAATTGAATTCAAAGCATAAACAATACAAATATAGAATCCGTTTGCCACAAACGAATTTCCCTGCATATACAAATGCAAGCAAGAGATTTGTTTCGTCCACCAACCAATTAGCACATTTTCACATCGCATCGTTGTCTTTTTGTTTAGCCGCACATGTTCCAATAAAGATCCCATTACCATCCGAAGATTTCGGTTTGCTTTACAGAAATCGTATCCTAGGAATGCACTTTATGCCTTTCTTTGTTCTAGGCACACACACCACTGCACTGAAACAGTGCATCTCTGTGCCGGTCACACCCTTAAGAGAAAAACTTTCTCTCTCTTTTCCGTTCCTTAACCCTAACCGAGGATGGAATTCAATCCCGAGTTCTATCCTCGAGGAGTCAAATTCCATCCTCTGACAGCAATGGTCACGCGATCTCCTGTTCCTCGTTTCGCGCTCGGGTACGTAAATATACGAATGTCGAGTCGAGAAAGCGCGTTTTTATTAAAAAGTAGATAAAAGTCCGATTTACGAAATAATGCTTTGTAATTTGTAAACGTAGTCTAAGTGAAGTATTGAAAACTCTCAAATTTAAAACGAACGCGAAAGAAAATAAAGATCATTTACTTTTAAATCAGTGCGTTTAACTTTTCCTCCAGTGTCCATTTCCGCTCTCCTATGGTGGAAATTGTATTGCGGAGGTTTTGTTTTGTTTCGCTCAGTGTTTTGCTACCAAGTGAATTATATATGATGGAGGAAGAAGAGAATCAGCGCCGTACGCCGGCGCAACATGCTTCTTCCCCACAGTGTCATGAAGAAGGATGACAGCTCGAATGGGCATACCTCGTTTTGGATTGAATACTTCCATAGCTGATACCCACTTATGATGAGATTTTTTCAGAAGTTAAGCGGCGATCACTTTCAGTTAGCTTTCGAACGGCACTGTCTCCATTTAACTGATGTAGATAGGAGGTACTTTCTCCTTTGTTGGGTCCTGAGGCGGCGGCGTCGTTAACGTGCTTCCCTAGGATAAGTTGTTAGGTACTGAGGCGACGGCGTCGTTACCGTGCTTCCCTAGGATAAGTTGTTAGGTCCTGAGGCGGCGGCGTCGTTAACGTGCTTTCCTAGGATAAGTTGTTAAGTCCTGAATCGGCGGCGTCGTTAACGGGCTTTGCCTCTTCATAGGAAGTCCCCTGAAGCCAAGTTAACCTGGGAAACTTCGTTGGCTTCGCTGCCTTCCGTGCCTTTCGATGTCTTCAATGTCTTCAATGTTTTCACGGTTGGTCGAATCGTAATAGAAAGAAAGACTAAATCGGTTCTACTGGTCTTTATTTTTTTGATTTACTTTGTCAGAGGTCGGTTTATAAAAGTTTTATTGTTTTGGGTTACTGGTTGGCCGTGGATTCGGCCTCTGGTGATCTACTGATCACGAAATTGAAATCTACTGCCCTTTTATAATTTTCTTAGTTGAGAATTGTCAACCATTTTTTGTCAAAATTCCCAGAAGCACACATAAGGCTTTGCGTGTTTCAATTTGAGTTGTGTTCTGGGAATTTGTTAGAAGTTTGGTTGGATGGGTTCTGGGAATGGGAATCATGAAATACGTTTTGAATTAAGCATTTCATGATGTGAAGGTTTTGGGAATTGAGTCAATGTACGACGAATTAACTTTTGGTTAAATTCGTTGTTAATGTGACTCAATATGGAATTTAAATGTACGGTTATAGGAAATTTAGGATTTGGATTAGATTATTTGATAATATTGGGGATTTGGATAGGAGTAGCGATTTAGGATCGCTACACCTTTTTTTTGACTGGCACTTGCTGAGATGTTTCCTGCTGTTGATGTGGTTTCTGCTGTTGTTTTTGATGTGATTCCTGCCGTTGAATTTCTTTGCGGGTTGCTGTTGTCTTTGTTCTTGCTGTTGTTGTTGTACCATTTTCGTTTTCCGCTCACTCTGGCTCAGATTGTTTTTTAGTTTAACAACTTCCTCCATTTGATTATCCAGTTGTTGTTTTTTAAGACTAATCTCATGGATGAGTCTGTTGAGGACCTCGATCTGATTGCCGGCGTCTGCATTTGTTTCGCTGATAGCTAGTTCTTGGAATTGGTTTCCAGACCCTGGGTACTGGGCACCATGGGTGTTGTCTTCGTCATCGCTGTTGACAATCAACGTGTCTGTATCCTTATTTTCATTTGTTCTAAGGCGTTTATCCTTTAGATTTACGTCTGTATTTTGCCTTCTCCGAAGCACCATTTTGGCATCCATTTGATTTACGTCCATATTATGGACCGCGTGTTCTCACTTTTTTTATTGTTTTTTTTTTATTGCACGAGTGACAGATAGATAATCACGTTCACGATTTTGTTTACTATATTGTGCACATACGCAAACAGGAACACTTCATACGTCGCGTATCGACACTAATTGTTTTTTGATTACTTTGGGTGTAGAGGTCAACGATGCACAGTGTTTTGTTTAATATTTGCACTCACTTCACTTTATTTTCTGTTTCAAGGAACTTTTCGTCCTTACCAGTCGGTGGTCAATTTGGTACTGTTGAGTTTCTCATACTCATATGAACATTCCTGACCAAACTCTTCAAATGTCAGTACCAACCAGCATTTTATGCTTGATACATTGAATTCCGACCTCAACAAGATTTATCAATGGGAATTTTCTAAGCGATTAGAATTCAATCCCGGCGCTAGTGTAAAAAAACAGAAAGAAGAAGGAAATAATAACAGAAGAAGAAAGAACAAAAGAGAGAGAGATGATGGTACGTACATTATGCGGAAGTCACGTGAATTAATTATTATATATATTTTTCTCAGTGAATTTTGAGTGAGATATTGCAGCAATTCTCTTTTAAATAAGTTCAAAAGTTTGAATAAAGATATATAGAAACATCAGTTGGCAAGATTAAGAGGTACAGGATCTCACCTTTACGATCTTTCGTGAGGGTGGAACAAAGATGAAAGAAAAACACACTAAAATACATTAATATTATATCTTATATATTAAGCTAAACTAGCTGACATAGCTAAACCGACAAATATATACAACAACAAACAAAAGGAGAAAAGGGAACATGCAAAAGGAAGTGACTGATAATATGAAACATGTTCCGAGCACTCGATGCGGCAGGTGATAGAACCCACGGGTCATTGAAAGCGCTTTGGTGATCGGGAAAATGCTGACCTCGCATTTCCGCGAGTTAACGCTATGCACTATTATAGAATTCAACAAACAAAGAATCTCTTAGCATAGTCATTAGAATCCCTTAGTATACCTACAAATAAAGAACCTCTTAGCATACCCGTAAATAAAGAATCCCTTTTCATTAGAATCCCTTAACATATCCATGAATGACTATGACGCCAAGATACCAATGCAACACACATGGGATACATGACCATCAAAGCGAGTAAAAAATATAGAATACAATCTGCATCGCTGGTGTGTTGTGCACGATAACTCCTCCAGAGAGGTATTATGTGTGAGAACTCCTCTAGTGCCACAGTGAAGTATAAATTAAATTTATTGTTGAGATAATTCACTGTAAAACCATTCCGTCGTATGCTAGATTTTATTTGAGATCTTGACTTAACGAAGTATGGAACAAGACTGAACTATCGCATACAAAAAAAAATGGCGCATAAGCTGCTTACTGTCAATCTCACGTACAGTGAGTCAATCGCAAACTGTTGGTTTATATAATTCAACATTTATAAACTATTTTCAAAATTAAAATAAAGAATCGTACGAGACTAAGTTATAGTCTTGTATGAAAATAATTTTTACTACACCGGAGAAATTTTATTATTTAATTCGCGCGAATCGCAAAGTCAGCCGAATCGATGAACTCGGATCATGTAGCAAAGAGCTACAATGTAATGTGGTAAGAAAAATATGTTATATTATTTCAATTAGAATGTTTAAAGCATTATTATATGATGAAATGAAATATACAATCTTTCGTGGGGAGGTTTGATATCATAATTACTAAATACACAGTACCGATATTTTAATGGTGGACTGTTAATTGCTACCGTGAAGTATTCCGCTGATTTTGCTCCTAGTGTTAGGGTAAGTATAAGTTCTTTGACGAGTCTCCCAACACAACACATGCGAAAACATTGGCCGTTCGAATCTTGTTGTCATTTTCGACTTCATATGGATATGCCTTTTCTGTGCTATCTTCTGCTTACCTCTCCCTTTATTAACGAGACAGTATTTTAGCAAGTATCTACTTTGTAATATGGATTTAGCCACATGTTAACAAAGTCATTACGGTTAAACTGGAAACACTTTTGATGGAATTAAAAGACGAACAGACTGGCATAAAATTCACTTTTAGACAGTCAATAGTTGTTAAAGTATAATGTGGCACAAACCTTCTCCTTTGTGATACACTCAAGTAGTAATGATGATATTTGCCTCGATTATATTTCAGAGTCGACGATTATATTGATGACTCTGTATCCCGAAACGGAGTACCTGTCGCTCACTCTATTTACGGTGTACCTTTTACCATAACCTGCTCTATGCAGGTCCTTTTTCTTTGCTATGAATATCTGATTAAACTGAACCATCCAGATGTAAGTACTTTTATGGCATCCTGAACTTTTAACACATTCTACTTCCTAAAAGGCCGTGAGAATTTTTACAGAACAACAAATGCAATGTTCTTTTGGCTGGGCAACAGAAACATACTGGAAAGCTAATAATGTGTGCCCCTCTATAGAACAATATATTTTGATGACTTTCCAAAAAGGCGGCGATTTCCTCCTCACTGGCATATATCTAGCCCAACTATTTAGCAAAAACAAAGCAGACTTTTCAAAGCTAATCTATCTAATATGTATATATTTTCAATTGGCGAACGATCGCAATAACCTCGTATCAAAAGTAGTAAGTTATACAATGGATGCAAAACATGTAAGCGTATAAGATAGGAGACACTATTTATTTACATACAGTACCAGGAGGAGAGATCGTTGGGGGAGGATATAACCGAAGGAAAAATGAGTTATCCCATCGTTCTCGCCGTTCATAGAGAGAAGCCGGACGACAAAATATTTAGTGAGTACATATTTCGAAACTTAGTACTCATTAGAGTTTTATCCAAATTACCTTATTGCAGATATTTTAAAGATGCATACCCACGACAATGCCATGAAAGCCTATTGCATCGACTTGATTGAAAAACTCGGAAGTTTCGACATGACAATGCAGAATTTCGAAGTGATCGACCGTTTAATATGCGAAGAGGTAAGGGTAGAATATATACGATATTTACAATATAACACTTGCAAAATGTCATTGGCAGTGTGTTACTTATATTGTGGCACTTACAGTATGGCACGTTCAGTAAAACGCTCATAAAATGAAGTTTAGAGAAAATTGCCTCGTACTTTTGCAATTCGTTCGTGTTTAATTCATCAAGTACTTTTTAAATGTCAACTTTCGCACCAACTGCAGAAACATGCAATTAATTCAATAATCATAAGTCCTAACCACGTCCCTTATATATTTAATTACTCTCCTCAGCAATGTTACACTGAACACCTATTACAACTAATTACAAAATATCGTCCGCGATAAGTAATGCTACCCAAGACAAACACCGGTGGACGGGTGGAGTCGATCTAACTTCAGAGGAGGGGGAGGATGAAGAAAACGCCAGCATGCATGCTACTTTCCTTAGTATGTTAGTTTGTGACGGTTTTGAAAAGATGGAGAGATCGAAGGGTCTTTTCAAGTCAGTCCTCACAGGGTATAACGCAAGAAGAAATGTGGGATGCTTCCGAGTTTGCAAATGTAGGTTATATGACAAGGGAACCACACCTGGTTAACTTGTTCTAGCTGAGGGCGAATAAAAGTAAAGTACAGGGATCGAGTCGCATAAAGATTCGAAAATTAATTCAATCAACGTTTCACGAATCCGAGAGTACAACTGGTCTTAAGAATGATATTATCAACAGATAAAATTCAGTTCCTTGTCACATAGAATGCCCTACACGATTGTATCGAAACAAGAAGAAGAACGGGTACGATTTCATGATAATCTAATAGATCGGCATTTGGGAATTTAATTTAAGTTATAGTCAATTCTTTTGACATCAAACCGATAAGCTGTTGAGATATATTTGAAAGAGAGAAGAATCATATTGAGATAGATAGTTTTGAAATGTTTAGTATCATCAGCTTAAAGAGAGATGATCCTTGATAATCATATCAAGATCAATTATACTTAGTATAAAAAGGAGGAGACCTAAATAGCTGCCCTGAGCCACACTTGAAGTGGCGAGAAAAGGAAGACTGAGGATATGACTGACTTGTAGAGTCGATTGTTCAGATAAAAAGGAATCCGCTTATCAATATTGGTTCGAAGCCAAGGGAAGAAGATAATTAAAAGAGTACAAATTTGTGGGGAATTTTACCAAAGACCGCAGCGAAAGCGATTGTGATAACATAGAGTTGCTTACCGTTTTCTAAAGTACACTGTGTCTGGTGGTAGATCTATTAGCAATGAAGCCGTGTTGTTTTGGTGAAATTGTGGATTTGCAGCGGAGGCGTAGTGCTTCACACATAGAGGCATAGTACTTCACTATTCTCAAGCAGTTTTGCAGTTCCTACATAAATAACCGGACGATGGTTTGAGATGTCGCATCTGGGTTCTTTTTTTTATTTTTTAATGTATAGGGGAGATTTTTGAATTATTAGAGAATTCACTATAAAATGGAGAAATTGAAAATCATCGAGAGGAAGAGAGAAAGGGAGAGAGAGAGAGAGAGAGAGAGAGAGAGAGAGAGAGTGAAGGGGAATTCACTATAAAATGGAGAGATTGAAAATCATCGAGAGGAAGAGAGAAAGAGAGAGAGAGACAGAGTGAAGGGGTTTCTTACAGATCACCTACGTCGGCGCTAAATTCATCTTTAAGAGAGATCAACTCATATTCTATTTAGTGCTGTTGAATGGGTTGAGAAATACATGGCCCAGTGGAGGAGTCTGATTCTTCTTGAGATTGATTCTTCTTGAAACTGCACTGTACGTTGTTATGTTATATGAGTAAGTGGCGTTTCCGCCAAACCCCACTGCCTACTTACCTTGAGAACCCGCATAACTATCACCCAACCTTCATTATGTTTTCGCTAATGCAATCGCATTAGCACCTTAAATGCTTCACACATCAAATAGATCAAATTTATTTAACTAAAAGTCCCTGTAAAGAATTCTTACCTTTCATGCATCTCTTCGCATACAAATTCCCTGTAAGAATACTTTCTTAACTTATCATCAATCCCAAAACCAATTCGGCACCATCGATGTCAGGCAAATCCCAATCTCACCAAGTGCATTTCACCCTAGACGAATTCCTGAGAACAAAATGATTTGGTTTACACACAATGTAACCATCATAACAGGGATCATAAACATTGCGTCGCCTATTTCCCGGCCTCACCATGTGTATAATAAATCTCCTTACATACACATTGGCCCCTATACCCAAGGGACAAAAATAAATATACGCATCTCTCGTCTTAAGGCATTAATTAAATCCTACAGTATAGGCAAGTGCAAATAACAATTGAATACCTACCCGTACCAGCGATGCCATAAACACCATTTCCCGGTAAACAAGCTAAAACCAATTAGCACAACGTTCATGACGCATTGCGGCTGTCAATACAGCTGCTATGCATATTGTAGACAACGATCATCAACTGTCCCTTTGTCTTACATATTCCTGAATCCGTTTCCCAGTAACCTTCTCACATAAAGAAAGATCTTTACGATCCCTTTTCCCTTCCTTTGTTTTAAATTCGTTCCCATGGCTTTGATCCATGAAAGAACCAATGTACACACATACATGTGTACCGTGACGATCTTCTCTATGAGATCTATTGGTTATCCCAAAAAGACTTTGCGTCTCTCTTGGAATAGGAAACTAAAAAACACTCCCTAATTAAGAGAGCCAGTTTCACTGGCCGGATTTCTTTTGGTAGCGAATGAAAATCGCAGAGTTCAATTACATCCGCCGACTGCGCCGGTCGTGCGGCTCCCGCTCCTCGCCGCACGCCGAGGCACCCATCACTTTCTACTTAGTAGTTTCTACCGAGTCGTGTGTCAGTGCGTTGAATTAATCGAGTGAAATAGAAAGTAATTTTTAATAAGCATTTCTAAAACGTGTTGGCGTCGAACAATAAATACGATACAATACAGATTCAAGCGAAATAAAACCGGAACTTAGCTTAAACAGTATAGCAGTGTGTTATACTTCCTGTGTTTGTGTTTCATTTGCTTCCGCGGAATCGTTTAGTGCCCGTCGGAACTACTAATTTATGATGGAGGAAGGACGTGAACCTAGTGCCCGTGTCCGGTACATACTCCTTCCCCACAAGTATTACTTTTGTTGTTTAGTGGACTCGTGTTGGCTGCTTTAGGTGGCCAGAGGCCTGTTTTATCCTACCGGGGTGTGTCGGCACCGGCTGGCGGCGAGTGCCCAAGCGAAGGCGGCGTAGAAGGGTATGCCTTTCTTACCTCTTCGGCGGAAGCCTTCCTGAAGAGTTTATCTTCTCTCGGGATTTGTTTTACACGTTTTAATTACTTCATTTTATTAAAACACGAAGGGTTAGGAAAATAAATGAGACAATCTTTTGGGGACATATTTATTTATATTGAAGAATATAATTTAAAAATACTTTCGCCATGGGATCGGTCTATGAATTGGAAGTGATCTGTTGGTCGTAGCTTCTGTCCCTTAGATTGAATGAATCGATTTTGTTGGCTGTAGACTCGGGTCTGGATACGGACTGATCCGAAATCAAAAGTGTGCCCCCCTTTTACACTTTCTATCTGCAGAGATTTGCTGGGAAAGTTTAAACGAATTCCAAGAAGCACAAACAATAATTTTGCGTGGGCTTCAACTGGAATGAAATTCCAGGAAGTACATGGAAAATTGTTTTGGCAAATTCCCGGAACGTAAAATCATGAAATGCATTTGAAAATATGCATTTTATTATGTTGGGATTATTGGGAATTGAATTAATGTGCGACAAATGAACATTTGGTTCAATTAGTCGCGCATGTGGTACAATGGGGGATAATGATTGGAGTTAGGATATTGGGGTATGGGTGATTGGTTTTTGATATAATAATGGGGGATTGAATGAGAGTTTGGCGGAAGGCTAATACCCTTGCCCAGGAAAACGAATTATTACGGAAAATTTAACAAGCCTTCTGTTAACAAATTTATTTTATTTTCTACCTCATTTGTTTATTTTGGAAATAGTGACAACAAAATAAATGTTCTCATTTTAATTAGCGTCCTATTAATAATAAAGAATTAGTTTTCTAATATATACGTCCTTTAGTATCTTAGTATTTACTTATATTTTTTGTGTCTGTTTTTTTTTTGTTGTTAAATGAATGCTTCACTTATGAGGTAAAATAAAAGTATATACGACTTATTTATTCATTGGGGTATTTACAAAACAATTTTATTCCGTTGTGATCTTGAAATCGTTATTTATAGTTTTGTTTGGTATTTATAAATTGACTTCCTCGTTGAGGGCCAATGGTTGTTTTGTTGTATTTGGATGTGATTTCTCTTCGTATTTCATTACGTTTGTTTTAATACGTTCCTCTTTTTGTATTATAACATTTGCTTCTCTTTTTTTGTCATTTATTTTGTTTCCATTACCGTTTTTAATTATTCTTTGATATTTGTTTCTGTCATCTATTGTGTATTTATTGTGGCCATATTATCTATTTATTTGTATATTTTTTTAATGAAATCTTTTTTTTAAATTGCGATACCCTGGAGATAGCACATGTTTTGTAACTGATAGTGGGGGGAGAAGGTTGGCACTAGGTTGAGGGTGGAAACTAACCAAACACCAAGATATTTAATATAGGGACTGGATCTGATTATTTGTACTTCTATTTCCAAATCAAGGTGTTCAACTATCTTGTGGCTGCAACGCTTCTAGAATCCGATTCCAATTCACCAAGTTAAACGCATTTGTAACATCAAGCGTCACCACCGCGAAATATTTCTTAGTACCACCTAGCCATCGTGCTCCAGCTATCGCATTGCGAGCGATGTCGCACACCACAGATAGTGCCTTACTGGTTGATCTACCTTTTCGGAATCCATACTGCGATTCAAAGCGCCCCGATGTCCCCTCAGTGAATTGTTCCAGGCGAGTGGCAATTACTCGCCCAAGCAGTTTCGCTTGGTTACTCGTTGTTGTTGATGCGTCTGTGTGACATTGTATATATTGTTGTTGTTGATGCGGCTGCGACTGCTGTTGCTGATTTTGAGTGGTTTGCAGGACAATCATGGACGCACTGTCGGCTGCTGGTGGTCGTCTCGACTGATGCTGTTGGGCATGTAATTATTTATGAATTGTAAATGTTGGGTGTGTTGTACACGTCGGACGTGGGATGACGAATGGCGTTTTCCAGACCTGTGGTGGTTATTGCTGTTAATACCACTACTGTTCCCTGTGCTATTTGTGGGCCTTTGGTGTGGTGTGAGTTGTGCTCAATTGAGCCTTGGGTGTATGTGACTGCGATTGTAGTCATGCCGGCATTGGCATTCGCTAAAGGTGTCACTTTCTCGTTGATGTTGTGCAGGACTGATTATCCTGCTTCTCCATATATGTTGACGGGACTCGTGGCCGTCGTCCACTTTACACTATTTAGACGTTCGCTTGGTGGTGCCGCCAATGATGTAGTTGTCGTTGGATGTGGCTGTCTTCACTTTTCACTTTTTTATTTTTACTGTTGCCGGTGTCTAGCCCCAGGCACGCTTTTATTATTTTAAAAATTATGTTTTGTTTGCTATTCACTCGACTCTGGGATAGATATTTGCTGATAGCTGCAAACATCATCAAGTCCATCTATCGTTGCTCCATTTCTGTGACGCAATAAGTAGGTATTCGTGTGTTGATTGGATTTTAAGTGCGTTTGCGTCTCGTAGATGATTTTTGAGTTTTTTATTGTAACAAATCGTAGGGAGCGCGTCGCCTTGTCCTTAAAAAGACGAAGGTCTCTTTAATAGAGCGCTATCTAGTTGCTCGTTGTGGTCGCCACCGTGCTTCCCCACACCTGAGGGAAGAGTGACGATCGATTGCTGCAAAAGGAGACCTGAAATCCGGCCGGATCCAATAGTAAAAAAACTACTTTAATTTTGGATTTAATAATTTATTCTAATTTATTTTAATTGATTGGCGTCCTTAAACGCCGGACACCAACCCAGAGACTGATCCTCGAGTCTCAAATTCATCGCCCTTTTATACAAATCTTCATCGAGATTTGTATGTGAAAATTTGGAGAAAAGGAATGGAATATCTATTTTTAGAATGTACACATCTGGCTACATTCCAGATGGAGATAAGGATTTTAGAAATTGTGTGTATGGGAACGAAATGGGTATATTTTAACATGTGTTTGTTTGCATATGAAGATATGCATTGTGGTATTTAGTTTTTAGGACTTTCTGGAAATTGAAAAATTCAATTTGTCTAACATTGGATTGAATGTTAGTTTGGGGATATGGATTAATGATAAAGTCGGTGGATGTGTATGCAAAAAGTGTATGTGGATATTAATAAAATAAAATATGTGCGGGGGAGGGAAATGGTAGGGCTTCGTGGAGTACTACGCTCTCCATATACATATTATTGGGATAGAATGCTCCCGAAATGAGATCATTTTCACTGGACATTGCCCTTGTTGTGTGACCACGAATAATCTTGATAATGAAGTTATCTATTCTGTTTAGTCCTGATCTGTCATACAGGACTTGATTGGGATAGTATTTCTTATACTGCGACTCTGGGGTTCTATACATTCTGAGGTAGGAACGGAAACACTGCCTCTCGAACACCCGAAACTTCTCCATGTAAAATGGGGATATGTTGTACCATACCGGGCAGCCATACACTAATATTGGTCGGATGAATGCTGAATATGAAATTAGTTTCACCCTGGGGTCCAGCAGGGGGGATGGGTGCGAACATACAGGGCAAAGTCTCTGATTGCTTTCAACCCGGCGAAGGCCAGGACGATCTTTGTCCCTGTTCAATCCAAGTTGACATGCAGTCTCCAAGTGACACCCCTGGATAGCTACATTGACACCCGCCAAGTAGTGAACCAATGCATGCAGCGACATCCTGAGAACGGTTGGCGCAAGGCTAATAACCAGGCCCGTAAAAATGAATTATTATGGCAAATTTAACAAGCCTCGGATATGGACCGGATACACGACGACGACCACGGAAACGAAAACGGCTAAACGATTTAAGGATTTTTTCATGGAACATACGCTCACTATACAGAGCTCGAGCTGCACAGCAACTAGCCGATGCGCTGTCCGAATATAAGGCTGACATAACAGCATTACATGAAATAAGATGGACGGGGAGTGGTGTTTTTCAAAGAAAAGAGTATGACGTTTATTACAGCTGTCACGCAAAACACCATGTGCTCGGGGTAGGCTTTTTAGTCAGCCAAAAACTGAAGCCTGCCATCATCGGCTTTAATGCAATAAATGAAAGGCTATGCACTCTTCGCGTGCGAGGCAAATTTAAGAACATAAGCCTCATAAACGTTCACGGACCTACAGAGGAGTCCTCTGACGACGAAAAAGAAGAATACTATGAGAACGTCGAACGGGCCCTCAATGCCTTCCCAAGATACGATGTGAAAATCGTTCTTGGGGATTTGAATGCGAAAATAGGTCGGGAGCCGGTTTTCAGGCACTACGCAGGTTCCCATAGTTTGCATGAGAACACTAATGACAATGGACTACGAGTCATCGAACTGGCAGCATCGAAAAACTTGGTCGTTGCGAGTACCAGGTTTCCGCGTAAAGATATCCACAAAGCCACCTGGTTATCACCTGGTGGAGCCACTCGCAACCAAATTGACCACGTGTTGATAGATCGCCGCCACTCTTCGAGCCTGATGACGGTACGAACGTACCGAGGTGCTAACGTCGACTCGGATCACTATCTTGTTGGTACGGTTTTCGGAGCGCGGATTGCCTTACGGAGACGTATTGCATCCACGGATCAGGTTCGAATCAACACGGCTGCCTTACGCAATGAGAACACCAGCAACACCTTTGGTCATGCGTTAAGACTCGCCCTCGAAGAGCTCGACGGAGGGAGAGTAAGTCCTGGGGCCAGAATGCCGGGCGTAGAAGAGAAATGGACACGCCTTAAGAATACTGTCATTAGTACTGCCAACTCCATCTTAGGCAGTAGTCGTAGAGATCGGAACGACTGGTTTGATGATGAGTGCAAACTAGCGACTGAACGTAAGAATGCTGCATACCGGGCAATGCAGCAGTCTCATAGGACGCGGGTACGCGAGGAGAAATACAAAGAGCTCAGAAGAACTGAAAAAAGACTTCACAGACAAAAGAAAAGTGCCTGGGAAAAAAATCTTGTCTGTGAAATAGAGAAAAGTAGAGAGCGAGGTCCGCACCAGGCGCGGAAGTTCTACCAAATAATCCGCAGTATGACGCGGTACACACCACGCTGCACTTACTGCAAGGATAAAGAGGGTAATCTGATCACCGATCCTGAAGGCATTCTGGAGCGATGGGAAGTGCACTTTAATGAATTGCTAAATGGTCAGCTCACAGAAGAATTGGAGGCTCCACCAATGCAAGACCAGAACCAAATGCTGCCGCCACCAAGCATTGAGGAAACACTAAAAGCCATTAGACAGCTAAAATCAAATAAAGCCCCTGGAGCTGATGGCATACCAGCTGAGCTGATCAAACAAGGAGGGACAGCGTTGCATCACGCAATTCACGAGATCGTGGTGCATATATGGGAGCAAGAGGAGATGCCGGAAGATTGGCGTCGCGGTATAATTTGCCCCATACATAAGAAGGGAGATATCACACTGTGCAGCAACTATAGGGGTATAACATTGCTGAGTACCGCCTATAAGATACTCTCCACTATCCTACAAGACCGGATATCCCCATACGCTAAGCCATCATTGGTCAATATTAGTGTGGCTTCATCCCAGGCAAATCAGCAATTGATCAGATATTCACCCTTAGGCAGGCGATGGAAAAATGTCTGGAATTTAAGATTCCACTATATCATCTGTTTATAGACTTCAAGCCCGCCTACGACAGCATATCCAGGGTAGAACTATATAATGCCATGAGAGAATTCGGCATTCCAAATAAATTGATACGACTTTGTAGGTTGACCATGACCAACGTAACTAGTCAAGTAAAAGTAGCGGGATTGCTGTCCAAACCAATAAACGTCTATAATGGACTCCGAGAAGGGGGCGGTCTGGCCTGCCTCCTCTTCAACCTGGCGTTGGAGAAAGCAATCCGTGACTCTGGCGTTACAACTAGAGGGACTATTGTCACCAAGTCCAGCCAGATCCTTGCCCACGCAGATGACATCGACATCATCGGTAGAACCGAATCGGCGGTACAGGAATCCTTCACCCAGATCGAGCAGGCGGCACAAAAACTGGGACTGCGCATTAATGAGGGAAAAACCAAGTACATGGTGGCAACTTCTGCGAAGAGAAGACCTAACGTTGGTCAAACTATCAGGGTAGTGGAGCACGAATTTGAAGTAGTGCAATCCTTTAACTACCTTGGGTCAATAGTATCAGCCGATAACAATATGGAAGAAGAAATACGCGAACGGCTGATTAAATCCAACAAAGCCTACTATGGTCTATCAAGGCTCTTTAAATCCCGAAATTTATCCAGAACATCCAAGCTACTACTGTACAAGACCATGGTCTTAGCAGTACTCATGTATGGATCCGAAACCTGGGTGCTTAATAGAAGGCACTCTGAACTCTTGGCCGCGTTCGAGAGAAAGCTCTTAAGGATAATTGTTGGCCCCGTATGTGAGGGAGGACGATTCCGGAGACGCTACAACCATGAGTTGTACGCAATCTACCTTGAAGCTCATATTGTAAGAAAAATCAAGCTCGGTAGACTCCGGTGGGCGGCACACCTAGCTCGAATGAGCGAAGAGGACCCTGCCCGGAAAGTCCTTTGTGGCAGGATGTATGGAAGGAGACAGCGCGGCAGACCTTGTCTGCGATGGAGGGATGGCGTAGACCAGGACGCCCAGAGCCTGAGAGTGCTAAACTGGATGACATCGGCTCGAAATCGGGACCGGTGGAGAGATTTGTTAAATAAGGCCAAGACCGGATCCCGGTTATAGTGCCGACGATGATGATGGGGTCCAGCAGACTACTACGGAAGAATCTTCGTGCCATTGAATATGCGTTTTTAGCTGCTGTAAGAGCAGCTGCTGTATGCTTATCAAAGTAAAGATACTGATTAAGCCAGATTCCAAGGTATCTGACTACAATTTTTACTTTTAAAGGAAGATTATTACTTCCTGCAATAGAAAATGTTTCTTATGTTTTGTATCCCTTGATGCACTGGACAGCGGCGTTCTGAAAAGGATAGTCTCTGTTTTTTGAAAATTTATTTTTAATTTCCAGTCGTCGCAAAAACGTTTGATTTTCTTGAAATCATTTTGCAAAAGTCTGTTGATGACATCAATCTTTTCTCCAGATCTATACACCACAATGTCGTCGACATACGCAATTGCATGGTTGAGAGAACCCACTAGATCACTAGTGTTAATGTTAAATAAAATGGGAGAATTCACTGCTGCCTGTTGTAAGCCGTTTTTGATGTGGAAGGTCTAGTTAGAGATTATATCGCCATATTTCACTACAAATCGTTTACCCATTATCATATCGTAAATAATGTATAATAAATGTTCGGGCGTACCTAGATTTGATAACTTATATACAAGCCCTTCTAACCATACGGTGTCGAAAGCCTTTTCAAATTCAACTAAACAGGCGCCTGTGCATTGTCGCTTCGCCTTATTCCACTGTATGTCGGAAACAAGTTTTGTCGCAGGATGAACTGTGTCATGTTGCTATCGGAAACCAAACTGGTTGTTCGGAATAATACCAGTATCCCCACACCAGTTAGTCAATGCTTTATTTATAATTTTCTCGAATACCTTGCTAATGTTCGGAAGCAAACTAATCGAGCGAAGTCTGGCTGGATTGCTCCTATCCTTTGGCTTTTTGGAGATTGTATGGACTACTGCAGATTTCCATTGGGTTGGATAATATGTTTATTTAGAACAAAATTATTGAACAAAATTCTGTAAACCTTCACTACTTCAGGAGGTGAATGCTTTAGAACAATGTTTGGAACACTATCTATTCCAGAAGATTTTTTTTTCTTAATCGATCTAAGAATGTCCGTCAGTTCATCCTTGTGTACAAATATGCTAGTGTTTAGCTTTCTAAGAGGGAAATCCGCTCTTTTATTTTCACTAAAGATAGTGAAACTTCGAGTTAAGAGACGCCAATTGTTAAGTTCATTGCGTAGCGAAATATGTTTTTGGAGAGCCCTATTTTCCAGGTCAAGATTAGAATGAGCCGATTCGTTCAATCTATACACTGCTTCGAAACAAGCACCAATTGAGTTCGCCTTTTTTTTGCGGATCCTCGACTATTATGACAACTCGTTAAAGTTGATGTGTTCCGGGGTAAGTCCTGCGTTCAGCAGAGTTTGACGATTCTCGGGAGTCCGCGGAACTCACAGACATGGGATGTCATTATAATCTTTCCTTCGAAAGACTTTATTTATTTGAGGGAACATATTCGGTCCACTAGCTTTGAAGACTTGAATTCTGTTGTTCCAGTCTTCATTAATTACTGAACTATAGTTGTCACGGAGCAGTTTTTGAAGATTTTTAATTAATGACTTAATCGTGTTTATTTCCAGGCTATTTGGATCGCTTAACTGTCTGTAGAGCAGTTTTGATTTAGAGAGCAGAATACTCTTTTGCTTATACAGCTCGTCGATCGTTGAGTTTTTGTATCGGGGTGTATGGCTCTCCATGTGAGACACTTTTGGGATAGAACGATTCATTGTATTAGTAACAATGTTGTTCATCGTTGAAATATAATGATCAATTTCATCATTATGAAGATTTCTGTCAGTTGGTGGATCTATGCCATTGGAGCCTAATTCTTTTTTTATAAGCCGATCAAAGCGCGATAGTATAGTGGTTAGTATACCGCCTGCCACGCGGGAGACGGGGTTCGTTTCCCCGTCGGGGAGCCTCTGGTGCAAGACTAATGACCTTGCCCGGAAAAAACAAATCATTATGGAAAATTTAACAAGCCTCAGAACTTGCTAAATAAGGCCAAGACCGGTTCCCGGTTGTAGTGCCGATGATGATGATGATCAAAGCGCGACCAGTGTGCTTTTCCGAAATTGTTGTCAATTTAATTGAAAAAATAAATTGCAGTAAAAAACCAAAATTAGTCTGTTTTGGCAATTTTAACTTCTTCGTTCTAAAAGAATGTATCTGTTTGTACTGCTCAAGTAGTGAATGTTCGTTTGGACATGTATTACAGCATCAAGTCCGTAATGATCGCTATCGTACTCGATTGTACGAAGACAATTTCGAGTAGTTAGATCCGTATCTAATAATTGTATTCGATCGTCCAGCAACAGTAAATCCAAGAAGGAATTTACTCTTGGATGACGGCGTACTTGTAGCGTACAATGCTAGTTTATGTTCGATAGCGTTTGTTTGCCACCAGTCGAACAACACATTGCCTCTTTTGTTTGTGATAAGGTTACCCCAAGCAGTGTGCTTGGAATTGAGATCTGCCCCCATAAAGAAATAATTATTTTCCGAGTCTAACTTGAGACTTCGAAAAAGGGTATCAAGTTCATTGATAAACTGTATACACTGTGGAGCTTCGGGAGCATAACCAGAGATCACATATAGATGCTTTTGACTTTTCAAAGGAATATCTATAACGCAGGCTTCTTGTACCTGGAACTTGTATACATCTCTACTGTAGACGACTTTGTGTTGTAGACCATTTTCACCTAAGACAGCGACCGCGCCCCCCTGAGTGGAATTTGGAGGATCTCGTCTAGTTATTTTATAATTTGGGTAGCCCAATTTGTGCCTTTTGTTTAGTTTAGTTTCGCTAGCCAAAAGCACATCTGGGCGTTCAGCTTCCAGCAGATTATCCCTTCTTTCCATGCGGATTAGTGAATTAACATTCACAGCAATAATGTTTAGGGTTAATTCAGCCGCAGTGAACGTTATGATTAGAGTGCGGGTTCGTTTGGAAACAAGGTGGAATAGATAATGTCCGTTCGAGCCACTTGTTCCGTCAGTTTTTTTTTCGATCATTTCGAATTTTTTATCAAACGCAACAAACTGTCCTTTTATGTACAATAATATAGCTGTTATATCAGTTTGTGCCTCTGGAGCAGGAGTTTTAAAGATATTACCTGATTGCAATATTCGAGCGCGGGTCTAATTTGAGATTTATATAGGAGAAGAAGTTGGGCCGAAGTAAAGTATTTCTTGGCTCTAAAAAGATAACTCAGTTTTCCTGAGGCTGATCTGGCGATACCCGATACGTGTTTATGCCATGATACATTCCCACAGACCGTGACGTCGAGCAATTTCAAACTTTCCCCAGCCTCGAGGGCCCGGCCACTCACCATCAGCTGTGGAACCGATGATCCAGTTTTCTTTGTGAATGTTGTATATTGGGTCTTCATTGCGTTGAAGTCGACAAGATTGGCCTTCCCCCACTGCAGGACTTTAGCTAGATCCTGATTCAGAGAGTCAATCTGTCTACATCTCAACTGATGCGACGTAGATGCACCAATCGGCCGATCACTCGAAAAGGAGGAAACAAGCGTACTATCATCCGCAAAACTGAACACTTTGTTATCCGTTGTCTCCAACAAATCATTTATGTTAAGCAAGAACAAGGTTGGAGCCAAAATAGAACCCTGGGGCACCCCCGAATTAACAGGATACAGATCCGAACACTCGCCGTCCACAACAATCCGGATCGATCGATTCTCGAGGAAGCTCCTCGTCCAGTCGCAAAGCTGGTCGGAAAGTCCATATGAACGAAGTTTGCTCAGCAATGCCCCGTGCCAGACGCGGTCAAAAGCCTTGGAGATATCTAATGCGACCGCCCTTGACTCACCATGCCGTTCGATCGCAGATGTCCATATATCGGTTATAAGTGTCAAAAGGTCTCCTGTGGACCGCCTGCCACGGAATCCGTATTGACGATCATTCAGAAGACCGTTGCACTCCAAATACTTAACCAACTCTGTATTGATGACTTTTTCCATTACCTTAGATAAAATAGACAGTAATGCTATCGGACGGTAATTTTGTGGGAGACACTTTTTTCCCGTCTTTGGGATTGGATGTGTTCCTGTTTTACATTTCTGTTTGAATATTAATATTATTATCGTCTTTTGGCGTACAAAATAAAATTTTAGAACCAAATGCAGTAACGAAAATAAGTAGGATATGTAAAGTGAAAAAAAAAATAAAACAAATTAAAACTAATACATAAATTAAAATAAAAACAAAAATAAAAAAGAAATTAAGTATACTGATGTATACCCCCTTCCAGGTAGTTTGATACTGTATTAATCGTTGGGATAACGTGGCGTTATTTCAGGTACTGAAGTAGTAAGGTTGAATTTTTTTTTGCAAATAATATTATTGAAAAACCAAATCTTTTTCAAATGTTTACTTCAAGGGGTGTACTAATAATGGATTCATTTTGGAGTAATTATTTCATAATAATTTTATTTTAATCTTATAGGCTGCAAAACATGGACCAAATGCTGCTTTTGATGAATTTATGATCGATTTGCGGAACTACGGAAAGTACAAGGAGTAGATGAGGTCTTCATTGGACAAAAACTTCTTACCAATTTTTTTTAAACTCGTATTTTTATGGTTGTATAAAACGTAGATAAAAACAAAAGTTGAAACTTTTATTATTGGAATGACGGAGAAACACATTATCAATCAGAACATTTTATGTATTTCAAATTCAGTTAAAGAACGCCTGCTGTGATTATCCGTATGCGTGAAATTAAATTTTAACATTTCACGTTTTGTGTGGTAGATATTGCGGAAAACATTTTTTTTTTTTCATTCTTGCAAACATTCTCTATTCTTCATTCTTAGTTTCTAAATTACATGGTAGACAAAAAATGCTTAAATTCTAGTTTAATTATCTTATAGTATAACTATAGAAGAACCGACCATCCACGTGAAAGTGGACAGCGGACCACACACCCCCGCCTCTGGGCCACCATCCCATGGAGCCAGATGGTTTGCCACTGATTGGCGAAGGCGGGCGGAATGTTTCGGATTCATAGTTATATGCTCGGGGAGAATCTAGTACATCGTCTAGTAATAATATATATATATAATATTCACCACACCTGCCAGCAACATGATGACAGTGGAGAAACTGTCAATTCAACAATTGTTTACTGTTTTTGGTGCTCGACTGCCAATTTTCTGCAACTGTCATATACTGTCTTGGGTGTCGATCAACACTCAATTCTGTAACTGATAACTTTCTGCTTTTGGTGTTCATTCAAGATATACTAACGTGCTTGTTGACTTTTTTGGTGCATGATCGGGGAGATATTCTCGGAAACTGTCAATAAATTGCATACTGTTTTGGTGCTCGATCGGCCAATTCTGAAATTGGTGATTTTAATTATGAACTTTTTATAAGAATTTTAATTGATGTGTCGCACGCCACCATGTGGCCTTTTAGTGTTTAACAAATAAAGTTGTCTCCATCGAGAACTCAGTCGAACATTATCTATATTCGTTTTGGCATTCGCCAGTCGCATCGGCTTTACTTCAAATTTAGTTAATGAAGCTTTAATTTTCCTACTTAAACTACAAATACCAACACATTACCGATCCGATCAGCGCGGGAACTTCAACCAGGTTCCATCGAAGAACCTGGACCGGATTTCGACCACAAAGGTATTGCTGTTCCTTTTTTAATCCAAATTTCAGGCAACGTTGGTTCGGACGCCATTGCGTCAACCCATCAGCAATTTCGTTCGCTATTCTCCAACGACATTCCTCGTTCGGCGGAACACCATCAACAACGATCTCGGCCGACGACATTCCTCGTCCGGCACCGAGACATCGCACACTTTGTTATTATTGTCCAGCGTTCGGTGGTAATTTGCTGGGTTTTTCCTTGATGCAACGTCTTGATTTGTTTCCTGATGCGGCTTCTTTCCAGGAATCGGGTATTTGTGTTGTGGGGAATCCCAACATGTCTCAGGCCGGCGTCTCTTCTGGGCCTGGAGTGACGCGTCTATAACACCGACCTAAATAAATAAATTTCACCGATGGTAAGGAACGATTCGCAAGGTCGAAAAACATAGGTGGCTTGGCATGATAACTATTGAACCGGGGCTATCACCTATCTGAACGAGTTCAACTACTCGAATCAGAGAATCCTCTCTTCAAGTCAAGTACCTCGGAACAATATTCGGTGAAAAGTTTACTTGATCGTGACTAGTAACGCAATCGATAGAAGATCTACAAATAATAACTAGCGCTGAGATCTGTTGACATACCAGGAAAAAACGCTTGTTAAGTATGATGACGATGATCACGCTCAAGTCATAATAAGATCCACATCAAGCATCATCATATTGAAATCGTACAAAAGAACCGTCATATATATATAGTAAGCTCCAATAAACTCAGATAACACCGGGAACGATATTGCAATTATCAAAATTATTAATTGAGGAAATGATACTTAATTGCTAACAAAGTTCATTGAGACACTTTGCAAAATAGCGGAAGTTGATGTGTGATGCAACCCGATATTTGTACGTCGGCTGACATTGCATTTCAACGCAATCGCGAAATGGAAAGTGGCTCAATGGGTAATCAAATTGAATTGTCGTCATCGGGATGTGTTGACCCCAAGGTGGAAATAAGGGGTAACAAGAGGTGAGAAGAGAGTCTAATTTTGGTCTTGAAAGAAGTTTTTTTTTTTTTTTTTTTTTTTTTTTTTTTTTTTTTTTTTTTTTTTAAGAGAAAAGAATAAAGAAGCTTGATTTGGCGTAAATTGCGATTTATCGTTCGTTTGGACATACAAATTTGTTAAGTGAATATGTATCAGTAATTTTTGTGAATCCTGCTCTGGATAGATGTAACTAAATTTGATAAAAATAAAAAGCAGTAATAATAATAATAAAAAAAAAACTGTTTTCTTCTACTGTGGAACAATTATCCCCTCATGTTAAATCCAAACTGATGGATTAAAAATAAAAAGTAGTAATAATAATACAATAATAAAACCTGTTATAATTTTTTTCCGGGATTTTTTTTTCTGTCAGCTTCAGTTTTCTGGTGTGTTTAAGATACATAACTGGCGCATTGGTGTTCCCTTGATGGTCCATATAGGGAAACTATAATTAAATTATAAAGATTAATTCAAAATTAAAAAAAAAACGTGAAAACGCAGTGGACCGAAAGAAAATTTAGTAGTTCGCGGAGAAACCGCATAAAAACCTCGAATTAAAGGATCAAAGACTTTGAACAAAAAATAGTGCGAACAGGAAAAGAACTCTTAAACAAAGAATACAACAAAAAAATAAAGAAAAAAGAACCCTAATTAAGAAAGAAACAGTGAAAGTTAAAGTTGCGGTAAAACTCGAAGAAAGACAACTAACAAAAAAAAAAAAAGCATAAAAGAGACAAAAAAAAAAAAAAAAAACAACGACAAAAACAAAAAAAAATACTGTAAAAAAAAGGAAGTACTCTAAATACCTTAAAAGGAATTGTGAATAATGAAAGATAAACTTAATAAATAAATAAATAGATGCATATTGTTTTTTTTTATATTCCGTTATCATCGACAGTGCTCCATGCCTTTTCCACTCATATACCGAATCCTCATACACTTTCAATAAGTTAGTCATTTTTTTCTACCTAAACAATGCCTAGAAATAATGTATATGGCAAAACGAAGTTTGCCGGGTCAACTAGTATATATATTATATATATACATATAAGAGAACAAGTGTAATAGCAGCAACAACATCAGTGAAACCGCCAACAGAAGCGAGCAGAGAAATACTGTACCAACGAAAACAGCATCTGGAACAACAATGGTATCTACAATTGAAGTAACAGCAACAAAACAAACAAGTCGTAGGTCTAGTAATTATATTATTGGTCTATGAAATACACTACAATTATAAATACATTTAAAACACTAGATGCCTTTGCTTAATAGAAAGAGGAAGAAAACAACAAATTTAATAATATTCGAGAAAGAAGACGGACAGTGTTGCGGATTCGCTGAATGCAATCAGTGAATTCGCAATTGAACGCGGCCACAGCAACTAACTGACGTTTGGTTGAATTTCTGGTTGTCATGGTGGCACAAAAACAAACTGTGTGTCACATTATTTTCATTCTTCTTCGTTAACACCTTGAACTGCCAAGTCGAGTTCTTTCTTTAAATCAAATTAAATCTAGTCAATCTTATAAATAAAGTTCATTATTATTATAAGGAAGCAACGGGTGTGTAATTGATTCCATTAGATGAGGATTATTTCTGCATTCACAGGTAATCTTTTTGTCCATAGACAACAAAATATTATCAATTGATTCCACCCCACGGAAGCAAAGTCGCTGCACGCCGTGTTCCCAACACAACCACGCCAGGAGACACCATCGTGTTCCTGATATTCCATCATCAAACGCCAGGAGACACCATCGTGTGCCTGACGCGTGTGTTCAACGCTTGTTGGACACACATACAATTTGGTCCTTCGAGCCGGATCCCGTCTGTGGATCCAAATTCACTGCTGCCAGCTCGTGGCATATAAGACGGTCGCGGGACATTCAAGTTCAGACGCAAAGACCACGATTGTGTTAGTGAAAGTGAATAGAAAACGCGCCAAGTTAGATAAATATGCCTGCATCATCGAGTAACGCCAAGTCCAAACATGCAAAGGCTGCATTAGCCGACCGACGAAGCTTCTCGCGAATGGACTCCGAACTTGATCGCACAGTTGATGCTCGCTGCCCCACTGAAGATCAGAGCAATGATCAGGTTCGCGGGAGTCATGTCAAATGCGTGACAGAACAGCACATAGAGGCCCAGTTCGCCGCGCACGAGAAGATGTCGTGCGCCTTCCGGAATTTAGAACTGGTAGGGCCACCAACGCTAGCCACTGTGGAAGCACGCGAGCATAGTTTACATGCAGGTTGGGAAACTATAAGGACTAGGCACGAAGTCATACTTAGCTCATCAGCCCCAAGGGTGACCATCGGCCATCGATACTTTGACGAAGGGTTTATTGAGCAGGCAGAGGAGACGTATTTGAATGAGGCCACCAAGTTCGTCGAGGCGAGACACGCTCTCAGCGCCGAACGTCCGAGCACATCCAGGGCTGCGATCGACGCCTTCAGTCGGTCCCATGTCAGAAAGCTTCCCCCGATCAAGATGCCAACCTTTTCAGGGAAATATTCGGAATGGCGACCCTTTAAGGACCTGTTCCTAGCGGTACTGGCAGATCACCCCGAACTTGTAGATGTCGAAAGGTTGTATTATCTGAAGTCCAGCCTCCGGGACGAGGCCGCCAGAACCATTCAGAACATTCCTGTGACAGAGGAAAATTACCACCGAGCTTGGGATAAGCTGGTGGATCATTATGATAATACTCGCGCCTTGGTTCACTCTGCCCTGACGACGCTTCTCAACGTACCTGTCCTAGCTAAGGAGTCAGCCGCACGCCCGCGCGCACTCCGCGAAACCACAAACGACGCGATTGACAGCGTGGGTGCTCTTGGTCGCTCCGTAGCTGCCAGGGATGATATCTTGGTCTACTTGACCACCCAGCGCGTGGACCCCCGAACAAGCCGTGATTGGCAGACCACCCAGGGCAGCACAACGGAACCACCGACCTACAAACAGCTGGACGCGTTCTTAAAAACAAGGTTTGAGGCGTTAGAGTTCGTGGAGCTGCCCCGAAGCCCCATTGAGCACCCTCATCGATCTAAGAGCGATCACCAGCCAAACACCCAAAGAACGTGTCTCTCGGCCTACACCGACTCAACCTTAGTCCAGAGCCCTCGGCTCATCTGTCAATATTGCAGCTCATCACATTCTTTAGGCTCCTGTGCAGGATTTAAAGAACTCAATCTGGACCAACGTAAGTCCCTTGTCAACCAACGAAGGCTGTGTTTCAACTGCATGGGTTCACATTTGTTCCGCGATTGTTCCTCCACGAGCCGATGTCGACATTGCTAAGGACGACACCATACCCTGCTCCACGCCAGTACGACAGCATCACCGCAAAGTCCAAATGTGGACACTGCCCCGACTCAACAAAACTACCAGACTCTTGGAGTGTCTTTGCATACCTTAACCACCCATCAACCGCGGGAGACTCTCCTTGCTACTGCACGTGTCATCATAAAATCAGGGGACCAACGCCGCGTAGAGACTCGTGCCCTGGTGGACCCTTGTTCCGAGGTAACGTTCATCTCCGAACCTCTCGCTCAGCGTCTGAGTCTCCGCCGTCGGACATCCTTCATCCCAGTTCACGGAGTCGGTGGCGCCCGATGCCATACCGCGAAGGCCCAGTCGTCAATCACGATAATGTCTCGTCACGACGGCGCTAGGGGCTGGACGACCAACGCTCTTATCTTGCCTCACCTGTCGGAGTAGGTGCCACCCCCTCTTGTCTGACGACCTCGCCGTCGCAACAGACCTAGACCTTGCGGACCCGGACATCCCTTCCAGGGAAAAGGTGGATGTGATCATCGGCGCCGACCTGTACCCGGCCATCATTAAGGCAGGATTAAGGAAGTCTGACCACTCGGACATCATCGCCCAGGACACCCATTTGGGGTGGATATTGACGGGTGCAGCTTCGCTCGGCCCAGACATCTCTAATAGAAAACAAATCTTGACCAGTCACATGGCCGGTCCTCGTGGGTTGCGAATTTACAACTCCAACCCAGAGGAACTGGTCGACCATACGACTGCTGACAGGTCCCCGCAGGGGACAACGAGGAGACGTCGTCGATGTCGACACCGAAGAACCCGAATGCAGTACATACGTCCCGCTACCACCATCAACCACGGAACGCGCAATGCCCCGTTTGGCGGGCGGCATTCCCCAGTATCCAGGGACCGAGCGAGTGCCAACCGCTGCATCCGAATGAACGCTGCGGCCTCACCCGCAAACGACCGCATCGTTCCAGCCGCTAACTTCGGGCGGGCGCTAATGGACGCAGCCCTAGATCACATGCCCAGCAACGATAACTGCATCCAACACCGAAGGGGACCATCTCGTCATCACGAACTCCCCGGGCCGCCCAAGACCCTTCCGCCTTCAACACTCTTCAGGGCGGGCGGCTCTCTCTTAATCGATCATCATCGACATTCTTCCATTCGGCATTCTTCCACTGGAGGAGGGAAAACCTAACCACGCCCCGCACGATCTTCCCCTGGGGCCAAAGGGTTCGCCAATGATTGGCGAAGGCGGGCGGAATGTTGCGGATTCGCTGAATGCAATCAGTGAATTCGCAATTGAACGCAGCCACAGCAACTAACTGACGTTTGGTTGAATTTCTGGTTGTCATGGTGGCACAAAAACAAACTGTGTGTCACATTATTTTCATTCTTCTTCGTTAACACCTTGAAGAGCCTAGTCGAGTTCTTTCTTTAAATCAAATTAAATCTAGTCAATCTTATAAATAAAGTTCATTATTATTATAAGGAAGCAACGGGTGTGTAATTGATTCCATTAGATGAGGATTATTTCTGCATTCACAGGTAATCTTTTTGTCCATAGACATCAAAATATTATCAATTGATTCCAGCCCACGGAAGCAAAGCCGCTGCACGCCGTGTTCCCAACACAACCACGCCAGGAGACACCATCGTGTTCCTGATATTCCATCATCAAACGCCAGGAGACACCATCGTGTGCCTGACGCGTGTGTTCAACGCTTGTTGGACACACATACAGACAGAAAGACCCAATATATTGCGTATTTATTAAATTCGGTTGGAGATTAATATTTTTGTCGATATTACTCACTTCTAAAAAAAAAAATTGACCCGAATAGGGTATTTGAACGAATTATTAAAGAGTTTCTTAGGAAATGTGACCTTTTTTATTTTTGTTGCAGTGTGATTCGTCTTACCATCCTCTATTATGTCGTGAGAGAAATATTGGTCTGACTGAAGTCTGAGATTGATAATTTAAGCCGTCAATATAATACAATCAAAAAAGAAATGGTCGATTCAAAGTTACGGTACCAGTGCCTGATAAGGAAATTTGTGGTTGATTTCTTCAGCAAGAAAATAATTACTATATAAAAAAATATTTTTCTCAATAAAAGGAGTGAACTATATTTAAATTTTAAGGAAAGATATGAAATTTATAAGGTTGCTGGAGGCCAAATTAGCATATTTATTAATAAAATAAGGATTCGGTGAAAAAAGAAAAAGAAATACTTCAATGTATTTATTTTTGGGTAGAGCTATCTTTTTGTAAATTGATGGAGTATTCCGTTTACCTTCTTGTTGTTGTAAAGTTCAAAGCATTTGTTATACAATTACAGGAATAGTACTCAGTATGTTGGTTTCTATTTCAAATCGGTACTTCTTGCCTAATTGTCTGATTGAATATAATTCAACGTTTGAGATAAATCGGTATTAGGAATATTCCATAAGGAGAGGAATTTTTACTGATTTAGGTATTCCGTACAGGAGAGCTTTAAAAAGGAATCAAGTGCAGTAAATAAGGTTGCCACAAAATTGATTAATTTTGGAGCGGAACAATTCGCTAACTTAAAAGAAGGAGTATTGTGGTGTTACTAAGTCGTTGTGCCGGCGTACGACACGGGTTTTACTTCGTCCCACGAACTGTTCACCGAACACGCACTGAGCAACAATTATTAAAAAAATAAAATACACCTCGAACGTATTGGTTCAAATAAAGTTTTCTTTATTTCGACAACTTCGATTCACTTCCTTTATATATTTATTTTTAAGGTTCACATAAAGTTTTCTTTATTTCGACAACTTCGATTCACTCCCTTTATATCTTTATCTTAATTGAAATGATAATGTTTTTACTTATACTCATGGTCAATTCGTACGATCGAACGTTTTGATTAAAATACACCACCGGCTCTATTGTTATTGTTTAGAATGAACTATGGTGCAAAGAAAGATAATGCACAGCTCGGAGCTTCGACACCGAATCGCACTTCGTGAAATATGAAATCTGACTCCATATTTAACGCTCTCAAAAGAAAAGGGACACCTAAAGAAAACCGCAAAAGGGGAGGAGCCACACGATTAACTCGAGGTAGTTAATCGTGATTGGACCGGGGAATAGGCATACATTATGCATGTGTGTGTATGCCTCGCATACGATCGTCCGGTGACCGAGGATGGATGCCAGCATCGCAACTGCATCTTCCACGAATGCAAACAATGAATATCTGGGGTGAAAATGACACGAACCGAAGATCTGGTCATCCTATGGGAGGCCATAAATCAACATTTAGGTTGATGGTGTGAATTTCCTTTGGTCCGCCGACGGGTGGCGGCCGTTAATAGGGAATTGTGTATTCATAACACTCTGTGGTGCAAATGCGATGTTTAGATATTGCAACGAATATAGAGTGCAGCTATTGCCAGATGTTAAAAGTAAACTCTTGCTGGCTGCATCCAATTCGTTGCTTGTTTGCGGCCCCTGATCGGTGGGGACCGATAATAGGAAACCAGCTATTGCTGGTAATTAGGGAAATGTTTGGTTTGCCTCAGCCGAAACCTTGTCGGCGGTGGCAAACCAATGGGACCTAATAGCCGCATGCTAGGGGTGCCATGGGCAAACAAGAAAACGAGGAAACAAAGAACTCTTTGTTGATGTTGTTTCCATAGCATAAGGCTATGGAAACGAGATGCCCTGGGTAGAATGTATGCCTGAGGATGAGATATCGAATGCCACGGCTATGTGATAATCTTTGCCGTGGACTTAATGTTTTTTCAGATATCAATGCCTGCCCGAGGATAAATTTTCGATGCCACGGCTAAGTGATAAGCTTTGCCGTGGACTTAATGTTTTTCAGATATCAATGCCTGCCCGAGGATAGATTTTCGATGCCACGGCTAAGTGATAAGCTTTGCCGTGGACTTAATGTTTTTCAGGGATCAATGCCTGCCCGAGGATACATTTTCGATGCCACGGCTAAGTGATAAGCTTTGCCGTGGACTTAATGTTTTTCAGGGATGGTGATGGAGAAAAAGGGGTTTGGAAGGAAAACCCCCCACAGAATAGGTAAGCTGCCTAACGGATATTCATAACAGTTATCCGATTGGGTAACTGTATTAATTCCAGCGATTTGGCTGGGAGTAAATGCCGTAGCAAGGTTACGCAACCTTGCTGAAGTTCGACTTAGAGGTGAGTCGGTTCGCCTGGAATAGTGGTGATCGAATGATGTATGGCTCTTCGGGCCCTGAAAAGCCCCACAGTATAACAAAATCGACAAGATTGATAGAAGTACAGAAGCGAGGAATCCGTTTTAACGGCGGAGTCTGTGTCTTCGCACGGTCCGATCTAGCTTGCCAGAGGATGGAGGCATTGGAACCCAATAACATGGACATCATATGGTTGTGCGTCATGCTGAGGAATTCTCTCAAATTACTTTCTTGTCTTTACCGCTTCCCGAATGACGATCGACTGGCGGCATTTTTCGAACATCCTTCACATACCGTCGACTGGATACAGATCAACCACCCAGCTTCTGAAATTGTTGTCCTTGACAATTTTAATGTGCACAATTCCGGCTGGTGGTACATTCTAACAGAGCCGACGAGTCTGGGAGGCTGGCGGAGATGTTTGCTGTTAGCCACAACTTGACTCCACTCGTGGAGGAACCAACTCGTGCCGGATACCCGAGGCGATTATGCGAACAACCTGGATCTGCTTTTGACATCCGAACATAATATTTATACCGTGGAGATTTCTGAAACTCAGATCACTGCTTGGTATCTGTCGCACAAGCACTTGCATTTCAAGCGAATAACCGGCCCAGGCAGTTTCGCCATGTATGGAAGTATGGGGCTGCTAACTGGGACGGTTTGCGTGATTTCTTCGCATCCTATCCATGGCCGGAGGTGTGCTTCGGAGACTCCGATGTTAACGCTTGCGCGGAGTCGGTCACAGAGATTATTCTATGGATGGAGATCTACATTCCAAATTCTATCAAATGAAGTTCATCTGATAAACCGTGGTTTGACAAAAAATGCGAGCTGATTACAGCGGCAAAAAATAGAGCTTTTCAGCAATGCCGCTCCAATCCCACCGATGTTAACAAAACGAAATTTGTTAGGACAAGAAACGCGTGCAACCAGGCGATTGATACTGCGAAGAAAGCTCACAACGACAGAGTGACCAATAAACTCTTTCGGGGCCCGACTGGTTCGCGCTCCTTCTGGTCAATGGCAAAAGCTGTCAGCAGTGGCTTCGCTTCCTCCTCTTTCCCTCCGTTGGTGACAGACAATGGGACGTTAGTCACAAATTCAAAGGATAAAGCTGATGTGTTCTCGAATTTATTTTCCACCAATTCAAACCTCGATCCCGGCCTTTTGGAACCACCTGTGATCGCGCCGGTACGATCTTCGATGCGGGATGTGAGATTTCGTCGGCGCACCATTCAACGCATTCTACGTGAACTGGATTGTAGGAAGGCAACCGGCCCGGAGGCAATACCAGCAATAGTCCTTAAGAACTGTGCTCCAGAACTATCGCCGGTTCTTGGCAGACTCTTCCGCTTATCTTATGCACGGAGGACCTTTCTTGCCTGCTGGAAAATCGCTCGAGTTCAGCCAATCCCAAAGACGGCAAAAAAGTGTCTCCCACAAAATTACCGTCCGATAGCATTACTGTCTATGTTATCTAAGGTGGTCGAAAAAGTCATCGATACTGACTTAATTAAGTATTTGGAGTGCAGCGGACTTCTGAATAATCGTCAATACGGATACCGTGGCAGGCGCTGCACGGAGACCTTTCGACCCTTATAACCGATATGTGGACATATACCATTTAGGGGTATGGTGAGTCAAAGGTGGTCGCATTGGATATCTCCAAGGCTTTTGACCGTGTCTGGAACGGGGCATTGGTGAGCAAATTTCATTCATATCGACTTTTCCAGGAGCTTTGCGACTGGACGAAGAGCTTCCTCGAAAATCGATCGATCCGGGTTGTTGTGGATGTCGAGTGTTCAGATCTGTATCCTGTTAATTCGGGGGTTATATTTTGGCTCCAACCTTGTTTTTGCTTCACATAAATAATTTGTTGGAGACAGCGGATAACAAAGTGTTTAGATTTGCGGATGATAGTACGCTTGTTTCCTAATTTTCTAGTGTTCGGACGAATGGTGCATCTACGTCGCACCAGTTGAGATGTAGACAGCTTGACTCTCTGAATCAGGATCTCGATAGGCTCCTGCAGTGGAGAAAGGCCAATCTCGTCGACTTCAATGCAGCGAAGACACAATATACAACATTCACAAAGAAAGGTTTGATCATCGGTTCCACAGCTGATGGTAAATGGCCCGGCTCTGGAATCTGGGGATAGCTTGAAAATGATCTGGGTGACGGTCTGTGGGAATGTATCGTGGCATAAACACGTGTCGAGCATCGCCAGGTCAGCCTCAGGAAAACGAAGCTATCTTTTTAGAGTCAAGAATTATTTTATTCCGGCCCAACTTTTTCTCATGTATAAATCCCAAATTAGACCCGTGCTCGAATATTGCTCTCATGTTTAGAGCCCGGATCCTGAACATACACTTCACTTACTTTAGAGCATACAGAGACAAGCGATCCGTCTGATCGGGGACTCGGCGTTGACTTCGGGACTATAGTCGCTATCACATCGAAGGCGCGTAGCTGACCTCTGTCTGTTTTACAGATATTATCACGGGTGCTGTTCTTCGGAGATACTTGGTACTGTTCCACGCAATTCGGCTTATATGCGCTCCACAAGACAATCCGACGGATCGCACCCGTTTCCGGTTCATCTCCCGGGGGCGCGAACATCCCTGCCTCAGAACTCGTTCCGTTACAGAGCGGGGAATCTGTGGAACTCCCTTCCCATTCGATTGTTCCCGAGGCGTTACAACCTGCAACTGTTCAAAAAGAACTGCAACAGTTATTTGGTGGCATCTTGGGGCACCCACTCGACGCTATAGTTTCACCTCTCCCGAGAGAAGTGTAATAAAGAAAAAAAAAAAGAGGAAATGGACCAAAGACGAGACATGGCACAAAAAATAGTGCCGTGATTCGTAGCATTGTTTGAATATTTACACCCTCATTGACCTGATTCGCGTCCTTATTCCATAAAACCCCCATATCGATTTCCCTACCTGAAATCACCAGACGACGCTGTTTATACACAGTGAAACAGTTTAGTCCTACTATTACTACTGTGTGGGTAGAAGTTTTGCGTGCCTACGGGGGCACTGGTGCACTTCTATCTCCAAACTAAAGAGTTCACTGGATACAACACTGAGCATCGCCGCAAAATTTCTCACCAAGAGTCAAGCTCCAAAATATGGAGCGGGCACAGCAACAGAATAAACGCACAGGTGATATTGTTTATCAGGGTTAACACCCTATCGAGGAGCAGCACGGGAACAATAAAACGCACGATTCTGTTTATTATAATTTGTTTTATTTTATGTAAAGGCTATATTTATATTTACTTTAAAACTCGGTACAACATTCACTCAATCCGTAATTATGCAAGTAATAGGGGCACATGGTAAGGCAAGCAGTACATATTTTGAAACTCCACTTTAACTATTATTCGCGCAGTCGACTCACACGATTCAAACTCGACTTTTCGTGTACGCACCGTACCGGCGCACGGTACGGTGGATGACAGATGGTCCGATCGACTTGATGGTTGAATTACGACTCAGCGATATGCACTCGCTGGTGGTAGAAATCCGGCTCGGTGGTGAAATCCTCTCCAGCCTAGGGTGGGTTTACTTATCACAAGAGAAACCCGAAGTCTCTCTTTGTGGAATATGGAACCGGCTCTCTCCGTGTAGATCATAGTGGTATGTGTGCGTTGATCGTGTAAATCACCTTGTTTACCGATGCATTTCAGCCAAGGATAAACGAAACCGAACAAAAGGAAAATGGACCAAGACGTCATGAGGGATGAGAGTGCAGCTGAGTAAACGAGCTGTATCTCATTAGGAAAGCATTGGGTGCTAGTGGTGATGAGATACATACACAATGGGAATTGTGTATAGTATTTCTGTCGTCTGGGAGATTCTTTTTTTTGCATGTTGTGTATGCAGAAGAATTCGATTTTCGGCGGCAAAGCGCGAGAAGCGACGGTGGCTTATCGGTTGGATGAAAGGATCGTAGGTCGGATACAATGCAGCTGGGTAAATAGCCGCATTCCAATTAGGCAAATGATGCTAAAGCAATTTAGACATACAGTGGGTGATCGTGTACCGTATCTTGCTGAACGTAAGGGATCGAATTTTTGTATGCATATTTCTATGCGAAAGGATTCGATTTATGGTATTATATTATACGATAGATGCTAGATGCGTGTATTTGCTTTTGTCGCCTCGACAGAAGGCTGCCGAGCCAGTGGAATTGCCAGGACATGTGGTGCGCACATGTGCAGCGGGATTGCTTTGCAAATAGAAGTGCCGATTAGGTTTTTCTGCTTTAAGGATGCATATGCCCGTAAAGAATTCTTTTCAGGGAATTTAGAAAATGCATTGGATGCACGAATGTTAAGAATTTTTTGTAGGAGGAAATGTTTGCAGGTATGCAAAGGGAGTTGGGTTGCAAATATGGGTGGTTCTTCAGGTAAGGTATAAAAGACTACTATTTATTGGCATGTAGGAACCCGGGATTTCGTGACCTCATCGACCCGACTCCGCCATCGCTGCCTATCCTGTGCATTCTCCTTCCTCACATGACCAGCCGATCCGATCTCCTCAAGATCAAACATAACATTATCCTCACATCTCTGTCGTGGCCGTCATGCCGGTCTCTTTCCCGTTGGTCTATCGTAAAGAATTCTACGCACGGTCCTATCATTGCCCATTCGCACCACATGTCCGACCCATCTTAATATTCGCGACTTGATTACTCTCACTATTGTAGGTTTGCGGTATAGCTCTTCCAATTCGTGGTTGTGGAGTTTCCTCCACTGTCCTGCCTCCTTGTCACATTTACCGCCAAATATACCCCTTAAAACTTTATTCTCGAATACGCGGAATTTGTTTTCTTCCCGTTTTGTGAGAACCCATGTTTTGCACCCGTATAGAGCAATCGGCATGATTATGGTTCTATAGACACGGAGCTTTATGTTACGTGATAGCAGTTTGGATTTCAGCAGTTTATTGACTGTGTGCCAACTAGCGTTGCCGGAATGTGTAGTCTTTTGTTAATTTCCTTCGACATTTCGTTACTCGCCGTCAGTATTATTCCCAGATATTTACATTTTCTAACTTTTACAGATATCTTGCCTCTGACGTTTATGTGTGTCCCCTGACGTCCACCTGCTCTCACCATAATTATGTATTTTGTTTTGTCTTCTTTTATTTCTAGACCCACCTCTTCTGCCGCTTGCATGATGATTTCACAGTTTTTACATACACTTTCAAGATTATTGTCCAGAACGGCGATGTCATCCGCATATGAGAGCACTGGTGTGACCCCGTTCAGGGATGATCCGATCATGTTGTCCTCTTGTACCTTTCTGATAACATACTCGAGCACAAGGTTAAAAAGACATGGTGAGAGGCCATCCCTCTGTTTTAGTCCGCCCCGGATTTCAAATGGTTCTGAGAGGCGGTTTTCTATTCTAACCCGCCCTTTGTTTTCGGTCATGCAAATTTGAATGAGGGCGGCATATTTTTTTCGGGAGCCCAGCCCAACTACAATATGGAAGAGTCTTTGACTTGCGACTGAGTCGTAGGCGAAGTCAACGAACAGTTCGTGAACCGTCTATCCCTATTCCCATTTCTTTTCCAGCAGTTGCCTTATTCTGATTACCTTATTTGGTCGCTTGTTGACTGGTTCCTTCGGAATCCGCATCGGTAGTCTCCCAGTATTTCTTCTGCGTACGGTGTGATTCTCCCAATATGACATTTTCTAGTATTTTGTATGTGGTTGGGAGCAATGATATTCCTCTGTAGTTTTCGCAGTCAGATCTGTCGCCTCGTTTGAAAATGGGGACGACTATTAAGGTTTTCCATTCTTCCGAAGTGACTTCCTTATCCCATATTGTTTTGGTGAGCTGGTGGATCTTTCGAGCGGTTGCCTCCCCTCCATGCTTCACAAGCTCTGCCGGTATGCAGTCGACTGGGCTTGAAAGATTATTTTACAAAATTGTCAGACAAGGCTTGTATCGCGTATCGCGACGATAGTGAAGAACGTGTGATTCGAACTGACGCTATGACGGTTAGAATCACTAAAAATGTAACCAATGCTCAACACATCAGGCCACTGCCGCGTGTACGAATTCGGTTCCTAAACTCAAGTACACTCAACTGATGTGGAATTCTTATGTTATCGCTATGGTATATGGCTCTGATGCTTTGCTTATTCGAATTTCCTTTCGGTGTTCTTCACTATTTGCTTGCATATTGTGTGTGTATCTGTTAGAAATGCCACACTTGTATAAACCTTTACTCTATATATCGGGTTTTCCAATAGGAACTTGACAACTTTTTTTCCAGAGCCCAATCGGAGAACGTACGTCGCTTCAAATGGTCCATCGGCTTCAATTCTTGAGTCCGAACCGGACCGAACCAGAGCCATGCCGGATTTTTGCTAACTACAACCACTTCCCGTCAGGCACATATTCGCGTTGATCCCAGTGAAACTTTCGTTTAGATATTCCATTGCGGGGCGGGACGGAGTTTACCTGTTCATCTGCTTGTCGCGTCGTAACTAATGCATCGAGTCACATAGAATAGCTGTGAATGGCTGTGGACCATGCTTGCTTTGAACTCAGCATATATTCTATTACTCCTGTTGGGTAACTGTACGTCTCATATCGCTCTCCCAAATCGTTCGTGTGTGAGGGACAGGTCTTATCTAAAAAGACAAGGAGGAGGTTGAATTCTCAACCGCATTTAACCACCAAAAGGCAGAAATCAGATGTCAGCGAAGACCGTGAAATAGGTAAAAATTATGAAGATTTGTATTCCAGTGATACAAATCTCTGGAGCAGGGAACAATTAAAAAGGCCTGGCCGGTATAGAACAGCTCTGGAAAAAAGGAACATTCGGTGTTTACATTATGTGAACAACAACAACAAGAGCGGCGGGGGCAACAGCAACAACAACAACAACGACAACAACAACAACAGCGGAAGCTGTGGCGGCAGCATCAGAAACAACACCCTCTTTGACCTTAAAACAGGCGCTAAATATACCAATTTCCACAGATCGCACACTCTCAATCCCTTAGGCCCCGCCGAAAGCTCAGCCCATTTGTCCTCCGAACCGTGAATAAGTTCGGATCTCTTACCCTCTCGCCCCTCTTCCCCATCTCGCCTCAGCCCCCCCCCCCCCGCCCCCGCCGCCACGTTTTTGATCCCCTTCTGCCGTCCCCCGTCAAGATTACCCAACAATCCCTTAAGACATCTGACTGCCGCTATGCCCTCTCAAAGCTTCGAAATAATCGGACCTACGACAACATCCGCATTTATCTAGCTTATCTTCATGGTAAATCTGATGCAGGTTGCTATGAGGGCAAAACGAAAACGAGCGTTAAGATCTCCATTCAACAAGAAGGCCTCCCCACCGATTTCCCTAGCCTTCGTAACCCGTTCATAAAGTTCCACGAAAATTTTAATATTCCCCCTCTTAAAGTAACTAGAGACCTCTCGGCTCTCCGACAATACATTTGCTCGAAAATGGCATCTGGCTCACCACGCAGCGAACCCACTAATAATAAACTTTTTCGGCCCTAATCGGCTGCCCACCCCACTCTCCATGGGGTCTCCCAATTCTTGTCCCCTAACCATTTACTACCAGAATGCCAGAGGACTTCGCTCCAAAACACAGTCGATCTTACACAATATCCACTCCTTTCCCTTTGATATATACGCCCTGACCGAAACCAACCTCATCCCCAGCATCAACAGCCTAGAACTGTTCCCCCCCTCCCTAACAGTTTTTCGTGACGACGATGTCCATCATTCCTTGCCTGACACCCCCTGCCGAGGCGTGTTGCTCGCCGTCCATAACGGACTAACATCTTCTCTTATCACCTTCCCCTCTTCACCCTACCTCGACTATGTCGCTATAAAAGTTGAACACCCCTCAAAGTCCTTGTATATCATTTGCTTCTACATCCCACCTTCGCAAGCTACCGAGGCATACGATCTCGCTATTGCTGCAATCGACTGCTTAACGGAACTGAGTTCTTCCCAAGACGACATTGTAGTCCTGGGCGATTTCAATCTCCCGCATCTCCAATGGTCGTTGTCTGACGATGAGTCCCACTATATCTCTAGCCCTTCCACTACCAAGGAGTGTCTCTTAATAAACAACCTCACTGACTCTAGCCTTTACCAAGTCAGCAATATCCTAAATCATCTGGGCAGACAACTCGACCTAGTGTTCACGACAGACCCCTGCAACTCTTCAGTTACCCCTAGTCCCCACATCCTCTCAACCATTGACAACCACCACCCCCCACTTCTCTTATCCGTATTCCACGACCACCCAGCCCACAGCACACCCACTCCCCTCCCCTACCAATATTCTTTCATTTCCGGCGCCTAAATGAGTACCTCAGCAATACCTTACCCCGCTTAAATGTTATTAGTGTTGAGGTCGCTACAGCCTCACTCTACACAGTAATCTACAACACCATATCCCTATTTGTCCCTTATTCCCGAAACAGGTTATTATTCTCATCGCCCCCTTGGTATAACCACAGACTCCGCACACTCCGTAACAAGAGAAATAAGTTGTGGAACATTTTCTTAAATACGCGTTCTCCTCTGGACTATTCCAACTATCTCGGTCACATCCCTTTACCACAATTACCTTGCCAAAGCCCAACTGAATCTGATCAATGACCCCAAATCCTTCTACCACTTTATCAACTATAAACGGAAATCAGATGCCTATCCCAACTCTCTTTTCTACGACTCAACTACTTCATCTGACTCCCAAACCATAGCCAATCTTTTCGCGTCCTTCTTCAAACTATCCTTTACGGACGACTCGTTCGAGCCTAACCCCTTCTACTTTACGGGCATGTTTCAATTCTCCCTTGGCCCACTCATCCCTCTGCACATACAACAACACCAAGTTAAAGAAAAACTTGAACAACTTAAAGACGATTTCAGCCTCGGCCCAGATGGACTCCCTGCTATCTTCTTAAAAAAATGCTCCTCTTCTCTCTCTCTCTCTCCCGCTCGCGTCAATCTTCAATCTATCCCTTGCACAAGGTCTATTTCCTGACTTTTGGAAATCCTCCTACATAACCCCCATACATAAAAAGGGGCCTAAAATCGATATATCCAATTATCGTCCCATTGCTAAGCTTTCGCACATTCCTAAACTGTTCGAAGGCCTTCTATACGAAGCGTTACGTTTTCGCTGCACCCCCATCATCTCTCCTAACCAGCACGGCTTCCTCTCCGGCAGGTCCACTACTACCAACCTTGTAGAATTCACATCTCACACACTCCTTGCCCTAGAGAACGGCGATGAGGTTGATGTAGCCACTACCAACTTTAGCAAGGCCTTCGACAAGATTTCCCATAACCTCATTCTCTTTAAATTATCTTCCCTCGGTTTTGAACCGCTGTTGATTAAGTGGATCTCATCCTACCTTAACTCTCGAACCTGTCGGGTGCGATTTAGATCCACCCTCTCCGATCCTTTCTCTCCAACCTCAGGTGTCCCCCAGGGCAGTCATCTCGGCCCCCTACTATTTATCCTTACCATAAACGACATAGGTTCGAGCATCAATCACTCCCTCATCTCGCTTTACGCGGATGATACCAAAATCTTCAAGACAATCCGCTCTCCCCTTGACTCCTCACTTCTCCAATCGGATCTTGACAGCTTTTCGACATGGTGCCAAAATAACTGCCTAGATTTGAATACCCCCAAATGTCACACAATCACCTTCTCTCGGAAACGCTCCCCCTCCCAGCCACGTTCCTATCTCTTGCTAGGCCAACCGATAACATCGGTTGAATCAATCTGCGACCTGGGCGTCCTATGTGACAAGGAACTTAGATTTACCGCACATATCGATAACACAATCCTAAAAGCCGACGCCGCGCTTGGCTTTGTAAAACGCTGGTCGAAGGAATCCCTAAACCCCTACGTCACCCGATCCCTCTACACAACTTTTGTCCGCCCACTACTTGAATATGCCAGTCAGGTCTGGTCCCCGTATCAACAGTCTCACATTCGTAGGATCGAGGACGTTCAACGTCGTTTTTTGCGCTTCGCCCTCCGTGGACTGAACTGGGAAAACCCACTCATTCTCCCACCATACACAGACCGGCTCCTTCTAATCAATCTTAACACGCTTGAAGAGCGCAGAATCCATGCTGACATCATCTTTATCCATCGCCTTCTGTCAGGTTCAATCAATTGCCCATGCTTTATCATTTTATACAAACCCCCGTAATGTGCGGAACCCTCGTCTGTTTTACGTGCCCACTCATCACACGTCTTACGGCGTTAACGAGCCCATCTCGCGTATGCTACGACATGCCAACTCTTTCCCCACCTCCTTTGATTTCAACCTCTCCACTCCTGCCCTCAAACGACGTCTCAGAATAAACCCGTCCTAACCCCACCCACCTCAATTTCAAATCTCTCCCCCAGCTCTCCAGCACCGCCCCTTACCACTGTGTAGACCTACCCCTCACTGTCACTCTTCAAGCCCTCTTCTCCGTCCGTGTTTTCTTTTTTTTTTTCTTCTTTTGTTTTTTTTTAATTATATATATATATTTTTTTTTTTTTATTTATTTACTTTTTTTTTTTTAACTACTCGTACTACTTTAGTTTTTAAGTTAGTCTGTAAGTTGTTATATTATATTAGCTTAAGTTGCTTGGATTAAGCCTAAATAAATAAATGTGCTCAAAGCAAAAAAAAAAAAAAAAAACAGCAGCGGTAGTGACGGCAACAGCGACAACAGCAGCAACAGCAGCAGCAACAACAACAACAGCAACAGCAACAACAACAACAACAGCAACAACAACAACAACAGCGGGGGCAGTTGCGGCAGCACCAGAAACAACAACAACAACAAGAGCGGCGGGGGCAACAGGAACAGCAACAGCAGCAACAACGACAACAACAACGACAGCGGAAGCTGTGCCGGCAGCATCAGAAACAACAACAACAGCGGCAGTGACGGCAACAGCGACAGCAGCAGCACCAGCAGCGGCAACAACAATGATAACAACGGCAACAACAACAACAGCAGCAAAAACAGCGACAAAGACAACAACAACAACAACAACAAAAAACAACAACAACCACAACAGCAACAATAGCCGCAGCAGCAGCAACAACAACAACGGCAAGATGGGACCAGCAATAGATAAACGAAAGCAACCACTACAGGTGTTATGCTCTTGTGGTCGGTTTTTTTCTTTCTTTTTTTTTTGGTTTCCGTAGGAAGGTGGAAATCTTCAAAAGATACCTCTAGACCGATCCAGGGGCATGCCGGGTTTTTACCGACTAAAACCGCCTCCCACCACGCTCATATTCCCGTTGATCCCCGCGGAACTTTCTTTTAGATATTCCATGGCGGGGCGGGACGGAGTTTACCTGTTACTCCGCTCGTCACGTCGCAACTGCTGCATCATTTCACATTTCCATTGGTTACGGACCATGCCGGTTTTGAACTAAGCATGTATTCTATTACTCCAGCCGGAGTAACTGTCCGTCTCGTGTGTCTCTCCAAAATCGTTCGTGCGGTCTCGAATCTCACGCACTCGGTGAGTACGTGTTCCGCATTTTCTATTTTGCCTTCATAATACAAGCAGTATGGGTGATTCACATGCTTATACTTGTGCAAGTATTGCCGGAAGCATCCATGTCCTGATATTAGCCGAGTCAAGTAGTAATTCAGCTCGCCATGTTTTCTTTTCACCCATGTTTCTATGTCAGGTATCATGGTGTGGGTCCATCTTCCTTTGGTGGAAGAATCCCACCCTCATTGCCATTCTCTTAGGCTTGAGAGCTCTAATTGTGACCTCATTCTCCAACGATTCTCTTGGGAGACCTTATGCAAGGCAGCGTTTTCTTTAGCTGCGATGTCAAGTGGTGTCCTCCCGGCCAAAACATTTATGGCATCTTCGGATACCGTTCGAAATGCACAGCATACTCTAAGTGTTGCTAGTCTGTGCGCTGCGTTCACTCCCCTCATGTATGACTTATACTGTGCGGCTCCTGCCCATATGTGAGCTGCATACATTATAGTGGAGGTGTTGACACTGGTTATGAGTTTCCTTATGTGGGGACGGGGTCCTCCAACATTGGGTAGCAGTCTCGCTAAAACTTTGCATACTCTTGCCGTTTTTTCACTCGTTTTCCTCAGGTGTTCCTTGAACCTCAACCTGTTGTCGAGTATAACACCAAGATATTTAATATAGGAACTGGATCTGATTATTTGTACTTCTATTTCCAAATCAAGGTGTTCAACTTTCTTGCGGCTGCTTATTAAAACTGCCTCCGTCTTATGTCCAGCTAGTTTCAGTCCGGCCATATCTAGCCAGCATTTGATGCTCTGGATTCCTTGGGAGCAAATATTCTCCAGGTCATCTAGATGTTTAGCGACGGCTACTATTGCCAAATCATCTGCGTACCCAATGATTCTAACCCCTTCTGGTACATTGACTCTGAACACAACATCATACATGATAATCCATAGCACTGGACCTAATACAGATCCCTGAGGTACACCCACTGTTATTTTATATTCCTGTGGTCCCTCATCTGGGTCATAGAGCAGTCTTCTATCCGAGAGATAGTTTGCTAATATACGCACCAAGTAGGGGGAAACTTGTAGATCGCCAGTAGTATGTTTATAGCGGATCTGGGACAGTGATTTGTATGGAACATAGCGGTTCTGCCTCAGTTGTTCTATTTATAGACACGATGACTCATCACAGCCGAAAGCTCTACGTCAAGGTTGAGATATGTTTGGTGGATGGTGAAGGCAGTTTGTGGGAGTGATTCATGGTTGGCGGCGGGTTGTGGGCTCTTATCGGATGTAGTAATTGCTGTTGTGTGTAGTACGTTTCTTATCAGGGGTAGTAATTGCTGTTCTTATCAGGTGTAGTAATTGATGCTCTTATCAGGGGTAGTCATTGATGCTCTTATCAGGTGTAGTAATTGCTGTTGTTTGTAGTATGTTTCTTATCAGGTGTAGTAATTGTTGTTCTTATCAGGGGTAGTAATTGATGCTCTTATCAGGGGTAGTAATTGATGCTCTTATCAGGTGTAGTAATTGTTGTAGTTTGTAGTATTCTTATCGGGTGTAGTAACTGTTGTTCTTATCAGGGGTAGTAATTGATGCTCTTATCAGGTGTAGTAATTGCTGTTGTTTGTAGTATGTTTCTTATCAGGTGTAGTAATTGTTGATCTTATCAGGTGTAGTAATTGTTGTAGTTTGTAGTATTCTTATCCGGTGTAGTAATTGCTGTTCTTATCAGATGTAGTAATTTGAGTATCGGGGCTTTTTGTTAATGGATTGTCGGGCTTTTTGCTAATGGATTGTGCTTTTTTTGTTGAGTCATTGGATAGAGTAATATATATGGGAATTTTGTGTTCGTGGATTTTGTATGGAAATGGTTCATCATCGTCATGGGAAATTTTTGGTGATTCTTTATAGCGGTTCTGGGACAGTTTTTTGTATGGGGAAAAAAGCCATGCCCATATATGGTAATTCCGGAAGTGGCCCCTAGGAAATGAGGTAATCGGAGGGGGGCGGATGATTCATGACCGTTGTCTTTGTGTGATCGATATTTTTTTAATTTTGGGTTGTGATTAATGGTTGTTATCAGTAGTTGGTGATCGATATTTTTTCAATTTGAGGCGTGTGATTCATGGTTGTTTTGGTCTGGTGTGTATTTGTTATCAGGTGTATACATCTTCAGTGGGTTGGGGATTTGTACTTATTATCAGTATTTTTTCAATTTGGGGGGTGTGATGCATAGTTGTTTTGGCTTGCTGTGTATTTGTTATCAGGTGCGTACATCTTCAGTGGGTTGGGGATTTGTACTTATTATTAGTATTTTTCCAATTTGGGGGGTGTGATGCATGATCGTTTTGGCTTGTTGTGTATTTGTTATCAGGTGTGTACATCTTCAGTGGGGTGTGGATTTGCACTTGTTATCTCGATAAGTGAATTATGTATTAGGTTTGGGTGATTAGCGTTCAAGGGTAAAGTTTGGGGTAGGTTAATTGTGTGACAAAAATATAGTAGTAGTGTTGTTATCAGTCGTTTTAATTTTGTTCAGGTGTGATTCATGGTTGTTTGACTTGATGTGTTGTTATCAGTTGAGCAAATCTTTAGTGGTTCATGGATTTGTTATCTCGGTAAGTGAATTAATTATTAGGGTTGGATGATTAGCGTTCAAGGTTAATTGTGCGACATGTGCAGTTGGTATTTTTGAATTGGGTGTGTGAATAGGTGATAGGTGATTCATGATTGTTTGACAGTGAATATATTATTATTTAGTCATTGAGTTTGAGTAATATATATGGGAATTTTTTGGGTGATTCTATGTTGAAATGGATGTATGTTTTAGCTGTTTCTTAATATATATATATGGGAATGTTTTTGGGTGATTCTATCTTGAAATGGATGTATGTTTTAGCTGATTCTATTTTGAAATGGGTGGATGTTTTTTTCTTAGAACACTTCATTTGCCCATGAAAAAAAAAATTCTCTAAGACGCAACCTAAGCCAGTACCCAGCAACTGCGTTAACAAGGTGAGGCTCGGGCTTTTTGCTCTATACTGAAATGGTACCACTTGATAGTAAATCTATGTTGAAATGGACTTTTTTGTTATATTGAATATGTGCTGTTTTTGGGGATTGTCTGGGGTGCTAAAGGCTTTTATATGAATATATTCACTTGGCAGTAAATATATGCTGAACTATATATAGAAATACGGGCTTTAAATTTGAAAAAAAGAAGAAAAAATCGTCATCAAATCCAATATTCGACATGGGATTAGCTAGGAAATAAAAAAATCAACATCATCAACTGGTGAGTTACCTTATTTATACAATAATTGTTATTCCTTTTTTGACGCGGTGCTAGTATTTATTTTTGTGTATTGTATCGTGAGTCTAGCAATAATAATAATAATAATCCAGATGTTTTTGCTATTGCTGCATAATGTATGGAAATGATTCATCATCATCGTCGTCGTTATCAGTTGTGTATATGAATAGGTGACAGGTGATTCATGGTCGTTTGACTTGTTGTGCTATTATCATTTGTAGTAAAATAGAGGCGTGTTATCAGTAGTTGTTCGTGGATTTTGTATGGAAGTCATTCATAGTCGTTTGACGTCGTGGTTTTGGGATTCTTTCTTATCTCAGTATGTGAATTAATTCTTATGTTATTTCTAAGGTGTAATTATTAGTATATTGCTCGAATGTTTTTTTATTTTCTAGTGTGATTATATTAGATTATTGTTTTATTGGTCAACGTTTTTTTGAGATCTTTTGAAAGTTCATTGTTTGCTTATAAGGTTTGATTGGCCAGCGTTCAAGGTTCAGCAATTGCTGTGAACATTTACTTATCAGTATAAAAGGCGTTAATGTTTTTTTAGAGAGTTTATCAATAATAATAATATTGAGTTTAAATAATCCATCGGTTTTTGCGATTTTGCTGCATAATGTATGGAAATGATTCATCATCGTAATCGTTTGGGTTGTTGTTGTTGTTCTGTTACTAGTTGCGACCATCTTCAGTGGGTTGGGGATTTGTACTTATTATCAGTATTTTTTCAATTTGGGGTGTGTGATACATAGTTGTTTTGGCTTGTTGTACTATTTTCATTTGCAGTAAAAAAAATAGAGGTGTTGTTGTTATCAGTAGTTGTTCGTGGATTTATATGGACGTGATTCATTGTCGTTTGGTATTCTTTCTTATCTCAGTATGTGAATTAAGTCTTAGGTTTGGATGATCAGCGTACAAGGTTAAAGTTTGGAGTAGGTTAATTGTATGACATGGTTGGTCGTCGATTTGCCTGGAAGTTGAGGGCTCTTTTATATATTATTATTAGTCATTGAGCTGAGTAATATATATATATAGGAATTTTTGTTGTTCGAGGGATATGGTATGGAAGTGATGATATAAGACTTAGATTTGGATGATCACAGCGTTCAAGGTTAAAGTTTGGGGATAGGTTAATTGTATGGAAGTCATTCGTAGTCGTTTGACGTCGTGGTTTTTGGGATTCTTTCTTATCTCAGCATGTGAATTAAGTCTTAGGGTTGGATGATCAGCGTTATTTTCTAATCTGTATTTATTGGTATATTGTTCGAATGTTTTTATTATTATCTAGTGTGGTTATATTAGGCTGTTGTTGTTGCTGTATTTAGTTTATTGTTATAATGATGTTATGTTTTATTGTTCAAAGTTTTGAGATCTTTTGAAAGTTCTTTGTTTGCTTATAATCATATGGGGTATTTTTGAAAAGCATAGGCAGTTTTTATATGGATATATTAGTATGTGTAGACTTTTTTTTAGCGCTACAATGTTGTTAATAGCGGATATATTATTATTAGTCATTGAGTTTAGTATTATAAGGGAATTTTTTTGTAGCTTGTTGGAATATTAATTGTGTGTATATGTATGTGTATGTGTGTGTATTGATGGGCAAATATCTGAATTTCACCTGTTGAGCTGTTGTCAGTTGTACACATCTTCGGTTGTAGTGGCGGTGTTGTTATCAGTAGTGGTTCGCGGATTTGTATGGAAGTGATGAATTAAGTCTTAGGTTTGGGTGATCAGCATTCAAGGTTAAAATTTGGGGTAGGTTAATTGTGTGACATAGTTGTTCGTGGATTTGTATGGAAGTGATTCATCGTCGTTTGGCGTAGTGGTTTGGAATTCTTTCTTATCTCAGTATGTGAATTAAATCTTCGGTTTCAATGATCAGCGTTCAAGGTTATAGTTTATAATTATGTGTATGTATCGGCGTCAAGAGAGAAAGAGAGAAAGAGAGAGAAAGAGAGTCTATTTGTGGATGAATGAGATGTGTGTATGCGTAATAATGAATGAATTTCGGTATAGATAAGACCATCTTGACTAGCTAGAAATCATTGCGTCACTAAACCATTAAAGAAAAACGCAAAAAGGTTCCATTGTGGTATATATTAGGCTGAGCAGGAAAATTGTTGCAAGAGGATTAAAACAAAAAACAACACCAAAAAACGGTAAGTTATCTTATATTATTAATCATTTTTAGGATTTCTAATTTATTTCTTCAAATGTTATGTGTTATATTCGGGGGATTTTAATCATCGAGACATCCTTTTTTTCTGAAAGCGTAACAAAGCAAAAGAATTAACAGTACATTTTTTCATTACTTTTTTAGAGAAAATATGTCTGCTAACGAGAGCAACACCAGCAACAACTACAATATTAACAATAATAATGTCAGAAAAAGACTGAGGCAAGTTTTGGAGGAACGCCAACAACAACAACCACCAACAACCTGCAAAGAAATTAAAACAACAGATCTATAAAAGATGCTTGTTTTGTGATGAGGATGTTGAGGGACAGCTTTGGGTCCAACATCATAGAAAAAATACCCACAAAGCAAACGCCCAACAAGCTCTTAATGAAAACGTCTCCTTAATAGCAAGCGCATTCCAAAATCGTATCAAAATATTTGCCATTACCAACAAAGATGAGAGTATGATAAATGTGAATACGTTATTTGAAAAAAATATTCCATTGATTAACGAGTTACTACAAGATGAATTGAAAGTTTTGAAAGCTTTTAAATTTAGTATGGCGCTTTTTGCTAACTTTGCGAAACTATCCAAAGAATGTGAAGAGATAATGCAAATAGATATAAAAAGCATGCAAACTAAAATGTACACGATTGAGAAAGAGGAAGACATAAGAGAAAATTTGAGCACGGCAATTGAAATTATCAAGGCAAAATTGGAAGAGTTCCAAGAAAAAGATAGCGGATGGGCGTTGGCAACATTTCAGTGGATCGAAATTAACATCAACAAATACGAGCCACTTCGAGCTTGATAGATAAGGGCCGATATAATAAATCTTTTAAAGAACTTGTAGCTGCATCAAACAAGAATAAATAAAATATATTTATGTATTAAAATTAATTGATGTTTTTTCCCTTTGGCTAATTTTGTGAGAAAATTATTCGAATATTAGTCATTCATTTTTCCCCCATGAGTCTTAGAGTATCAAATATATCCCCACCAATATATGTGAATTTTCGGCTGTAAGTTGGTTCTTAATATATGGGAAATTTTTTGTTGATTCTATCTGCTTTTGCCTTATGTCTCAATGCTTGAAATGGTTTGTGTTTTTGCTACTGGTTTGTGCCTTTGATCTCTAAACTTTCAGGGCTTTCTGCTAATGGTTTGTGTGTTTGATCCATAATGGTTCTTGTTTTGACTTCTATAGAACAATTTTCTAAGTACAAATGATTATTCAAGTCCATATTGAGCATAAAAAAATGTTCTGTTCTGGTCATGGGATTTGAAAAGCAGCCATATGTTTTTTTGATAACAGAACATTTTTTTATGCTCAATATGGACTTGAATAATCATTTGTACTTAGAAAATTGTTCTATAGAAGTCAAAACAAGAACCATTATGGATCAAAAACACAAACCATTAGCAGAAAGCCCTGAAAGTTTAGAGATCAAAGGCACAAACCAGTAGCAAAAACACAAACCATTTCAAGCATTGAGACATAAGGCAAAAGCAGATAGAATCAACAAAAAATTTCCCATATATTAAGAACCAACTTACAGCCGAAAATTCACATATATTGGTGGGGATATATTTGATACTCTAAGACTCATGGGGGAAAAATGAATGACTAATATTCGAATAATTTTCTCACAAAATTAGCCAAAGGGAAAAAACATCAATTAATTTTAATACATAAATATATTTTATTTATTCTTGTTTGATGCAGCTACAAGTTCTTTAAAAGATTTATTATATCGGCCCTTATCTATCAAGCTCGAAGTGGCTCGTATTTGTTGATGTTAATTTCGATCCACTGAAATGTTGCCAACGCCCATCCGCTATCTTTTTCTTGGAACTCTTCCAATTTTGCCTTGATAATTTCAATTGCCGTGCTCAAATTTTCTCTTATGTCTTCCTCTTTCTCAATCGTGTACATTTTAGTTTGCATGCTTTTTATATCTATTTGCATTATCTCTTCACATTCTTTGGATAGTTTCGCAAAGTTAGCAAAAAGCGCCATACTAAATTTAAAAGCTTTCAAAACTTTCAATTCATCTTGTAGTAACTCGTTAATCAATGGAATATTTTTTTCAAATAACGTATTCACATTTATCATACTCTCATCTTTGTTGGTAATGGCAAATATTTTGATACGATTTTGGAATGCGCTTGCTATTAAGGAGACGTTTTCATTAAGAGCTTGTTGGGCGTTTGCTTTGTGGGTATTTTTTCTATGATGTTGGACCCAAAGCTGTCCCTCAACATCCTCATCACAAAACAAGCATCTTTTATAGATCTGTTGTTTTAATTTCTTTGCAGGTTGTTGGTGGTTGTTGTTGTTGGCGTTCCTCCAAAACTTGCCTCAGTCTTTTTCTGACATTATTATTGTTAATATTGTAGTTGTTGCTGGTGTTGCTCTCGTTAGCAGACATATTTTCTCTAAAAAAGTAATGAAAAAATGTACTGTTAATTCTTTTGCTTTGTTACGCTTTCAGAAAAAAAGGATGTCTCGATGATTAAAATCCCCCGAATATAACACATAACATTTGAAGAAATAAATTAGAAATCCTAAAAATGATTAATAATATAAGATAACTTACCGTTTTTTGGTGTTGTTTTTTGTTTTAATCCTCTTGCAACAATTTTCCTGCTCAGCCTAATATATACCACAATGGAACCTTTTTGCGTTTTTCTTTAATGGTTTAGTGACGCAATGATTTCTAGCTAGTCAAGATGGTCTTATCTATACCGAAATTCATTCATTATTACGCATACACACATCTCATTCATCCACAAATAGACTCTCTTTCTCTCTCTTTCTCTCTTTCTCTCTTGACGCCGATACATACACATAATTATAAACTATAACCTTGAACGCTGATCATTGAAACCGAAGATTTAATTCACATACTGAGATAAGAAAGAATTCCAAACCACTACGCCAAACGACGATGAATCACTTCCATACAAATCCACGAACAACTATGTCACACAATTAACCTACCCCAAATTTTAACCTTGAATGCTGATCACCCAAACCTAAGACTTAATTCATCACTTCCATACAAATCCGCGAACCACTACTGATAACAACACCGCCACTACAACCGAAGATGTGTACAACTGACAACAGCTCAACAGGTGAAATTCAGATATTTGCCCATCAATACACACACATACACATACATATACACACAATTAATATTCCAACAAGCTACAAAAAAATTCCCTTATAATACTAAACTCAATGACTAATAATAATATATCCGCTATTAACAACATTCTAGCGCTAAAAAAAAGTCTACACATACTAATATATCCATATAAAAACTGCCTATGCTTTTCAAAAATACCCCATATGATTATAAGCAAACAAAGAACTTTCAAAAGATCTCAAAACTTTGAACAATAAAACATAACATCATTATAACAATAAACTAAATACAGCAACAACAACAGCCTAATATAACCACACTAGATAATAATAAAAACATTCGAACAATATACCAATAAATACAGATTAGAAAATAACGCTGATCATCCAACCCTAAGACTTAATTCACATGCTGAGATAAGAAAGAATCCCAAAAACCACGACGTCAAACGACTACGAATGACTTCCATACAATTAACCTATCCCCAAACTTTAACCTTGAACGCTGTGATCATCCAAATCTAAGTCTTATATCATCACTTCCATACCATATCCCTCGAACAACAAAAATTCCTATATATATATATTACTCAGCTCAATGACTAATAATAATATATAAAAGAGCCCTCAACTTCCAGGCAAATCGACGACCAACCATGTCATACAATTAACCTACTCCAAACTTTAACCTTGTACGCTGATCATCCAAACCTAAGACTTAATTCACATACTGAGATAAGAAAGAATACCAAACGACAATGAATCACGTCCATATAAATCCACGAACAACTACTGATAACAACAACACCTCTATTTTTTTTACTGCAAATGAAAATAGTACAACAAGCCAAAACAACTATGTATCACACACCCCAAATTGAAAAAATACTGATAATAAGTACAAATCCCCAACCCACTGAAGATGGTCGCAACTAGTAACAGAACAACAACAACAACCCAAACGATTACGATGATGAATCATTTCCATACATTATGCAGCAAAATCGCAAAAACCGATGGATTATTTAAACTCAATATTATTATTATTGATAAACTCTCTAAAAAAACATTAACGCCTTTTATACTGATAAGTAAATGTTCACAGCAATTGCTGAACCTTGAACGCTGGCCAATCAAACCTTATAAGCAAACAATGAACTTTCAAAAGATCTCAAAAAAACGTTGACCAATAAAACAATAATCTAATATAATCACACTAGAAAATAAAAAAACATTCGAGCAATATACTAATAATTACACCTTAGAAATAACATAAGAATTAATTCACATACTGAGATAAGAAAGAATCCCAAAACCACGACGTCAAACGACTATGAATGACTTCCATACAAAATCCACGAACAACTACTGATAACACGCCTCTATTTTACTACAAATGATAATAGCACAACAAGTCAAACGACCATGAATCACCTGTCACCTATTCATATACACAACTGATAACGACGACGATGATGATGAATCATTTCCATACATTATGCAGCAATAGCAAAAACATCTGGATTATTATTATTATTATTGCTAGACTCACGATACAATACACAAAAATAAATACTAGCACCGCGTCAAAAAAGGAATAACAATTATTGTATAAATAAGGTAACTCACCAGTTGATGATGTTGATTTTTTTATTTCCTAGCTAATCCCATGTCGAATATTGGATTTGATGACGATTTTTTCTTCTTTTTTTCAAATTTAAAGCCCGTATTTCTATATATAGTTCAGCATAGATTTACTGCCAAGTGAATATATTCATATAAAAGCCTTTAGCACCCCAGACAATCCCCAAAAACAGCACATATTCAATATAACAAAAAAGTCCATTTCAACATAGATTTACTATCAAGTGGTACCATTTCAGTATAGAGCAAAAAGCCCGAGCCTCACCTTGTTAACGCAGTTGCTGGGTACTGGCTTAGGTTGCGTCTTAGAGAATTTTTTTTTTCATGGGCAAATGAAGTGTTCTAAGAAAAAAACATCCACCCATTTCAAAATAGAATCAGCTAAAACATACATCCATTTCAAGATAGAATCACCCAAAAACATTCCCATATATATATTAAGAAACAGCTAAAACATACATCCATTTCAACATAGAATCACCCAAAAAATTCCCATATATATTACTCAAACTCAATGACTAAATAATAATATATTCACTGTCAAACAATCATGAATCACCTATCACCTATTCACACACCCAATTCAAAAATACCAACTACACATGTCGCACAATTAACCTTGAACGCTAATCATCCAACCCTAATAATTAATTCACTTACCGAGATAACAAATCCACGAACCACTAAAGATTTGCTCAACTGATAACAACACATCAAGTCAAACAACCATGAATCACACCTGAACAAAATTAAAACGATTGATAACAACACTACTACTATATTTTTGTCACACAATTAACCTACCCCAAACTTTACCCTTGAACGCTAATCACCCAAACCTAATACATAATTCACTTATCGAGATAACAAGTGCAAATCCACACCCCACTGAAGATGTACACACCTGATAACAAATACACAACAAGCCAAAACGATCATGCATCACACCCCCCAAATTGGAAAAATACTAATAATAAGTACAAATCCCCAACCCACTGAAGATGTACGCACCTGATAACAAATACACAGCAAGCCAAAACAACTATGCATCACACCCCCCAAATTGAAAAAATACTGATAATAAGTACAAATCCCCAACCCACTGAAGATGTATACACCTGATAACAAATACACACCAGACCAAAACAACCATGAATCACACGCCTCAAATTGAAAAAATATCGATCACCAACTACTGATAACAACCATTAATCACAACCCAAAATTAAAAAAATATCGATCACACAAAGACAACGGTCATGAATCATCCGCCCCCCTCCGATTACCTCATTTCCTAGGGGCCACTTCCGGAATTACCATATATGGGCATGGCTTTTTTTCCCATACAAAAAACTGTCCCAGAACCGCTATAAAGAATCACCAAAAATTTCCCATGACGATGATGAACCATTTCCATACAAAATCCACGAACACAAAATTCCCATATATATTACTCTATCCAATGACTCAACAAAAAAAGCACAATCCATTAGCAAAAAGCCCGACAATCCATTAACAAAACGCCCCGATACTCAAATTACTACATCTGATAAGAACAGCAATTACTACACCGGATAAGAATACTACAAACTACAATAATTACTACACCTGATAAGAACAGCAATTACTACACCTGATAAGAACAACAATTAGTACACCTGATAAGAAACATACTACAAACAACAGCAATTACTACACCTGATAAGAGCATCAATTACTACCCCTGATAAGAACAACAATTACTACACCTGATAAGAAACATACTACAAACAACAGCAATTACTACCCCTGATAAGAACAACAATTACTACACCCGATAAGAATACTACAAACTACAACAATTACTACACCTGATAAGAACAGCAATTACTACACCTGATAAGAGCATCAATTACTACCCCTGATAAGAGCATCAATTACTACCCCTGATAAGAACAACAATTACTACACCTGATAAGAAACATACTACAAACAACAGCAATTACTACACCTGATAAGAGCATCAATTACTACCCCTGATAAGAACAACAATTACTACACCTGATAAGAAACATACTACAAACAACAGCAATTACTACACCTGATAAGAACAGCAATTACTACCCCTGATAAGAAACGTACTACACACAACAGCAATTACTACATCCGATAAGAGCCCACAACCCCCCACCAACCATGAATCACTTCCACAAACTGCCTTCACCATCCACCAAACATATCTCAACCTTGACGTAGAGCTTTCGGCTGTGATGAGTCATCGTGTCTATAAATAGAACAACTGAGGCAGAACCGCTATGTTCCATACAAATCACTGTCCCAGATCCGCTATAAACATACTACTATCGCCCAACGCTTCTAGAACCCGATTCCAATTCACCGAGTTAAAAGCATTTTTAACATCAAGCGTCACCACCGCGCAATATTTTTTGATACCACCTAGCCATCGTGCTTCAGCTATTGCATTGCGACCGATGTCGCACACCACAGATAGTGCTCTTCCGGTTGATCTACCTTTCCGGAACCCATACTGCCATTCAGAGAGTCCCGATGTTCGATCAGTGAATTCTTCCAGGCGAGTGGCAATTACTCGCTCAAGCAGTTTTCCTGTAGTAGGTGCCCCACTAGATCCGTGCCGAAATCCAGGTCACATCCCTTCCATGACTAACATGTTGCCACACGGACAAAAAAAAACTCTCCAAAGATTATAAATCAATCGAGAGTATTGACGCCTGTGGGACGCAAACAGAGGTGCGAAAAAAAGGAAAACAAACACAAGGGATGGAAAGTGTAGAGGGTTTTCCCGCACTGCACATCACTCGCGTGTATATTCTCGCACTTTTCATAGCACTAAGACGCGTGTGTGGAGTCCCGTTTATTTGCATTGGATCGCACAGAAAACTTTCCACTGCACACGGACGCGTGTGTGAAGGTCCGTTTGTTTGTTTAGGATCCAACAGTAAGACTTCTCGCCCGAACCGATAATGCAATTGGGTATCTTATGTGTTGAATCTGTTCGGTATTTCACTCCGAAAGGAAAGCAACATTTTAATTTAATTATATTTTATTGATGTAACCTTGTTACAAGGAATTTTAAATCCGAAAGGTAAATTGAATTGTTTAACCGTACTTAATCGTGTACAACGGAAAAATATCACCTTCTGGTCTTCTTTAACAGCAACAAAACTCTTAATATCTATTCAAAAAATAAACCACCGCTGGTAACCGCAAAACAGCATTCCTCCGTTGCTCTCATCGAACCTGCAGCGGGGTCATTGCTCGGAACCGGTGTTTTTCGTTGCGCAGAAAGCTGTTCGTATGATAACGGCTGAAGCGCGAGTTTTTGTAACGCCTGTCCAGCCGCCTAAGAGCACACTCCATATTTATATGATTTTATGAAAGTCGACTCTCACTTCATGTTTTGCCAGAATCAGCTTTCTGTTGCCTACCCCTAGTCGTTACATTAACGAGTGTCTTTTATTAGGGGTGTTTGGCTTATGTTTTTTTCCCTGTTGATGTGTTCTTGCAACATGTGTATTTAAGATTCCCAGGACGGATTGCACAATTGATCCGATGGTACGGATCACGAGGCAGTGATGTCTCGTTGGCGATTTTAAATAGACTTGTACAATCGAAATTGGCAAGTTATGTGATAGGCAGCTTGCCTTCATCCCACACATTGATGAAATTATTCTCAAGGCCAACTCTGCTCTTGTTTTTCCGAAACGCTGGTCGAAAGAATCTCTAATCCCTACGTTTCCCGATCGATCTACATAGCATTTGTCCATCCCCTTCTTGAATACGCTAGTCAGGTCTGTTCTCCCCACTACTCGTCCCATATCCGCAGGATCGAAATTGTGCAATGCCCATTTTTGCGTTTGTTTTGTAGGGTTATATTTTTAAAATGCTTTTTATAGGCTTACCTCAATGGGGTGTTTTCCTTCCAGGTCTCTTGGGGTGGTTTCCGGATTTCTGGACTTAGTGGTTGATTCTAGGCGGCTGGTAGCTCTTCCCGGGGATGTTGAGTAGTTAGTCCTTTTCTCCTCTCCCTTGCATCTGCTGCTGATGTTAACCGCACTACTGTAACGGGAGACTTCTTTCCTGGTCGCCCTGATAACTACGGGGCGCTGTACTCACCGAGGTATATGCCACCACAAGCAGTGCCAATTCGCTATGCACTTCAAAATTCACACATAAAATATGCTTCTTTATCTTTTGGTTTTACATCGACACTTTATTACTTTGCAACTGTTTTATTTTACATATCGGTCGTACGTTCGGCCCTCAGGACTTTACTATTTTCAACGTTACGGGCTAGAGACAACGTAATTTAAACTTCCACCACTTATACGAATCACCGCACAGCACAACACTTTTTTTCTTTTTACATTCGACCGTCGCGGTCGATCACTGACAACTAACTCGCTTTCGTTTTATTTTCCACCCCGAACGGAAACTCTTGTCTTTCGTCCTGCAGATCGAAAGGTATCTCCTTTGTTCTGCAGGACACTTTTTCTCAGTCGCCGCTTCCTTTCATTATCTTTTCGGCGTCGGTTCAACAGGGAAACACAAAAGGACAATCAGCCAAGGATCTTGCAAATGCGCATTTATGATCCTTTTTGTGGGTGCTATAATAAAACGAGCGTTTAGTTCGTTTTTATGGTTCTAATTGGTTGGTTACCTTGGTTTAGTTGAAAAGGAAACGAGGTTGTCTGTGGGAATTGGTTTGGGTAAACCATCCTTTACAGACTCATAAAATTGCCACCGTGCATTTTATGATTCTCACCAACTTTACTTGAGAGTTGGTCATCTGGTCTGCAGATTTGGATCCAGGGGAATTTGCGTGTTGAACACCTGGTTCATATCTCACGTCTTGGATTTATGTTGAATTCAATATGGGCAAGTTGAACGTTTAGTTCAATTTGTTTGATATTGAGTTTGATATGGGCCCGTTTAATGTATGCGACAATACTAAGGCTTGGGAAGTGCTTTATCCTTTTAGTGGATGCTTTTGTGTGTACCGCAATTAATTGGTGGAGACTGGCTCCAAAGAGGTATGTATTAATGGGTGGGTGGTTCTGTACATAACACGTTTTGCCCTCCGGAAAATCCTCATTTTTATCCCCATACACAACCCATCTCCACCTAATTAACTTTAACACACTGAAGAGCGCTGTCATGCTGACATCCTTTTATCCGTTTTGGGATTCTTAGATACACATAAGATACCCAATTGCACTATCGGCTCAGGCGCCAAGTCTTACTGTGAGATCCTAAACACACAAACGGATTTTCACACACGCGTCCGAGTGCAGTGCAAAGTTTTCTGTGCGATCCTATGCAAACAAACGGATCTCCACACACGCGTCTTAGTGCTGTGAAAAGTGCGAAAATATACACGCGAGTGATGTGCAATGCGGGAAAACTGTGTCTGTTTTCCTTTTTTATAGGTCTGTAGCTTTCGGGGCTGCTCTTCGGTTTGCCTGGTTTCGGGATAGGTATTACTTTTGCTGTTTTCCAACAGTCCGGAAAATAATACGGACCTTTATTCCACACAGAGTATAAAACCCAAGACAAATATGTGGTTCGATTCCGGGTGCAGAGAAGCCATTAAGGCTAAAGAGTTGAGCTTTCGGTTGTATAAATCAAACAATACTGAGAAAGCCGGAAAAGATTTAAGAGAGATAGAAATGACTGCAATGCGTATATTCAACGCGCAAAGTTCTTGCATGACCAGAGAGTGAGACAAAAAACACTACACTCTTCCACTCGTCTGTTATTATATAAGTTTAAAACGGAGGAAGTATTGTATTGGCGACTCTAACTTCCTCCGTAGTAGAAACTTCTGGGCATTCGTGAAAAACATTCAAAACTCAGTCTCTTCCTCCATTCCATCGTTTATAGTCGATGACAAACCAGTCACCACTGAAAGAGAGAAGGCGAATCTACTTGCTGCACATTTTGCAGCCAACTTAAAGCTGCCTGATACCACATCAGTTCCACCTCAACTTGAGCATAAGGAGCACGCCATGAGCCAGATTCGCTTCCGAACGCGTACTGTTGCCCGCGCACTCAAAGACCTGAACGCACACAAATCCGCTGGTCCGGACGGCATTCCCCCAATCCTCTTGAGGAGATGTTCCTCTTCACTCGCCAAACCACTGCGGAAACTCTTCCATTTGTCTTATTCTACTGGTCGTTTGCCAAATAGATGGAAGTCAGCGAAGATTCAGCCAATTCCCAAAAAGGGTGACAAATCATCCCTTTCTTCTTATCAACCCATATCACTGACTTCTATTCGCTCCAAGGTAATGGAATCTGTTATCAACCGTCCACTTTCGAAATATCTGGAATCAAATGACCTCCTCAATGACCGCCAATATGGCTTTCGTAGCGGCAGATCCACAGGAGATCTGTTGGCGTACCTTACCGGAAAGTGGAGCCATTACATCCACTACCTCGATGAAAGCAAGGTAGTCGCATTGGATATTTCAAAAGCCTTCGAAACGGTTTGGCATCCACCTCTTTTGTCAAAATTGCATTCATATGGAATGTACAATTCCCTGATCCAATGGATAAGAGACTATCTTTCTGGCCGTTCAATCCAAGTAGTTCTTAATGGTGTCAAATCTGTCTCTCAACAAATTAATGCAGGTGTTCCCCAGGGTTCGGTACTCTCACCCACTCTCTTCCTCATCTTTATAAATGATCTCTTGTCAATTACTCACAACCCAATTTACTCGTTTGCTGATGATAGCACGTTGAGTTTCTCATACTCATACGAGCACTCCCGTCCAAACTCTTCGAACGTCACCACCAACCAGCAACTTATGCTTGATACTTTGAATTCAGACCTAAACAAAATATGTCAGTGGTGATTATCTAACCGAGTAGAATTCAATGCCCTAAAAACTCAGTGCTGCCTCTTGTCGTCAAAGGTAAGCCCCAAAGTAAATATACTGTCTATGAACGGCACTTGCATTGACGAAGCCAAGGAATTATTAATCCTCGGCATTCGAATTAATTCGACTCTTAACTGGAATGACCACATATTTGAAGCTGCGAGAAGTGCAACCAAATGTATGTGATTCCTTAAGAGATGCAAAAGATACTTCACTCCATCCAACCTGGCCACTATTTACAAGGCGTATATTCGTCCAAAAATGGAGTTCAACTCTCATATTTAGTCTGGCGCATCCAAATCTGCACTACACGTGCTCGACAGGATGCAAAAACGAGCCGTGAAACTTTTGGGGACCCAGCCGTAAGTCGATCAATTCCGTCCTTAGAACACAGGTGCAACGTATCATGCCTATCTCTTTTCTATAGGTATTACCACGGCCGTTGCCCAACTGAATTTGCTGAATGTGTTCCGCCCCTTCAGACACATCAATGCACTAGTGTGCACACGCAGCGGTTGTTGAATCACGACCGATCTGTTTGATGGTTGTAAAATGGCTGTTCTAATTAGGGGTGAAATTCTGTGTTCTATCTTTGCACACAGGACAACCACCGGAGATCAAGCTTCTGCTCTCTCATTGTCACGCCCGTCGATGTGTGGTGGATAATCGGTTAATTGATAATCGAACAACATGGGAGAATGAGAGAACATTGCCCTAATTCGGTGGCTATGGTCATCTCAGAGTACATTGATCTGTAGGAAAACAGAACTGTGAAGGAGAGGAAAATTAAGCTGGTGCTATTCACCTGCGAAAAGAGAGCATTGATCCCCAGCGAATGAAGTGTCTGGAGAAAGCGAAAAGGACGCCAACTTGCCTAGGGAAATCTGATCATGGGAACTAACTTAAATGCTTTGATAACTTCCCCAGCGGTCGCAAGATTAAGCAACCGCGTCGTTTGACCAGACTAGGCCATTGATAACCGACATGATGCGATTTCCTGTGGAAATCTCATGGGTTAGCGAAATGGGGTTGCCGTATGGCCAAAAGTTAGCTAAGTTCAATTATGTATTATCTGCATAGGATAATGAGTTTAGCTATGCGTCCGTTAAACCTGTTTCACATGTGGAATAGCTTATAAGGGGAATGGGTAGAAATGACGTGCTGAAAGTGGTCTATATAAGGTATGGAATTGTGGGTTGGTTCTCCATGTGGTATAGAGAACCCCCATAGACTTTAGGCGCACAAATAAACATAGAGAGTCATTCTTTAGCCGAACCACACGAATACGGAATGTTCTGCCTGATCATCTGTTTCCTGGCCGTTGTGATGTCCAGACATTCAAGACCAATATACATCGACACCTCCTTTCCTTATCCATTTCCTCTCCATCCGCTTGCACTGTGCTCCGACATTTAAGGGTACTTCAAAATCCCCTTTGTACGCGTGTTAGTGTAAAAAAAAAAATCTATCGTCTTATGTCAGATTCATTCAACTGCCCAACCTTGCTCTCATCGTATCTTCTATTTGCTCGCCCATCATACTTTTTACGGCTACTAATGAACCCATTTCGCGAATGCTGCGGCAGGCAAACTCTTATCCCACCTTCTTAAACCTCACCTTTCCCGCTCTCCTATGTCGTCTAATCTGTTACCGTACCTGACCCCACTACGCTCACTGTCTACACTCTCGCAACCTGCACTCATACGCACACCTTAGCCTCCGGCCTATCCTCGCCCTTTCCCTGTGCTTCCCCTTATACTATTGTCTATCCAACTTTGTCTAGTTCCCGATGCCTCAGTTTTTAAGTTACTTTAAAGTTGTAATGATAAAAATAAAAAATAGTAATAATAATAAAAAACTGTTTTCCTTCTATTGTAGTAATAATATTAATAATACCTGTTTTAAATTTTTTCCGGGATTTTTTCTTCTGTTAGCTTCAGTGTTCTGGTGTGTTTAAGATACATAACTCGCGTGAAGGTTCTGAGGTCTCTAGATTGGCGTCAGGCTATTGAGTACACCAGTTACTGAGTTTGAAAATTTGAAAAAGTCGTTTTTTGTTTTGTTTTATTAAGTCTAGAATATTTTCCCAACATTTTAAATTGATTTCTGGACCATCGGCAGTCGATGAAATCTCACCAGCTCGAATGCGATTAATCAATACGGTACAGCAAGCATCCTTTGCCGAAGAGATGTCAAAAATATCCAAAGGCGATACGGTAGCCAGAGGAAGCAAATTGACGTTGGAAAACTCTGACCTACCTTACACACAATCCAATAATTACGCCATCACGCACTAGGGTAACCCAAACTCACAGTTCATGACGCCCACATAAAAGCACTGCATGGTAACCAGCAAATTATGATGGCAACTCTTCAAACACAATACTGGATATTATAGCTGAAATCAAACATCAAAAGTTGCATTCATAAATGTCTCAAATGTTTTAGGCACAACGCCAAATTCATGCATAAAAAATGGGCAGTTTGCGTCCAGCAAGACTCAACGAGGCCCGCCCGTTTGGAACGAGTGGAGTAGATTATGCCGGCCCTGTTCATCTCAGAGCATGGACGGGGCGTCGCAATAAAATCACCAAAACATATGTTACTTCGCAATTTTTTTTTACCCCTAAGTAGTTCACCTTAGGCTTGTCAAAGATAACACCACCTCAGCATTTCTCGCTGGGTCATAGATTGCCTTAATCCGCGACCACTGTGTTCGGTCGGCGAAGATCCACATGATCTTTCTATACTAACACCAGCAGCACCGCTAAATGCTGCGTTAAATCAAGTCAAATCGTTTAGAGAGAAACGGCTGTCTTAACTTTTAAAACCAAGGTTCTTAAAGGCACCCTTCCATCTCCGTACGTATGTAGCTTACGCATGTACTATATTTGGATTCTATATGGACAGAGTACTACCAGACAACTCGCGGTGAGTATTCTAGGAATTTCTTGGGAGGTCTTCATAACAATAGCTGAATTTTAATTTGGTGTGAGAGATTACTATATTTCATGACACTATATGGTATTTTGCTTATTTCCTTTTTTTTGAATAGTCATAATTGCGTTTCGGTTTCCCTGTTCTAAAAGTCCACCGTACATATTGAACAAACACTAAACTTTAAAAATTGGGCTTATCTGCACAGAATAAGGAGCAGAAAGTTTTGTTTGTAGGTTATCAGTACTAAGGTTATCATAATCTCGTGGTATTTACTATCACACGGCTATTTTACATTTTCGGCGAGCATGGAAAGATGTGAGTAACTCATTGGAATCCAGAAGCGTATAAAAGAACTTGCGACATCTGGTGCACATCAGTCTTCTCAAGTAGAATTTACAGCTTCCATCAGTGATTTGTTATTAGTTGAACCATTGTTACATAACATATTTCAAAACCTGTGCATAAGATTTTCTAATAATTTAAAACTCAGTGGTTATAGGTAAGTGCGATAGATAATTCAAACACTTTGTTGGCTTTCCAACTTAGGAAATTTTAATATGCAATTCAGTCAGAATGGTCGGTAGTGATTAAAAAAGGCTCACTTACGTCGCCCTATTGTGAATCTTCCGAAACGTTCAATTGAATTTCAACATTCATTTGCAAATACCATTTCATTATCTTAATTAAGAGTTGTTTTGGCACAAGGAATAGTTCATCAACGTGACGCGTATTTCATTCGAAAACCAAGTTAAGGAATAAAAAGACAAGGAGAAAAAAAAATACGCGAATTTCGTAACCGACAACTGCAGAGAATAATGTCAGAAATTGATGAATTTTGAAAATTATCAAAATGTTAATTATATATCAAAAACAAGAAAAAACTTTGTCAGAGATTGCAGAAGAAATTGCAACGAACTGACAGTGATACTGAAGAAAAATATTCAGTATAGAAAGTTACTTTGGATTAATGTCGAGATGTCTACCATGTTTAAAAACTAGTGGAAGGTTTTTAGATTTTATAAACTGGTGTGGGGAAAGGGCAACAAAATGTATACGTAACGATACCGAATTGTTTGGACTTTGAAAGAATCCGAGCAATAATATAATAACAAAAATGGATTCTAAACTTTCAATTTCGATTGACACTAATTTCTGACGTTATTCTTCGGAGTTATTCAAAGCAACTTACAAGGTCCGAATAATTTGTCATCATTATTATGTTTACAATCTGGGAGCCGTTTTCCCGCAACAGTAAGAAACAACAAATTGTTAGGAGTCGGAATTGAACAAGGAAAAGGACAATGAAATGCGAAAGGAACAATGAAAGTAATCATTCAAGCTCGCAGGTTGCTACAGAAAAATCTGACAAATATTGTCAAAAACGGGTGGCAAACAAATTTGAAAAACTAATAAAAATTTGTTGGAATTGGTAGGTTAGTGAATACTATAAGTAACATTTTTTCATTTTCACTTTTGCAATATCTTTTATTTTCGTTTTATATTCTTAAATTTTAAATTACTGGCTAGACAAAAAATGCTTAAATTCTAGCTTAATTATCTTAAATTATAACTTACTGGTCGTACGTAGAAGCTCTAAGCTAAAAATCCCGTTTTGTGCGCTCGTTGGCTTGCACTATTTCAGCAACAGAATTTTGTTTGTGGTTGTAGTTATGATTTTGGCGCAAGGCTAATAACCTTGCCTGGAAAAACAAATTATTATGGAAAATTTAACAAGCCTCGGGACTTGTTAAATAAGGCCAGAGCCGGATCCCGGTTGTAGTGCCGATGATGATGATGATGATGTAGTTATGATTATTTGTATAACAAAGAAAAATTAGAAAAACGTTGTGTTAATTGTTTTTTGTGTTTCCTTTAAATTTAACTTACCTCTCTTTTTTTTTTTTTTTTTTTTTTTACTTAAAAGAATTTAATTTATATTTTATATTACCCTCATTGTAGAAAATGTAAGTCTGTAAGCTGGCTGATGTGGAAGTTATCCCGTCGGCACTGATATTCAGGCCTTTTGCCATTGAACCACACCACAACCGTTGGTGCTGTTTAATATTATCGTCCCGGTCTCTTCTTGGGTGAGCGTGACTTCACGGTCGTAGCACAATCGCCCGTCTACGGATGATCTACTTACATGATAGATCAGGGGAATTCCGGATCCATCCTGTATAAGCCCCTTCATGTCCAAATCTAGGAACGCCTCTTCCGGATCCATCCTCTATAAGCCCTTTCATGTCCAAGTCTAGGAACGCCATTGCGACGCACGCTCTCATAGTACAGAGTGTTTGGATAATAAGTCCCGAAAATTAGGTCATTGGACGAGATTATTGCTCTCGTAAAATGTCATCTTGTTGTGGGGGTTGTTCCTCAGGAAGCGCGTTTTCTTGTCCTGAAAAGGACGTTGTTGATAGTTCCTGACACAACACCCTCCAGCAAGGGGTCGTTGCCGTGCTCCCTCTGACCCAGAGGGAAGAGCAACGTCCTGATTGTTCGTAGGACGTAGCTTAGCGGATAACGTCCTTATGTTCTGCAACCTCAGTACCGGTTCCTGTACCAATTTTTGGAGTCGTCCTCGTACAAAAAAGAAAAGAATCATCCAGCGTTGGTGACAACACACTATTTCCAAAGCATTTAAAAGAAGTTAGTTTTAATTTTTGGTTAAGTTTTATTGTGGATTTTATATTGGAGTATTACAACAGATTAGAAAAATCACTGCACTGTGGCATGAGGATTTAGATTATAAAGGAAAGGAAGTCGAAAATTGTATCCCAAAGATACACATTTTCGTGCAACAATCTCGATTTTTGGATATTTCAAGCGAGATGTTGTATTTACATAAGATAAGAATGAATTCTTACGAAACTATTGCGCAGATGTGCGAGTGTATCTGCTTTTGGTTTTTTGTTTGTTTTCCTGAGTGGAAAATTTTCAGATAGAGATAATGATCTCTGAATTTTTGGGTTTGTGTGTATCTGTGGGGCAAATGTAATGAAACGTAAACGAATATTAGATTCGTTTATTGTAACTTTTAATTTTAATTTGGATTTTGGGTTAATAATGCCGTGGGGGCAAATGTTAGGCTATAAACGAATGTTTGATTCGTTTATTGCGAATTTTGGATCATGTTTGGGTTTTTGTGGGTTTTGATGGGTTTTTTAGTTTTAGCGTAAGATAGCTAGGATTTTTATGTAGGAAGGGGGGAAACGGTAGTAGGGCTTTTTGGAGCACTACAATCTGATTAATTTAATCATAAATTTATCCACCCTCTTTATGTAGGCTTTATTATATAAAATTTCATTTGAATAATACTTTTTATAGTACGATTCCGGCGTTCGATATAATCTGAGACATGTTCTGAGACACTTCCTTTCGAACACCCGAATCTTTTCCATCAAATTTGGACTTATGTTAAACCATACTCGACAACCATATATGAATCATTGTCTTCATTAGCGTCATGTAACATATAACTTTTACCCTGCTGTCAAGTTGGCTATTGTGAAATAGTCTCCTTGTCATAGCAAACGTTTCCCGAGCTCTGGTCAAAGCAGCCTCTACATGTCTGTTGAAATACAGACATTGATGTAGCCAGATGCCAAGGTATTTCACTATTGGGTTATACCACATGAAATTTCCGATTTTCGCTCAGTAATAAGAAGTTCTCGAGTGACCATCTATGTCAGAACGTTAAAGTTTCTTTTTTTATAAAGTTTTTTTTTTGTTTTGTTTTATATCCACATTTATGATATTATCATATTTCATACAATAACTGTTTTTATTACATGTCACAATAATTGGTATGTTTTCTTTGAAAAATGTATTCTATTTTTTTCTACATCATCATGTATTATTTATAATTTTTTTTTTACATATATAGGGGGTTGACATGCAAAATAAAAAATAAAAAATGAAACAAAACGAACAAACATAAACAAGGAATACAAATAAAAATAAAAAACTTAAAATTTAAAATTAAATTAAAAACAAAAATAAAAAAATTAATAAAAATGATTGGAAATTGGAGGGGATAGGGGGGAGGAAAGCGGTGCGCCTGAGAGGGATACTATGTTTGGGGACGTGTAGTCCTTTCTTCATCACTGATCCACCACCAGTTGGGATGGGATCGATCTTTTATTGATTTATCTCTTTCACCAATCACCATACTAAAACGCAGGCGATCTGGAAAATTAAAGATATCGTTATCGTAAAGAATTCGTTTATCCGTGGCATCACCGAAAGCGTAGTAAATAATAGGGTCTCCACGTTTGTCTTGCATGAGTCCTTTTTTATCCAAGAGAGGAGACGCTTCTTGGGGAATGAACCCATTCTGGAGAGTATTCTCCATATACATATCATTGGGATAGAATGCTCCCGATATGAGATCATTTTCACTGCACATTGCCCTTGTTGTGTGACCACGAATAATCTTGATAATGCAGTTATCTATTCTGTTTAGTCCTGATTTGTCATACAGGACTTTAGTGGGATAGTATTTCTTACATTGCGACTCTAGGGTTCTATACATTCCGAGACAGGCACGCAAACACTGCCTCTCGAACACCCGAAACTTCTCCATCTAAAATGGGGATATGTTGTACCATACCGGGCAGCCATACACCAATATTGGTCGGATGAATGCTGAATATGAAATTATTTTCACCTTGGGGTCTAGAAGACTACTACAGAAGAGACTCCGTGTCATTGCATATGCGTTTTTAGCTGCTGTATGGTTATCAAAGTAAAGATACTGATCAAGCCAGATACCAAGGTATCTGACTACAGTTTTTACTTATAACGGGAGATTATTACTTCGTGCAATAGAAGATGTTTTCCAATTCCGTTTTGTATCCCTTGATGCACTGGACAGGGGCGTTCTGAAAAGGATAGTCTCTGTTTTTTGAAAATTTATTTTTAATTTCCAGTCGTCGCAAAAACGGTTGATTTTGTTGAAATCATTTTGCAGAGGTCTGTTGATGACATCAATCTTTTCTCCAGATCTATACACCACTTTGTCGTCGGCATACGCAATTGCATGGTCAAGAGAACCCACTAGATCACTAGTGTTAATGTTAAATAAAATGGGAGAATTCACTGCTCCTAGTTGTAGGTCGTTTTTGATGTGGAAAGTCTTGTTAGAGATTATATCTCCACATTTCACTACAAATTGTTTACCCATTATCATATCGTAGATAATTTATCATAAATATTCGGGAATACCTAGATTTGATAACTTATATACCAACCCTTCTAAACATACGGTGTCGAAAGCCTCTTCAAAGTCAACCAAACAGGTGCATTGTCGCTTCGCCTTGTTCCACTGTATGTCAGAAACAAGTTTTGTCGCAGCATGAACTGTGTCGTGTTGCGATCGGAAACCAAATCATTACCCCCAGACCAGTTAGTCAATGCTTTATTTATAATTTTCTCGAATACCTTGCTGATGTTCGGAAGCAAACTAATCGAGATTGGCTGGATTGCTACTGTCCTTACCCTTTTTGGGAATGGGATGAACTACTGCAGATTTCCATTGGGTTGGGTAATATGCATTATTTAGAGCGTTATTGAACAAAATAGTGTAAACCTTCACTACTTCAAGAGGTAAATGCTTTAGAACAATGTTTGGAATACTATCTATTCCAGACGATTTTTTCTTCTTAATCGATCTAAGAATGTCCGTCAGTTCATCCTTGTGTACAAATATGCTAGTGTTTAGATTTCTATGTGGTGAAACTTCGACTTAAGATACGCCAATTGTCAAGTTCATTGCGTAGCGAAATATGTTTTTGGAGAAGCCCTATTTTCCAGGTCAAGGTTAGAATGAACCGATTCGTTCAATCTATACACTGCTTCGAAACAAGCACCAATTGAGTTCCCTATTGTTGGCGGATCCTCGACTATTATGAACTCTTTGTTAGAGTTGATGTCTTCCAGAGTAAGTCCTGCGTTCAGCAGAGTTTGACAATCCTCGGGAGTCCGCGGAACTCACAGACATGGGATGTTATTATAATCTTTCCTTCGAAAGACTTTATTTATTTGAGGGAACATATTCGGTCCACTAGCTTTAATGGCTTCAATTCTGTTGTTCCAGTCTTCATTATTTACTGATCTATAGTTGTCACGGATCAGTTTTTGAAAATTTTTAATTAATGACTAAATTGTTTTTATTTCCTGGCTATTTGGATCGCTTAACTGTCTGTAGAGCAGTTTTAACTTAGAGAGCAGAATACTCTTTTGCCTATACAGCTCGCCGATCGTTGCGTTTCTGTATCGGTTTGTATGGCTCTCCATGTGGGACACTTTTGAAATAGAACCAACAATGTTGTTCATCGTCGAAAGATGATTATGAAGATTTCTGTCAGTTGGTGGATCTATACCATTGGAGCGTAGTTCTTTTTTTATTATCCGATCAAAACGCGACCAGTGTGCCTTTCCGCAATTAAAAGAATGTATCTGTTTGTACTGCTCAAGTAGTGAATGTTCGTTTGGGACATGTATTACAGCACCAAGTACGTAATGACCGCTATTGTACTCGATTGTACGAAGACAATTTCGAGTAGTTAGATCCCTATCTAATAATTGTATTCGCTCGTCCAGCAAAAGTAAATCCAAGAAGGAATTTCCTCTTGGATATGACGACGTACTTGTAGCGTACAATTCTAGTTTACGTTCGATAGCGTTTGTTTGCCACCAGTCGAACAACACATTGCCTCTTGTGTTTGTGATAAGGTTACCCCAATCACTGTGCTTGGAATTGAGATTGTGGGTGGTATTTGCTATGCGTAAACAAGGACGCGGGTTCAGTCAAATACCCTACAACACTAAATGGCGCACTAAATTGTTCCGCGAAGAAAACAAAGAAAAAAAAACAAGCACACAAGTTGATCCTCGAAGGCAGCAAAGGAAAACAAAATGAAACACTTAATCTTGGATGTAGTTTGTATATTATGCACAATATTCTATTTCACGTACAGTTTGATGATGAGACACAGTTATTAAAACAACATGAGACAATGCGAACTAAACTATGTGGATGTTTGAACTGAAGTTAACTGAGCGACGATTTTCTCTTAACTCTAGCTCCGCACCCGACTGATGATAAAATTTGACTCCGTTTAAAATTAACGACAAAACGCATAGCACGACAGCGTATGTGTACGCCACGGGGGTTGCAATCTGACTCTAACCTACAATCCATATCTGCCAGATTCAACGATGTGCATTGCATTGGTGTGGGAGGATTCTATATGTGTCCGTGTAGGACAAGTACGTTGCCCTTCAGACTGCATATTGGCAACGACGAAAATGCACCTAAATAAACATGGGCTGGTGTAATGAATTGGTATTATAGAGATATGCGATGGCGAAGTCGCCGAAGGGAGAAATAGGTTTCTGTGTCTTAAATAAACAGAAGCGCTATTTCGAGGGCCATAAATCTTTGATGACCTGCGCCTGAGAACGAAATAGGTTTTTGCTTTAAGATACTCAAAAACGCTATTTCAAGGGACACGATGATATGCACATCGTGTTTGTTTATTTAACAGGCCGGAGCATCGTTCGGCATGATCTGGGGTATGATTGTCTAACGTCAATCATATTAGTGCCCAAATCCCATGATCGGTAGATAACCGACAAGGGAAATTGGTCCGAAGTGTTGCGAACCTTGGAATTGGGGCAATATTCACTCATGAACCATAGCAAGAATACCGGCTACAGCTATGTCAACAATTAAGCTGGCCAGCTTGTATTTATCTTTTATAATTGCTGACAAGCTGAGCCGATTGTCTGGCACGGTCCATGTATGAAAGAATGAAATAATTTGTTGGGTGTGCATGCTTGATAAGATTTAACTTTCAGGTGTAATGCTGCAGGGTAGCTTACGCTGCCCCTAATTGCAGGTAAGTATTATGGATGTGGAAGGTGGTTAATTTAAGAGGGTGGGCGGTTCTTTCGGAATGTATTAAAGAACCGCCACAAGATCTCCCGCCATAAGGAAATAATTATTTTCCGAGTCTAACTTGAGACTTCGAAAAAGGGTATCAAGTTCATTCATAAACTGTAGCCATTGTGGAGATTCGGGAGCATAAGCAGAGATCACATATAGATGCCTTTGACTTTTCAAAGGAATATCTATAACGCAGGCTTCTTGTACCTGGAACTTGTATACATCTCTACTGTAGACGACTTTGTGTTGTAGACCAGTTTTACCTAAGAAAGGCACCCCGCCCCCCTGAGTGGAATTTGGGCGATCTCGTATAATTACTTTATAATTTGGGTAGCCCAATTTGTGCCTTTGATTTAGCTTAGTTTCGGTAGCGAGAAGCACACTTCTGCGTTCAGCTTCCAGCATATTGCTGAGATTATCCCTTCTTTCCATGCAGATTAGTGAATTATGTTAACATTCACAGAAATAAGTTTTAGGGTTAATTCAGTCGCAGTGAACGTTATGATTAGAGTGGGGGCTCGTCTGGAAACAGGGTCGAATAGATAATGTCCGTTCGAGCCATTTGTTCCGTCAATTTTTTTTCGATCATTTCGAATTTTTTATCAAACGCAGCAAACTGTCCTTGTATGGACAGTAATATTGCTGTTACATCAGCTTGTGCCTCTGGAGCAGGCAATAATAATATTGCGGGATTGTTCTAAGATTGGTGCATTTTTTACCCCAACTGCCATGTGGGCGTATGACACACTTGGTGCCACGAAGTTGTTTTAAGAGGGAGTTTTCACCCTTTTCTCTTCTTCAACCAGCTTCTTTCTGGCTTCCAACTTTGATTTTAGTTGTTGGTACTTAGGACAACCTTTAAAGTTAGCAGGGTGACCTGAGTTGTTACAGAGGACACAGGATAGTTTATTTCGATCCGGGAGCTGTTCTTTGCCGAATGGGCATTCTCCAATGATATGCTTATTTAGGCATTTGACGCATTTAAAATGTATATTGCAATTCGCTGCCACATGGCCGAAGCATTGACAGCGCATACACTGCAATACGCGGTCGGACTTCTTTATTCTCTCCCAGCTTATTGTTTGATGATTAATGTATTTAATATATCTAAGTCCATTTTACTATTGAGGCTTAGTGACACAATGAAGGAAGGCAACTTACGGTTTCACACCTGTAAATATCAAGGTATCGTTTTCGAAGCTTTTCAGTTCTTCGAGAACCTCTTCGGGTGTAAAGGAAGGATCAACTCCTTTGAGGAGCATGGAGACAATTTTCTCCGATTTAGGAGTGTACATGCAATACTCGCTTTTCGATTTACCCAATGCCGATTGGATTTTGCTATAGCCTTCTAAATCATCGCATGTTAAACTTATCTTAAAATTATGTATCCGTTTTGTTTTAAAAGTCTTGCATGTCAACACACCCAATTTTATGAGATCCTTTGTCTCCGTGTAATTGATGTAAATAGGAGGTCCTTTCTCCTTCTTTTTTTTTTTTGACCGGCAATTGCTGAGATATTTCCTGCTGTTGATGTGGTTCCTGCTGTTGAGTTTCCTTATCTTGTCGTGTTTTCTTTGTCTTCGTGGGTTGCTGTTGTCTTTGTTCTTGCTGTTGTTGTTGTACCATTTTCGTTTTCCGCTCATTCCGGCTCAAATTGCTTTTTAGTTTAAGAAATTCTTACATTTATTTATCCAGTTCTTGGTTTTTAAGACTAATCTCATGGATGAGTCTGTTGAGGACCTTTGATCTGATTGCTAGCGCCTGCATTTGTTTCGCTGACAGCTAGTTCTTGGAATTGGTTGCCAGCCCCTGAGTAGTGGGCACCATGGGTGATGTCGTCGCCTTCGCCGTTGACAATCAATGTGTCTGTATCCTTGTTTTCATTTGTTCTAAGGCGTTTAGCCTTTAGATTTACGTCCGTGTTTTGCTTTCTCCGAAGCACCATTTGGCATACATTTGATTTACGTCCATATTATGGACCACGTGTTCTCACTTTTTTTTAATTGTTTTTATTTTTTTTTTATTGCGCGAGTGACAGATAGAGAATCACGTTCAGGAGTTTTTTTATTATATTGTGCATATACACAAACAGGAACACTTCGTACCTCGCGTATCGGCACTAATTGCTTTTTAATTATTTTGGGTGCAGAGAAGTCCCATACAAACCCGTACTCATTTATGATGTGCAACGCGATTTAATTTTAAAATAACAATTTAATAACTATCGTTTGTCGACGCGTCTACACCGGCTGGTGGTCAATGTGGTACTGTCCATGTAGAATGCATTGAATAGTACGTGGACGGAACGCCACTTCCGGCATCGAGACCATACCGGTGGGATCACGGGTGGCTCCAAAAGACCGGTATCGAGCCCTGAATTCGTGGAAAATAAATTCGCGAACTCATTCGGTTTTTCCTTTGACATTGTGACCAACGTCCCGCTGTCTGGAGGAAAGAAGAGGTAGCAAAGCTACTGCTGACATCCTTTCCCATTGACCGAAAGGGACGGGGACCAGTTGGGCACTCAAAGACTTTATTTGTCACTCGGTCGTTGTAAGCCTTCTTCGCGGTAGCAATCGTCTGGCTGCACGCGTTTCTGATTCTATTAAATTTCGTTCTGTTTACCTCGGTAGGATTGGAGCGTCGCTGTTTAAAAGCTGTATTTTTGCCGTTGTAAATTGCTCGCATTTTTTATCAAACCACGGTTTATCAGATGAACTTCGTTTCATGTTATGCGGAATGTAGATTTCCATCCCGGGAAGAATAATCTCCGTGACAGACTCAGCGCATGCGTTAACATCGGAGTCTATAAAGCATACCTCCGACCACGGAAAGAATGCGAAGAAATTTTGCAAATCGTCCCAGTTGGTAGCCCCATACCTCCATACATGGCGAAGCTGTCTATATCGATTATTTGATTGAAATACAAGTGGTTGCGTGACCAATACCAAGCAGTGATCTGAGTTCCCCAATGGCGCAGCAACTTTCACAGTATAGATGCCCGGCTCGGATGTGAAAAATAGATTCAGGGTGTTCGCATAATCAGCTCGGGTATCCGGCACTCGCGTAGATTCCTCCACGAGCTGAGTCAAATTGCGACTAACAGCGAACATCTCCGATAGCCTCCCAGCCTCGTCGGCTTTGTTAGAATGTACCAACCAGCCGGAATTGTGCACATTAAAATTCCCAAGGATGACAATTTCTGAAGCTGGGTTGATCTGTATCCAGTCCACGGTATATGACAGGTGATAGAAAAATGTCGCCGGTCGATCGTCATTCAAGGAGTGATAAAGAAAAGAAAGAAATTTAACAGAATTCCTCAGCACGGCCCTAAACCATATGATGGCCATTTTATTGGGTACCAACGCTTCCATCCTCTAACAAGCCAGATCGGACCCGAAGACGCAGACTTCGCCATTGTACGGGAATCTCCAATGTACGTCGTGTTCTGAGCAACGAAGATATGTCGAATTTGTTGACGGCACGACCTGGGTCTCGGTTAGGGCAAGGATATCAGGTTTCGCTGTTTGCAAATATTGATGGACGGCGTTTACATTCGTATTGGTGCAACCGGTGCCCCTGATGTTTCAAAATGCCGTTACCAGTCGAGTATCGACCGAGCTTCGGGAATGAGCCCGATCATGCGATGACGAATTTTTTAAAGTTCGGTTATTTATCGTAATATTTGCATGGTATTCCCCCTGACACAGTCCCCCACCGGTGATCCGAATGGCAAACTAGTTTACCTCCGGAATTCTTTATCTGAGAAGGTACCATTATGACTTATCTTCCTGCCAGTCCGGACTAACAGCCATACATCCGAAACATAGTGGAAAATTTCTCCCGATGATATCACAGAATGTACAGCGTGACGGGACGGTATGCCACCTCGGGACCGACTACCACCTAAACGAACATTTTCTCGAATCGGTTCATCAACCAAGCTCCGAAATATGGCCAGGGATTTCTTCCGACCATTTCACGGAGCCTATATAGTAGCTTGATGCTAATTATGTTTGCCATTAACCAGTAAAACAATTGGCACTCGACTAATTTATTGCTTACTTTGTCGTGGTGACCGCTTTTGTGGTCTCAATCATTTGGTTTCATTGGTTTCTGATTCCAACAAAATCCGTTCTGTTGACTCCTCCTTTTCTTTGGCAACTCCATTCAGACCGGGTGAAAACGCAAATTCCACTTTAAAAACGAAATCTCGAGTGCAATTTATATACTGGACAGTAAAGATACCTCGAGTTGCTTGAGGAGGCAATCTAAGTCTCACATAGGGTTGTTGTATATTGCTATACAACATTTATTATTATTTATTTATGTTTATTACTTACGTGTGTGTGACCAACCACCTTTGGTTATTCCCCGGAGCCCGCTGAGCAAATGGTATGCTTCCGGGGCGTTTGCCACGATAGGTGTTGTACCTCCTAGTTGGCAGAGAGGCCAACCGCCTTGGTCGTCTTTCAGGAGTTCGCCGATGTGGCAAATGAAAAAGCATTTTGTTTGTTTTATGTTTATTTAACACCGTTAACTGTACATGCTTAGGCTGTCAGGTTCTAATTAATTTTGCCTACAAAGGAACTCCCCATTTATACATAAAATCAAATCAAAATTTCACGTTCCTTCCCACGATACATTTCTCACATTGAGACAGTCACCTGATGCCAGTCCAGTCGAAGGCCATACCAACGACGATGGGAACTGCAACGTTGCAATTTTGCAGCCATTCACCCTGAGGCGGCAACCTTACAGCGACTCTGGCTGCAATTCCACCCCAAGGCCATGGGAAAATTTCGATGCAAGGTGAATCGAATCTGATTTGCACATAGCAAATAGCATGCATGTGCATGGGTGGAATTTCCTTGAAGGTGATGGGGTGTTGGGTGATCACCAAGGTGATGAGAATTTTTTTGTTTGCATGTAGCAAATAGCATGCAGGTGCATTGGTAAAGATGGAACGTGGGAATTGCGGAATTGCAAGTTTAGTTGTGGAAAATTTATGATAGAGATTTCCGCTTAGCAACAGGTAGGCATGTGATAAAGTTTCATGGCTACACCGAAAGAATTCCATCGGTTGTAACAGGTTACTAATTTGAATGCTACACCGAAAGAATTCCGTTGGTTTTCATCATCATCATCGGCACTACAACCGGGAACCGGTCTTGGCCCTATTTAGCAAGTCCTGAGGCTTGTTAAATTTTCCATGATCATTTGTTTTTCCGGGCAAGGCCATTAGTCTTGCGCCAGAGGCTCCCCGACGGGGAATCGGACCCCGGTCTCCCGCGGTTTTAAAGTTGTTAAAACTTTAATGCAACATAAATTATGTTATGTTATAATTAATTTGTGACGGTAAATGTCACATATGTATGCGACAGGGTTGTTACGTACAAAACCCCCCATCTAAACATGCATACCGGGCCAAGCCCCATTCAATTTGGGATCACATAATGCGAATGCCTTTCGAATTCATTCATCAACCTGCGTCTTACGGTGTTGTCAAATGATCGAACGCGCGTGTTTGTTATGACCAATAGAGAATACATTTATTTGTAAAAAATAAAGTGTGTTTTATTTCCAAATGCGTGTCAAGTGTGTGTGGTGGTCGAAAATAAAACATTTAGAAAATAGAACATTCCTTTTGCTCTGATCTCACATAAAATGCTTTGAATTAGGATCTCTATTGTGAGCCAGCGCATCCTTTGTCTGATCCTTAGGTATTTTACCTTGGAGCGGCAACCGTCTAGAAACCCTTAAACATTACCTGGGATTTCCAGCAGTGTCCAGACTTGGTCATTATATTTTACTGGAGAACGGTGCCAACGATATTTTTGTATCTTTAGCGATGCCCCTAAAGAATTTTTGTGTCGCGGATTGATTAAGGATTTCGAAGAGGATTCACATTATGTGATCCCAAATTGAATGGGGCTTGACCCGGTATGCATGTTTAGATGGTGGGTTTTGTACGTAAGAGGGTTTCTCTATTTACAAATTTAGGCGAATGACGTTCACATTTGTATTGGTGAAACCAAGTCCTGTCATATTACAACCTGGTGTAAGTTGAACGTTGAGGTAACGAATTTTTTCTCATATGCTTTCTTATTGAATTAAGTGCATGTTGTTTCTCTTAAAGAACACACCGAATTTTTCTTCTTTACTAGCTCTAACTAACTGATGTCCTCCGACAAAAAACGGTTAATTACATTTTTTTTATTCTGTTTACAGTGCACGATATGGATAGTATAACTGTGGCTCTGAAATTAAAGCAAACGGAAGAACGCAAACGGGAACAAGACGCAGTAAGGCCTCTCCATTTCTATTTAAGCTCAGTTTGAAAATTTACTAATTTTTGCATTAGAATCTTTTAAGACCTTATAACCATTTCGTAAGTGAGGTGTCAGGTAATCACGACAGAAGGTTAGTAGCACGTTGGGCAAACGTCTACAATTATTGGTTAAACATTCCCGAGGATAAGTTCGCATTGATCGATCAAATTGGCGCTCTGGTTCATGATTTTTACCTTTTGTAAGTATCTATAAATAATCTATCTAATTTATAAAAAAAAATGTACTCCGGCGATAAAAAACTGTATATTCTGTGGTTGAATGTGTGGTTGATTCAAGCATAGAATCAATTGCGCAGAACCATTGAGAAAATCAGTAATAAATGTGACATCGAGCAGTGTGGACGTACTGCAACAACATCATCGGCACGTCAAAGAGAAGAAACGCACATTTGGCAACAGCGGAAAAAAAAAAGAAAAAAAAATTTGTCGCGCGATAGAGGATAGTGAATGTAAGTGTGTAAGTGTAGATTACACAGTGTGTCCGCCACTGAGAGCGGTTGTTTTGAAAAATAGTAGAAACAAACATAAAGTGTTAAAAGGTTCGTCACCTTTCATGAAAAAGGGCCAGGCAGATTATAAAACCATGACGCGGAGCCGACTCCAGCGACAGCCGAGTCTTATAAAAAAGCGGCATAAGCCAAATACAGATGGCGATAAAAATGTAAAAGAAAAGAAATGTGAATACACTGGAGCAGGCAACCAATTCAACGAATTAGTTGACCTTAACCCAAGTGAAATTGAATTACCTGCTGATGAAGAAAACAATATCACAGGTACTGAAACAGATCCGGCGGAACTAGATAAACTCCTTGCGGATATCGACACAAAAAACGAGGAACTGAATATACAAAAAGACGCAATCCTGAAATTAAAAGACCTGGTGCAGCAACAACAAAGGCAAGAAAATATAACAAGACAACGGAAAAATAACGAATAGCAACATCAGGAAGCAAACAAAGGGCCGCAAACAAAGAAGATGCAGCAGCAGCAAAAGAACCAGCAAAACGTAACCAACAGAAAGGAAAAGGCGCCGCCTGTAATAATTACGTCCATGAAAACAAAGGTCGTTAAAAAATTAGTCGAGTTAATATGCAAAAATTTTAAAACAAAAAAAAAATTATTCTAAAATAAAATTAATGTGCGATGATATTGAAGGCTATCGCAAAGTATTGACTACTTTGGGTAGAACAAAAAGCGAGCACTGCACATACACCCCGAGATCGGAGAAAATAATCTCCATGCTCCTAAAAGGAGTTGACCCATGTTTTTCCCCGGAGGAGGTATTGAAACCGGCAGATTAAAATTTACAGGTGTGAAACCCTTCTCTACCGCCAACTCCAGAAAACGCAATTGCAAATTGCCTTTCTTTAGTGTATCACTGAGTTCCAACAGTAAAGTTGATGCTCTCCGATACATTAAACACCTCAATCACCAAACAATAAGTTGGGAAAAAATAAGAAAAACCGATCGCGTATTGCAGTGCATGCGATGTCAACGCTTAGGGCACACGCCATCAAACTGCCACATGCAATTCAGGTGCATAAAGTGCCTCTCCGACCATATCATTGGTGAATGCCCCTTGGGCAAGGAACAGTTCCCAGATAGGAAAACACTGTCCTGTGTCCTCTGTAAAAATACAGGTGTGTGTTCAACACGTGTTGAACACACCTTCTACAAACACCGGGTTCTTATTGTGTTGTGGGCTGGCGTCAGGAACAATGCGGTCTCCTAACGTGCACGTTGGATCGGCGTTGTTGGACTTCGCCGACTGATGAATGTCGTTCTGCAATAATTTTAAAAGTAATGCTATTAAAAGAGGAATTAATACCTATGTTGAAGGCGCAATCCCGGAAATAGTCCTTCTCCAGGCGGCAATAAGAACAATGGTTGGTTTAATTTACGTTCAGATAACTTTTATTTACTAGATTATTGGATGTAATAGGATTGTAACTCCGTGCTTGTCAACAGCTAAAGTGTAAGTAGAAATTAAAGATGGTTGTCAAGTGACAATCAACAGAATTCATAAATGTCAGCTGACAGCTGACATTGTTAAAGGTGATGCCACATATTGTTCAAGTGGTGCCACCGATTTAAATATTGCGAAGTCGCCGGTTGTTTCAAATGCGAATCCGCAACAACAGGTCACACTGCAAATTTTAGAGGATGTCCTAAACTTCAACAAATGGAATTAAAATTGGAATCCAAAAACAAACAAGTTGAAGAAGAGAAAAAAATGGAAACTCGTTCTTACAACAATTTCGCGGCTCCTTGTGTGTCATATGCACAAATGGCCGGTGCTCCTAAGCAACCAGCATCCATGGAACATACATATAGTAATGGAAGAATGCCTGCGCCAGAGGCACACCCAGAAATAATAACAATGTTATTAACCATGCAAGGACAATTTGCCGAATTTCAAAAAACACTGACTGAACAAAGAGCACGAATAGATATTCTCTATTCAACCCTGTTCTCAAATAACTCTCCACATCAAAATCTTCAACCCTCCGTCTGAACTAAACCTAAAAATTATTGCTGTGAATGTAAATTCACTAATCCACATTGAAAGAAGGGATACTTTAGGCAATCTGCTCCAAGCCGAATGCCCAGATGTGCTCTTGGCTAGCGGAACTAAGCTAAACCTAAGGCACAAAATGGGCTACAAAAATTATAACATAATCAGACGAGATCGACCACACTCTACTCGAGGGGGTGGGGTCGCTATCTAAGTTAAGAAAGGTCTTCACCATAAGGTCGTTTACAGCACGGAAGCACACAAATTCCAGGTGCTAGAGGCATTATAGATATTTCTCTAAAAAGTCAAAGGCATCTATATATAGTCGCTGCTTATGCTCCTAAATTTGTTCAGTGTACCCGATTTATCAGTGAATTCGATATGGTTTTCCGAAGTCTCAAGTTAGATTCGGAAAACAATTACTTTTTAATAGCGGGTGATTTTAACGCCAAGCATAGTGCATAGGGGCAATCTGACCTCGAACACCAGAGGCAATGCCTTGTTTGATTGGTGGCAAACAAATGCGATAGAGCATAAACTAGAATTGTACGCTACAAGTACACCGTCTTATCCAAGAGGTAACTCCTTCCTGGATTTACTTATGATGGATGATTGAATTCAGTTACCAGATACCGAGGTAACTACTCGAAATTGTCTTCGCACATTTGAGTACGGTAGCGATCATTGCGGACTCGGAGCCGTATTACACGTGCCAATCGAGCCCTATCTACTTGAGCAGTACGACCAGATACACTCTTTCAATTTCCTAAAATTACATTGGTCGCGTTTCGATCGCATAGTAAAAAGAGAAATACGCAATATTGGCATAGACCCACCTACTAATAGAAACCTTCGTAATGATGAAATCGATCATTACCTCCTAACTACTAACGATATTGTTAATAACACAATGAATCGTTCCATCCCCAAAGTAGCTCATATGGAAGGCTATAACCACCGATAGAGAAATGCAACTATCGATGCTTTGTATAGGCAAAAAGAGCACCCTGCTCTCAAAGCTGAAATTGTGCTATAGGCAGTTCAGTGACCCAAATAGCATTGAAATCAAAACAATCAAGTCCTTGATTGGAAATCTTCAAAAACTGATCCGGGATAATTACCGAGCAGTAATAAAGGAGGAATGGAGCAACAGAATTCGAGCTGTTCAAGCAAACGGACCGAACATGTTCTCACAAATCAAGAAAATATGTCGAAGAAAAGATCACAATGACATTCCCTGTCTCCGAATTCCACGGACTCCCAAGAATTGTCAGATAATGCTGAACGCAGGACTCACCCTAGCGCACATCAACTCCAATGATGAAGTAATAATAGTCGAAGATCCGCAAGAGAAAGCGAGTTCAATTGGAACCTGTTTCGAAGCAGTGTAAAGAGTTAACGAATCAGTTCATGCTAACACTGAAATTGAAAGCAGTGCCCGTCAAAGACATTGCTCGCTGCGCAATCAACTTCACAACTGGCGTTCCGAAAACCGTAGTTTCATCACATTCGGCGAAAATAATAGAGCGGATTCTCCGGTCAGAAATGAAAATACAAATACGTTTGTGCGCAAGGATGAACTTAGAAACACACTTAAATCAATAAAAGATAAGACATCATCTGGAATAGATAGCATTCCAAATGTGGTTCTAAGACACTTGCCTTGCGAAGCAGTGAACATGTAAACTACTTTGTTTAACAACGCTCTAAACAATGCACACTATCCAACCCATTGGAAGACCGAAGTAGTCCACCCTATCCCCAAAAAGGGTAAGGATAAGAGCAATCCAGCCAATCTCCGCTCGATTAGTTCGGGAAACAAAGTATTCGAAAAAATTATAAACAAAGCACTGATAGATTGGTGTGATGAAAATGTGTCATCCCCAACAACCAGTTTGGCCTTCGAGCCCGACGTGATACAATTCATACAGCAACGAAATTTGTCTCCGATATACAGTGGAATAAGGCAAAGCGACAATGTACAGCCGCCTGCTTGGTTGACTTTGAAAAGGCTTTCGACACCGTATGGTTAGAAGGACTTGTCTATAAGTTAACAAACCTGGGTATGCCGCAATATCTGCTATACATCATTTTTGATATGATAATGGATAAACATTTTGTGGTGAAATGCGGGGACATACTCTCCAACAAGACACTACAAATTAAAAATGGCTTACAGCAGGGAGCTGTCAACTCCCCCATTCTATTAAATATTTACACTAGTGATCTAGTGAGTTCTCTCGAAAACGCCATTGCGAACGCCGATGACATAGGGGTGTACAGAACAGGAGGAAAAATAGACGTCATCAACAGTCACCTTCAAGATGACTTCAACAAAATAAAACGTTTTTGCGACGACTGGAAATTAACGATTAATAACACTGCAATTAACGATTGGTCACACAGCTAGGGCAATGTGCAGCGACAATAATGTTATCTCGGGAGCATTCTATCCCAACGATATGTATCAGGAGAATACGCTCCAGAATGGGTTTATTCCCTCAGAAGCGTTCCCTTTCTTGGATCAAAAAAGCCTTATCCAAGACGTGCATGGAGTCCCGATTATTTACCACGCTCTCCGTGGTGCCAGGGACAAACGAATGCTTCATGATAGTGATATCTCCAATGCCCCAGACCGCCTGCGTCACGGCGATCAGTGGAAGAGATAAATCAGCCAAAGATCGAACATCTCCCAAGTGGTGGGTGGCTTCTCAACGAGGAGAGGACTTCACTTCCTCCGATAGAGTATGCCTGTGAAGTTTCTAACAGATATACACACAATACACAAGCAAATAATGAAGAACACCGAATGAAAATCGAATAAGGAAATGCATCAGAGCCGTATACCATAGCGATAACATAACAATTCCACATCAGTTAAGTGTTTTTTTATTTATTTATTTATTTTTTTTATTAGACTTCTCTCGGGAGAGGCGAACCTATAGCGTCGGGTGGGCGCCCCGAGATGCCATCAAATAACTGTTGCAGTTCTTTTTGAACAGTTGCAGGTTGTAACGCCCCGGGAACCCTCGCATGGGAAGGGAGTTCCACAGCTTCCCCGCTCTGTAACGGAAAGAGTTCTGTTCCCGCGCTGTCGGGAGATGAACCACAAACGGGTGCGATCCGTCGGATTGTCTTGTGGAGCGCATATATACCGAATTGCGTGGAACAATGCCAAGAATCTCCGAAGAACAGCACCCGTGATAATATCTGAAAAACAGACAGAGGTCGGCCACGCGCCTTCGATGTGATAGCGACTGTAGTCGCTGTAGTGTACTTGAGTTTAGAAATCGAATTCGCACACGCGGGCAGTAGCCTGGTGTGTTAAGCGTTGGTTCAAATTTTTGTGATTCTAAGTGCCAAGCGTCAGTTCGAATCACACGTTCTTCACTATCATCGCAAACGCTATATGCCTCGCAAGCGAAACGATATCCTTCCTCTTGTCCCCACGACCCCCTGTCCTCCTCCCCCGATTACGTTTGTTACTTTTTTTGTTGCTATTCTGTTTTATTTTTATTTACCTTTTCGTTTCGTTTTGAAGTTTTTGTTTGTTACTTAATAAATAAAAAAAAAGTGTGCATATATATGTAAACGAGGAGTCCCTCTAATATATTACCTAACTAATGTTCATATATATATAAGAAAAAAAAATGTACGCCGAAAGGCATAAATGAAAATTAATTTATACTGTGTAATTTAGAGAGCTCAAAGTTAATTTAAGGACTGTAATTGTAAAAGAGGGTTTAACATTATACATAATATGTAAAAAGAATTAGGAAAATAAATGTGGTTTAAAAACTAAAAAAAAAAAAAAAACCCATTGAGTTATTTACCATGGATCCCTTCAAAGCGATGGCAAGTCGCGAAACATGGAGTTCATTTTAAAAGGTGGACTGTGGTGTATTAGTTAAGCCGGTTACTATCGATTGTTTGAATGGTTCAACTGATAATTCGGTAATGTTGTAGAGGTTGGGAAATATATATTCTATTTATTTTAGTTTTTTGTGGCATAAAGTTGCATAATGTGGAATTACAATTTATTTGACAATAATTTGCATTCATATGAGATGCACTACAAAATAATTTTTTGTTTTATTATGTTACATTTATTTATAAGGAATCTTGCTGGCAAGTACTGTTTTCGATACTCTCTGGGAATTTTCTTTTACATCTTCAAACGGCTCAAAACAAGTCTGACAAAGTGGAAATTAGTTTCGGAAATAGGAAAAACTGACAGGATGTCGGACGTTTTACAGAAGGCAGTTAAACTATTTCATTTTTTTATTGTTTTTTAATGTTTATCTTTGATTATCGCTTAACATATGAAGTCGTATAATCTAAGAACTCTTGTAGTGCGGTTCGCTTCCGTGCTGCTCGATCAACGAGTAAGAGAAGCGAACGATGGATCCTGAATGGATGTTTGTTGTTTGTTGCTGAGTCCTGGTCCCACTATAGATACGTGGATACACGGTCACGTCCATGGTTTTTCCAGGTAGCCACTATGGGCTGCGCCGTCCATGTTCAGATGAAGCGCAAGATAATACTACTATGGACGCAAGTGTCAAAGTACACACACGAAGAGGGTTTTTTCAAACACAGACAACACGCAAATCACAATGCACTGGAAACGCACTATTTTCCATTCTATAATGTCATTTAAGACAGCGTACCACAACTTTGCAAGGAACTCTGTTCACAACCGTAGCCGTAGTAAAACACAGACTAATTATATTAGTGTACTCTTTATTCTTAGATCATTACTTCTTTCGCGTTACCAACTGACTACTTTCTAATCCACTTTTCTTTTTCCTCGAAGTCTCTGACACATCACCCCTTATCGCAAATCCTTTTCGTGGTTTTTTGTTATCCATTAGCTTGTCTGGCTAATGCAAACAAGAGTTTATATTGCACTTTAAATGGGGTCTGGGTTCATGGGAAATGGGTTAGAATATGGATGGGAATTTGGGTCTATTTGTGCATGTCATAAAACATCTGATTACAATCCGTGTGTTTAGATTGCCGAAATTGTTTGTAGGTGGATCAAATGGACATGGGTTTGTTTGGACACGTATTTGATTGTACATACAATGCATGTGAAAATATGCATTGCGATGTTTGGATTTTTGGAATTGAATTCAATTTTCGACAATTGAACGTTTTGGTTCAATTTGCTTGACATTGAATTCAACGTAGATTTGGGGATATGAATATATTTGGCTGTAAATTCGATTTGTATCCATTATGGATGTGGGGAAAAGGAAATGTGGAGGAAAACGGCAGGGCTTCTTAGACCACTACAAGGCAAAGGGTGTAAGCAGTCTTCCTTAAGGATAAGGTACAAACTAAGCTTTTAACGATGCTACAATTTCGGTATTTAATAACGTATTCGTGGTGGTATCGACGAGATGCTTTGTATGCATTCTGTCCTCGACACCCGAGATACATTTCTATTCAAAACACTAATCTAATCTTATGTTCGATGTGTGGAGTGTAAACGCTGGTGTTTGATATTTTCTCTTTGTAGAAATATCACTTAATCATTTCTTTTTGCTTGGTGTTGCATTGTGTAAATTCATTTTCTGTACTGGTGGCGGGTCAACTTTAGGTCTGAATCTGATACTGGCGCTGTATTCTTTAGATCCGTTTTCTACACTGAAGTTTAATTGATATCACGTTTAAGTTGTAGTGTGTAATTCCATTCTCTAAAAAGGCATCTGAGGAACATTTATTGTATTTCTGACACTTGCATTGTATTCTAGTAATTTAAATACTGTACCATCATCATCATCATCGGCACAACAGCCGGGATTCGGTCTTGGTCTTATTCAGCAAGTCTCTTCACCGGTCCTGATTTCGTCAGCCGATGTCATGCAGTCTGGCACTCGCAGTGCTGCCGCTTTCCATCTTAACTGCCACAAATGACTTTCCGGACAGATTCCTCTTCGCTCATTCGAGCTAGGTGTCCCACCCACCGGAGTCTGCCGAGCTTGATTTTTCTTATAACGTTAGCTTCAAGGTAGAGTGCGTACAAGTCATGGTTGTAGCGTCTCTGGATTAGTCCCCCTCATTCGCGGGGCCAACAATTCTCTTTAAGACTTTCGTCCCGAACGCGGCTAAGAGTTCAGAGCGCCTTTTATTGAGCACCCGGGTCTCGGATCCATACATGAGTACAGGTAAGACCATGGTCTTGTACAGTAGTAGATTGGATGTTCTAGATAAATTTCGGGAGTTAAAGAGCCTTGATAGACCATAGTAGGCTTTGTTGGATTTGATCAGCCGTCCGTGTATTTCTTCTTCCATATTGTTATCGATTGCTACTATTGACCCAGAGTAGTTAGAGGATGGCACTACTTCAAATTCGTGCTCTGCTGCCTGATAGTTTGACCAACGTTAGGTCTTCTCTTCGCAGAAGTTGTCACTATGTGTTCCGTTTTTCCCTCATTAATGTGCAGTCCCGGTTGTTGTGCCGTCTACTCGATCTACGTGAAGGAGTCCTGTACAGCAGAATCGGATCTACCGATGATGTCAATGGCTGTACGACCGTCTGTCTGCTTGCTCGCAGCGGGTGTGCTTCAATGCGTTGCAGTTGAAACGCTTGGATCCCACGTTGCACCAGTCGGCAGCTGCTGTGTTTCCCTCGATGACTTGATCCGGCTCAAAGGACCGATTTCTAGACTCGCTTTACTCGTTTGAAAGTTTGAACGTTTATTTACTTTATATATAATACAACATCTGAATTAAATCGCCTTGCTTTGGATGTGCAGCGTTTGATTGCTTGACTTGTACTCTCCTCAACTCCTCAACTGCCGCTGCTTATATTCGCTTTTTTGTCCCGTTTCCCACGTTCGCATGTTGTCACAGGAACAAAGAGAGCCAGAGTATAAAATGTGCGATGCTCAGTCCGCCAGTCGGCAGTCGTATGCTGCTCCGTCCCCAACAACTGCTTATTAAAATTTCTTATTGCAATACTATGTTGTGGTAATGCATTTTAAGACAGTCAATATGTCATGTTGTTGAAATATAACCTAGCATAAAACTTTCTCTTTTGTGATATACCATCCCTTGAGTAGTGATGATATCTGTGAGTTCTTCTGTTGCATTTCAGAATAGACGATTATATTGATGACTCAGTATCCCGAAATGGAGCGCCTGTCGCACACACTATCTATGGCGTACCTTTTACTGTAACATGTGCAATGCAGGTTCTTTCACTTTGTTATGAAAAACTGGTTGAACTGAACCATCCAGATGTAAGTACTTTTATGCTATCCTAATCATTTTTAAACACATTCTAATTACTAAAAGGCCACACGCATTTTTACTGAACAACAAAGGCAATGTAATACTGGTTGGGCAACAGAAACATACTGGAAAGCGAATAATGTTCTCCCTTCTGTAGAAGACTATATCTTGATGACCATTCAAAAGGGCGGTGACTATATCCACAGTAGTGTACTTATAGCGCAACTATTTAGCAACAACAAAGCTGATTTTACAAAGCTAATTTATTTAATAAGCGTCTACTTTCAAATAGCAAATGATCGCAACAACCTCATATCAAAAGTAGTAAGTTATACAACGAATATATTGTTTTTTTTTTCAATAGGGACATAATAATTTTGTATTTCAATCAAAAACTTACAGTACGCATGTTACATTGTATGGCATTCAGTGTCGTTCATATAAGCACGACGGGTAGGTATACAGCGAATGTTTGGATCCATTTTTGCACCACTCGTCCACATATACCGCGTTCGATATCATTCCTGAGCTCCTCTAACGTTGTTGACTTGTTGGCATAAAATAACGACTTAATGTAACCCCATCAAAGGGAATCATATGACGCATGAGGGAGGTAGCCATCAGATCGGACCATTTCTCGAAATTACATGATTATCAAGCTTTCCCTTCAATAGATTAATTCTGTAACCAGCCGCGTAGCATGTGGGTCCATCTTGCTAGAACCATTGCGAGTAAACAACTGCAAAAGACTGTCGATAGTGCAGTGTATTCCTCCACAAAAGTTATGAATTACTCCCTTGCATACGGGAAGAAAGAACTAACTGATTAGACACATTGCGGAAAATAATTGATAAGTAAGATAACTGTGTGATATCGATGGCAAGTATCTTATTGCTGGACGAAAGGGGTAAATAAACTCAAACAGATATGGTTAAAAGAAAAAAAAATCCATCAACGTGCGAGGGTGCTTAAACAGACTATTGAGTCTAACCCCCAAGGAATCAAGGACTCCAAGTAAGAACCTTGCTCCAAAAATGATAACTTATTGTCCTAACACAATATGTTATCTTATTCCTCGATAGTATAGTGGTTAGTACGCCCGCCTGTCACGCGGGAGACCGGGGTTCGATTCCCCGTTGGGGAGCCTCTGGCGCAAGACTATTGATCTTGCCCGGAAAAAACAAATCATTATGGAAAATTTAACAAGCCTCAGGACTTGTTAAATAAGGCCAAGACCAGTTCCCGGTTGTAGTGCCGATGATGATGATAATGCTTGTCGTAACACAATAATATACAGAGCCAATGTGAAACGGTTTATTGGGGATTTAAAATTTAAAGCCCTTTCTTTAATTTCAAAGTGACGCATGTCTCCCGATTGAATAACAAATTATTCGAAGATCATCCAGTAATTCATGGGGAATTCATCAAAATTCTCAGGAGCACACCCGAAGTACAGGCTATTCTTACACGTCTAAACAAAATCGAACAGTTAAACTCGTCCTAAGAGGTTTTACTTCTGAATGAAGTTTTGTCTAAAAATGGATTCAATATGCTGAAGCACAGTCGAGAGGTTCACGAGATTGAAAACATTGAAGTCAAACTGGCTGAATATTCTCTACGATCCTTTCGTAGTAAGACTGTTCTCCGGCAACAAAATTAAACATATTTATCACATGCCACATGGGGAAACCCAAAAGAAAACTCTGACCCAATCCATTGCCAAAAATGTCAATCCTTCGGACACACTGCCAAAAACTGCGCCAGGAATTATAAATCCGTTAAATGCGAGCAGCCATATGGGCCGCGAGAGTGCCAGCTCATCGGAGACGAATAGAAAGAATGCTTACTTAGGACATTTTAAATATACAGAATTTAACAAAACAACAGATGAACTCACCAAACTCTATAAGGAAAAAAAACTTTCCCGGAACAAACAGATGAACCTAGCAGCCAACAAGGCAAGTAGCTCTCAGAAACGGCAGCTCAGCAGACCTCTTTCGTAAAGACCAAAGTAACACCACAGCGCCTAATAAACAGAATGCGCAAACAATGGACAGGTTGATGGGACAATAGGTGAGTTCTTGAATTTTTCTAAAGAAATATTTGCTATGAATGTGTCTACATTAATAGCAAAGATAACAATATTCATGTTAAATATCCGGCAAAGAGGTCTGTTACCTTTTAGCTCCAAACTGCAGTGTTACGACCTTTCGACCAAGTAATCGGCCTAGGTTCTTAAAATGGCAGGATTTCCAAACCTTAAAGTTTCGTCTCTTGTGGTTCACTTGAGGAGAATAGATCGAGCTCCTCCGACAACAAAATTTAACGGCCGCCTTCATACACGAAACATACCCAGCACAGTGTTATTCTTGACGAATACCACCTTTTCACGAATGACATCAATTAAAGGGTAGCTCTCGTAATAATCAGGAAACAGGAATTTAAAATCGGTCAAGCCGAAATATTTTTATTAGAGTGAAAGCGACGGCACATGGCTCTCGTAAGAATTTGTTGGTAGGTATACCGGCTAACACAAATAGTCTCTTAGGGAAGACAAGCTCAACACTTAAACTCGATGGGGCCGTAGCAGGTGGCGACCCAAATACGAGACATATCACTTGAGATCATTCCCCAATAAATTCAAACAGAAGTGTGCTCCCATCTTGGCTGTACGAAGTTTAGTGGGGTTACCACCCCATTTATTGACTTAATTCAAGCAACATAATTACCTACATCTAAAGTATATATAAGTTACAAACTAGAGAGCTTAAGAACGTTCTTAACTAGGCTCAACCGCGAACCACATAACAATATCAGCCATCTATATGGGAACGAATATATATATGTATATATATATATATGTATATATGTATGTATATATGTATATACTTGTTTATATATACGTTTAGAGCCATTTTTCATACATTTATATATATATATATATATATATATATATATATATATATTTATATATATATATGTTATGTCGGTATGTGAATAATGAATAATTTAAAACAAAAACAACCGATTTCCACATATGAGGTTTTTTTATTTAATTTAGAATTTATTTTCATTAAGGACCAAACTGTACAATTTATTTGGATTACACAACATCAATAAAGTGGCCGCCTCTATTGACCAAAGTAAAATGTGCCCTTTTTGCTGCGCTTTTCATTACTTTTTCGAGCATCTCAGGTAGTATAGCGCTGATTTCGGTACCAATCTTTGCCCTGAGCTAGTCAATGGTCTGAAGCTTGCTGGGGTCAACCCTAATTTTCAAATAATCCGACAAAACGAAGTCCTAACGGGTCAAATCTGGAGACCTGCGTAGCCAGTCAATGTCGCCATTTTTCGACAGCACATGTCCAGAGAATTTTTGTTGCAGAAACTGTGGCGTGTCTAACAGATACACACACAATACACAAGCAAATAGTGAAGAGCACCGAACGAAAATCGAATAAGAAAATGCATCAGAGCGGTATACCATGGCGATAACATAACAATTCACATCAGTGGAATATACTTGAGTTTAAAAATCGAATTTTAAACACGGCCAGTAGCCTGGTGTGTTACGCATTCGTTCATTTTTTTGTGATTCTAACTGTCATAGCGTCAGTTCGAATCACACGTTCTTCACTATCATTCAAAACGCTATAAAAGTGCATGGTTTCCTTTCCAGTGTGAGACGGCGCATCGTCCTGTTGAAACCAGTAGGTGTACCGACATAAAAGATGGCGCACCCCGTATATATCCCCCGCTTGGTAGAAACCTTCGGGGGCTTAAACTACAATGAATCAATCAGGCTATGCTGACGGAAGCATACGCTTCCAGTAGGGCCATCCATGTCAGACAGACTAGCGAGAAGTAACACATAAACATCTACCACCCCCAATCCAGGGTGATACGCGACACCGTGCTCATTGGATAGTTTGCAGCCAGGGGTATACCGGCGGTATTATAAGAGCGCTTCTCTGACACCGGCTTGAGTCAGAACAGTAAGCAGACTTTACCATATCAAAGAGGGGCTCTGCTATGACGGACTGTTTGAAACCTCAAGACTCGTGGGAGCAAAACTTAATAATCAATATACAAAAAACAATCTCACGAAAAACCCGGTAGGCGTAGGTGCGATGAGTCGAATCTACCATAAGGGACCAAATCATCAAGGAAACACCGACCCGGCAAAAAGAAAACGTAGGGAAAAACGGAAAAAGCGGGATATACGCATCGGGACGTGGAACGTTCGAACGTACGTGGAAGCGCATAACAATATAAAATGGACATCATCGTGCTTCAGGAAGTCCGACTCCCACATCAAGTAATCGAAACCAACGGGTTTACACTGGCGTGTGGAGGTACCGATACACATAACCTCGGAACTGGCTTCATCATAAGCAAGAAGCAAGAAGATCATGCCCCATGTAAAAGATGTGTAATTTATAAATGACCGAATGTCGGTGCTAAAAATACAGGGACCATGATACAATTATGTATTTATAAGCGTACACACCCCAACAGAATCTACCGACGAAGCAAATGGAGGACACGTTCTACGAGGCACTAGAGAAAGTATTTAATGGGATCTCATCATTCGATGTTAAACTCCTCCTCGGGGACCTCAACGCGTAAATTGGAAAGGAAGACATCTTTCCACCAAGTACAGGTAAAGAGAGCCAACACGACGTTTAAAATGATAATGGAATTCGAATTATTACGTTCGCAGCCTCAAAAGATCAGGTAGTGAACGGCACGATGTTCAAGCACAAGCAAATTCATAAAGCCACGTGGATATCACCCGTACGGCGTAACGCGTAACCAAACCGACTACTTCCTCATAGACAAAAGACACCACTCGAATATCCTTCACGCAAGATCATATAGAAGAGCAGATTGCGACTTCGATCATCTTCTAGTGATGGGCAAAATCAGGAGTCAGCTCGCAGCAAACAGCAGTCACGGGGGGCGAGCAAAAAGTTCGACACTGATGAACTAAAAGACCTGCGCAAAAGGGCTGAATATCAAGACGAACTAACGAATAGATTTAGAATCCTAGAGAATGGGAACAGTGGGCAAGAGAAAGCCAATAGTGTGGACACTAAATGAACATCGATCAAAGACACAATCAAACAAACAGCCCAAAAGGTATTAGGATTTAAGAAAACAATTAAGTTCAAACCTTGGTTTGTGGATGAGTGCAGGTCGAAGATCGAACAACGTAAACGCATCAGAGTGATCCACTTACAAAGATATGATGAAGTCAACGCAAAAAGATACGCGACGATTCGGAAAGAGGCAATGAGACTCTTCAAACGCAAAAAAACGCGAATGGGAGAGGACTCGGATCGAAAAAATCCCAGAAAATGCCAGAGCCTAAAACATCAGAGGTACGTATGCCGGCATAAATTCAATTAGAAATGTCCACCGAGGGAGAGACAAAATACTCGTAATTCGCGACGCAAACGGCGGTCTGGTCACAGAAACAAACAAGGTGGATGCAGTACCAGCTCGATGTGCGCACCAACGAAAGATCCACCACCTCATCAAAACATTATGGGATAAGGATGTTTTGGCGGTATTTGTCTATGATATACGTTGACGCTGGTGTTCCGCCTGAACACTGTAACACACACAAATAAACAACCTGGAACAACGGGCGAATGCACAAAAACACAAAACACAAAAGGTATAGTTTCTTGCAATTTTATTTTTATGGACAATTTTTCCTTTTTGTTGTCTTACAATCGCGACACGAGATTCGTTGTTGATTTCGCACGTAGTTGCGTATATATAAATTTTAAAATGTCATCTGTATCTACAAGAGTTATCATACGAAGACACGCAGCACTAACGATGCACACTCGTCACGCGAATATCTCCCCGTTGGGATTCCTCGATGAAGTTTTCTATAGTTCTAGACCTCCTCGGATGCTCAATCAAAATTCGACCTCGCGATATGGATGTTCGTAAAAAAACTAGCTTTCGTCTCGTTGACGATCGAAATCACTCTGCCGCCCTCAACCATGTCCTGCTCACCCGATACCCAGATTCGAAACTGGTATCTGTATCTATCCAAAAAAAAAAAAATATTCCCTATTTGCTCTGCTAACAGAACTTCCGAATTTCTGTTAGCAGCATGTTATCACCTCCCACGGGATATTTTTTGTTTCCTGAAAGGGGAAGGTCATCTTGCATACATCATCATTATCGCTGAGAGAGTTTCATTTCCACAGCCTTCTGTTTGCACAGAACATCTGGCGCCCAGACCAGAGATATTCGGCGATTGTTTTGACGTGCAGTCGGTGGGTCTTATTTGAACTTGTACCCGGAATCGAAATCCATTAGATCTTTATAATGGTGCGAAATTCTAGCGTGGCCGTGGGACCGGAGTATTGCCTTTGTTGGCTTAACTCCTCATAAATCATCGGATATCTCGTTGAGATATATTCGATTGCGATAGGTCGTGGCTGCCTTCTGTTGTTCAACGGATTTGGGTGGTCCTCGCGTTAGATTACCCGCACGTGCATCCGTTGATCGGCTCATTCTTTGATGGTAGCAATTCTTTTGTATCGAATTTCGGAATTGCCGGTTCGATGAGATGTTCCTGGGCGCAGGCAGCATGTATGGCATTTTGGGAATTGGTTTTTTTCTTAGGATTAGAACGCATGGATGTTTATGCCTTTGTTTCAGGCATGAAGAGTTATAATTGTTGAGCTTGACCTAAAAAGCTTTGGGAACGTTCAGTTCCTTGCTTTTTTTGGTGTCGGTCTCAACGTTGGCTGCGAGTTGCAGGCCCTATCGCGGGCTTTGGGGCACGCGTCTGTGGGCGCGTGCAACGCTCTCAGGTAAGTACGTTCTTTGAAGATAGGAACCTTACCTGAGTAGACTTGTGCGTTCGTAGAACGCTACAATGTCACTCCGGAAGAATGGAAAAGCTCAATCGTCGTCCCCATTTGCAAAAAAAAAAAAGGCGACAGATCTGACTGCGAAAACTACAGAGGAAAATCATTGCTCCCAACCATATACAAAATACTAACAAATGTCATACTGGCGAGAATCACACCGTACGCAGAAGAAATATTGGGAGACTACTAATGCGGATTCCATAGGAACCGGACAACAGCGATCAAATGTTCACAATAAGGCAACTACTGGAAAAGAAATGGGAATACGGAGAAACGGTTCACCAACTGTTCGTTGATTTCAAAAAACCCTACGACTCAGTGGAAATGCAAAGACTCTACCATATTGTAGTTGAGCTGGGAATCCCAAAAAATATGCCGCCCTCATTCAAATTTGCATAAACGAAGACAAAGGGCGAGTTAGAATAGAAAACCACCTCTCAGAATCATTTGAAGTCCGGGACGGACTAAAACAGGGGGTTGGACTCTCACCTTGTACTCGAGTATGTCATCAGAAAGGTATAAGACGACAACATGGCCGGATCATCCCTGAACGGGGCCACACAAGTGCTCGCATATGTGGATGATATCGCCGTTCTGGGCGATTATATAGAAACTGTAAAAGCAGTGAAATCATCATGCAAGCGGCAGAAATGGTGGGTCTAGAAATAAATAAAGACAAAACAAAATACATCATTACGGCGAGACCAGGTGGACCCCAGAGAACACATATAAACGTCAGAGGCAAGATATCTGAAAAATTTAAAGAATTTAAATATCTGGGAACGATACTGACGGCCAGTAACGAAATGTCGAAGGAAATTAACGAAAGACTACATTCTGGCAACGCTAGTTGGCACACAGTCAAGAAACTGCTGAAATCCAAACTGCTATCACGTAACATAAAGCTCCGTGTCTATAGAACCATAATCATGCCGATTATTCTATACGGATGCGAAACATGGACTCTCACAAATCGAAAAGAAAACAAATTCCGCGTATTCGAGAATAAAGTTTTGAGGGGTATCTTTGGAGGTAAATATGACGAGGAGGCAAGATAATGGAGGAAACTCCACACCACGAATTGGAAGAACTATACCGCAAACGTACAATAGTGAGAGTAATCAAGTCGCGAAGATTAAGATGGGCCGGGCATGTGGCGCGAATGGGCAACGATAGGACCGTGCGTAGAATTCTTGGCGGTAGACCAACGGGAAAGAGACCGGCATGACGGCCGCGACAGAGATGGGAGGACAATGCTAGGTTTGATCAGATCGGCTGGTCAAGCGTGGAAGGAGAGTGCACAGGACAGGGAACGGTGGCGGAGTCAAGTCGGTGAGGTCATGAACTTCCGGGTTCCTACAGGCCAATAAATAGTATGTATGTATTTATATATATTTATGTATAAACCTCTGAATTAATAACACAATACACAAAGTGTAAACGGAAAAAAATGCAAAAATATCGTTGTCATTGTCATTCAACCAGTGTGCTGCCTCTCTGGCACAGGAACATCCAATACTGAATATTTTGACTCAAATTTACCTTCTGTAGCATGAAATAAGGATAGAAATAAGGAGAAGTTCTGTTGAAGTTGCGATCACTGACTGAGAGTTTCGGCAGTAATATGTAATAAGTTCCAAAGGCAACTCTTTCGTGAACTTCACTACGATAAAAGTGTAAATCTTAACTGAAATTTCGACACTGACAAATCCCATAAAAGTGTAATGGTAGATTCGCATTAGAATACAAAACTGTTATGTCCCTTTTGAAAAACTCTATATATAAACTTATACCATTATACGACAATAAAGACTATTTATTGACATATAGTACCTTAAAGAAAGATCGTTGGCGGAGGACATCACCGAAGGGAAAATGAGTTATCCCATCATACTCGCCATTCACGAAGAGAAGCCGGACGACAAGGTTTTCAGTGAGTACAAATTATAAGTTAGTATTACAGTTTTACCTAAATGATCTTTTTGCAGATATTTTAAGGATGCATACGCATGACAATGCCATGAAAGCTTATTGTGTCGAGCTGATTGAGAAACTCGGAAGTTTTGACGTAATAAAGAAGAATTTTGAAATACTTGACCGATTGATATGTGAAGAGGTAAAGATATATACCATACTTGCATTGTAACACTTGCCATAACATTTAAAGTATGCCACTTATAGTAGGCCAACACACTTTGAGTATTCAGTAATATACATACAGCAACCACGTTAAAGCGCGTTATATATACATATAAATATACATATATATATATATACATTTATAGATATATTTATATATATATATATATATATATATATATATATATATATATATCATCATCATCATTATCGGCACTACAACCGGGAACCAGTCTTGGCCTTATTTAGCAAGTCCTGAGGCTTGTTACATTTTCCATAATGATTTGTTTTTTTTTTCCGGGCAAGGTCATTAGTCTTGCGCCGGAGGCTCCCCGACGGGGAATCGAACCCCGGTCTCCCGTGTGACAGGCGGGTATACTAACCACTATACTATCGAGGAGCCCATATATATATATATATATATATATATATATATATATATATATATATATATATATATATATATATATATATATATATATATATATACGTATATAAAGTGGCCCAATTCCCTAGTCCTAACAGCACATCCACTTCTGCCTCATAATCCGTACTATCGAATCAATTGTGCAATCCGTTTTAGGATACTAAAACTACCGGTTCGCTTTCCCATATCTATGGCTGGTTCCGACTGGCATCCATATCTGAGGTGGGATTGGTTCTCTGTGGCGGGTCATTTCAATGGAACGGGTATTTTACGTCGATTTTGCAATTTCACCTCTGTGTCTGCCCACGTTTCTAACCGGAAACCAGCAATCCAGGCACCTAGCAAAACCGAGGTACAGATATTTTCGATTTTATTCAACCTGGTTATAAGTTAGTGCCTCTGTTCTTTACACATCGTGGTTTACACATGTACCTACGAAATGATATTGCTTATCAGATTCTACCACAATATGGTCTCTACTCCAATTTAGAATTAATTTAATTTAATGTTTTGAGGCTACAACTTCATGTTCGTAGCCATATCATACGTTACTGCTTTCTTCATCGAAGTTCAAACTGTATCTGTGTTAAATCGTTATCTGTGGTAGTTATAATTGGCTCTCCTCCGGTACAGTGCCCACGGATGAGTTGTCCATGGTTGTTATTGGATTTTCTTCTTTTTCTTCATCTTTTGGATTTAATCACAATTATGCTTGGGGTTGCACGCTTAGGGCGGTCGGTGGTTGTAGGCCAATCGCTTCATCTCATTGGACGGTTCTGGTTGTAGTAGCTGCTGCTTTTTTTTTTTTTTTTTTTTACATTTCTGTATTTATTGACCATCAATAATTTTTACAATAAGCAATACAGATAACTTATGATACTTTAGCTATAATTGTTTACATATACTTACTAGTACATTTTTCAAACGATATGATAAAAGTTATATGTTGGTTATGGATTAAGATTTTAGTGGGCGGAGCTTCCTGGAAAAGGTCAGAAAACCAGGATATAGTTATTTACTTAACCTATGCTAAATTGCTTAACTTAACTTAACTTAACTTATCTTAACTTAGTCTAGTTACCTAATTATTATTGAAATAAGTTAGTGTGGTGTGGAAAGGGGAAGCATAGTGATCAATAGGTAGGTTATGGGTTAGTGAGGATATTGTCAGTCAGGGATGTGGGTTGGGGAACTACTTTCCGTTTGTTCGTTGAAACGCAAAATATTGGAGAAGGGTTGAATATTACTATATTTAAATTGGTGAGGTGAAAGCTCTGTATTGTGGTATACAATCTCATTAGAGTTATTAACCAACCTTCGAGAGGTGAAGAACGTTCTGATGTGGAGACAGTTCGGGTAGGCAGTTCGGTTATCTGACGGAGTCGATGTGAGCGCATTTATTATCGGGTTGGGATTATTGGGAAGATTTTCGATAAATTTGATGGACAGCTCAAAGAAGCGTCGATCTATACGTTCAATATTAGCGGCATAGTAGAGCGAACTACTGTTGTAATATTTGTGGGAGTTGGGATGTCGGTTGAGGCCAGTGATAAGTCTGAAGCATTTCCTTTCGAAAATGCGTAGCTTCACCATTTGCGCGCGTATGATATGGTACCATATCGGGCATGCATATGTGAGAGTGGGTCTGATTATCTGTTTGTAGATAAGTGATTTAACTTTGGGACAGAGACCATTCGGCTTGTACATCACTTTTCTGCAGAGATTAAGTTGAATTGCGGCTTTGCGAATCGAGTTTTTGGTGTGAGCGGAGAAGGACAGATTGTTGGTGAAGGTTATTCCCAGGTACTTTAAGGTTTTGGAGGGTTTAATTATATTGTTATTTAACTTGATTCTGATTTTGTTATGGCAGCGTATGGTGTTGTTAGTACAATTCGCATTTCTGCCTTTAAACACTATGAGTTGAGTTTTGGCTGGGTTGAGTCGGATTTTCCACTTAGTAAAATATGCTGAGAGATTCGGGAGATAGCTGTTAATACAGTTTCTTGCCTCCTTGACAAATTTGTTGCTTGAAAAAATTAAAGTGTCATCGGAATAGTTCAGCATTACTGTATTAGGTGACAGTGGCTGCGGTGTGTCTGAAGTATAAAGGAGGTATAATAATGGTCCGAGAATAGAACCTTGAGGAACACCCGCGGTTATACTGTATGGTGTCGAAAGAGTTGAATTTATTTTCACCATGAACTTTCTATCAGAAAGGTAGGAAGCGAGAAGTTTTATGGTGTGGGTGTTTAATCCGAACATTGAATGTAGCTTGTATAGCAGTCCTGCAATCCAAACGCAATCGAATGCTTTTGCTATGTCGAGAGAGACGCATACTGTTGGGGATTGGTTTTTGAGATTCATTGTCACATCGTGTGTCAGTTTTAGCAGAGCATGACAAGTTGAGTGTTATGGACCAAAGCCAAATTGAGAATTCGGGATAAGGGAGTTGTCTCTAGCAAATGAGAGATGATTTTTGTATATCTTACATTCCAAAACCTTTCTAAGCGAATTTAGCTGTGATATGGGACGGAAGTTAGCCGGGTTGTTGGAAGAACCGGATTTACTAATAGGGACTATCACCGCTGTTTTCCAACATGTTGGGAAATGTGAAGCGTTTATTATGTGGTTGAGAAGAATGAGAATGGGGAGTAAGTTCTCCGGGTGAAGTCTTTTAAATAGAAGGTTAGGGATTCTATCCAAGCCTGTAGATTTTTTATTGTTACGCGAAGTAATCAGTTCAGATAATTCTGTAAAGCTTAGGAATGTGTCGGTGTAATGTTTTTTCTCAGCACCACACACTTTATGTGAATTGAAACACACTTTGTTTTATTTTAGCGATCACTTTTATTAAATTTCACTTAGAAATAGTCATTCGTTACATTAATTTATAAGTTACTACACGATAACTCCACGAGCGACGTTATATTCTTCACAACACAAAATCACAGCACATCCACCTTTTTTATTGTGATATTCTCGTTATCTTGTATTTTTCGCGCAACGGACTTCAAAACCCTGGCACCAACTCCTGACCTTCCTGGTCAACTTTTCGAAACCAACCCTTTTTTATCTCACCGTCTCGGTCGAGATTCAAAATTCAACTCACCAAAGTCTCGCCGTCTCCGTCGAGATTCAAAAACCAAACTCTCAAACGAAGACCTGAAGAACGAAGGATATGGTATTTCTTTCTTTATCTTTCCCGGCTTGGGATCAAACGCGGAAACACAAAGGGAAAAATCAACAGAGGATCGTGCGAATGCACATTTATAATCCTCTATGTTGATATGCGCTAAACGAATGTGTAATTCGTTTTATGATGCCTGTTGTTTGTTCCAGCCGACTCGGCAAGGATCCCTTTTGTAAGGACACGTGAGGGAATACAAATAGAGAATTGTGCTAATGAGCATTTCTGATTCTCTATGTTGTTTATTTTAGCCGAATGGGCAAGGATCTTTTCCGTAGGGAATCGATACAAAGGCGAATATTTTCCTTTTGTTTGTTTTAACTTAATTTTGTTAAAACGAAAACTGGCGTTGGTTGTTTTAATTGTTTTAGATAACCATTTTTCTGAGGTCTCGTAAAATTGCTGGCGCGCAATTTTTTATGATACTCAATGGTTTTGTTTGAAGGACGGCATCTGGCCTGCACATTTGGCTCTTAGGGGTTGTTGTGGTGAACCCTTGGTTCAATGATTATATTTCCCAGTTTTTTATGTGAGCAAATTGAACGTTTTGTTCAATTTGCTTGGAGTTTAATTGATTAGCGCAAATCGAACGTTTAGTTCGATTTGCTTGCTATCAATTTATGCGGGACGAGGTGTATGGGGTAATGCTTTGATTTAGCATTATGTCACATCCTTTAAGTGGATGTTTTTGGCGTGTATCGCCGTTAGTGGTGGAGACTAGCTCCAAAAGGGTAATTTTTTTGGGATGGGTGGTTGTGGTCGTAACATCGGTTCCCATGGGATGTGACGCTTTATTGGTTTCGTTGAATTCAGTAATGAATGGTCGGAAGGATGGCTCCAGTGTGCCTGAGATGAATTCATCCACGGTGTCGTGGAAATTAGTGACTGGGAGGGAATCGTTTTGTTTATGAGTTTTACAGAAGTGTTCAGCGAGACAGTTTGCTATATCAGTGTCCGATTGGGAGATGTTACTGTTAGTTGGTTGGATGAGATAGTTTATTCGAGGCTTGAATTTACGACCAGTTAGTCGATTTATATTTTTAAATAGGTCACGGTTTGGTTTGATACTGTTTAGAGTAGACGTGTAGGTCTGATCGGTGACATTTTTAAGTTGTGCATTTATCAGGGTGGTCAAAAGCTGTATCTGCTCTTTAATAAAGGCTGAGTAGCTAATCTGCAATTTACGTCGGAGTTGTTTTTTTATGCGCAATCATTTTGTGAGGAGGTTGGGTAATGGTTTTCCTAAGTGGTTATGAGGGACTGTCGTAGGGGTATGACTGAAAAGAGCATTTCCCAGTATTTGCTCTATTTTTACAGCTGCCTGGTCAATTTCAGTAGGCAATAGGTTTGAAGATTCCGGTAAAGAATAATTTGAAAAACTGGCAGCAATATCGTTATTGACTTTTTTCCAGTTTGTTTTGGAAAAATTTGGGATAGGATTCACTATGTAGAGTGGTTCGAGCGAAGGGATTTGAACCATGGAGTGGACGGACCCATGATCGGATGGGAATGGTAGCTGCTGCGATGGACTATTTATTTCGAATATATTCTGCTGCTCCTCGAGCTGTTTTCGCTCTTCGAATTCATTTCTATTCGTATTCATGTTAAGGTTTGTCATTGGATTGTCAAGGAGGCAACTTAGGAATCGTTTTTGGATACCTTAACCATACTGCACGCTGCAGGCAGTGGCTTCAATCGTCCCAACGGAGATTGAGTTTTGTTTTGTGCTCCTTGATATCCTTACGAATGTTTCACTTTCGTCACTTTTGTTCTTTTCGTTTTATAGCGTTTGAAATAATAGTGAAGAAGATCGTGTGATTCGAACTGACGCTATGACAGCTCGAATCACGAACAAAATTTTTACTTAAGCGTTACACACCAGGCTACTGACCGTGTTTAGAATTTGATTTCCAAACTCGACTATATTCCACTGATATGAATTATTTTTATTTTATCGCTTGGTATACGGTTCTGATGTAGTTTTCTTATTCGATTTTTCGTTCGGTGTTCTTCACTATTTTTGCTTGTGAATTGTGTGTATCTGTTAGAGTTGCCACAGTTTTATATCCAGTTTAAGAACCACTCATTACACACGAACAAACGCCGACTGAATATCGCGCTCAAGAAAGCGAACGGAAACTGCAATACAAATAGGAAGTAAATGGGGACACGAAATGGTACATCCCCGAGCAAGGATGTGACATTTCGTCAAATCTCAACACTAACCGTAAATTAGATTTTTGTTCGCGCTCCATTTTTTTTTTTTTTTTTTTAATATCATTTTTTATTTCTTCCTATTATTATAATTTACTTACTCGCTAGACAAAAATGATTAAACTCTAGCTTATGGTATCTTATTTCCTAACTTACTGGTCCCTTGCGGACTTACATGCATACGATTAAAGCGTGAAAATTTATCTTTCAACATTACTATTGTTTTGTTTAGATGCATTTTAAAGAACTCAATTGGTTAGAAAGAAAATAAAGAACTGAAAAAACGTTGTTTTTGTTATTGTTTTCACCTTATATCTACCTTAAATACTAAACTAAATAAAACTTTTTTTTAACTTAACTCTATCCTAAACCTAACATCAAAACTAAATCAAAACTAAATCTTCGGAATGCTAAATCTATGTAAGCTTTCCGTTCTTTGTTCGGGTTTTTTTTTTATTATTATTATTATTACTTCCCTTTTTTTTGCAGTTTTATATGGAAACTGGTTTTTAATTGCCACTCAGCCCCCAAAATCTCTGGTGTTGCTTACTCGTGTCGTTTCGGTCTTTCTGTGCTACTGCCCTACTGAACTGCAGGCGCTCTTCATTTGTGTGCGCGACCTCTCGATTATAACATATTCGTTTATCTACGCCCGAGCGACGCACGTGATAAATCAACGGTATAGCGGATTCATTTTGTATGAGGCCGTTCATGTCAAGACTGAGGAATACTTCTGGTGGAATAAAGCCATTGTGACGTACCCCCTCGTAATACATATTGTTTGGGTAATATGCACCATAATTAAATCGTTCGGGGAGCTCATTGATCTCGCAAGATGCCCTCGGATCAGCTCGATCATAAAGTTATCCACTCTGTTTATATTGGCTCCACTGTACAACGCTTCATTGGGATAGTATTTTTGGTGATCAGATTCAGGAGTCCGATGTAAGTTGAGACACGTCCTGAGGCATTGTCTCTCAAAAATCCGAATCTTTTCCATTAAGCTAGGTCCCACATTAAACCACACTGGGCATCCATATATGATCATCGGTCTTATGAGAGCCATATAGCATTTAACTTTAACTCTGCTGTCAAGTTGACTACTATGAAACAGTCTTTTTGTCATAGCATAAGCTTTCTTTGCCCTGGTCAGCCCAGCCTCCACATGTTTGTTAAAATATAGATGCTAAGCCAGCCAGACGCCTAAATATTTGACTACATTTTTGGTTTCCAGTGTTTGTTGGTCCCATAATAGCTAGCTTTCGCCAACGTTGAAATCCCCTTGTAATAATCCGTTAATGATTTCAATTTTTGGAGCTGTTCTATATATTATCAGATCGTCTGCATACGCAATAGCCTGATGAAGAGACCTTACCAGGTCGCTAGTGTAAATATTAAAAAGGATCGGAGATAACACCGCTCCCTGTTGCAGACCGATTTCTATATTGTAAGTAATGTTAGAGGTCACATTGCCACTTTTGACGATGAATTTCCTTTCATTCAACATGTCGTATAGTATATACAGTAGTGGTTTATGCATGCCTAGTCTCATTAGCTTGAAGTATAACCCTTCTAGCCAAACGGTGTCGAAGGCCCTCTCCAAGTCAATCAAACAGGCACCTGTGCACTGTTTCAGATTTTTATTCCACTGAATGTCTGAAACCAGTTTAGCTGCGGCATGTGTGGTTTCATGACCAGCTTTAAAACCAAACTGGTTATTTGGAATAATATTATTGTCCTCAACCCATTTAAGTAGAGCCTTGTTTAGAACCTTTTCGAATACTTTACTGATACTCGGTAACAAACTGATCGATCGCAGATTTTTTGGGTTTGTTCTGACTTTCCCTTTTTTTGGTAACGGTTGGATGATGGCCGTTTTCCAACGTACTGGATAGTGTGCGTTGTTCAGAGCGTTGTCAAACAAGACTGCATGTACGTCCATTGCGATTGGAGGAAGATGTTTTAGTACGATATTGGGTACTCCATCGATTCCAACTTTTTTTTTGTTTCTTAACGATGTAAATACGCCATGGATGTCTACACTAGTGATCAAAAGGCTGTTAGCGCTTTCGACAGTGATCTCGGCGTTTGCCGTATTTTCATTATTGAATTCGATAAAACCTTGGTTTTCTGCTCGCCACTGTGAAATGTCATTTCGAAGATAACGATAATTCAGTAAAACTCTATTTTCCAAGCCATGGTTGCGGCGAATTACATTTGTCTTGTACAGTTCTTGAAAGACGGGCCCTACAACATTCAGTTATTCCAAGGGATCTTCAAACACAAAAACTTCGTCATTTAGGATGGCGTTGCTTGTGTCTATGCCTATATTTGTCAGGTTTCGTTGGTTTTCGTCAGTTCGTGGTATTTGGAGACACTGAATCTCGTTTTCATTACTCCGTCCAAATATTTTATTAATTTGCGGGAACATACTGTGGCTCCTCGATAGTATAGTGGTTAGTATACCCGCCTGTCACCCGGGAGACCGGGGTTCGATTCCCCGTCGGGGAGCCCCTGGCGCAAGACTAATGACCTTGCCCAGAAAAAATAAATCATTATGGAAAATTTAACAAGCCTCAGGACTTGCCAAATAAGGCCAAGACCGGTTCCCGGTTGTAGTGCCGATGATGATGACTGGGGTTGTTGGATTTTACCGCCCGAACATTGTTGTTCCAATACAAATTTGCTGATAGCCTATAGTTGGCTTTTATCAGCTGTTGGAGGGTTTTTAATCTAGACTTCAGTGATATTATCTCCTGGTCGTGCCTGTCAGTAAATCTTCTGTACCGTAGTTTTAGTTAAGACAGAAGTCTACTTTTTCTTCTGTGGAGTGCGTTGATTATGCGGTTTCGGTACATGTTCATGTTGTCCGTAGGTGTGGTTTTTAGTATTGTTTTGTCCATAGTTTGTTTTATGGTTTCGTCCATTTTTTGTATGTATTTGTCGATATCATCGTTGGATATGTTTCTGTTGGTAGGAGGGTTAATATCTTTTAAGCGAATTTCTCTTGTTAAGGTTCTCGTGAAACGCGGCCATCGCATACCTCCATAGGTTTAGGGTTGTGGTATCATACATTCACCGAGTTCCACAAGCTCGCTTGGTGTTTTTATCACGATCGATAATGCACAATGACCGCTGTCATATTCAATTGTGCGCAGGCAGTTTATATTTTGTCTGTTAGTATGTGTATGTTTAAGTCGTGTGTCAATAAGCATAATATCGAGGAACGATCCCCCTCTGGGGAAAGAAGGATATTCTGTAGCAAGCAGGTCAGCCTTATATTCAATGTGATGTTGATCTAGCCAACCTGCTAGTTGGTTTCCTCTCGTGTTGGATATGCTATTTCCCCAATTTGGGTGTTCAGCATTCAAATCGCCACCTACGATGTAATAGTTCCCTTCCGAGTAAAGTTGTAAGCATTGGAAAAGAGTCTCTAGCTCCACTATAAATAGATTTTGTTGATGTGCTTCTGGTGCGTAGGCAGATATCACATACATCCCCTACCTTGCCGTAGGGGTATGCGGATAATGCACGCTTCAAGCACCTGAAATCTGAGCATCTCACCACTATACATTCCTTATCTTGAAGTTGTTTTTTAACAAAGATTGCCACCCATCCTCCTTGTGGGGAGTTGGGTCGATCTCTTCGTATAATGTCGTAGTTTATGTGACATAGTTTATGCCTCTGATTCAACTTAGTTTCGCTAGCCAGTAGCATGTCAGGACTTTCGTCTTGCAACAGTTTAAAGAGAGCGGCTCTTCTCTCGATTCGGATAAGTGAATTTACATTCACGACTAGAGCCTTAATTGTGTTTTCTGTTCGGGAGTTTATATTGACGGCTGGCTAGACAACTGCGAATAGACCCTGTCTAGTCTAGTGTCCTGGTCCTTTATTTGTTTTTCCATTTGTGTCATCTGCGTCTGAATAGCGAGCAAGGTTGTGAGCACATCTGCTAGTGTTACTGTTTCTGGAGGCACAGTATGTCGCGGCGATACCCGTGTGGTGAGTTGTGGCGTGTTTCTCGTACCAGCTGTTACTTGAGCATACGAGAACTGGGGTGTTACATTTAGTGCTGGTCGGCCTTGAATTATCGGACGTTCTAATTTTCGTTGCTGTGAAAACTTTTTTTCCTGTAGTTCGCGGAATTTAGGACAGCCTCGATAATTAGAGGGGCGTCCTTCACCATTAGAAACTGCACACTTTAGAAGAGATCTGTCGTCTACCCTTTCTTTACCTAACGTGCATTGTTCTGCGCTGTGGTCCTGTCCGCATCTTACGCATCGATACTGCATTTCGCAGTTTGCTGCTGAGTTCCCGAAACTTTGGCAGCGAAGACATTGGATTATATCTCTGCCTTTTTTGAATTTGTCCCATGTGACAATCGGATGGTTCAGGATAGTGATTTTCCTAAGTCCACTGGTCCCGGGGCCCAGCTGCACCAGGAAGAATGGTAATTTTCGATTCTCCCGTCTAGCACTAGCTGTATTGAAAGGTTTTACCGCCATAAACTCAATATCATTACAGTTAAGCTCTCGTAGCGTTTGTAATAGAACTTCTGGTTCTGTTTCAGGTTCGACGCCTTTTAGTAGAACCGTCATATTCTTTATTTCTTTCGGGGTGTGCGTGTAGAATTCCGCGGTGGCCCTTTTTAGCACATTTTTCATTTTTTCGAACTCCTCAACCGAATTTGTCTGTATGGCAAACCTGTTCTCTGTCAGTCTTTTAATTGAAAAACTTTCCCCAATAGAAAGCTTACATAGACTTACCAGTTCATTACAGTTCATATCTGTAATGTTGATGGGTGGCATCTTCGCCTTCCGTTTTGCTGCCTGTTGCTCTTGTTGTGGTTGTTGTTGTGTGACCTCTTGCGGTGGACATCCTTTTTGTTGGCTAAGCTTCTGTTGTGCACATTGTTGCTGATTTTTCTGCTGCTGTTGTTTCACTATTAGCTGCTCCTTTTCAGCCAATTCCTTTTTTCTGCGACGCTTCTCTGCTAATTGCGCCCTTGCTCGGGCTAGCCTTGTTTCAAGATCGCTGATTTCCTCTTCCTCGTCCTCAGTCTCGGTACTCGCTAAACATGCAAACATGTTATTGATGACATGGCCATCATTATATGGAACCGGGGGGAATGTATAGTCCTTTTCCATTTTTTGCGCCTTTTCGAGCAAGTCTGTTATTGCCTCGTTTGGCTTGTTTACTTTTGTTGTCGCTCGTGTTAGTGGGGAGCTCGCCGGGCGTTTTATTAACGTGGACTTTGGTTTTAATTTTTTAATATTTTGTTTTTGTCTGCCATTCTGCATGCTGAGGGTCAGTACACCGATCTTGTTGCATCCAAGATAGCAGGCCAGTCTTTGTTTTAAACCAGTTAGTAGGGTGGCTTCACTTTGGGATTTCACTATATATTTTAGTTCCTTTTGTTTCTTTTTTATTTATATTTATTGTTTTTGTTTTGTTTTTCTTTTACTTCTTTGTTTTCCTTTTTTTTCTTTTTTTTGCGAAACACGTGCTCTTATACACTCTCCCAGTTGGTTAGTATTAATCTGTGTTTGTTTTGACTGTCAAACCCGTGGCTTCGTTCTCTTTTATTTCATTATATTTATATATAATCACTTTGTTTTGACTGTTTTTATCAAGTGAATTTATTTATTTAATTGGTCTTTGTCTGTTCACTGTCATTGTCACTTTTCGCAAAACAAAACACGGCGCGAAAACAAAACTGTACTGTATTGTTCAAGTATTTGGTATACCTGCTAGGTCACGTGAAGTGGGAAGACAATTAGAATGTAAAACGTATGCAAGGCAGGACGAACCGCACCGTGTGAATGTTAGCTGATGAATCGGTCCGCGCTCCATTTCCCGGCAATAATGAACAATTTCCAGTTCACCTCGCAAATAGGTAGTTATCGTGAAATTCAGTTGTAGTCGATTGATTGGTTAAAGTCCTTGTTCGTTACACTCAACCCCCGTCGATCTTACTCACTTGTGGTGTCCAACCAGTTAACTGTTTCGATTTTATTATATACTCTATATTATATATTCTTTTTATTTCGACATAGCCTCAAAATATTCCAACATTATTGCAGTTTATGAATATATTTTAGTTTTAACTACAATTGCTAAATTAAGAAGGGGCGAATCTATAGCGCCGAGTGGGCACCCCGAGATGCCACCAAATAACTGTTGCAGTTCTTTTTGAACAGTTACAGGTTGTAACGCTCCGGGAACACTCGCGTGGGAAGGGAGTTCCACAGCTTCCCAGCTCTGTAACGGAACGAGTTCTGATGCAGGGATATTCGCGCTGTCGGGAGATGTACCGCAAACTGGTACGATCCATCGGATTGTGTTTTGGAGGGCATATAAACCGAATTGCGTGGAACAATACCACGAATCTCCGAAGAACAGTACCCATGATAATATCTGTAAAACAGACAGAGGTCGGCTACGCGCCTTCTATGTGATAAGGGCTGTAGTCCCGACGTCAGCGCCGAGTCCCAATCCGGCGGATCGCTCGTCTCTGTATGCTCTCAAGTAGGTCGAGGGTATGTTTTGGAGCCGAGCTCCAAACATGAGAGCAATATTCGAGCGCGGGTCTAATTTGAGATTTATATAGGAGAAGAAGTTGTGCCGGAGTAAAATATTTCTTGGTTCTAAAAAGATAACTCAGGTTTCCTGAGGCAGACCTGGCGATGCTCAACACGTGTTTATGCCATGATACATTCCCACAGACCGTCACACCGAGCAATTTCAAGCTTTCCCTAGCCTCGAGGGCCCGGCCATTCATCATCAGCTGTGGAACCGATGATCCACTTTTCTTTGTGAATGTTGTATATTGTGTCTTCACTGCATTGAAGTCGACGAGAGTGGCCCATCCCCACTGCAAGACTTTATCTAGATCCTGATTCAGAGAGTCAATCTGTCTACATCTCAGCTGATGCGACGCAGATGCACCAATCGGCCGAATACCCGAAAAGGAGGAAACAAGCGTACTATCATCCGCAAAACTGAACACTTTGTCTCCAACAAATCATTTATGTGCAGCAAAAACAAGGTTTGAGCCCAAATAGAACCTTGGGGCAGACTCGAATTAACAGGATATAGACCCGAACACTCGCCGTCCACAACAACCCAGATCGATCGATTCTCAAGGAAGCTCCTCGTCCAGTCGCAAAGCTGTTGGGAAAGTCCATATGTACGAAGTTTGGTTAGCAATACACCGTGCCAGACGCGGTCAAAAGCCTTGGTGATATCCAATGCGACCGCCCTTGACTCACCATGCCCCTCAATTGCAGGTATCCATATATCCGTTATAAGTTTCAAAAGCTCTCCCGTGGACCACCTGCCACAGAATCCGCGTTGACGATCATTCAGAAGTCCGTTGTACTCCAAAAACTTAACTCACTCGGCATTGATGACTTTTTCCATCACCTTAGAGAAACAGTAGACAGTAATGCTATCGGACGGTAATTTTGTGGGAGACACTTTTTTGCCGTCTTTGGGATTGGCTGAACTCGAGCGATTTTCCAGCAGGCAGGAAAGGTCCTCCGTGCATAAGATAAGCGGAAGAGTCTGCCAAGAACCGGCGATAGTTCTGGAGCACAGTTCTTAAGGACTATTGCTGGTATTCCGTCCGGGCCGGCTGCCTTCCTACAATCCAGTTCACGTAGAATGTGTTGAATAGTGCGCGGATAAAATTTCACATCCTGCATGGAGGACCGTACCGACGCGATCACAGGTGGCTCCAAAAGATCGGGATCAAGGTTTGAATTCGCGGAAAATAAATTCGCGAACACATCAGCTTTATCCTTTGAATTCGTGACTAACGTCCCACTGTCTGTCACCAACGCAGGGAAAGAAGAGGATGCGAAGTTACCCCTGACAGCCTTTGCCATTGACCAGAAGGATCGCGTCAGTCGGGCACCAAAGGAGTTTATTGATCAACCTGTCGTTGTTAGCTTTTTTGCGGTCTCACTGGCCTGGTTGCACGCGTTTCTGATTCTAACAAAATTCGTTTTGTTAACAACGGTGGGATTGGAGCGCCATTGCTTAAAAGCTCTATTTTTTGCCGCTGTAATCAGCTCGCATTTTTTGTCAAACCACGGTTTATCAGATGAACTTCGTTTGATGGAATATAGAATATACATCTCCATCCCTAGAAGAATAATCTCGGATACCGACTCCGCGTAAGCGTTAACATCGGAGTCTCTGAAGCACACCTCCGACCATGGAAAGGATGCGAAGATATCTCACAAATCGTCCCAGTTAGCAGCCCCATACTTCCATATATGGCGAAGCTGCCTAGGGCGGTTATTCGCTTGATATGCAAGTGCTTGCGCGACAAATACCAAGCAGTGATCTGAGTTTCCCGGTGGCGCAGAAACCTCTACGGTATAAATACTCGGTTCGGATGTCAAAAACAGATCCAGGGTGTTCGCATAATCGCCTCGGGCATCCACCACTAGCGTTGGTTCCTCCACGAGTTGAGTCAAGTTGCGGTCAACAGCAAACATCTCCGCCAGCCTCGTCGGATCTGTTACAATGTACCAACCAGCCGGAATTGTGCTCATTAAAATCGCCAAGGACAACAATTTCAGAATTCGAGTAGTTGATCTGTATCCAGTCGACGGTATGTGAAAGATGTTCGAAAAATGTCGCCGATCGATCGTCATTCGGCGAGCGGTTAAGACAACAAAGAAATTTAACGGAATTCCTCAGTACGACCCTCAACCATATGATTTCCATATTATTGGGTTCCAATGTCTCCATCCTCGGGGAAGCCAAATCGGACCGCGCGAAAACGCAGACTACGCCCTTAAAACGGAATCTCTAATGTAAGTCGAATCGCCAGCAACGAAGATATGTCGAATCAGTTGACGAATGGACCTGGGTCTCAGTTAGGGCAGGGGTATCAGGTTTCGTTGTTTGCAAATATTGGTGGACGGCGTTTACATTGGTATTGGTGAAACCGATGCCTCTGATGTGACAAAATCCCATCACCAGTCGAGCGTGGGCAGAGCCTCGAGAACGAGCCCGGTTATGCGATGACTAACCTCTTAAATGTCGGTTATTTATCATGATATCTGGATGATGTTCCCCCTGACATAGTCCCCCCATAGATCCGAATGGTCATGACTTATCTCCGTGTCAGTCCAGGCCATCAGCCACACATCCGAAATACCGGCGAAGATTTCTCTCGACGATATCGCGGTATATACGGCGTGAGGGGTGGTATCTCACATTAGGACCGACTACTACCTAAACCAACCTTTTCTCGAACCGGTCCATCAGCCAAGCTGTGGTGTTTCTAGCAGATACACACGACCCATAGCACATCCATTAAAGCCGTATACCATAGCAAGAATATAGCAGTTCAATCAATCAATCGAATGTACTTGAGTTTAGAAATCGAATTCGTACACGCGGCAGTGGCCTGATGCGTTGAACTTTGGTTCTATCTTTTAGTGATTCCAACCGTGATAGCGTCAGTTCGAATCACACGCTCTTCGCTATCGTCGCAAAACGCTATAAAGCTCCGAAAGATGGCTAGGGATTTCTCCCGGCCATTTCACGGAGCCTAAAGCTTGATGGGGTGGTATTTCACCGGCCGACAGGGCGTTGGGACCCCGGCTACCACTCGGTCACTACTGAACACGCATGACGAATATATTCGTCATGAATTTTTTCATGACGTACATCTGTGGGTTGTTTTTACGTTGGCATCTGCAAGGATGCGAGTTGATAAAAACTCCACCGACGAAAAGACCAATCACAAACATCGACGCCGTGAAATGAAATTGTTGGATTGTTTTTTTTTGTTAAATCTTTATTGATCACTGGTGAAATGGTTGGTTAGTTCACTAGTTACTGATGCTTGATTAGTTAGCGCATATCAGTTAAATTATTTGATGTAGATTTTACCCTACTTCTTTTCTTAGCTGCTAGGTTGGAATATAATAGCTTAACAGTTATTAGTACGCGGACAAGAAATTGACATTTAAAGGAAAATAAAATCACGCGTACAAATTATGTGTATTTTTGAATTAATGTTAACTCGCGACGACTTTCTCTCTACACGGTATTGCACCAGACTCTTGATAAAAACTCACGTTAAAAGGGTGCGACTGTCTTCTACAAAGACTGACATCTGACTCCCAGAAACCATCCATATCTGCCAGATTCACGGTGTGGATTACATTGGTGTGGGAGGATTCTAAATGTGTCCGTATGGGACATGTACGTTGCCCTTCAGCCTGTATATCGACAACGACGAAAATGCACCTAAATAAACATAGGCTGGTGCAATGAATTGGTATTATAGAGATATGCGATGGCGAAAAATCGCCGAAGGGAGAAATAGGTTTCTGTGTCTTAAATAAACAGAAACGCTATTTCGAGGGCCATAAATCTTTGATGACCTGCGCCTGAGAACGAAATAGGTTTTTGCTTCAAGATACACAAAAACGCTATTTCAAGGGTCACCATGATATGCACATCGTGTTTACTTAGGCGTCCATGCTAATGCCATTGTAGGCTATAGAGTTTTCGTGGCGATAAGCAAACCGATGGTTTGCTCGCCTATGACCTAGGCTATGGTAGCTTTTGTTTGTTTTACGGGCCGGAGCATCGTTAGCATGATCTGGGTTATGATTGTCTAACGTCAATCATATTAGTGCCCAAATCCCATGATCGGTAGATAACCGACAAAGGAAATTGGTCGCAAGTGTTGCGAACCTTGGGACTGGGGCAATAAATGGATATGAACCGTAGCAAGAAACCATCGGCTTCGGCTATGTCAACAATTACGCTGGCCAGCTAGTATTTATCTATTATAATTGCTGACAAGCCGAGCCGATGGAGATATGGTACGGTTCATAAACGGAAAAATTCAATGTGATGCATGCCTTAATGAGATTTAACTTTCAGGTGAAAGAGAATGAAGGGTAGCTTACGCTGCCCAAAATTGCAGGTAGGTATGGTGGGTTTGGAAGGTGGTTCATTTAAGAGGATGGGCGGTTCTTTGGGAATGTATTAAAGAACCGCTACATCACTCCCCCCCAGTGACGTAGTCACGAAACAGGTAAGGAAGATTGAGAGGGGGGTAGTTGTCTGTGGGCGCGCGCTTGGCGCGGGTGCGGGGAGGTTGTGCCGGTCGGTCGGCAGATGTGTCTTGGATAGGAGGCTGTTCTGGAGCTGAAGCTTCCAGAAAGCAGGGCTTAAGTCTTTCGATGCTGACCGTGGATCGCTTGCCTTTGAGATCGATCTCGAAGACGCGGTCGTTGATGCGGCGGAAGACTTTGAATGGGCCATCATAAGGGGGGTCAAGGGGTTTTTTGACCTTATCCACCCTGACAAAGACGTGCGTGCAGCTGTGCAGTTCAGGGTGGACGAAAAGTTTTTTGGAGCCGTGCCTGGCTACTGGCGTTGCCCTAACCTTGCGTAGCAGGTCACAGAGATGCCCCAATTCATTAAGTTGGTCACGCGGTGTTTCGCCATCCAGGAAGAGTTCTCCTGGAAGAAGGAGGTTAGTGCCGTAGGTGAGCTCTGCTGCCGAAGCTCCCAGGTCTTCCTTAATACTTGTCCTCAGGCCGAGGAGGACAGTGGGCAGGCCGTCGAACCATTGGGTGTCGTTATGACACATGAGTGAGGCCTTGAGGGATCTATGCCAGCGCTCTATCATCCCATTGGATTGCGGGTGGTAGGCGGTGGTACGACTTCTTTGGCAGCCGAGAAGGTTTGTTAGCTGCTTAAATATTGTCGCCTCGAATTGTGGACCTCGGTCCGAAGTTAAGGTGGTTGGTACACCGAAGCGTGTGACCCAAGTTGAGTAAAAAGCCTTGGCGACTGATTCGGCAGTAACTGCCCGGAGAGGTGTCGCCTCTGGCCATCGCGTGCAGCGATCCATCATAGTGAGGATATAAGAAAATCCTCTTGATGGAGTAAGCGGTCCCACTATGTCTATGTGGACATGGGCGAAGCGTGCCGTAGGAAGCTTGAATTGTGCTGGCTCCAGTACGTTATGTCGCACTACTTTGCAGCGTTGGCACTGGAGACAAGCACGGGCCCAACCGGTGAGATCTTTGCTCATCCGGGGCCAAACAAATTTGCGACGGACAGCAGCGGCTGTTGCTCGGCCGCTGGGGTGGGCTGGGTTGTGGTAAACCTGGAACACGCCCTTACGCAGTTTTTCGGGAATGTAAGGTCTAGCGGTTCCAGTGGAAACATCACACCAGATTTCGCCCAAGGGGTCGCGAAGAGTGATTTTCTTAAACTCAAGTGCCGTATCGGCAGTTAGGAGGGACTTGAGCTGTTCGTCCTCCTCTTGAGCTAGGGCAAGGTCAGCATTGTTTAAGGCGGTACGCAAGTGAATCGTATCGATTCGAGAAAGGGCGTCCGCCGTAACGTTCTGTTTACCGGAGATGTGCTTGATCTCCGTAGTATATTGCCCTATGAGGTCTAATTGACGCTCTTGTCGGGGGGAGGCATTTCCCGACTTCTTCCGGAACGCGTAAACTAGCGGCTTGTGGTCTGTTAGGATGGAGAGTGAGCGACCTTCTATCATATGACGGAAGTATTTGACAGCGTTGTAGATCGCAAGTAATTCGCGATCATAGGCGCTGTAACGTCGCTCTGTGGGACTCAGTTTCCTTGAAAAGAAACCGAGTGGTTCCGGTCGGCCTTCAATGTCCTGTTCAAGGACGGCTCCGATTGCGGTATCCGATGCGTCGCATTGGATAGAAAGTGCCGCTCCCTCGAGGGGGTATCGGAGTAAGGTGGCATTTGCCAATTGTTCTTTGGACAGTTGGAATGCTCGATCAGAGACTTCTGTCCAATTAATGGGGCGCTTATCATTACGCTTAGCTCCTTTTAAGAACTCATTTAGGGGAGCTTGAACTTGGGCAGCGTTCTTTACTGTTGGGCGATAGAAGTTAAGCATGCCCAAAAATCGACGAAGCTCACTCACGTTAGTAGGCCGGGGATACTTCATGAGGGCCTCCACACGGTCGGGTAGTGGGCGAATGCCCTGGTTGTCAACGACATAACCCAGATAGGTGATTTGCTCCTTGGCGTATTGACACTTATCTGGGTTGATGACAAGACCGAATTCACGGAGGCGCTCTAGGACCTGACGTAAGTGGCGTTTATGTTCGGCATGGTCTTTGGAGGCGATGAGAATATCATCAAGATATGCATGGCAGCAATTTAGACCACGTAAAGCCGTGTCGATATAACGTTGGAATGTCTGTGTGGCATTCCTGAGGCCGAAAGTCATCACTTTGAACTCGAAGAGCCCGCAAGGTGTAATGACTGCGGTCTTGGGGATGTCTTCAGGTGCCACCGGAATTTGGTGGTATGCCCTGGTGAGATCCAGGGTAGTAAAGACATTGCACCCTCGTAACTTGTACGAAAAATCGTAGAGGTGTGCGATAGGGTATCTGTCCGGGACAGTTGCTGCGTTCAACAGCCTGTAATCGCCACATGGGCGCCACTCACCAGAACGTTTCTTCACTAAGTGGAGTGGGCTTGCCCAGGGACTGTCCGACGGTTGGCAGATACCTAATTCAATCATGTGCTCGAATTCCGCGCACGCCGCACGTAATTTTTCAGGAGCCAGTCGACGTGGACGCTGGCTCACCGGGGGGCCACGTGTTTCTATGTGATGAAACACCGTGGCTTTGTGTCGACGCTGGTTAGGTAGAGGAATTGTTGTGCTAACAAATTCCTGTACCATGGCTTGAAGCGGGTCTGTGCACTCTGTGGCCCTTGAAGTTACCGCTGAGGATGCCGACATGGGCAAGGGGGGTGCGGTTGGAGCCACCAGTCTGTTATGGGTCGAATCGCCCAACAGATTATGTGCGCCTAATAGGTCGGAACCTATCAGGGGTTCATTCACGTCCGCAATGACGAAACGCCAAGTGATCGGACGTCGAAGACTCAGTTGTAGTGTCAGCTTTTTACGTCCGTACGTAAGTATCGGCGTATTATTCGCAGCTGACAATTTAAGTGCGGCGGGCACGCGGTTACGCGGAGCAAACGATCGCGGGAGGACTGAAATATCGGCGCCGGTATCGACAGTAAAAGCGATATTCAGTTTAGAATCCCGGATGGTTAGGCGATTTATAGCAGGGGTGCCGGCCGGTTGCGCGAGGGTATCGGTCGGCAAAATTATTTCTAGAGGTCGTCCCTGATTGGTGGCTGGTTGCGTCCAACCACAGGGTGCCTTGCAATTAAATGTGCGATCACCGTATCGTTGGTGATTGGTGCACAAAGGGAGAGAGGCGGCGTTGTTGGGCGTATTTTGCCTCTGAATGTTGTCATTTTGTGAAGGCCGAGGTAGTGCTCGGCGAAAGTTGGCCCTCTGAGGGGCATTTGGAGAAGGTTGTTGCCGATCCAAGGGACGATTAGATACGGCGCGATTCTGAACGCCTCGTTGGTTGCTTCACGCCTCCGCGCGAATTTGATTTAGTTCGCGGAGGACTGAGGTCTGTATCGCACGAAGGTCAGAAATGGTGACCTGAACAGGAAGACTTCTCGGGCGGAATTCGTTGGGCCTGTCCTCTTGGGTCCGCTGTGTGACATTGGTTGAGGCAGGCCTTCTGAGATGTGATAACGGAGAAGGTTGACGCACCGGAGCCGTCGGTGGGGCTGTTAATTGCGGAAAAAGATGCCGTGTAGGTTGAGCGACGTGTTGAGAAACCGCCGCTACTTGATACGCTGGAGGCTCAGATTGCTGGTATGAGCTTTCCATAATTGCGTCCGCAATTTTAGCTAAATAGCCTAAGCTCTGATTGGGTTGGGCTACAAGTGCCGAATGGGCATGGTGGGGGAGACATCTCAAAAAGTGAGGCCGTATTAGGTCGTCCGAGATCCTGGTCCCCGCTATAGAGCGTAAATGGGTCAGGAAAAGGGACGGTCTCATTCCCGAAAGGTTGGTTTCGGCCGCCAAGCGTTGTTGCAGCAAACTTCCGGGCTCGTCCAGAGCGTCGGGTAGAGTCTCAGCAAACCAAAGTTCAGGGTCCTCCTCGTCAACAGGGGGCAGATTAATATTGGCAGGGTTGGGTCGGTTAACGACACTGGGGTCATCGTGAAATGCCAGGGGAGCGGGTTGTGCTGTCGCTTCGTGGTGGGTAGTGACTTGTGTATCAGGGAAGTCGGCGCTGGAGGCGTCGTAAAACTCGAGGGACTCGAGTTGTTCTTGATCCTCTTGGGATGGGGCGTTCTGAGTACGGGCCATCGTGTAATGGGTAATGCCTAAAGGGTAGAGTCAAGTCAAACTTCCTACGGAGGAAGTGGTAATAGATCGCCAGAGGACGCGAGGAGTGGGGGAACGACCAATGAGTTAAAAGGAGTCGCAGATGGTCGAGCAACGTCAATAAGTCCAAGGAAGTCGCTGAGAATTGAGAGTGGTCGTGTGAAGTCGTGATATGAGCCGTTTAGTCGTTATCCCAATTATTTTTATATTTAAATGTACCGTATTAATGCGTTTACGTAATTTTAGTACGATCCTGAAAACTATTGGGCTAATTCGGTGTAGGATTCTGACAATTATTTAAACGATTCAACTTAATTATCTTAATTTATTTGGCTGTTTATTACTAATTAAAATGTGTCGAGTGAGAGTCGGAGGAGTCGTATGTGCGGTTACGGAGAGTTGCACGTTAACTAATACCCTGAAGGGGCTTACAATATTATCATATTTGTTGTAATAATTAAGTGATTAATGGAAACATACCATGACATATTTACGGCAATAAAAAAAAATTACATTAAACTTAAAGAATTCCAATAGGGAAATTGTGCTGTTTTTTTAATAACTCAGGAATCTATCATTTATGTCGTATGTTTTGAGTATCACAAGTATCGGGTTATTTACGTACGGCAAAATATGATATGTGTTCGGTTATACCTATGTGGTTTAGTGCAATACCTTTTATATTTTTATTCATTAATAGTTTCAAATATTGTGGGGGGTTTTGTTATTTGAATTCCTACTATAACAGTATAGTATTTACGTTTATTAATTTCTTATGATAATGATAGCTGATTTTCTGAAACATCTTCGTATATTTTATGATATATTTGCGAATAATTTTAGTTCTTATGATTTGAGAAGAAATAGATAGTCGTTGATAGTTTACAAAAAAAAAAAGAAAAAGAAAAAGAAGATATTTCCGGACATATGTGCATCCATATAAATATCATTTCTTTCATAAATACGTTACGAATTTTGTTTATTGACGAAAATGTTTCGGAATTTGTATTGGAATTAACAACTTTTAACTAGTTAAGCCAGTTACACTCTTTTCTTACACTGGTAGAATAATTGTCTCGAACAAGTTGTCTACGTTTACAATAGAAGATAGTGTTAACAAATGAGAACTGTGTGTGAATATTTGCACTTAAAACCGTTAATTAATTTCTGCTTAAAACACAACCTTAATAATTAATTCTATGATTCCATACGTATATTATTTATATCAGTGTATTATTATTTCATTATGTTTCCTTCTTTTTTTTAACAATATGAATGTTTCGTGCCACAGAAAAATATTTAAAGTATTTTTATCTTGGAAGAAACAAAAAATATGGAACAATTCAAGGTAATAGAGTATACGTAAAAGGCACTTTGTTAATATTAGATGTTCTTGTCTCTTTTAACATGGTTAAGTGGTCTAACAATTAATTGTATGTATACATATTTAAGTAGTTGAAGGAAACTGAAGAGACTTTCAAGCGATGCAATGCGATATTGATGGCGTTTAACTTACGGATTTTAAATTTAAATTTCGCTCAGAGGGAGCTTACGCCAGAGAACAAAAAATTAAAAAAAAAAAAAAAAAACATTTTTGAACTGTTTGGTACTGTTGATCGGGTCTTCCTGCTTCGGTTGAGTACAGGTGTTCTTTGTCCTGGTGATGTCGGAAGTACTTGCACTGCACTGTTTGGTGTCACTTTTTGAAGGCACTGGAACTGTCTTTGTGGGGATTGGTAAAGCACTGCCAATGTTTTTAGGAGCACTATGTATCGCCAATGTTTAAAGGTTTGGAGGTTGAGTGTTCGCTTTTTTATAACATAAAAAAGGTCGTCGCGTCACCAATGTGGTTTTTTGTGTTCTTGTATTTAGTGTAATTTATACCGACTGTTTATGTTTTGGGATCCGACAGGTAAACACCGATAGTGTAGCGCAAATGTTAACAAATCGCGAATTCAAAAGTTGAACGAAAACGCGTGTTCGCTTAGTCGCGGTCACCAATGTGGGTTGTTTTTACGTTGGCATCTGCAAGGATGCGAGTTGATAAAAACTCGACCGACGAAAAGACCAATCACAAACATCGACGCCGTGAAATGAAATTGTTGGATTGTTTTTTTTTGTTAAATCTTTATTGATCACTGGTGAAATGGTTGGTTAGTTCACTAGTTACTGATGCTTGATTAGTTAGCGCATATCAGTTAAATTATTTGATGTAGATTTTACCCTACTTCTTTTCTTAGCTGCTAGGTTGGAATATAATAGCTTAACAGTTATTAGTACGCGGACAAGAAATTGACATTTAAAGGAAAATAAAATCACGCGTACAAATTATGTGTATTTTTGAATTAATGTTAACTCGCGACGACTTTCTCTCTACACGGTATTGCACCAGACTCTTGATAAAAACTCACGTTAAAAGGGTGCGACTGTCTTCTACAAAGACTGACATCTGACTCCCAGAAACCATCCATATCTGCCAGATTCACGGTGTGGATTACATTGGTGTGGGAGGATTCTAAATGTGTCCGTATGGGACATGTACGTTGCCCTTCAGCCTGTATATCGACAACGACGAAAATGCACCTAAATAAACATAGGCTGGTGCAATGAATTGGTATTATAGAGATATGCGATGGCGAAAAATCGCCGAAGGGAGAAATAGGTTTCTGTGTCTTAAATAAACAGAAACGCTATTTCGAGGGCCATAAATCTTTGATGACCTGCGCCTGAGAACGAAATAGGTTTTTGCTTCAAGATACACAAAAACGCTATTTCAAGGGTCACGATGATATGCACATCGTGTTTACTTAGGCGTCCATGCTAATGCCATTGTAGGCTATAGAGTTTTCGTGGCGATAAGCAAACCGATGGTTTGCTCGCCTATGACCTAGGCTATGGTAGCTTTTGTTTGTTTTACAGGCCGGAGCATCGTTAGCATGATCTGGGTTATGATTGTCTAACGTCAATCATATTAGTGCCCAAATCCCATGATCGGTAGATAACCGACAAAGGAAATTGGTCGCAAGTGTTGCGAACCTTGGGACTGGGGCAATAAATGGATATGAACCGTAGCAAGAAACCATCGGCTTCGGCTATGTCAACAATTACGCTGGCCAGCTAGTATTTATCTATTATAATTGCTGACAAGCCGAGCCGATGGAGATATGGTACGGTTCATAAACGGAAAAATTCAATGTGATGCATGCCTTAATGAGATTTAACTTTCAGGTGAAAGAGAATGAAGGGTAGCTTACGCTGCCCAAAATTGCAGGTAGGTATGGTGGGTTTGGAAGGTGGTTCATTTAAGAAGATGGGCGGTTCTTTGGGAATGTATTAAAGAACCGCTACACATCTCCGTTTCATTTTTATAATTTTTTCATGACGTATATCTCCGTTATAAATCGGTTAAGCACACTTGCTGTCACACATATTCTAGTAATGCCTTGCATATTTTAATGGCACTTGGACGCAGGAATAAATACGACACTTTATCTCCAGGGTCGATGGTAATGAACGCCCTACTGTGGTTGCGGCTGATTTCCCACTGCCGCCTCAATGCCTGAATTGGTAGAGAAGTTGTGTCCTGCGTTTGATTGTGTAAACCTTGGTTCCATTGACGGCTCTTGGTACTGTGCAGTTTGACACAATTACTGAGTGGTAGGTAGGGTCCCAAAGCCCAGCCGCCCGGAGTATTAAAAGAAAACTGCTTCGGAAATTGATCTTCACATTCATCGACAAATATACAACAAAAAACAAGAAGCCAATTAAGAGGCGCGTGTATAATATGATCACGACGCAAAATAAATATATTGAAGGAAAGAAGTCAAAAATCACTTTTTGGGGAATTGAACTGATCGTTATTTTTCCGAAATAACGATGTTGACATTATAGCGGACACCTTAACAACCACGATTCCATTTGGTATGTGGACCTTTATTCCACACAGGGTAAAGAGTACCAACCCAACAGAAATATGTGGTTCGATTCCAGGAGCAAAGAAGCCATTAAGGCTAAAGAGTTGAGCTGCGGTTGTATAAATCAAACAATACTGAGAGAAACTGGAAAAGATTCAAGTCAGCTAGAAATGACTACAGTGCGCATATTCAGAGCTAGTTTTTGCATGACCAGAGAGTGAGACGAAAAATACTACACTCTCCCTCAGGTAAAAAAAGCAGGATTTCGGGGTTACAGGCTTGACTGGTTTCGGTCGTATCTTAAAAATAGGTCACAACGATTGATTTTTTTTTTTTTTAACATACTGTATTTATTTGACCAATAATCAATGTTTACATTAAGTACTACAGCTAACTTATAATTCTAGTGATACAACTGTTAACATGCATACATTACACATTTTTCAAACATAACTGAATGTGTGAATAACTATTCGAGTATTATAGATTTTAATATTAACAGTTTTCCTGGAAAAGGTCAGAAAACCAGGATTTTTATTTTTTAATTTAATCTAATCTAATACTTAACTTAACTCTAACTTATTCTAGCTTAACCTAATTTATTTTATAATAAGTTAAATATGTAATGTGAATTGGGGAATATAGGGATTGATGGTTAATGAAGTAGGTTGGCGTGGGAGATGGTCAGTTAGTGGCCTCAGGTGCAGTAACACTTTCCGGTTGTTCGTTAAAACGCAAAATATTGGAGAATGGTTGTATGTTACAGTATTTGAACTGATTGGGTGCCAGCTCGGTGTTATGGTACACTACCTCGTTGGAGTCATTAACCAATCTTCCAGAGGTAAAGAGACTTCTGGTGTGGAGACAATTCAGATAGTGAGCCCTGTTATCTAGAGGAGTTGGTAGTAGTGAAGTTATTATGGGGTTGGGATTATTTGGGAGGTTTTCAATAAATTTGATAGACAGCTCTAGGAAACGTCTATCGAGACGGTCAATATTAGCGGCATTGTATAGCAAGCTGTTATTGTAATACTTGTAAGAGTTGGGTTGTCGGTTGAGGCCAGTGACCAGCCTGAAGCATTTCCTTTCGAAAGTGCGTAGCTTCTCCATTTGGGCTGGTGTTATATGATACCACAGTGGACACGCATATGTCAGTGTAGGTCTGATTATTTGTTTATAGATGAGCACTTTGACTTTGTGAGAGAGACCGTTAGGTTTCCACATCACTCTTCTACAGAGATTCAGTTGTATTGTGGCTTTACGTAAAGTATTTTTAATGTGGGTGGAGAATGAAAGGTCATTGGAAAAGGTTATTCCCAGATATTTTAAAGTTTTAGAAGGTTTTATCTGGGTGTTATTTAGTTTGAGTCTAATTTTGTTGTGGGTGCGCCTTGTGTTGTTTGTGCAGTGCTCATTTTTACCCTTAAACACTATAAGTTGGGTTTTATCAGGATTTAGGCGAATTTTCCATTTATTGAAGTATGTTGATAGATTTGGGAGGAAGTTATTAATGCGGTTTCTTGCCTCTTTTACAAACTTGCTGCTGGAGTAGACTATGGTGTCATCGGCGTAATTCAACATTACGGTATTGGGTAATTGAGGCTGCGGTATGTCGGAAGTATAAAGGAGGTATAATAGTGGTCCAAGAATTGAACCCTGCGGAACGCCTGCGGTTATATTATACGATTGGGAGATAGAATAATTTATTTTGACCATGAACTTTCTACCAGAGAGGTAGGAAGTAAGAAGTTTGGTAGTATGGGTGTTTAATCCAAATATGTAGTGCAGCTTGTAAAGCAGTCCTGAGATCCAAACACAGTCGAATGCTTTAGATATGTCGAGAGAGATACAGACCGTCGGACTTTGGTTTTGAAGATTAGTTGTGACATCGTGCGTTAGTTTTAACAGAGCATGACAGGTGGAGTGTTGTGAGCGAAAGCCAAACTGCGAATTTGGGATAATAGCGTTGTCATTAGCAAATGAAAGAAGATTTCGATATATTTTGCATTCCAATATCTTGCTTAATGTGTTTAATAACGAAATCGGACGATAGTTGCTGGGGTTGTTGGAAGGACTGGACTTACTGATAGGGACTATAACCGTGGTTTTCCAGTTATCTGGGAAATGTGATCCGTTTATTATATGGTTGAGAAGAACGAGAATAGGGACTAGATTTGACGGGAGAAGTCTTTTGTAAAGAAGGTTTGGAATTCCATCTAAGCCTGTCGACTTCTTGTTATTGCGTGATGTTATAAATTCAGATAATTCGTCTGCTGTTAGGAAGGTCGCATTATCCAGAGGATGAGACGCTTTGTTTGTTTCGTTGAATTCCGCGATGAAAGGGGTGAAGGATGGGATCATTGTGCGTGAGATGTAGTCGTTTACAGTATCTTGAAAATTGGAGACTGAGAGGGAGTCGTTTTGTTGATGGATTTGATAAAAGTGATTAGCTAGACAGTTTGCTATGTCAATATCTGATTGGACTGGGTGATTGTTAGTAGGGTTGATAATATAATCGATTCGAGGTTTGTATTTTCGACCCGTTAGTCTGTTGATATTTTTGAATAAATCACGATTGGGTTTAATATTTTTAAGTATAGACGTGTAAACCTTGTCGGAAAATTGTTTTAGTTGTCCATTTACCAGGGTAGTCAAGAGTTGGATTTGATTTTTAATAAAAGGGGAATAACTGCTATGTAGTTTTCGTCTAAGCTGTTTTTTCAGGCGTAATAGTTTTGTAAGGATGTTGGGTAAAGGTTTTCCTAGATGATTATGAGGGATGGATGTAGGTGTGTGGCTGAAGAGGGCATTTTTTAGTATTTGCTCTATTCTTAAGGCTGCTTGATCAATTTCAGCAGGGAGTAGATTTGAAGTCTCTGGCAAAGTATAGTCTGTAAAACTGGCAGCAATGTCCCTATTGACTCTTTTCCAGTTTGTCCTGGAGAAATTCGGGATCGGATTGAATGAGTAACATGGTTCGAGGGCTGGGATTTGGACAGTGGTGTGGACGGACCCATGATCGGAAGGAAATTCGAAGGATACTGTAGGGAGGTTAGGTGAGTAGACGTCTACGGATTTTAGGAAAAAATCTATTGTTGATTTAGTAGTATTGGAGATACGTGTTGGCTGTAATGGACAGTCCGCATAGATATATGGATGGAGTTGAAGGAGTGCTAGAAGTTGGCAACCATATTTATTGCACTTAGTGTCGTTAAATGAAGTATGCCGAGCATTCCAATCTCCTCCTATTATGAAAGGTGCAGGTAGAGACTGTTGGATTATCTCAGTGATGTCGGAACTAGGGAAGTTTGGTTCCCGAGAAGGGTGAATGTATACGGACGACAATACAAGCACTTTGTTGCTTTTGCAAAAGATTTTAATTGCCGTGTACTCAATATTATTTATATTGGTGAACCTAATTTCGGAATATTGGAATTTCTTGTGTATTAGAATTCCAGTACCTCCACGAGGTCCACTGGTACGTGGATTAGAAACAAGTGTATAATTCGGGATAGATACTCGGGAGTTTGGTTTAAGCCAAGTTTCTGAGAGGAGGAGGATATCTGGAGAAAACTTTTCAACGAACAATCGGAGGTGTTGTCTGCGAATATTGGAATATATGGACTCTGCGTTGAGGGAAATTATGGTTATATTAGCCATTAAGGGAGAGGATATGTGAAGTTATAAGAGATAAAATCTGACCTTTTTTTTCTATTTCTGAGCTGTGCTTCAACGTGGGCAGCATCTTCTGTAAGCTACTTATGTATCCTGTGATGTCCAGATTCAGATCGTTACTGTTGGATTGGTGATTTCTTGTCATGTTAAGGGAATCCTTGACAACCTTAGCGTATGACATTCTTGGACTTGTAGGATTTATTGATTGATGTGATGTTGTTTTGGTTGGTGAAGGTTTGCTCGTTGCCATGGGTGTTGTTCGCCTTTCTAGAATCCTCAGCTTATGAGGACATTGCGAGAAGTTGGCAGGGTGGGGTCCTCCACAGTTACAGCATGTCACTGTGATTTTCTTCGTTGTAATGGATCCATCAGGGTTTGTTGTTTGAATTGTTCCTGGTTCCATCCCAGGCGGGCTGACCTTACATTCTCCAGGTTGATGTTGCTCTGCACACTTTACGCATCGTACGCTTAGATGACATGCGGCCGCCAAGTGTCCTGAACCTTGGCATCTTTTGCAATGAAGGACGTTTTGTTTATGTGGTTCCTCAATCGCAATTTTATGCGTGAACAGATATTTTATTTGTTTGAGCCTGGTGACATCAGTTGGAGGAATTTGTATGATACGTAAATGCAGATTCTTGTTAGTCCGCATATATGGTGTTTGGAAGTAGTCCAACCTGTTTATTTTCAGTTCCGGACAGATCCTGACTATTTCTGCTGCAATTTCCTCATTAGTCCATGCTGGATCGATATGCCTTAAGATGAAAGTTGCTGGTTTCAACTGTCCATGTTGAAAAGTGAAAAATTCAAGCTTATGGTGCACAACAACGATTGAAGATAAATGATGTCAGGAGTGGTAAAAGTATTCTTAACCTCGGCGTCCCGCAGGGCTCCGTTCTGGGCACTCCTTTTTATTGGTCTACGTAAATTCACTGTTCACTCTTGATTTCAAGGCTTTTGCTGATGATATTGCCTTCTCCTATGGTTTGGGCTGTCCATTAGATTTGATCCAATCGAGAAACAACAATGCTCCCGGAGTCGACTGCATACCGATAGAGGTTGTAAAGCATGGAGGAGAGGCAACCGCTCGAAAGATCCACCAACTTATTAAAACAATGTGGGATAATGAAGTCACTCCGAAAGAATGGAAATCCTCAATAGTCGTCCCCACTTTCAAAAAAGGTGACAGATCTGATTGCGAAAACTACAGAGGAATATCATTGCTCCCAACCACATACAAAATACTAACAAATGTCACCCTGGCGAGAATCACACCGTACGTAGAAGAAATATTGGGAGACTACTAATGCGGATTCCGTAGGAACCGGTCAAGAAGCGACCAAATGTTCACAATAAGACAACTACTGGAAAAGAAGTGGGAATACGGAGAGACAGTTCATCAGCTGTTCGTTGACTTCAAACAAGCCTACGACTCAGTCGCAAGGCAAAGACTCTACCACATTGTAGTTTAGGTGGGAATCCCAAAACAATATGCCGCCCTCGTTCAAATCTGTATGAACGAAAACAAATGGCTAGTTAGAATAGAAAACGACCTCCCATAACCATTTGAAATCCGGGACGGACTAAAACAGGGCGATGGTCTCTCACCACGTCTCTTTAACCTTGTCCTCGAGTATGTCATCAGAAAGGTACAAGACGACAACATGGCCGGATCATCCCTGAACGGGGTCACACAAGTGCTCGCATATGCGGATGACATCGCCGCTTTGGGCGACTTCCTAGAAACAGTAAATAAAAGCAGTGAAATCATCTTGCAAGCGATAGAAGCGGTGGGCCTAGAAATAAATGAAGACAAAACAAACTACATGATTATGGCGAGAGCAGGTTGACCGCAGAGAGTATATATAAACATCAGGGGCAAGATATTTGAAGATGTCAAAGAATTTAAATATCTGGGAACCACACTGACGGCCAGTAACGAAATGTCGAAGGAAATTAACAAAAGACTGCATTCTGGCAACGCTAGTTCGCATGCAGTCAGTAAACTACTGAAATCCAAACTGCTATCACGTAACATAAAGCTCCGTGTCTATAGAACCATAAACATGACGATTGCTGTATACGGATGCGAATCATGGGCTCTCACAAAACGGAAAGAAAACAAATTCCGCGTATTCGAGAATAAAGTTTTAAGGGGTATCTTTGGTGGTAAATATGACGAGGAGGCAGGACAATGGAGGAAACTCCACAACCACGAATTGGAAAAGCTATACCGCAAACCTACAATAGTGAGAGTAATCAAGTCGCGAAGATTAAGATGGGCCGGACACGTGGCGCGAATGGGCAACGAAAGGAACGTTCATAGAATTCTTGACAGTAGACCAATGGGAAAGAGACCGATATTACGGCCGCGACGGAGATAAGAGGACAATGTAAGGTTGGACCTCGAGGAGATCGGATCGGATGGTCGAACGTGGAAGGAGAGCGCACAGGACAGGGAACAATGGCTGAGTCGAGTCGGTGAGGTCATGAACTTCCAGGTTCCTACAGAGCAATATATAGATAGATAGTTATATTTGATCTGAGTTAACTGGGTTTTGATGGGATTTGAGTTTGTTGAGACACTGGTTTGCTGAACATAACCTGGTAATCAGTTCCAAAACTAAATTAATGCCTTTCAGCTTATCTCTTGCACCCGACCTGAAAGCCGTTCTACATTTCCATGGTCCGGAATGTCGTACACTTAATCTTACAAAGTTCTGCTGTTTAAGCGGTTTTGTTACAGTCGAACCTGTAGTAATAAATGTTTTACTATTCAGAGTGTAGACGAATTTAAATATTTAGGATTTACACTCGACTCGAGAATGAGCTTTTCATGTCACGCTAATACACTGAGAAAATTTTTCCGATTCACTCTTCGCCATTTTTATCTTTTATGTAACGTCTGTTCCACTAAGCTTTTGGGGATAATTTATTATGGTTTATTCCATTCCTAGTTACAATATGGAATTGCATGTTGGGGTGGTGGTTGTAAAAATAAAATACAACCAGTGTTAATCCTGCAGAAATTAATTCTTAGAAAAATTTGTAGAAGGCCTACCAGACACCCGTCCTTTCCTTTGTTCAGGGTCCTGAATGTTCATCCTGTAAGACACTTGTATTGTTTTAAAGTGTTAAAGATGTTCTTCTTGAGGTCTGGAAATCTTCATTATCATCGGCACTAGAGCCGGGATCCGGTCTTGGCCTTATATAACAATTATAAGGCTTGTTAAATTTTCCATAATAATTTGTTTTTCCGGGTAAGGTTATTAGCCTGGAAATCTTAATTTTCGTTTAATCCCTTGATATAACCTTAGGGGTAATTATTTATTTATGTTAACTATTCCAATAGTCCGTACTACAACATATCGTGATGTCTTTACTGTGTTGTCACTTCGATTGTTCAATGAGTTACATATATCAGTGAGGGCTCTAGTAAGACCCGGTGTATTTCTAAAAGGAGTGAAGGTGTGGCTCTTCAGCCTGCAATATACGGCTTTAGATTCTTGTATTTCTGGTATTCTGGTTTAATCATAGTTTGTATCCTTCCATTTCCCTCCAACCGACTTAACAAATTGTACCTACATTTTTTAATTAATGTTCAATGTTTATGCAAGTTTTGTGGTTCTTGAATGTACCACACAACTATTCCTGAACCGCCAATACTCACCCCAACTTAAAAAATCGATATTCAACTCTGTTTTGTTACTTTAATTGTATAAAAACACTGAATGCCTTCTAGTTTTCTTATATATTATTATACTCGATAATATTTGTCAATTGTATTGTAAAATTTAATGTATAAACCATATAAGAAATAAAACTACTACTACTACTTCATTAACAAAAAAATTTTTTTTTTAAATGTCAATATCTACATTTATTTCCAATCTTTACTTTAAGGAGTATGTGACTCTACTTCGAATAATAATGCATTCATTTCTGATTAACTATCGCATAATAATTGTATTAATTTTACAGGCTGCAAAATTGGGACCAAATCCTGCTTTTGATGACTTTATGATCGATTTAAGGAATTATGGAAAATACAAGGAGTAGAAGCAGTCTTCATTGGGCAGCAACTTTTTACCAATTTTATTCAAACTCGTTTTTTCTTTTTGGTTTTATAAAACGGTTGTAAAAGATAAAATAAAACTTACTTGAAAATTTTATTATTCCCTAGAGAATATACGATTATATTGTATTTATCTTTTCCCTATTCACATCTTATAATTGAATACACCGTATTATTACAAAGCGACAGCGAAGACTGATACAAAATGGATACCAGACAATGATTCCATAACTTGTAATACAACAACGCACCTAATCGAACTAAAATCCTCACAGAACATGGTACATATGTGGCGGTTCCGCCAAATCCCACGGTTCCCATTCCTTAAAACCCCACATAATCATCACCCAAGACGGATAAGTCTTCGCCAATGTATTCGCATTCGGCACCTAAAAATGTTTCACGCATTATATAGATCAAATCTATCATCATTAAGTCCCTGTAAAGAAAACTTACCTTCATGCATTCTCTTCGCATACCACTGCTCCTTAAGATTTCTTTATTAGCTTACCAGGAATTTCCAATCAATTTCGTCATCCACGTCGCCGGTCAAATTTCCTTGAACGAATTCCGGTAAACAAATAATTCGATTTACACACATTGTAACCTTCATGACAGGGATCATAAATACTGCGCCGTCTATTTTCCCAACGTCGCCAAGTAAATTTCCTTACGTACACATCGGCCGGCGCCCTTTTTCTTCCACCATGTGCAAATCGAAGATTGCTGTTCCTACATAGGTTCCTGCGATACCATATGCAATTCATATCGTTTAGGTATCCGAATCACATTTTCTATTTAATGAGCGGCTGCTATTTATCTAGCCGACCCTGATTACCGAACTATGCATCAGGTCATATTTCCCTTGTCCTTTAACTCGCCGAATCTTTTCCCTCACGAACTAGATGCATAAACAAATACAAAGCCATTAGAATCCGCCGCGATGCGATTCGTTTGTTTCAACAAACACGCATGTCTTGGATGCCCATTATGCCCCGTCCTTGAGTTTCAGGTTTATTCCTATGGCCTTGTGTTTGAAAAAACCAAAAAAAAACACTTTTTGTCAAATTCGAAATAGTTATAGCAATTAAAGTGATGTTGCTTGTTGAGAAACTCCCAACTGTTCCGCAAGCTTTTCTTGAGTTCGACATGGATTTTCATGCAATAAAACTTGAAATTCTTCGTCGTTAATTTTTTTACTGCTCTTGGACGGGGAGCGTTCTCAAGACTAAAATTTCCTTCACGAAATCTTGCAAACCATTTTTTTTTTGCTGTTGAATGAATCACAGAATGTTCATCCAAAGTCGAGATCTTCAATTCCAGGGCTTGAGCAGCATTTTTTTTTCGTTTGAAAACAGTATACAATCCAATGGCGTAAATGTTGCTTATTGACATCCATCTCTTACGCAACTGACGCGTACAGAATGACAGCTTCTAAATGACTAAAACTTAGACATAAAACAGGAATGACTAAGCTACAAATATCTAAAAGGGCAAGCGAATTGGATGGGCTCAAGTATGTTTTTAATGCAACCAACTTTAGAGCCGAGTTTCCTCTTGCACACCTATTATATGCTCGTAGAATGTATTGTGGTGGTTCCGTCAAACCCCACTGTTACTTACCTGAAGAACCCCCATAACTTCGACCCATATTATAGGTTCGCTAATGCAATCGCATTAGCACCTTAAATGCTTCACGCATCAAATAGATCAAATTTATTTATCTAAAAGTCCCTGTTAAAGAATCCTTACCTTTCATGCATCTCTTCGCATACAAATTCCCTATAAGAATTCTTCCCTAACTAATCATGATTCCCTAAACCATCCGGCATTCTGGTATGCCAAGCAATTCCGCTGTCCACGTGCACACCGCATGTCCCTGGCAATTCCACGGCCTCCGCAGCCTTTTGTCCAAGGGACAAAAGCAAACACCGGTGTCTAGTGTCATAAACCGAATTCCTTCGCATGTAAACATACAAATTCGATCTCTTTCCGCTCAGCAAGATACGGTACACGACTTCCCATCGTATACCTAAATTGCTTTAGCTTCACCAGCATAATAGCAACACGGCTATTTACCCAGCTGCAATAGATTCCCCCATGATTTCTTTTCCAACGAACAAACAATCACAACTTCGTGCTTAGCCACCAAACGAATTATCCAGCATATAAAAATCGCAAGCAAATTCGTTTCAGCCACCGACCCAAGATATGACATACAATTTTCATCGCAACCATTTGCACCGTTCCCAATGTAGTGCTCTAAAAAGCCCTACCACCTTTTTCCCCCATTCATTCATCCTAATCCCAGCAATATTACACTAAAACCTGAAATCTAATCAAAACCCTAAAAAACCTAAACCAAATCCAAAATTCGCAATAAACGAATCAAACATCAGTTTCTCGCTTAGCATTTGCCGCCACGGCGTAATTTAATCTAAAATCCTAATTAAAATCAAAATTCACAATAAACGAATCAAATATTAGTTTATCGTTTTGCATTTGCCCCACGGCATCCAGAGATACGTTATCTCAATCTGGTAAAATCCCTAATAAATTAAACAAACAAAAACCCGAATTCCTTTACATATCCACATCAGCACAATAGTTTCGTAAGAATTCAGGAAACTGAATTCTTATCTTAAACAAACATTGAGCATCTCACTCAGGATACCAAAATCGTGATTTTGGTATGAAATTGTGCATTTTCGAGATACAAATCTCGATTTGTTTCCCTTTATAAAGGAACAGTAAAGTGATATCAGAGCAGTCGTATCCTGATATCTGGGAGCAGTCATTCACAGTTTAAATTCAATTCTCATTGTATCTGCATCTGTATCTGAGAGCAGTATCCGAACATTCCTAGTGCCTTGGAGGCATCGCCGCCAGGAGAAGTTGTTAAATTAAATTATAATTTTCTCATTATTTTGGACTTGAGCGTCGTCACAAAACGTTGGGTGTTTTGAACCAGAGACAAATTCCGTTCATAGACAAGGAACCAGGAACAAGGAATGAACAAACTCGAGGTTTGAGGAAGCACGGCGGCAACCGCAACGGATCCCTTCAGGAGCTGTCTTAAAGAGATCCCTCATCCTTTTTAGGACAAGGAGACACGCTTCCTGGGAGCGAGGTCAATAGTAACAACGACTACTACACCAATGTCTATTCGTATATTTACACAAGGGCATCACTCATCAAAGACTTTTATGATGCCCTCGTCTCACTTTTTCTCTTACCACATTTCTTCGATGCATCGTCGTCTATTTATTTAGACGCGATGCACTCCATAGACAGCGATCTTCACGATTACTTTGTCCTGCTTTGTTTTGTCATTGCCTTCGCGCATGAGTGTTACGTGCGGCTTCCGCCCCCCCCATCATTTGATTGGTTTTTAATGTGATTTAATAGTGGATGGTAGGGTGGTGGTGGAAAAACACGCGGTCTACATAGTGAATATACGAACATACTCGTGTTCGATTGTGGATCGTGTGGAAGCTGATCCCCTTTTCGGAGTGGATGCTGATGGAGAGGGAGAGGGGGGTCTTTTTGTGTACCGGGGGGGAGAAAGGAACAACAAGTTAAATATTTTGTTGAATACGGTCTTTGATTTCGTTTATTGATTTTTGTTGTTCGATACTGTTCTTTGGATTCAGTTAGTTGATCCTTAGTCTGTTGAGTGCGGTCAGAGAACAAGAGAACAGTAACGTCCCCGTTGCGAAAAAAAAAGTGAAATTTAAATTTGGTGATTGTTTTTTCTTTCTCCCCCTCTCTCTTTCTCTCCATTCTCGGGCGGTGTCGTGGTCGTTTGTGTTGTGCCGTCTTTCGCGCGGTCTGCAGTTTTGTGGCTGCGAGTGGAGTGGGTGTCCCCTTTGAGAGTGTTTGTTCGCCTGTTGTGGGGACCGTGTCATTGTTGTTTTTCGCGTCCCCTCTGCTAGTGTGCAGGTTGGTCCTGTCGGCAACGGAGTTGCTTTCACTTGGCGAGGTTCCGGGTTTTGTTTTGGTTCCAGGGAGCATGTGAGTTAGATTAGACGGCCTGCTGATGCAGACGAGGCAGCGGCAAGAGGAGGGCCGAGAAGGCACCCCTGCCCGAGCGCGGCTCGAAGTGCTTCCCGAACCGCCGGGTGACGAGGTGGACCCGGAGGCGTTCCACGATTCGCACGACGAATTCATGGACGAACGCTCACCACCCCCCCCCCCCCCACCGTTGGCAAACAAGCTGTTGGAAGCATGGAGGACACACCAATGCCTTCATACTTTAAATTGGGTCCGCAGCCATGCCCGTACGGACTATGTTGGGTACGGACAGGGCCTTCGACCTCGTATCGAAGGCGGTCCCCATGTTTTCGGGACAGGAAGGCCCATATACGGCCGAGAAACTCTCTTTGTTTCTCAAGGGCTGCAGGAGGACCTTAGATGGTCTGGCGGTGGAAGAGGAGCATACCTTCCTCCGGTGGCCACCCTCTAGGCTGAGCGGCGAAGCATATCGCATGTTCGAGGAGCGGCCACCCACGACCTTGTTCGAAGCGGAGCAGCGTCTCAGAGAGGCCTTTGAACCCCGAGTGTCGTATGAGGAGTTGTGCGCACAACTATCCAAAATGCGACAGCTTCCCTCCGAGGATGCCACGAGTTTCGTTTCCCGAGTGAAGCGGGCCGTGGTACGGTGCGAGGGGGCCGCTGAGCGCTATTATGGTCGGCAGGGTAGATCCGTCTTCGCCAGCCAGCTCGAGGGAATGGCCAAGCCGGTGTTGGTAAGGGGTTTGAGGAAGGAAGGACTAAGGCACTTCCTCCTCACGTTGGGTGATGTCCCATTTCGCAGCATGGTGGATCACCTGGCCGGATTCGAGCGTGCTAGGAGGGAGATGTTGGACAGTTTCGCTCAGGAGCGGTCGTACGGACCCCATAATTATCGAACGGATGCTGGTGCCTATGCTCCGCCCCCTCTGGCGAGGGAGCGTGGTCGAACACCGTGCCTTCCTCGAGCCGGGCTGGGGAGTCGCAGAGCTTGGCTCAGGGGGCGTATGTGCCTCAGAATCGATCGGGTCGGGCCAATCCGGCCCGGGATCCGGTTGGTCGATCGGCGCGCCCCCTGGAATCCCACACAGCCTGCAGTTTTTGCAAGATAAGGAGTCACGTGTATGACGAATGTCTGAAAAGACGTAACACTCCTTTCTGTCGCGAATGCTGGCGGTATGGCCACGACATAGTGGACTGCCCGGATAGTCCGACACGGACGCGCGAACCCCAGACTCCGTACAGGGGTAGAGGGCAGCAGGGCGGAGTCGCGCGGCATGGGCCGCCTCATCAGCGGCAGCAGACTCAGCGGAGAGCCCCGCCGGAGCCGCAGCCCACCTATGCGGGTGGCGGACCGGTGACGTCGGGCCCAAGAGTGTTTAGCGTCCGGTACTGTTGCGAGTTTTGTGGCCGTCAAGGTCATAACTTGCGCGGATGCAAGTACAAGCAGAAATGGGAACAACAACTGGGTTCTCAGGTTTCTCCCCGCGAGCGACACACCGGAGCAGCACATCCTGCGCGCCTATGGCAGGACACCCAGGTGGAGACTGGGGGGAGCGCGGGGAATGGGCGCGGAAAGCGCCGGAGACGGCGCCGGCGTAATCGAGGGGCCGGTGGAGGTCGCGCGGTGGCTTCGGGCTCTCGGGATGTGAGTGGAGATAGTGAGCGAGGATCGTCCGTGTCGAGCGGTGGCGGTAAGCGACCCAGCTCCGTGGACCCAGAGCCCGTGAAGACGGATGCGAGGCCTGAAGCCGCACCAAGCAGCGCAGGGAACCGGAAAGGGCGACCCCAGCGCATTGGGCCCACAGTAGACCGTAAGAATAGGTTCAGTTCCGCTAGTTCGGTGTCCAGCGGGACAGTCCTGAACGGAGGAGCGGATTATTGTGTGAATTATGCGGTGGACACACCCACAAGGCGGCGGAGTGTCGACATAAGGCAAAATGGGAGAATTCGGGAAACTCCCAAAGGTCGAGTCGGCAAGATCCAACCCGACCGCACTAGAATCGCAACCCAGCTCCAGCTGTTCTCAGTTTTCGCCGACTCAGGTCCCGATTGTCATTCTTCCATTGGACATTGGCCGTAGGAACTCTACGCGCCTAATCGTGGACACAGGCGCTGAGATCGGCCTGTTGAAGCTGAAGGCACACCATCCTAGATATGGCATGGACGTACATAAGTCTACTACGCTCCAAGCGCTGTTTGGCAAAGGCAAGTCGAGGGGATGCTGCAATGGGAATTTCAAGTTGCACCACGAGATTCCCTTCAGTTTCCAAATAGTGGACTTCTTGCCGGGTTTGGAGGAAGACGGATTGTTGGGGTACGGCTTCCTGTCCCAGAATTGTAAGGTAGACGGGCCGGGCGGTTGTTTGGTTTTTCCCCGAACGACCGTAAATCCCGTGCCATTCTCCATTCGATTTGCCAACTATGGAACGGGAAGGGTTGAACATGTGGCATCCGAACGGGAGACGAGCCAAAGGGACCTGTTAAGGTCGATACTGCGACAGGCACTCATCCGGAGACCCTACCCATACAGGGGAGGGCTGCGAAAAGATGTTCAACCACGTGCTACCCACACGGTCATCCAGAGAAACCCCGAACAGCGGACGTTGATAATACATAGTTAAAGAAAACATTTTTTATAAAAAACAAATAAGGAAATGTTAAGCCTTCCTGAAACTTGGAGTCCCTGATCCTAGCTGGCCAGACTCTGGTTTATCTCCGGACTCTTCGTCCTTGTAAAGGACCTTCGTCCGGGGATACCAACTTGAGAGTCTGACGAAAAAGTCTTTAAGGCCAGGCCTAATGCTGCAGGCGCATTCCCAGCGCAGACTGCAAAGGCAAACCTCAGTGCTGGGGGTTGGATCATTAATTTGAAGTGCGAAAGCGCACTAAAATGTCGGGTGATGGTTGGTTTTGCCGCCAAGGCGGGGCAGGGATGGCATCCCCTACAGCTATTTGAACATTTACCAGCGATTACAGGACTTGAGATCGAAAAAAGTAATAAAATATGGCGACTCTGAGGTGAAGGCTATTGGTAATACAGTTCTGGCAGTGAAAAGTGTTAACAACTGATCTGGAATACGTAATCGTCACAAAAATATCGTTACGAAGGAGAGGAGATTTGAAGAGGGTTCCGGCTCACAAAACGACAGGTAACCCATTTTAAATATCTGAATTTCTGTGGCGGAAAACGTCACATGAGTAAACAACACAGATCTAAACGATCACACACATACCACCATGATCTTCATTACGAGATCTGGCTTTCTATTCTACCAAGAGAGACTTTACGTTTCTCTGGTGGTAAGTAAAAACATATCCTTACCACCACACCACAAACTCACCCCATTAGCGAGTCGACACCGCACGAGCTGTTTATCGCTGAGTCTTAATACAACTACTGTCCACGACGGTCGCGTCATCATCCGCCGTACCGTGTGCACTGGTACGGTGCTAAGCACAAAGGTCGTATCCTTTTGCAGAGTCGATCGGGTTTATTACCTTTTGGATTGGTATCGATAAATAAGTGTAAGCTCCCTTCGTTTCGTTTAATATAAATATATCAATTGGCCTAAGATTTACATTAACGAATAAAATTCCCTTCGCCAATCGCCTTGCAATCAAGAATTGAATAAATTAAAGTGCAGTAAAAGAACATTTAGTTACAGAAGTCGTAAAGTGTGTTTTATTCCTCGGACTTACGGCGTTGATTTCTTTTATCTGTAAACGTTTTGCTGCGGTGTGCGGTGCGTGACATTTTCCAGTTTGTTTTTCGGTGGCACTTTGTTTTGGTGGACGAGTGGGTTGGTGGTAGAACTCTCACCCATGCTGGCGTCGCGACCTCCTACCCCACAGTATACTGATACAAAGTTGCTTTTTTTTACGCGAACCGCTCCAAGAAGAGGGTTACGCGAATTATGAATTGAGTTCGAAATGTTCAGCAGTATATCCGCTCTCTTGGGTTGATTGTTCGACTGTCATCAACACATTTCGGAGTCTCACCGCCGACGAGTCAGCATGTGCGCTTCTGCCTCTGGATCCGTACCATCGGAACAATTGTACAATCCTTTTGGGGCACCTTAAGTGAACACAAGATACTCAATTGCACTATCGGTTCCCGCGTTAAGTCTTCTGCGGGATCCGAAGTAAATAAACGGATCAACACACCCGACTCAGCTTATATCAGGACATATATGCTTTCTGCAATACTTGCACAAGTAAAGGCATGAGAATCACCTATACTGCCTGTATTGAGAAGGCAAAAAAGGAAATGCGGAACATGTGCTCATAAAGTGTGTGAGATTCGAGACCGCATGAACGAATTGAAGAGATATACTCGTATGAGACGGACAGCTACCCCGGCAGGAGTAATAGAATACACGCTGAGTTCAAATTAGGCATGGTTCGTAGCAAATGATATTCTTCGTGACATGATGCAGCACTTGCGAAGCGACAAACGGAGTAACAAGTAAATTCTATCCCGCCCTGCGATGGAATATCTAAAAGTTCTGCGGGGATCAACAGGAATATGTGCCTGGCAGGAGGTGGTTTTAATCGGTAAAAATCCGGCATGTCTCTGAATCGGTCCAGGGGTCTCTTTTGAAGATTTCCACCTTCCCGCAAACAAAAAAAAAAACACACGTCCAAGAGTAGTGCAGTGAAATCTATTGGATTCGCACCGTAGTGTGAAAATTATGTGGACGTGTACAGTGCGGAAAATTCACATACCCTTTCCTTTCCTTGTGTCTGTTTTTCCTCTTTTTCGCGTCTCTGTTGCGACTGTCATGCATCGATACTCTCGCCGGATTTATAATCTGCGGAGAGTTTTTGGTATTCGAGTTGCGTAAGGCTGTGCCCTGGATTTCGGCACGGATCTAGTGGGGCACCTACTACAAGGGCATAACACCCGTAGTAGTTGCTTTCGTTTATCGATCGCTGGTTCCGATTTCCTTTTCTGAGGCGGTATTGGTTTTCTGTGTCAGTCCATTTCAATTGAACGTGAATTTCACGTCGACCTAAGGACCAATTTCTTCTCTGTGTCTGCCCACGTTTCTAACCAGAAACCAGCAATCCTAGTGTGGGGAACGATGTCTGAGCGCCAGCATGGGTGCAGCGTTATACTTCGTCCTCACCGATTTAATACACAGTTCCACTGATGCGAATCACCAGAGAAAGCCGAGAAAGCCACGAGAGTCACAACATTGGTTATTTTCAGTCGGCAAAATGTTTTCTTTATTTTAACCACCGATAGTTATTTTTGTATTTAATTAACTGAACACGAATCAAAAGTCACTTACAAATATCTTAATTTAAGCATTCTCTTGCATCGTTCGAATGTACACCATACACAAACTATGTAACTCTCCGCACTATAATACTAACTATTACGAAGGTAATATTGCAAAATGACACTCTTATGACTTAAACGAAAACACGACTCCGGGTTGTAAGCGTCCCGCAGCGCTATGGGACGCGGGAGAAAAACCGACCGGCTCGGTGGTCAGTGGATGGAATGAGACTCAATTGAGGTTTTGGAATCTGGCTCTTGATTCACCCTCGATTCGGTGGTGGTGAATATCCTCTCGGCTAAGGATTTGTTTTTCTTACCACAAGAGAAACGTAAAGTCTATCTTTGTGGAATAGAAAATCAGATCTCGTAATAAATATCATGGTGATATGTAAGTATGGGTGATCGTACAGATCACTGTGTTTATCGATGCATTTCAGCAAAGGATAAACGAAACCTGAAACAAGGGAAAAAGAACAAAGGGTTCGTATAGATTGTTGTTTAACATATGCATTGTATCTATAATAGGCGGCAATTCATCGGAGAAATGGTGCTAAAAGCAAATAAGGGCATCATTACAGTCATGGATGAGTGGTGCAGATGCGCTAATAAACGTAGCGCCATTAGGAAAAGGTGCTAATGGATTTTAAATGTTTATGTCATCTCTGACTGCTATAGGAACGGAGTTCTTGTTTGTACTAGGAAATGCTAGAGGATTCGGTTTCGATAATACTGCTGGGGCTGCGGTAATTGTTTGTCGATTGGACAAACGAATCGGGGGTCGGTCTATTACAGCTGTATAAACAAGCTATCCGACATAGCATTTTAACGATGACAAAGGGTGCCGAACGGTTTGGGATTTATGATGCCGCATGATGTGAAGAATTCTTTACGAGGAATTTGAATAACGCATTAAATGCGTGAATGCTGTGAGAATTCTTTTTAGGGATTTTCAGATAATGCATCGAATGCATTAAATGGCCTTGGAAAAGGAAATTTTTTCAGATGCCAATGCAATTGCGATGGCGAAAAACAATGGGAGTTGAGTTGCAATTATGGGGGTTCTTTGGGTAAGTTTAAAGGAACCCCCACACTAGTATAGCGTTTGTAATGATAGTGAAGGACGTGTGATTCGAACTGACGCTATGACAGTTAGAATCACAAAAAATTGAACCAATGCGTAACACATCAGGCTACTGGCCGTGCTTAGAATCCGATTTTTAAACGCAAGTATATGCCACTGATGTGAATTGTTATTTTATCGCTATGGTATACGGCGCTGATGCATTATATTATTCGATTTTCATTCGGTGTTCTTCGCTATTTGCTTGTGTATTGTGTGTGTGTCTATTAGAGCCGCCACACTAGCACCTAGCGAGACCCAGGTAATAACTGATACAGATATTTCTGATTTTACTATACCCCAGGCGACTTGGTAGTTTGCATCGGACGATTCGATGGCCGAGATAACCTCCACTGCTTCATCTTTCAGACAGCCTTTCAAATAAAACAATTTTTTGACTGGCGCTATGTTACGGCTCCAACGCCGTGCTTCCTCTTTCGAGGGAAGAGCGTGGAGGTTATTATAATTTTTTATAATTAAGGGTTTATTAAATAATTAAACTTTTCTTTATTTAAATATTTTGTTTTATTTTTATTTTATCGAACTCAGCTATCTCAAGCTGAGCTCTCTTCTTTCTACTTTTTTCATATAAATTTACTTGTTTATATAGAACATTTTGTTCTAACTGACTGTGGCGTATAAACTGAACAAAACAATCTAGAAGTCTCTGTGACTTAGAATTTTGAATAAACTTTGAACGAAAATCAAAGTGGCCATGTTTTGAAATGAAAAATGTGCTTGTTATGAAAAGGGGCATATTTATGGAATGTGCTGTAAGTGACTGGATATAGAATGTAGTGTCTGTTTATTTATGAAATGTGCTGTAAGTGACTGGATATAGAATATTGTGTCTGTTTATTTATGAATTGTATTAACTGAGACTGTAAGATATGTGAGGATGTAGTTTTAAGGGTTGTGTTTGAAAGGACATGAGTTAGTGTTAAAGCGAATAAGGGTAGTATTCTGGAATACAACAGCTATTTTGAGATCTTGGTGCACCAAGGCATTAACCAAATCGTAGAATCCTAGCCACGACTCATACGAACCATCAACCGACGGCAAAGAGATGGTTGGCAACTGGGACGAATGAAAATTCTTGATTAGGTTTCGCGACAATTGGGAAAGTATTTGCTGGCTTAGATTTTCAGCATTGTGCGAAGTACTCACAGGTGGTTTTGGGCTGTGGTTGGAGATTTCAGGTTGATCAGGAGAACCAGGAAGGGGCGAAGATAGGTTGGTTGACGGGCTAGATGGGAGGCTAAGAGGGTCGTTGTCACGAGTGATCGCCTTAACGTCAACCTCGCCAACATCTTTTAGCTCAGCTAAGTCGACCGATACCGGTGTCGATTTTTTGGCATGCTCCCTTAAAAGTCTCGCAGCGATACCATACGCCTTGTAGTACAACTCGTCAAGGACGGTCCTGTGTTCAAAAAACTCATCAGTGGGTTCTAGTAAACCCTCCAGAGCTTCCTGAAAGGACATAAACTTATCGCGAACCGTTTCTAATTCCGCACACCTGTTTTCAAGTATGAGAACATCAGTCTCGGGATTGAAATTATTTAAAAAATTCGTGTAGTTGGCCAAGGAGCGCTTAGCACCAGCCGGCTCTCTGATCAATACTTTGATTTGCTCTTCGGCCATTGTGGATAAGATATTAGAAGACGCGACAATATTTTGAAACGCACAAGATTATTTAAGGCGTATATAAACAAGTAGAAGCAAGTATTGGGTTAGAAAACTTAGGGATAACTATGGTAGGTAGCCGATTAAAAACTCCTTCAACACTTAGGGACTCACCTGTGAAGTTACGGGTTCTCTTTTCTGGCTTTGTCCAACGACACCCGTTCCAACGGCGAAACTGGTTGTAATTGAATGTAAACGACACGACACTCTGTTCTTTTGGTTGGTACTGGTAGCAGGGCTTTTTTTTGCACGATTAACCCCTCCAAATGGTTGATGTATGTAATTGCTCGACACACGACCAATCGACTTCACTAGCACTGGTTCATGGGTTTTTTTTTTTTTTTTGGAAAACTATCCGGCTCGAAGGACCAAGATATGTTGCACGGTGCATTTACCGCGCCGGGTCAATTCGGGGCGAAACAGGAAGACGACAAATAAAACGATACACGTTGAAATGATTGTATAATATTCCCCTTTATTTGCTTTATTATCGAAATCAAAGTAGATGAAACCGAAACGATATATTAACTATACACATGCGAACGACTACGACAAAAAAAAGTATGTTTAACGATATAAACAGATATCGTCCTTGTGCTCCATACGACACGATGACACTTGAGCGAACTGCATGATAATATAAAGAAGATGAACAAGAGACCACAAACAGAAAACAAATTGCTTTTATAGTCATTGAAGAGGGCAGTCCTCCTTTACATAATAATACAAAATAGTGGTGGAACTCAGTGGCAACGAAACACTTTACATTTCGAATGGGTGGAGCATGCGTGGCCGCGTGGTTTTATATGATGTTAAACGGACGTAATAGAATTTTAATGTGAGATTACAAAATAAAGGCGATAATGTAGAAACGGCTAGACAGAATTACACGGAATACAACTTATAACAATTAAGGTGGTAACACAAATGAAAGAAAATCCTTAAATACGTGTATTCTTCCCAGAACGGCAAAATGTGACAAAACCAAGCATGCTTCTACACTAAGCATGCTGCGACAGATTCTTTTATTAAGTTACGTCATCATCATCATCGGCACTACAACTGGGAACCGGTCTTGGCCTTATTTAGCAAGTCCTGAGGTTTGTTAAATTTTCCGTAATGATTTGTTTTTTTTTTCGGGCAAGGTCATTGGTCTTGCGCCAGAGGCTCTCTACGGGGAGTCGAAGCCCGGTCTCCCGCGTGACAGGCGGGTATACTAACCACTATACTATCGAGGTGCCATCTCTGACTGTTAAAGTGATTGTTAAAAAATGTGGGTATGACAAATAAGTTTGAGTTAGACTGTGTGTTGCAGATTCACAGCCATACCAAGTGAGACTTCGCAATAATACGAGGGTGAATCAAAATTACCGGCAATTTTTCTTTTCTGCTTAGCAACAAGTTGCGATCTAGATAATCGTGTGCGTGGCTGTTCTTTGGTTTATGAAGAGAAGGGGAACCGGCTTGGCCAGCGGTCGCGCTCAACTTTGTAGTCATTACAGCCATGTGCGAGCCGGAAGTACATACGTCTGTTGCGCAATGGATTATTTTAAAATTTAAAAAAAATGAAAGCGTTAAACTCTCGCAAATTTTTCCTCGATTGACGACACGGTTCGGTGATGATACACTGTCTCAGAATCGTGTATATACGTGGGCCAGAGAATTTAAAAATGATGGGCGAAAACGTATCGAAAACGAAAGTCCTGATCGACTCCCAAGGACAAGTCGTATCTATGACAACATCGCCGCTTAACTGTTGAAGAAATCTCTGATATGGAAAAAGTCGCATATCGAAACAAAAGACGAGGTATGCCCATTCGAGATGTCATCCTTCTTCATGACAACGCCAGACCCCACACCGCATCCTTCTAAGGACACTACAACCGGGAACCGGTCTTGGTCTTATTTAACAACTCCTGAGGCTTGTTAAATTTTCGATAATGATTTGTTTTCTCCGGGCAAGGTTATTAGTCTTGCGCCAGAGGTTCCCCGACGGGGAATCGAACCCCGGTCTCCCGCGTGACAGGCGGGTATACTAACCACTATACTATCGAGGAGCCGATAGGGTAATATACGGTTATTTTAATTTTCGTCGGTTGTTTTGTCTCTAAATAATCCATCCCAAGGAGAAACGGTTGTCCTCAATTTTTGCTACAGCGACTCCAGCATTATTCTGGTAAACGATTTCAATCACCCTCAAATAAGGAATAATTTTCTCTCATTGAGCTATATTTTTACGGTTCTTCGAGCCGGATCGTCATCAACCTTTCATCTATTCGGTCGGATTCCTCACAATAACAATACACTGTGATTCATATCAAATTTACATATTAATAAATTGGTGGCAAATAATGGAACTTGAAATCCCAAAAGGTTTTGACCATATAGAAATTACAGTGTAATGATTGTTTTTTTAAAGTTCCACCATTTAACTGAATATGAAACAAAAGGGCGCCCTCGGTGTCTTGTATGACTACTGTGGTAACTTTTAAAATAGGGCGATACCGCCCCATCTTCTTCAAATAGTTAACGTACTTGTCATATCTCTATTCTGTATGGAGAGGACACAACCAAGCTATGAGACGGCTCGAAATGAATACTTAATTAAAATATTAGTAATCAGTTTAAACTTTTTAACTTTAGTAGTCGAATACTAGTTTGGTGTGCGATACCGTTGCCATCGAACCGCTAAAAAAAATTTTTGCACATCTGACCTATTATTTGATACCCGATGCTTCCATTAATCGTTGACCATATAAACTATTTCAAAGATTTCTTAATATTTGTGCAATTAAAAGTGTATTACAAGCTTCGTTTATACAGAATACACACAGATTTCTGTAGCTAAATCTGGCACAAGAGGGTTGTATTCTACTCAATTTAGAGGATTCAAATGATTGAAACGTTAGCGATTCAATAACACTAATAGTTGTGCTTATCTGTGAAGACGTTGATATAACAAATTCCAAGGTATTGTGTTTAGATCACCAACGCTAAGGTTTACATATTGTCGTGTATGGGTACTTGTTACTAAAAACGATATTGTGTTTTAATCACACATAGAGAGATGTATATACGATTTAAGAATGCAACAGCCTATAAAAGCACTTGCGAAATCGGATGCGCCTTAGTCTAAATTAGAGCTCACAATATTTTAAACAGTTAAATCAGTTTTCTATAACATATTTCAATAGCTTAAACTAACCTTTTCTAATAACTTAAAACGTTGTGCTTGTTAGGTAAGTGCATCTTGGTAAACTAAAAATGTTACTGACTTTTATACTCATAAACTTTTTACGTGTAGTTTGTTTGAAATGATTTGCGGTTATTCAAAAAGCTCACTTACATCGTTCCAAAATAGAAATTTCTAAACCTTGAACTAAATTACACCATTTAATTAAAAATATTATTAAATTTCCTTAATCAGGGTGGTTTTAGCATAAGAGATAGTTGCTTGAGGTGGACGCTTAAAAAAACCAGTTGACTCTAACTTCAATCTACGGGCTGTAATTTCATTCGTTTGACACTTAAGAATTCCTTTTATTTAACTTGTTTAAGAAAGTCAATGAGGCTTGCGTTAAGCTTTGATGTCGGAGTAGTATGTTTTAAATATAGCTGTTTAGTGCATTAAATCTGTTTTTTTTTAGTTTTAAATCCACATTTATCTACAATAAAATTACAGTTTTTAATTAGGGCTAAATGTTATATGCTATTTTACAAGTTTCGTTCTTATATTAACTTGCCGGCTCTTCGCAAGCATTCTAAATTATACAACCCCAATGTTTTTTTTTTTTTTGCTTATGCCTTTCGACGTACAATTACTTTCGGTTTTTATAAATGTGATAATATAAATATGTAAGGGGAATTCCTTTTTTAAATTTTTTGCTGTTTTTGCAATATACAAATATTTTAAAATTTTTTATAATTTTTATTTTTCGAGTTGTATAACAAAAATTAAAAAACAAAAGAAAACGTATAAGCAAAACAAAAATAAGAAATAAAAACAAAAAAGAAAATAATTAGATATTGGGAGTGGGAAAGAGAAGCGTTGTGCACAAGAGGCGTACTATAGTGAAGTCCTGTTATATATATTTTTAACAATTACAATTGAAATATTTTATTTTAATTTCACTGACCTTCCGCTGTTTGACTTACGTGGGTCGCTTTTTCTTTTTCACACGTTTTTTCCCCAATGGAATCTTGGATTACGTTGTTTTCCTTTTGTATTTATATTTATCACTTCAATGGAAACAATCGTTCGAATGGTTCACTGATCAGGGAGGACACAAGTCTGTGGGGTTCTTCATGGCGCCCGAAGAACCATCCATCGCTTTACCCAACGAACTACAAGTACTTGCACCTATTTTAAAACATTCCTGAAATATAAGTTCATAACAAGATTACCATCTTGCCTTGACATCTAACTTTCACCTCGGGGCATGCTTGCATCCAACGCATCATGTCCCCGAAGGCTAATTTGGCTACCTCATCAGGTAGCGAGCATTATCCATGCACAAGCCAATGGCCTATGCGAAGAAGCATTTACTCTTACATGTGCATGACATGATTATCCTCGCCAGCAAGTCATCGGTCGATTGTACAAACAACAACCTACAACGCAGCTATTGCTGGCCGCCTATAGACATTTCCAGTGTTATTCTAACGCAAACAATACACCGACACATCGACCGATGGGACATTGGCAATATGAGTACAAGCTAATTGATGCTGTACGCAATGACCAATAAATATATATACATTACTCCTATCCCCTAAGGTTCGCTACAGTTGCGAGCAATTTCCTTTTATCGGTTATCTACCGATCATGGGATTTGGGTACGAATATGATTGACAATCATATCCATGATCATGCCTTCATTTTTTTAAACATTTTTTTATTTTCTTTTTATATTCTTAGTTTCTAAATTAAAGGCCACAATATGGGCTTTGCTCCAATCCAGGATTTAATTTCTCGTGGGTAAAACTTCACGTTGGTAGGCATATCATACATTACTGCTCTCTTGATAGAAGCCGAAACTTGGATAGAATCGCATCCTTTAACGTTTGATGCCCCATGGAATTCTATCGATAGACCCTATATCCGCAAACTGAAATTGTTATTGAGGGTGATTTCAATGTGCATAACTTCGCCACTCCGGACACAAAACACTTGAAGGTCAGTATATTCATCTGTTTGCTGATTAAAATAATTTAACACAACTCGTCAATGAGCCAACACGGGTACCAGATATAGATGGCCATTATGCTAACACACTGGACTTATTCCTTACTTCTCACTCGAACAAATACACAATTGGAGTTTCTTCGTCTTCGGACACTTCAGACCAGTGTGTCGTATCAGCTGAATTTTCCCTAACCAACTGTAACGGTAACGAGAAAACTCCCAAAAGAACAGTATTGTTCTATGAGAAAGCCAACTCTATCAAAAGTTCCCATGCGACTTGGTAGTTTGCATCGGACGATTCGATGGCCGAGATAACCTCCACTGCTTCACCTTTCAGACAGCCTTTCAAATAAAACAATTTTTTGACTGGCGCTATTTTGAGATCTTGGTGCACCAAGGCATTAACCAAATCGTAGAATCCTAGCCAGGACTCATACGAACCATCAACCGACGGCAAAGAGATGGTTGGCAACTGGGACGAATGAAAATTCTCGATTAGGTTTCGCGACAATTGGGAAAGTATTTGCTGGCTTAGATTTTCAGCATTGTGCGAAGTACTCATAGGTGGTTTTGGGCTGTGGTTGGAGATTTCAGGTTGATCAGGAGAACCAGGAAGGGGCGAAGATAGGTTGGTTGACGGGCTAGATGGGAGGCTAAGAGGGTCGTTGTCACGAGTGATCGCCTTAACGTCAACCTCGCCAACATCTTTTAGCTCAGCTAAGTCGACCGATACCGGTGTCGATTTTTTGGCATGCTCCCTTAAAAGTCTCGCAGCGATACCATACGCCTTGTAGTACAACTCGTCAAGGACGGTCCTGTGTTCAAAAAACTCATCAGTGGGTTCTAGTAAACCCTCCAGAGCTTCCTGAAAGGACATAAACTTATCGCGAACCGTTTCTAATTCCGCACACCTGTTTTCAAGTATGAGAACATCAGTCTCGGGATTGAAATTATTTAAAAAATTCGTGTAGTTGGCCAAGGAGCGCTTAGCACCAGCCGGCTCTCTGATCAATACTTTGATTTGCTCTTCGGCCATTGTGGATAAGATATTAGAAGACGCGACAATATTTTGAAACGCACAAGATTATTTAAGGCGTATATAAACAAGTAGAAGCAAGTATTGGGTTAGAAAACTTAGGGATAACTATGGTAGGTAGCCGATTAAAAACTCCTTCAACACTTAGGGACTCACCTGTGAAGTTACGGGTTCTCTTTTCTGGCTTTGTCCAACGACACCCGTTCCAACGGCGAAACTGGTTGTAATTGAATGTAAACGACACGACACTCTGTTCTTTTGGTTGGTACTGGTAGCAGGGCTTTTTTTTGCACGATTAACCCCTCCCAATGGTTGATGTATGTAATTGCTCGACACACGACCAATCGACTTCACTAGCACTGGTTCATGGGTTTTTTTTTTGGAAAACTATCCGGCTCGAAGGACCAAGATATGTTGCGAAACAGGAAGACGACAAATAAAACGATACACGTTGAAATGATTGTATAAAATTCCCCTTTATTTGCTTTATTATCGAAATCAAAGTAGATGAAACCGAAACGATATATTAACTATACACATGCGAACGACTACGACAAAAAAAAGTATGTTTAACGATATAAACAGATATCGTCCTTGTGCTCCATACGACACGATGACACTTGAGCGAACTGCATGATAATATAAAGAAGATGAACAAGAGGCCACAAACAGAAAACAAATTGCTTTTATAGTCATTGAAGAGGGCAGTCCTCCTTTACATGATAATACAAAATAGTGGTGGAACTCAGTGGCAACGAAACACTTTACATTTCGAATGGGTGGAGCATGCGTGGCCGCGTGGTTTTACATGATGTTAAACGGACGTAATAGAATTTTAATGTGAGATTACAAAATAAAGGCGATAATGTAGAAACGGCTAGACAGAATTACACGGAATACAAATTATAACAATTAAGGTGGTAACACAAATGAAAGAAAATCCTTAAATACGTGTATTCTTCCCAGAACGGCAAAATGTGACAAAACCAAGCATGCTTCTACACTAAGCATGCTGCGACAGATTCTTTTATTAAGTTACATCATCATCATCATCGGCACTACAACTGCGAACCGGTCTTGGCCTTATTTAGCAAGTCCTGAGGCTTCTTAAATGTTCCGTAATGATTTGTTTTTTTTTTTTTTTCGGGCAAGGTCATTGGTCTTGCGCCAGAGGCTCCCTACGGGAAGTCGAAGCCCGGTCTCCCGCGTGACAGGCGGGTATACTAACCACTATACTATCGAGGTGCCATCTCTGACTGTTAAAGTGATTGTTAAAAAATGTGGGTATGACAAATAAGTTCTAGTTAGACTGTGTGTTGCAGATTCACAGCCAGACCAAGTGAGAATTCGCAATAATACGAGGGTGAATCAAAATTACCGGCAATTTTTCTTTTCTGCTTAGCAACAAGTTGCGAGCTAGATAATCGTGTGCGTGGCTGTTGTTTGGTTTATGAAGAGAAGGGGAACCGGCTTGGCCGGCGGTCGCGCTCGACTTTGTAGTCATTACAGCCATGTGCGAGCCGGAGGTACATACGTCTGTTGCGCAATGGATTATTTTAAAATTAAAAAAAAATGAAAGCGTTAAACTCTCGCAAATTTTTTCTCGATTGACGACACGGTTTGGTGATGATACACTGTCTCAGAATCGTGTATATACGTGGGCCAGAGAATTTAAAAATGATGGGCGAAAACGTATCGAAAACGAAAGTCCTGATCGACTCCCAAGGACAAGTCGTATCTATGACAACATCGCCGCTTAACTGTTGAAGAAATCTCTGATATGGAAAAAGTCGCATATCGAAACAAAAGACGAGGTATGCCCATTCGAGATGTCATCCTTCTTCATGACAACGCCAGACCCCACACCGCATCCTTGCTAAGGGATACATTGGAAGAAATGGGCTGGAAAACCTTCAAACACTTGGAGGGAAAAAAATCAAAAATAATGAAGAATTCGATGAGCAGTTGCGCAATCGGCTAACAACTCGCCCTAAATCTTTCTACGAACAGGGAATATTAAAGCTTCTAAATCGGTGCGAAAAGTGTGTGGATCACACAGGAGACTATATTAAAAATGTTGATAGTATAGGTAGTGTGTAACATTATTCAATAAATGTATAACGAGAAATTACCATTTATATTTGATATTGCCTTGGGCAATTAAATTACCATAACTTTTTGCTTACGGCGGACGAGGCAACCGTCGTCGATGGCGGTAAAATGGTAGTTGTTGTTTACGGAAAAAAGGTTATAGAAGACGCCTAGCGTGAAAATGAATTGTGAGAATTATGGTGAAAATAAAGACCTACAAATTGTGATTGCGGAGTTTTTCATTTTCTCGTTCGTTCCGTTTGGTATTTGGTAATATCATCATCATCGGCACTACAACCGGGAACCGGTCTTGGTCTTATTTAACAACTCCTGAGGCTTGTTAAATTTTCGATAATGATTTGTTTTCTCCGGGCAAGGTTATTAGTCTTGCGCCAGAGGTTCCCCGACGGGGAATCGAACCCCGGTCTCCCGCGTGACAGGCGGGTATACTAACCACTATACTATCGAGGAGCCGATAGGGTAATATACGGTTATTTTAATTTTCGTCGGTTGTTTTGTCTCTAAATAATCCATCCCAAGGAGAAACGGTTGTCCTCAATTTTTGCTACAGCGACTCCAGCATTATTCTGGTAAACGATTTCAATCACCCTCAAATAAGGAATAATTTTCTCTCATTGAGCTATATTTTTACGGTTCTTCGAGCCGGATCGTCATCAACCTTTCATCTATTCGGTCGGATTCCTCACAATAACAATACACTGTGATTCATATCAAATTTACATATTAATAAATTGGTGGCAAATAATGGAACTTGAAATCCCAAAAGGTTTTGACCATATAGAAATTACAGTGTAATGATTGTTTTTTTAAAGTTCCACCATTTAACTGAATATGAAACAAAAGGGCGCCCTCGGTGTCTTGTATGACTACTGTGGTAACTTTTAAAATAGGGCGATACCGCCCCATCTTCTTCAAATAGTTAACGTACTTGTCATATCTCTATTCTGTATGGAGAGGACACAACCAAGCTATGAGACGGCTCGAAATGAATACTTAATTAAAATATTAGTAATCAGTTTAAACTTTTTAACTTTAGTAGTCGAATACTAGTTTGGTGTGCGATACCGTTGCCATCGAACCGCTAAAAAAAATTTTTGCACATCTGACCTATTATTTGATACCCGATGCTTCCATTAATCGTTGACCATATAAACTATTTCAAAGATTTCTTAATATTTGTGCAATTAAAAGTGTATTACAAGCTTCGTTTATACAGAATACACACAGATTTCTGTAGCTAAATCTGGCACAAGAGGGTTGTATTCTACTCAATTTAGAGGATTCAAATGATTGAAACGTTAGCGATTCAATAACACTAATAGTTGTGCTTATCTGTGAAGACGTTGATATAACAAATTCCAAGGTATTGTGTTTAGATCACCAACGCTAAGGTTTACATATTGTCGTGTATGGGTACTTGTTACTAAAAACGATATTGTGTTTTAATCACACATAGAGAGATGTATATACGATTTAAGAATGCAACAGCCTATAAAAGCACTTGCGAAATCGGATGCGCCTTAGTCTAAATTAGAGCTCACAATATTTTAAACAGTTAAATCAGTTTTCTATAACATATTTCAATAGAGTTTAAGCTATATAACCTTTTCTAATAACTTAAAACGTTGTGCTTGTTAGGTAAGTGCATCTTGGTAAACTAAAAATGTTACTGACTTTTATACTCATAAACTTTTTACGTGTAGTTTGTTTGAAATGATTTGCGGTTATTCAAAAAGCTCACTTACATCGTTCCAAAATAGAAATTTCTAAACCTTGAACTAAATTACACCATTTAATTAAAAATATTATTAAATTTCCTTAATCAGGGTGGTTTTAGCATAAGAGATAGTTGCTTGAGGTGGACGCTTAAAAAAACCAGTTGACTCTAACTTCAATCTACGGGCTGTAATTTCATTCGTTTGACACTTAAGAATTCCTTTTATTTAACTTGTTTAAGAAAGTCAATGAGGCTTGCGTTAAGCTTTGATGTCGGAGTAGTATGTTTTAAATATAGCTGTTTAGTGCATTAAATCTGTTTTTTTTTAGTTTTAAATCCACATTTATCTACAATAAAATTACAGTTTTTAATTAGGGCTAAATGTTATATGCTATTTTACAAGTTTCGTTCTTATATTAACTTGCCGGCTCTTCGCAAGCATTCTAAATTATACAACCCCAATGTTTTTTTTTTTTTTGCTTATGCCTTTCGACGTACAATTACTTTCGGTTTTTATAAATGTGATAATATAAATATGTAAGGGGAATCCCTTTTTTAAATTGTTTGCTGTTTTTGCAATATACAAATATTTTAAAATTTTTTATAATTTTTATTTTTCGAGTTGTATAACAAAAATTAAAAAACAAAAGAAAACGTATAAGCAAAACAAAAATAAGAAATAAAAAAAAAAAAGAAAATAATTTGATATTGGGAGTGGGAAAGAGAAGCGTTGTGCACAAGAGGCGTACTATAGTGAAGTCCTGTTATATATATTTTTAACAATTACAATTGAAATATTTTATTTTAATTTCACTGACCTTCCGCTGTTTGACTTACGTGGGTCGCTTTTTCTTTTTCACACGTTTTTTCCCCAATGGAATCTTGGATTACGTTGTTTTCCTTTTGTATTTATATTTATCACTTCAATGGAAACAATCGTTCGAATGGTTCACTGATCAGGGAGGACACAAGTCTGTGGGGTTCTTCATGGCGCCCGAAGAACCATCCATCGCTTTACCCAACGAACTACAAGTACTTGCACCTATTTTAAAACATTCCTGAAATATAAGTTCATAACAAGATTACCATCTTGCCTTGACATCTAACTTTCACCTCGGGGCATGCTTGCATCCAACGCATCATGTCCCCGAAGGCTAATTTGGCTACCTCATCAGGTAGCGAGCATTATCCATGCACAAGCCAATGGCCTATGCGTAGAAGCATTTACTCTTACATGTGCATGACATGATTATCCTCGCCAGCAAGTCATCGGTCGATTGTACAAACAACAACCTACAACGCAGCCATTGCTGGCCGCCTATAGACATTTCCACTGTTATTCTAACGCAAACAATACACCGACACATCGACCGATGGGACATTGGCAATATGAGTACAAGCTAATTGATGCTGTACGCAATGACCAATGAATATATATACATTACTCCTATCCCCTAAGGTTCGCTACAGTTGCGAGCAATTTCCTTTTATCGGTTATCTACCGATCATGGGATTTGGGTACGAATATGATTGACAATCATATCCATGATCATGCCTTCATTTTTTTAAACATTTTTTTATTTTCTTTTTATATGCTTAGTTTCTAAATTAAAGGCTAGACAAAAAATGCTTAAATTCTAGCTTAAATATCTTATATAATAACTTACTGGTCCTTCGCAGACGCTTTAAGCTAAACATCACTTAATATTTGTATAATTTGCCTTTCGGCGACAGAACTTTGTGGCAATACTTATAATTATTTGAAATACAAAGAAAAATTTGAAAAACTTTGTTAATTTTTTTTTGTTTTTTTTTCTTAAAATTTAACTTACCTAACTAACCTTTTTTTTTTTTTAATTTTATGTAAAATCACTTAGCTTAACTTAACTAAAATCTTATACTACCCTAATTCTATGTAAGCTAGCTGATGATAGTGTGATTCTATACCGACTTTGGTATCCAGGTCTTTATATGTCATTCAACCACCAGAACTGTTGACGCTGTCTAATACTATCGTCACCGTCTCTGTGGGAGATAGCCCCACTGAAGCGCAGGAGCTCTTCTTCGGTGCGCGCTGCTTCCCGGTCGTAGCACAATAGCCCGTCTACGGATGATCTACTTACATGATAGATCAGCGGAATTCCGGATCCTGTATAAGCCCTTTCATGTCCAAATCAAGGAACGCCTCTGGTGGAACAAAACCGTTACGACGCACGTTCTCATAGTACAGGGTATTTGGATAATAAGCCCCGAAAATTAGGTCATTGGACGAGCTTATTGCTCTCGCAATATGTCCTCTGATTAATTTAATCATAAAATTATCCACCCTATTTATGCAGGCTTCATTATATAAAGTCTCATTTGAGGAGTACTTTTTGTATTCCGATTCCGGTGTTCGATATGATTTGAGACAGGTTCTCAAACACTTCCTTTGGAACACCCGAATCTTTTCCATCAAATTTGGACCTATGTTAAACCATACTGGACAGCCATATATGAGCATTGGCCTGATTAGCGTCATGTAGCATATGACTTTTACCCTGCTGTCAAGTTGGCTACTGTGAAATAGCCTCCTTGTCATACCAAACGTTTTTCTAGCCTTGACCAGAGCAGCCTCTACATGTCTGTGAAATACAGATATTGGTCTAGCCAGATGCCCAGGTATTTAACTAAACTCTTGGTTTCCAGTTTATCTCCATGCGGTCCCACGATAACTAGCTTTCGCCAGTTTTTTCTTGTGTCGTTCGTGGCTTTATATAATGGGGTTTTAAATAGGATGGCTTCACATTTCTGGAAGTTGATTTTAAGTTTCCAGTCATCGCAATAGCGCTGCACGTTGTTGAAGTCTCGCTGTATTAAACTATTTATGATATCAACTTTCGGAGCTGTTCTGTAAATTATGAGGTCGTCTGCGTACGCAATAGCCTGCGGAAGTGCATCTAATAAGTCGCTAATGTAAATGTTAAAAAGAATCGGAGAGAGTACCGCACCCTGTTGCAAGCCATTCTTGATATTATACGTTTTATTAGAGGTCACATTACCACTTTTGCCAACGAACCTCCTGTCCTTTGACATATCGTAAAGTACATATAGTAAAGGCTTATGTATGCCATGTCTGACCAGTTTGTAATACAACCCTTCGATCCAGACGGTATCAAAGGCTTTTTCCAAGTCGATCAGACAGGCACCTGTGCATTGGTTCCTACATTTATTCCATTGTATGTCGGAGACCAGTTTAGCTGCGGCAAGTGGGGTTTCATGACCCGCTCTAAAGCCAAACTGGTTATTTGGAATAATGCTATTGTCGTCTACCCATTTTAGCAGATCTTTGTTAATGGTTTTTTCAAATACTTTACTGATGCTTGGGAGTAAACTTATCGAACGCATGTTGATTGGATTTGTACAGTCTTTGCCCTTTTTTGCGATGGGCTGAATGATAGCCGTTTTCCAACTCGCGGGATAATATGCATTATTCAACGCGTTGTTAAACAGGACCGTGTATATATCTATTGCCATTGGGGGCAGGTTCTTGAGTACGATGTTAGGTACTCCATCTATTCCCACTGACTTTTTGCTTCTTAATGAGTCGAAGATACTCTGGATTCCTTCCCTTGTGATTAAAAGGCTATTAGCCTCACCATTGGCATTAATGTCAATTGACAGATTATCGTCACTGAATTCCGTAAAACCCGGATTCTCCCATTGCCAAAGTGAAATTTCATTCCGGAGGTGCAGGTGATTCAGTAGAACTCTGTCCTCCAGGTCGTGATTTCGGTGAATGCTTTCATTCACCTTGTACATTTCGTGAAAGACAGCTCCCACAGCGTTCACCTTCTCCAAAGGATCTTCGATCACGAAGAGCTCACTATTGAGGATAGCGTTCTCTGTATCTATGCCAATGTTGGTTAGCAGCTGTTTGTTTACCTCAGTACGTGGGATTTGGAGACACTGAATCTCATTTTGATTATTTCTCCTGAATATTTTATTTATTTGTGGGAACATATTCGGGTTATTAGTTTTTATAGCTCGAATTCTGTTGTTCCAATACAAATTTGTTGCTAATCTATAATTAGCTTTAAGTAATTGTTGAAGGTTTTTTAATCGAGATTTCAGTGATATTATCTCCTGGTCTTGTTTGTCTGTAAACTGTCTGTATAATTGTTTTAGCTTCGATAGCAGTCTGCTCTTTTTCTTGTGGAGTGCGTTTATTGTTGCGTTTCTGTACATGTTAGTGTGATCTGTAACTGTTGTTTTGGGAATTGTTTTGTCCATTGTTCGTTTTAAGGTTTCGTCCATTTGTTGAATGTATTTGTCGATTTCGTCATTTGTCAGGTTTCTGTTTACTGGCAGATTAAAGTCATTCGAACGAAATTCTCTTGTTAATGATCTGGTGAACCGCGGCCATCGCATTGCCCCGTAGTTATAGGGTTGCGGGATCACGAATTCCTCCAGATCTGCGAGCTCGTTCGGAAGCTCTATTACTGCCGTGAATGCACAGTGGTCTCTGTCGTATTCAATTGTCCGTAAACAGTTTGTGTTTCGTCTGTTGGTGTTAAGTAATCTCAGTCGTGAGTCGATTAGCAAGATATCTAAGAACGATTTACCTCTGGGGAACGATGGATATTCCGTAGCTAGCAGGTCAGTTCTATATTCAATATGAAACTGATCTAACCAACCAGCCAACTGATTTCCTCTGGCATTAGATATATAATTTCCCCAATTTCTATGCCTGGCGTTCATATCTTCCCCTAGGATAAAGTAGTTTTTGCCCAGGTGCAATTGTAAGCATCGAAAGAGTGTCTCGAGCTCCGCTATAAATAGGTTTTGTTGGTGCTCCTCAGGTGCGTAGACCGCAATCGCATACAAACCCCTTCCTTGCTGAAGGGGTATGCGGACGATACAGGCTTCCGGCACCCGGAACCGGCGCACTTCTCCACTATATATTACTTTATGATTGATCCCTTTTCTAATAAAGATTGCGACACCCCCCCCTTGAGAGGAGTTAGGTCGATCTCTTCGTATAATATCGTAGTTTTTATGTCCTATCTTATGTCTCTGGTTTAACTTTGTTTCCCCCGCCAGAAGTACATCAGGTTGTTCCTCTTGCAACAGGTTAAAAAGATTGGCTCTTCTCTCAGTTCTTATTAGTGAATTTACATTCATGACAAGAGCTTTGCTTGATGTTGTGGTTAGAGGGTTTATATCGACTTGTTATTTAGACTGGGCAAATGCGAGTATATCTCGTTTATTTGGCTTTGTAGCTGTGTCATCTGTCTCTGCAGATTGAGCAGGATTGCGAACACGTCTGCTTGCGGTGTTGTTTCAGTCCGTGTGGGAGTATTTGTGGCTACCTGTGAGGTAGCCTGATTTGGTGTTCTCCCACCCGAAGCAACTTGTGCGTACGACCGCTGCGATGTTACGGGTGTAGTTGTTGTACGAGCTGGCTCTGTGTTTTTTTTTTGCCGATTCACACTTCTTGCCATTATTTCTCGGAATTTAGGACAACCTCGATAATTAGCGGGATGTCCCTCATTCCGACACACTGCGAACTTTAGAAGGGCTTTGTCTTCTACCCTTTCTTTTCCCAGATGGCATTCTTCTGCCTTATGGTCCTTTCCGCATTTTACCCAACGGCGCTGCATTTCACAGTTAGCCGCCGCGTGACCAAACCTTTGGCAGCGGACACATTGCAGGATGTCTCTGCCTTTTTTTAATTTGTCACATGTGACCATTTGATGATCCAAGACTGTAATTTTTCTTAGACCACCAATTCTACTGCTGGGTGTTAATTGCACCAAAAAGAAGGGTAGCTTCCCTTCTTGCCTTGGGTGTGGTGAATGGTTTTACCGCGGTAAACTCGAGATCTTCGTGCTTCAGGTTTTGAAGCATTTCGAGCAGAGCCTCCGGTTCCATTTCAGGGTCGACACCCTTTAATAGAACCGTTACGCTCTTCGTTTGTTTCGGCGTGAACGAGTAAAATTCCGCGGTGGCTCTTTTTAAGACCTCTTTAATTTTGTCGTGGTCTACCACCGTATATGTTTGAATGGCGTGCCTGTTACCCGTCAGTCTTTTAACTGCAAAATTGTTACCTATGGCTAGCTTACAAAGACTTACCAATTCCTTACAGTCAACATCTATGGTGTTGATTGGTGGCATCTTTGTTTTTCCGCTGTTATTGTTACTTTGCTGCTGCTGTGATGCTTGCTGGTTCGTTGATCGCTTTTGTGTTGGTAGTTGCTGTTGATGTTGCTGTTGTTGCTGCTGATGTTGAAGTTGATGTTGCTGTTGATGGTGAAATTGTTGCTGTTGGCCGACTTTTGGCTTTAGCTTTTGTAGCTGTTGCGGGTTTTGTTCTTGTTCGAGCGCCGCTATTTTTTTCTTTCGGCGTCTCTCTTGTAATCGGGCTCTTGCCATCGTCAGTTTCGCCTCCAATTCACTTATCTCTTCCTCTTCATCCTCAGACTCTGAAGATGCAAGAGAAGCGAATGAATTATTTGCCACATATATGTTAAAGTTGGAGGGGAAGGGGAGCTCACTGTCGTCCGCCAATTGTTGATCAATTTCGCGGTTTTGCTTCGCGTCACAATGGAGTTTTTCGGTGTACCTTTCCGTTTGTGTGTTGTCGCGTTTTTATCTTCCTCCGTGTTCATTCTGGTTCTTTCCAGTTTGTTTTCATTAAAAAAAAAAACAAAGGCGACCTTTTGAACCACGTCAACTTGATTTCTCCCGCAGGATGAGTTGAACTCCCCTACCGTCGGCTATGAGTCAGTAAGCTTGCACTCGCGCCAAACGATGATTTAAAATTTCTTAACAAGCAATATATTATTTGTTTTAATTTTCGCGTTTGCGACCGAAGTGTTATCTTTTTATTGTTTTTGTTTTTATTGACTCGAACACTTTTTGCGCCCCACTCAACTGTTTTTATATGCACTTCTTTTTGATTATTAATGCACTGAGAGATACTGATTTGTCACTTTTAACTTTCGTTTTTGTTGTTTTATTGATTTATTGTACTTTATGTTTATTGTAATTTGTGTTTTTTTAATCTTTAAAACTCAGTACAGACATTCACTGAGAACATAATTGTGCACGAAACTCTTTCTTGAGATATTAAAATAACTTTTAGTTAATGTGTTCTATTTGTTAACACTGGGTTATCCGTTTGACGGCATTTCTAAGCTTGGCAAGGGGTACTTAATTCATTTATGATATCGGAATACACGACAAGGGTAGCTTATTCGAGAATTCCCGCGGTTGTCTGCTTTCAATGGCTGTCAAACACAAACTCCCCACCATGATCATGCCTAATGATGCTTCTATGCCCTGAAATGCGATTCGGTTGTCCTTACAGATAACCGGCATAAACATTGGACACGTCAATACACAGAGACGAGGAGCATTTCCTCACATCCTGCATGATATGTTCACCCTTCGATCGACAATTTCCAGAGTAGTCATAGCTAACTACCTACTATCGGTCGACTGTTGTTTTGAGTAAACATGCACTCGACCCATCAACGATGATATGCTACATGCAAGGAACAATCAAATGACGCTATACGCGTTGGCAATAGGGTAAACACAATATTGCCGTCATGCCCATGTCCATCGTTACTTTTTAAGTAAACACGATCCCATCTATCCTAGTGCCTAGCCATCGTCGGCAAAGGCTCTGTTGACTTAACGTCAATCAAGAAACCTATCCCCATCGGACGGCGGCAATATACCCAGCCCATACATCGATCAACATATTTGACCTGTGGCATGTATGTGTTGTTCCCTTTTTCCTTTTTCCTTTCCTTCGCCCAGCGAATGTCGTTGGCTTGCCTCCAAGGTAAACCAATTTAACTCATCTGAACGACGTCCCTGAGAACCTTCCAATGGAATGCAAATCGTTTTTCATTGGTCGTTGGGGCGAAGGAAAGACGGTTTCCCCTTGCGATGAAGTGCGTGGAAACTCATCGCAATCACCGTCAACACGAGCAGTCAGATTTTAACATCCGCATGTGCCACGGAGTCCTATTTTAAGAGCCGAGTTATACACACACGTTTGTGGTCGAGTCGGAAGTTCAGTTCTTTTGTCAGTTTTAAGATTTGAAATTGCAGTTCAGTTTTCTTTTGTCCGTTTCTTAAGAGTCGTGTGCGCGAAATATACTAACGTCTAATATGCAGCCCATTGCGCAGGAAATCTGAAGGAACATTAATGTTGTGTTGGAGTAGTACGTTTTGTTCGTGATTCAAGTGTCTAAAAACCGAAAATAAACATATCGTTAGCTGTTCGTGTTCAAAGACGATATACATACGTCACCCACATCGTGTAATGTAAAAGATATCTGTAAAGTCAAAACAAAAATAAAACTGTGTGGAGGATTGATTAAATAAAGAGAACTTTAAACAAGAAGATATCACCAGCGAGTTTTTTATTCCTACTGCTTTCTTTTGTGTTTGGTGTTTCGTCAGCTTTTACTCGGTGGGTGTTTTATTGAATCAGCGTCCGTGCAGACGCACTAGTAAAATACCCCACAAGTCTATCACTCTTTCGATGTTAATATAGAGCAATTTATATATATATTTTTTTTAAGTCTCTAAATCATTTACGCATCACCGTCGACCAACACAATTTATTCACTTCTTCCTCTCGGAATATGTATATATATATACATAAGTATAACAAATAAACGTTTCGTTACTTCTTCGTCTTCTTCTATGTCGCGAATTAAGATGGTCAATAAGTTTTACAGTTGCACCGTATTTATTTATTACAGAATGTATATACTTAGTTTTACAGTTACACCGTAATGTATTTATTCCACAATTTATATACTTAGTTACACCGGACAACCAAGGAACACCATCACGAATCGACTTAATCGGCAGCGCGACCAAATCTCACTCTCCTTTCGTACTACCATTTCAACCCTTTACCAACTCATAAGCCTTTTTCGATTCCAATTTGTTACTAATTCACCGTTAATTGACTACCTGCATGCGTATGTAATTCAATCGCCTTTGCCATTTTCCATCCTATGTTAGGGTCAATGTTAACGGTAAACCAAAAACAAATTGGGGGAAGTGTTGTTGTTTTTACTTGTAAATGGTATTTTGGGCAAATCGTACAGATTAGGGTTGTTGGGCAGGTTCGATTTAATGTAGGGAATTGAGAAGTTTTTTGCATCGAGAGCAGTAAGATGATCGCTGCTGAAATCCCAATCAATCTCGCATTCGAACTGATATATATTAATATATTCTGGACAACGAACTTAACGTTCAAATCCAGATCTATTTACTTTTATCTAATTTTTTCGAGATACTCGCTTAGCTTTTAACGTAGAACGACGTCCACAACTCACTTGTCAAACCTTGATTGCTTACTACCTGCCTCTCCGTCCATTCTCCCTTTTATCCCTTTTGCAAAGACCTTCAGTTTCCAGTGTTCCGGAAAACTGAAAGAAACCTACCGGTAAGGGTTTTGCGTGGGCAAAAATCCGTGTGAAAGGATATATGTATTCTTTCCTTTACACTAACGCGTGCACAAAAGGGGATTTTGAAGTACCCCTAAATGTCAGAGCACGGTGCCAGCGGATGGAGAGAAAGTGGATAAGGAAAGGAGGTGTCGATGTATATAGGTGGTTAATGTCTGGACATCAGGTAGAACATCCCACATTCGTGTGGTTCGGCTAAAAAAAGACTCTCTATGTTTATTTGTGCGCCTGAAGTCCACTTTAAACGTGAATTAATGCGCACGAGTATCGTGGGAAAATGTCAGTAGGGGCGGAATACAATCAGCAAATTCAGTTGAGCAACGACCGTGGTAATACCTACAGAAAAGAGATTGGTATGATACGTTCCGCCTACGTTCTAACGACGGAATTGATCGACTTACGGCTGAGTCCCCAATAAGTTTCATTCCTGGCTTTTGCATCCTGTCGAGCACGTGTAGTGCAGTTTTGGATGCGCTTAACCAAACATGGGAGTTGAACTCTATTTTTGGATGAATATACGCCTTGTAAATAGTGGCCAGGTTGGATGGAGTGAAGTATTTTTTGCATCTCTTAACGAACCCCATACATTTGGCTGCACTTTTCGCAGCTTCAAATATGTGGTCATTCCAATTAAGAGCCGAATTAATTCGAGTGCGGACAATTGATAGTTCTTTGGCTTCGTCGATGTAAGTGCCGTTCATCGACAGTATATTTAATTTGGGGTTCGCCTTTGACGACAAGAGGCAGCACTGAGTTTTTACGGCATTAAATTCTACTCGGTTAGATCATCTCCAGTGATATATCTTGTTGAGGTCTGAATTCAATGTATCAAGCCTAATCTGCTGGTTGGTATTGACTTCCGAAGAGTTTGGACGGTAGTGTTCATATGAGTATGAGAAACTCAACGTGTTATCATCAGCAACCGACTGAATTTGGTGGTGAGTCATAGACAAGAAATCATTTATAAAGATGAGGAAGAGAGTGGGTGAGAGTACCGAACCCTGGGGAACACCTGCACTAATTTGATGGGAGACAGATTTGACACCATAAAGAACCACTTGGATTGAACGGCCAGAAAGATAGTCTCTTATCCATTGGATCAGAGAATTGTTCACTCCATATGAATGCAATTTTGACAAAAGAGTTGGATGCCAAACTCTGTCGAAGGTTTTGAAATATCCAATGCGACTACCTTGCTTTCACCGAGGTAGTGGATGTAATGGCTCCACTTTTCGGTAAGGTACGCCATCAGATCTCCTGTGGACCTGTTGCTACGAAAGCTATATTGGCGGTCATTGAGGAGGTCATTTGATTCCAAATATTTCGAAAATTGACGGTTGATAAGTGATGCCATTACCTTGGAGAGAATAGAAGTTAGTGCTATGGGTCGATAAGAAGAGAGGCATAATTTTTCACCCTTTTTGGGAATTGGCTGAATGTTCGCTGATTTCCATTTATTTGGGAAACGGCCAGTAGAATAAGACAAATGGAAGAGTTTCCGCAGTGGTTTAGTGAATGAAGAGGAACATCTCTTCAAGAGGATTGGGGGAATGCCATCCGGGCCAGCGGATTTGTTTGTGTTTAGTTCTTTGAGTGCGCTGGCAACAGTACGGGTTCGGAAGTGAATCTGGCTCATGGTGAGTGGCTTGTCAATTTGAGGCGGAACTGATGTGGTATCAGGCAGCGTTGAGTTGGCTGCAAACTGTGCAGCAAGTAGATTCGCGTTCTCTATTGCAGCGGTGACTGGTCTGTCATCGACTATTGGCGAACGAATGGATGAGGAGACCGAGTTTTGGATGTTTTTCACAAATGCCCAGAAGTTTCTACTACCTGTGTGAGAGTGTAGTCTTTTTTTTTCACACTCTTTGGTCATGCAATAACTTGGGGGTTTTATACTCTTCACTGTGTGTGAAATAAAGGTACACATGCCAGCTAGAATCGTGTGTGTCAATGTGTCCGCTATAGAGTCAACATCGATATTGAGGAAAAATAACGACCAATTTAACCTCCCAAAAAAGTCGGTGAGACCTTCCCAGTTGGCTTTCTCGTAGAACCATACTGTTCTTTTGGGAACTTTCTCATTAAAGTTACTGTTGGTTAGAGCAAATTTAGCTGACACGACATAGTGGTCTGAAGTCCATAGGGCGAACAAACTTCAATTGTGTATTTGTTTGGGTGGGAGATGAGAAACGGGTCCAGTGTGTTGGCGGAATGGCCATATATGTCTGGTACCCGTGTTGGCTCGTTGACGAATTCAGTTAAACTATTTGAATCAGCAAAGAGCTGATTATACTAACCTCCAGATGTTGTCTGTCTAGAGTGGCGAAGCCACTGAGAGTTGTGCACATTAAAATCACCCACAATAACGATTTCAGTGTGCGGATATAGGGTCAGGATCCTGTCGATAGAATTATACCGAGCATCAAATTCGTTAAAGGATGCGTTTCTATCCAAGTTTGCGGTTTTGTAAAAAAAGCAGTAATGTATGATATGCTTAAGAACGTGAAGTTTTAGCCACGAGAAAATAAATTCTGGATTGGAGCAGAGCCTATATTGTGGCAGAAGATGATAAGCAATATCATTTCGTATGTATATGGCTATAATACGATGTGGAAAGAACAGTGGCACTAGGTTATCCAGGTAGATTACAATCGGAAATATCTGTATTAGTTATTACTTGGGTTTCGCTAAGGGCAAGGATAGTTTTCATTACCGACGTGGGCAGACACAGAAGAGAGGTTGCATCTCAAGCAGCGAATGTTACACAAATCAATTGGAAATTCCCGCTCCATTGAAATCGCCCTACACAGAAAACCAACACCGCCTCCGGAAAGGATGCAAGTCTGGACCAGCTATAGATATGCGAATGCAACCACTACAGGTATTATGCCCTTGTAGTAGGTTCCCCTCTAAATCCGTGCCAACATGCAGGTCACATCCCTTCCATGATGAACATTATGCCACACGGACACCAAAAGCTCTCCAAAGATTATTAATCAATCGAGAGTATCGATGGCTGAAGGACGCAAACAGAGGTGCGAAAAAAAAAAGGAAACAGAATAGAGGGTTTTCCGGCATTGCACATCACTCATGTGTATATCTTCACACCTTTCACAGCACTAAGGCGCGTGTGTGGAGATCCGTTTATTTGCCTAGGATCGCACAGATAACTTTGCACTGCACTCGGACGCGTGTGTGAAGATCCGTTTGTTTGTTTAGGACCCCACAGTAAGACTTGTCGCGCGAACCGATGGTGCAATAGGGTATGTTGTGTATATTTCAGATTCTCAAAACGGATTGTACAACTGATCTGATGGTACAGATCACGAGGCAGAAGCGCACGTGCTGTCTCGTTGGCGATCTTAAATCGACTCGATATGCTGTTGTGGGGTACGTAGTATGTGTGCCGACACAGGCACTGGTTCTCTCCTATCCCCATCATGAGTTCCCTCTCACCCATCGAAAACTGTTCACTAAAACAAGAAGAAAATGAAACCAACTGTTTTGTGGCTGGTGATCACCGCTTTTTATTTTAATGCATTTTTATTTTTTAATTTATTTCTAACACTGTTTGGTGAGGAGACAAAAATATACAAATTGAAATACATTTTGTGTCACGCTTATACATGGTTTAAATTTTTTATTTAAATGTAGATTAGACAAATTAATTGGAAAGTACACTATTTGCAAGGAGCAACTTGAGGAGGACATTATTGTTCGTAAACATAAACGGAAATTATGAAACACCTCACTGACACTGTTTATTGATTTATACGTTGACGGCATTATTAAACTTAAGACTGATTGAAGATCCGCTGAACGGCACAACACACGAACTGTATCGTAGTTTACACACCGTACCGGGCGCATGGTACGGTGAATGCTTAACGCGACTGACTCATTCGGTGTTTGGATTTCGACTGGTGATCCAACCCTTGGCTCGACTCTCTACTGGGGTGAGTTTCGTCCGTGGCGAGAGAAAATGTCTCTCTCTGGTGAATAGGGGACCGGATCTCTCAGAGTAGATCAGAGTGGTATGTGTGAGTTGATCGTGCTGTTTACCCTGGTACTGCGGCCAAGGATAAACGGAAAAGAACAAAGGGGAAATAACCAAGGGCATCATGAGCGATGAGAGTTCAGCTGAGTAAACAAACTGTATCTTATTAGGGAAGCATTGGGTGGTAATGGATGATTTGAAATATTTACACAATGGGAATTGTGTATAGTATCTATTGCCTGCGGGAAGAAACGAATTCTTTTGTTTGCATGTTTTGTAGTTGAAGAATTTTGTTTTTGGCGGCGATGGCTTGTCGGTTGGACAAGGGATTTCGGGTATATTGCAGCTGAATAAACAAGCTGCCAGACGTTGCTTTTGTCATTAGACAAAAAGGTCACCAACCAATGTGGATGTAAAGAAAATTGTTGTGCATATGTGAGGCTGGGATAGCCGGCGAGAAGAAACGATAACATTCCCTGATTATGATAGTTACATTATATGTGAACCGAAATGTTTTCAGGGAAATTTGCCGATGCGTTGATGCATGGGATAATATGCATTATTTAGTTCGTTGTTGAATAAAACAGTGAAAGCTTTCACTGCTTCAAGGGGCAAGTGCTATAGAACAATGTTTGGAATGCCACCTATCCCAGAAGATGTCTTGTTTTAATAAATCTAAGGGTGTCCGTGAGTTCATTTTTGTGCACAAACATATTTGTATTTAGATTTTTAGGCGGAAAATTCACTATATTGTTTTCGTTAAAAGTAGTTAAACTTCTATTTCCTAGACGCCGAACGTTATTCTCATTGTGTAACAAAAATGGTTTTGGAGGGCACTGGTTTCGAGATCGCGGTTAGAATGAACAGATTCGTTCACTCTATGCACTGCCTCGAAACAGGTACCAATCGAGTTCGCTTTGTCTTGCGGATCCTCTACCAATATTAGCTCTTCGTTGGAGTTGATGTGTTCTAGGGTAAGTCCTGCGTTCAGCAGTATTCGCGGAATTCGCAGACATAGAATGTCATTATAATCTTTTCTTCTAAATACTTTATTCATTTGTGGGAACATATTAGCTTTAATGGCTTGAATTTTGTTGTTCCAACCTTCAATGATTACCGATCTATAATTGTTGCGGATCCGTTTTTGAAGGTTTTTGATTATTGATTTGCTATACCCCAAACCTACAATAGCGAGAGTAATCAGGTAGCGAAGATTAAGATGGGCCGGACATGTAGCGCGAATGGGCAAGGATAGGACCGTGCATAGAATTCTTGACTGTAAGCCAACGGAAAAGAGACCGACATGGCGGCCGCGACGGAGATGGCAGGACAATGTTAGGTTGGGCCTCGAGGAGATCAGATCGGATGGTCGAACGTGGAAGGAGTGCAATAGAGAAAGCGAATCTACTTGCTGCACATTTTGCAGCCAACTCAACGCTGCCTGATACCACATCAGTTACGCCTCAAATTGACAAGCCACTCACCATGAGCCAGATTCACTTCCGAACCCGTACTGTTGCCAGCGCACTCAAAGAACTAAACACAAACAAATCCGCTGGCCCGGATGGCATTCCCCCAATCCTCTTGAAGAGATGTTCCTCTTCATTCACTAAACCACTGCGGAAACTCTTCCATTTGTCTTATTCTACTGGCCGTTTCCCAAATAAATGGAAGTCAGCGAACATTCAGCCAATTCCCAAAAAGGGTGAAAAATTATGCCTCTCTTCTTATCGACCCATAGCACTAACTTCTATTCTCTCCAAGGTAATGGCATCACTTATCAACCGTCAATTTTCGAAATATTTGGAATCAAATGACCTCCTCAATGACCGCCAATATAGCTTTCGTAGCAACAGGTCCACAGGAGATCTGATGGCGTACCTTACCGAAAAGTGGAGCCATTACATCCACTACCTCGGTGAAAGCAAGGTAGTCGCATTGGATATTTCAAAGCCTTCGACAGAGTTTGGCATCCAACTCTTTTGTCAAAATTGCATTCATATGGAGTGAACAATTCCCTGATCCAATGGATAAGAGACTATCTTTCTGGCCGTTCAATCCAAGTGGTTCTTTATGGTGTCAAATCTGTCTCCCATCAAATTAGTGCAGGTGTTCCCCAGGGTTCGGTACTCTCACCCACTCTCTTCCTCATCTTTATAAATGATTTCTTGTCAACGACTCACCACCAAATTCAGTCGGTTGCTGATGATAACACGTTGAGTTTCTCATACTCATATGAACACTACCGTCCAAACTCTTCGGAAGTCAATACCAAACAGCAACTAATGCTTGATAGATTGGATTCAGACCTCAACAAGATATATCAGTGGAGATGATCTAACCGAGTAGAATTTAATGCCGTAAAACACTCAGTGATGCCTCTTGTCGTCAAAGGCGAACCCCAAATTAAATATATTGTCGATGAACGGCACTTGCATTAACGAAGCCAAAGAACTATCAATCGCCCGCACTCGAATTAATTCGACTCTTAATTGGAATGACCACATATTTGAAGCTGCGAAAATTCCGGCCAAATACTCCACTGGCCACTATTTACAAGGCGTATATTCGTCCAAAAATGGAGTTCAACTCTCATATTTGGTCAGGCACATCCAAAACTGCACTACACGTGCTTGACATCATGCAAAAACGAACAGTGAAACTTATTGGAGACCCAGCTGCGAGTCGATCACTTCTGTAGTTAGAACATTGGCGCAACATATCATGCCTATCTCTGTTCTATTGGAATTATCACGATCGTTGCTCAATTGAACTTGCTCAATGTGTTCCGCCTCTTCAGACATTTTCCCGCGATACCCGTCAATCAGAGAATGCGCATCAGTTCACGTTGAAAGTGGACTTCAGGCACACAAATAAACATAGAGAGTCATTCTTTAGCCGAACCACACGAATGTGGAATATTCTACCTGATCATGTTGTAATCTCCAGGCGTTTAAATAATCGATACCTCCTTCCCTCACCGGCTTCCTCTCCATCTGCGCGCACTGTGCTCTGAGATTTAAGGGTACTTCAAAATCCCCTTTTGTGCGTGCGTTAGTGCAAAAAGAAAGAAAACTGTCAAATTAAACAGGAACTCATTGCAAAAGCACAAAAGCAAATCGGATTGTGTGGAGGAACAAAAAAAAAGAGGGCCCGTAGCTTCATTGCCATTATTATTGAACTGGAATCAAGAATTCAGTTTCGCAATAAAAAATAAGAAGATAAATTCTTTTAATAAAGCAACGGCTTGTTTTCAATTATTTTTTTCTAGCGACTTTATCTTGACTAAATCATTACAATTTTTATTGAGTTAACCAACTTATAAGTGAATAAATGGATGACTGGGATCATCGCATTTCTTCCTGAAATTACTTTCTCCAGCTGCTGAGGTTTACCGACTACAAATAATTAACTAAAATCGTATATTATTTTGCTTATAGAAAACAATATGGACAGCATAACTGTGGCTTTGAAAATAAAACAAATGGAAGAACACAAAGAGAAACAAGATATGGTAAGACATCTGTACTTTTATTTAAGCTCATATTGAAGATTTAGTTATTTGGTATTAGAATGTTTTAAGACCATACTACCACTTCCGAAGCGCCCTGAAAGGTAATCACGATAGGAGTGTAAACACAAAACTGGGGAAAGTCTACAATGAGTGGCTAAACATTCCCGATGACAAGCTCGAATTGGTCGATGAGATCGGTGCGTTAATGCATGATTTTCTCGCTGTGTAAGTATCGATAAATGATAAATAAATATTGGATCTATCTGTCTATTGTAACTGTCCGATATGTGATAGGTGTTAAAGGTTTTGATTCAATTGTAGAATCGATTGGGTAGAACCATCGAGAGAGTTCCCATTAATTCTTTTTGAAATATGGCAAACTGCGTAAAATGGATTTTATTTGAAATGGTTGTGGACACAATAGCATAATATCTGTAACGATCATTTCTATTGCGGATTTCAGAATATACCACACTCCAAAACTGTATTGGTCTCTTCTTCCATTGCGGCGCAACGCAAGAGTCTCGCGTCACTCAGTGCAACACCCATAGTTTAAAGTATTAGGACTTTGAATAAGTTCTCGCGTTAGCAATAAATTATGGCACTCGTGCCTGATTGCAAAATCATTAGGAGATGATGACACAACAGTTTTGTATTAGGAATTGTTGCAGCACTAAGTAGCAACAGCCAACAATAACGACCAGATTAATCGGTTTATCAAACGACAAATTCAAACGACAACAGAAACTCCCCACATCTAATTTCATCACGAAGGTATGCAACAGAACTTGCAAGAAAAACTCTTGCATCGATATTATAACTGAGAAAGCACAAGTTCGATAGAACAGTTTTCACGTGATAACTAAGCTAACGTTCGAAGGATACGGATCGTTCTATCGTTCTATCCCGCGTCTTTCTAGTGTGTGCACCTGTGTGTGAAAGTGTGGCCGTCACTGAGAACGGCTGTATAGTCGTTGAACTCGTAGCCAAAGTGTTGTGCAAGGTGCGCGTAAAAGATATAATAAATATTAATTAAACCGAAAAATAGGGTGTAACTTGAATAAAACGACAATGTGCCAAGTGCCCGTCTAAAACTCTCGTTGAAAACACATCGTTCGCCGGTCGTCCACGCAAATTTACAATATTGTCGCGTACACGTGTGTGCTGACTTGTCTTTTCATTTTTTTAAACATTTTTTTATTTTCTTTTTATATTCTTATTTTCTAAATTAAAGGCTAGACAAAAAATGCTTAAATTCTAGCTTAAATATCTTATATAATAACTTACTGGTCCTTCGCAGACGCTCTAAGCTAAACATTACTTAATATTTGTATAATTTGCCTTTCGGCGACAGAACTTTGTGGCATAACTTATAATTATTTGAAAGACAAAGAAAAATTTGAAAAACTTTGTAAATTTTTTTTTTTTTTTTTTTTTTTTTCTTAAAATTTAACTTACTTAACTTACCTAAACTTATCTACTTTTTTTTTTTTTTTTTTTTTTAATGTAAAATCACTTAGCCTAACTTAACTTAAATCTTATACTACCCTAATTCTAGAAAAGCTAAGTCTATGTAAGCTAGCTGATGATAGTGTTATTCTATACCGACTTTGGTATCCAGGTCTTCAGGTCTTCAGGTCTTTATATGCCATTCAACCACCAGAACTGTTGACGCTGTCTAATACTATCGTCCCGGTCTCTGTGGGAGATAGCCCTACTGAAGCGCAGGAGCTCTTCTTCGGTGCGCGTTACTTCCCGGTCGTAGCACAATCGCCCGTCTACGGATGATCTACTTACATGATAGATCAGCGGAATTCCGGATCTATCCTGTATAAGCCCTTTTATGTCCAAATCAAGGAACGCCTCTGGTGGAACAAAACCGTTGCGACGCACGCTCTCATAGTACAGGGTATTTGGATAATAAGCCCCGAAAATGAGGTCATTGGACGAGCATATTGCTCTCGCAATATGTCCTCTGATTAATTTAATCATAAAATTATCCACCCTATTTATGCAGGCTTCATTATATAAAGTCTCATTTGAGTAGTACTTTTTGTATTCCGATTCCGGTGTTCGATATAATCTGAGACAGGTTCTCAGACACTTCCTTTCGAACACCCGAATCTTTTCCATCAAATTTGGACCTATGTTAAACCATACTGGACAGCCATATATGAGCATTGGCCTGATTAGCGTCATGTAGCATATGACTTTTACCCTGCTGTCAAGTTGGCTACTGTGAAATAGCCTCCTTGTCATAGCAAAAGTTTTCCTCGCTTTGAGCAAAGCAGCCTCTACATGTCTGTTGAAATACAGATATTGGTCTAGCCAGATGCCCAGGTATTTAACTAAACTCTTGGTTTCCAGTTTATCTCCATGCGGTCCCACGATAACTAGCTTTCGCCAGTTTTTCCTTGTGTCGTACGTGGCTTTATATAATGGAGTTCTAAATAGGATGGCTTCACATTTCTGGAAGTTGATCTTAAGTTTCCAGTCATCGCAATAGCGCTGCACTTTGTTGAAGTCTCGCTGTATTAACCTATTTATGATCGCAACTTTCGGAGCTGTTCCGTAAATTATGAGATCGTCTGCGTACGCAATAGCCTGCGGAAGTGCATCTAATAAGTCGCTAATGTAAATGTTAAAAAGAATCGGAGAGAGTACCGCGCCCTGTTGCAAGCCATTCTTGATATTATACGTTTTATTAGAGGTCACATTACCACTTTTGAGCACAAACCTCCTGTCCTTTAACATATCGTAAAGTACATATAGTAAAGGCTTATGTATGCCATGTCTGACCAGTTTGTAATACAACCCTTCGATCCAGACGGTATCAAAGGCTTTTTCCAAGTCGATCAGACAGGCACCTGTGCATTGGTTCCTACATTTATTCCATTGTATGTCGGAGACCAGTTTAGCTGCGGCATGTGTGGTTTCATGACCCGCCCTAAAGCCAAACTGGTTGTTTGGAATAATGCTATTGTCGTCTACCCATTTTAGCAGAACTTTGTTAATGATTTTTTCAAATACTTTACTGATGCTTGGGAGTAAACTTATCGAACGCATGTTCATTGGGTTTGTACAGTCTTTGCCCTTTTTTGGGATGGGCTGAATGATAGCCGTTTTCCAACGCGCGGGATAATATGCATTATTCAACGCGTTGTTAAACAGGACCGTGTATATATCTATTGCCTTTGGGGGCAGGTTCTTGAGTACGATGTTAGGTACTCCATCTATTCCCACTGACTTTTTGCTTCTTAATGAGTCGAAGATACTCTGGATTCCTTCCCTTGTGATTAAAAGGCTATTAGCCCCACCATTGTCATTATTGTCAATTGACAGATTATCGTCACTGAATTCCGTAAAACCAGGATTCTCCGATTGCCAAAGTGAAATTTCATTCCGGAGGTGCAGGTGATTCAGTCGAATTCTGTCCTCCAGGTCATTGTTTCGGCGAATGCTTTCATTCACCTTGTACATTTCCTGAAAGACAGCTCCCACAGCGTTCGCCTTCTCCAAAGGATCTTCGATCACGAAGAGCTCACTATTGAGGATAGCGTTCTCTGTATCTATGCCAATGTTGGTTAGCAGCTGCTTGTTTACCTCGGTACGTGGAATTTGGAGACACTGAATCTCGTTTTGATTATTTCTCCTGAATATTTTATTTATTTGTGGGAACATATTCGGGTTATTAGTTTTTATAGCTCGAATTCTGTTGTTCCAATACAAATTTGTTGCTAATCTATAATTAGCTTTAAGTAATTGTTGGAGGTTTTTTAATTGAGATTTCAGTGATATTATCTCCTGGTCTTGTCTGTCTGTAAACTGTCTGTGTAATTGTTTTAATTTCGATAGCAGTCTGCTCTTTTTCTTGTGGAGTGCGTTTATTGTTGCGTTTCTGTACATGTTAATGTGATCTGTAACTGTTGTTTTGGGAATTGTTTTGTCCATTGTTTGTTTTACGGCTTCGTCCATTTGTTGAATGTATTTGTCGATTTCGTCATTAGTCAGGTTTCTGTTTACTGGCAGCTTAAAGTCATTCGAACGAAGTTCTCTTGTTAATGATCTGGTGAACCGCGGCCATCGCATTGCCCCGTAGTTATAGGGTTGCGGGGTCACGAATTCCTCCAGATCTGCGAGCTCGTTCGGAAGCTCTATTACTGCCGTGAATGCACAGTGGTCACTGTCGTATTCAATTGTCCGTAAACAGTTTGTGTTTCGTCTGTTGGTGTTAAGTAATCTCAGTCGTGAGTCGATTAGCAAGATATCTAAGAACGATCTACCTCTGGGGAACGATGGATATTTCGTAGCTAGCAGGTCAGTTCTATATTCAATATGATACTGATCTAACCAACCAGCCAACTGATTTCCTCTGGCATTAGATATATAATTTCCCCAATTTCTATGCTTGGCGTTCATATCTCCCCCTAGGATAAAGTAATTTTTGTCCAGGTGCAATTGTAAGCATCGAAAGAGTGTCTCGAGCTCCGCTATAAATAGGTTTTGTTGGTGCTCCTCAGGTGCGTAGACCGCAATCGCATACAAACCCCTTCCTTGCTGAAGGGGTATGCGGACGATACAGGCTTCCAGCACCCGGAACCTGCGCACTTCTCCACTATATATTACTTTATGATTGATCCCTTTTCTAATAAAGATTGCGACACCCCCCCCTTGAGAGGAGTTAGGTCGATCTCTTCGTATAATATCGTAGTTTTTATGTCCTATCTTATGTCTCTGGTTTAACTTTGTTTCCCCCGCCAGAAGTACATCAGGTTGTTCCTCTTGCAACAGGTTAAAAAGATTGGCTCTTCTCTCAGTTCTTATTAGTGAATTTACATTCACGACAAGAGCTTTTATTGATGTTGTGGTTAGAGGGTTTATATCGACTTGTTATTTAGACTGGGCAAATGCGAGTAGATCTCGTTTATTTGGCTTTGTAGCTGTGTCATCTGTCTCTGCAGATTGAGCAGGATTGCGAACACGTCCGCTTGCGGTGTTGTTTCAGTCTGTGTGGGAGTATTTGTGGCTACCTGTGATGTAGCCTGATTTGGTGTTCTCCCACCCGAAGCAACTTGTGCGTACGACCGCTGCGATGTTACGGGCATTGTTGTTGTACGAGCTGGCTCTGTGTTTTTTTTTTGCCGATTCACACTTCTTGCCATTATTTCTCGGAATTTAGGACAACCTCGATAATTAGCGGGATGTCCCTCATTCCGACACACTGCGCACTTTAGAAGGGCTTTGTCTTCTACCCGTTCTTTTCCCAGAGGGCATTCTTCTGCCTTATGGTCCTTTCCGCACTTTACGCAACGGCGCTGCATTTCACAGTTAGCCGCCGAGTGACCAAACCTTTGGCAACGTAGACATTGCAGGATGTCTCTGCCTTTTTTTAATTTGTCCCATGTGACCATTTGATGATCCAAGACTGAAATTTTTCTTAGACCACCAATCCTACTGTTGGGTGTTAATTGCACCAAAAAGAAGGGTAGCTTGCGGTTTTCCCTTCTTGCCTTGGGTGTGGTGAATGGTTTTACCGCGGTAAACTCGAGATCTTCGTGCTTCAGGTTTTGAAGCATTTCGAGCAGAGCCTCCGGTTCCATTTCAGGGTCGACACCCTTTAATAGAACCGTTACGCTCTTCGTTTGTTTCGGCGTGAACGAGTAAAATTCCGCGGTGGCTCTTTTTAAGACCTCTTTAATTTTGTCGTGGTCTGCCACCGTATATGTTTGAATGGCGTGCCTGTTACCCGTCAGTCTTTTAACTGCAAAATTGTTACCTATGGCTAGCTTACAAAGACTTACCAATTCCTTACAGTCAACATCTATGGTGTTGATTGGTGGCATCTTTATTTTTCCGCTGTTATTGCTGCTTTGCTGCTGCTGTGTTGCTTGTTGGTTCGTTGATCGCTTTTGTGTTGATTGTTGCTGTTGCTGTTGATGGTGCTGATGTTGAAGTTGATGTTGCTGTTGATGGTGAGATTGTTGCTGTTGGCCGACTTTTGGCTTTAGCTTTTGTAGTTGTTGCTGGTTTTGTTCTTGTTCGAGCGCCGCTATTTTTTTCTTTCGGCGTCTCTCTTGTAATCGGGCTCTAGCCATCGCCAGTTTCGCCTCCAATTCACTTATCTCTTCCTCTTCATCCTCAGACTCTGAGGATGCAAGAGAAGCGAATGAATTATTTGCCCCATATATGTTAAAATTGGAGGGGAAGGGGAGCTCACTGTCGTCCGCCAATTGTTGATCTCCTTTATCCATCGTCAATTTCGCGGTTTTGCTTCGCGTCACAATGGAGTTTTTCGGGGCGCCTTTTCGTTTGTGCGTTGTCGTGTTCTTATCGTCCTCCGTATTCATTCTGGTTCTTTCCAGTTTGTTTTCATTAAAAAAAAACAAAGGCGACCTTTTGAACCACGGCGACTTGATTTCTCCTGCAAGCTGAGTTGAACTCGCCTACCGCCTGCTAAGAGTCAGTAAGCTTGCACTCGCGCCAAACGATGATTTAAAAATTGCTTTCTTAACAAGCAATATATTGTTTGTTTTAATTTTCGCGTTTGCGACCGAAGTGTTATCTTTTTATTGTTTTTGTTTTTATTGTCGCGAACACTTTTGCACCTCACTCAACTGTTTTTATATGCACTTATTTTGATTTTATTTAATGCATTTATACCGGTACACCTGGTAAATACAGATTGCTTAACGAGCAATCTATTTTAATTTTTGTTTTTTGCGCTTGCGACCGAGGTGATATATTATGTTTCTTATAGTTGATTATTATTTTATTTTTCGCACTTCACTGCAATATGCACATTTGCTTTTAGGTTTTATTTTAATTTATGTGTTTTTAATTCACTTAGTTTTTACAATTAAGTTTTTACGTTTATTATTTGTTTTGTTTGGTTTCTGAATTTCATTGTTTTGACTATCTTCACTGTTTTAATTTTGGTCACCACATGTCTATTGAATTTAAACTTTTGGCGTGAACTCGAGTATATTTATTGTTTGTCGCGCTTGTTACATTAATATTTAGTTTACTGGTGTGTCCTTGTTGTCTTTTGTTTGTGAATTCTTAGGAATTGTATTTGTTGTCAAAAATTGCTTTTGACATACTTTTACTTTTTAAATATGTAGTCACTTCACTTTTTAACTGGCGCACTGTTAAAGTGGTGTTCTCTGTAAGAGAGTTCGCGGGTGTGCTGACTTGTCTACCGCTGTGTATATACCGAGCGGCCAATAACTGTGTGTGTGTAATGTGTATGCGTGTGAAAGCAGATGATAATGGAAAAAAGAAAAGTAATACTAAAAGTAATTTCAAAGAGGAGGCCCAAAGCCCAGCCAAACCTCCTTGCCAAACGGCATAAAGCTAACCCAACCAACAAAGAAAAAATTCGCAGAGAAGGAATGACCACTCCTGAAAAGCCACATTATTCCGGAGACGGGAATAAATTTAAAGAATTGGCAACTGAAGACCACAAAACCAGCAATACTGAAATGAGTGACAAAGATGTCGAACGTGCTCAATTTATTGCGGAGCTATACAAAAAGAAAGAGGAGCTCTCCAAAAAGAAGAACGATTTGGATCGACAAATCAAAGAAGCCTTATCGGAAAGCAACATTCAATAGCAAGAGGAGAAACAACAACAACAGCAGAAGCAACAGCAACAGCAGCAGCAGCAACTGCTGGAAAAAGAACAAGCAGCAGCCAATAAGAAGGAGAAAGTGCCTCCCATCATAGTTAGTTTTATGGAAGCTAAGGACCTAATTAAATTGGGTAAGTTAACATGTAGACATTTTAAAACGAAGAATTTAAATAATAATAAAATAAGTTTGTTATGTGATAGTTTAGATGATTATCATAAAATTAAATCTGCTCTAAGGGAAACAAGTAGTGAGTACTTCACGTACACACATAAATCGGAGAAAACTATCTCCATGTTACTTAAAAGAGTTGATCCTTCCTTTTCCTCCGAAGAACTCCTCTCGGAACTACAAACCGTCGAAAATGACAGCTTAAAATTCATTGATGTGAAGCCATTCTCTCTCCCGAAGTCGCAACCGCAAGTTGCCGTTCTTCATTGTCTCCCTAAGTCCCAACAGCAAAGTCGATGCACTTAGGAATATTAAAGTTATTTTCCACCAAACAATAATGTGGGAAAAAATACGGAAGGCTGACCGTGTGTTGCAGTGCATGCGGTGCCAACGATTCGGCCACGTTGCATCTAACTGTTGTATGGAATTTAGATGTGTAAAGTGCCAAAACAATCATACCGTAGGAGAATGCCCCTTAGGTAAAGAACAGGTTCAGGATAGAAGCAAACTATCTTGCGTCCTGTGCAAAAATACAGGTCACCCGGCCAACTTTAGAGGTTGTCCGAAATTCCAACAACTAAAAGCCAAGTTGGAATTTAAAAAAAAACAACTTGAAGAAGAGAAACGAATGAAGGTTCGTTCTTATAATAACTTCGTTGCACCTAGTGTATCATTCGCTCAAATTGCCGGTAGTCCATTAAACTCAAACTTCGCGGCACAGGGAAGTAATATCACAAAACCTTCCGCACCTAGCATATCATTTTCTCAAATGGCTAGTAATCCAATTAATACAACGACGGCGGAACTTTCACGCAACGTCATAAAAGCGCCCGCTCCAGAGGCAAATTCAGATATAAGAGCAATCCTGTTAGCCATACAAGGACAGATTGCTGGATTTGAAAAAAAACTGACTGAACAAGCGGCCCGAATAGATATTATTTATTCGTCCTTGTTCTCAGACAACCCAACATACCACAATGAACTATCCAACTAATTTAACACTAAAAATTATTGCTGTGAATGTGAATTCACTAATCCACGTGGCAAGAAGGGATAATCTAGGTAACCTGCTTGAAGCCGAATGCCCCGATGTGCTTCTAGCTAGCGAAACCAAGCTAAACCAGAGGCACAAATTGGGCTACAAAAACTATAAAGTCATTAGACGAGATCGTCCACACGCCACACAAGGGGGTGGAGTTGCTATCTTAATTAAGAAAGGCCTTCACCACAAGGTCGTTTACAGCACAGCTGTACACAAATTTCAGCTGCTGGAAGCTTGCATTATAGATATACCTTTGAAAAGTCAAAGGCATCTATACGTGGTATCCGTGTATGCACCTGAAGCTCCTCAGTGTTCGCAATTTATCAGCGAAATGGATATCCTTTTTCGTAATCTCAAGTTAGACTCGGAAAACAATTATTTTGTTCTGGCGGGAGATTTCAACTCCAAACACAGTGCTTGGGGTGATATCACGCCGAACACAAGAGGTAATGCACTGTTCAACTGGTGGCAAACAAATGCAACAGAATATAAACTAGAATTGTACGCTACAACTACACCATCTTATCCAAGAGGAAACTCCTTTTTGGACTTACTTATGATTGACGACAGACTACAATTATTAGGCACGGTCCTAAATACTCGAAATTGCCTTCGCACAATCGGGTATGATAGTGACCATTACGGCCTCGGCGCCGTTTTACATGTTCCAAACGAACATGCAATACTTGAGCAGTACGACCAGATACATTCGTTCGTTTTCCGAAAAGCACACTGGTCGCGCTTTGATCGCATAATAAAAAGAGAACTATGCTCTAATGGGATAGACCCTCCAACTAATAGAAACCTTCGAAATGAGGAAATAGATCATTATCTCTCAACGATGGACAACATTGTCATTAAAACAATGCACCGTTCCATTCCAAAAGCGGCGCACATGGAGGAGAATTTTAATAGATATAGAAACTCAACTATTGATGCCCTCTATAGACAAAAAAGCGCTCTGCTCTCCCAGCTCAAACTGCTCTACAGACAGTTCAACGGTCCTTATAGCCAAGAAATAAAGACAATTAAGTCATTGATTAAAAACGTTCAAAAGCTGATCCGTGACAACTACAGATCAGCAATTAATAAAGAATGGAAACGTAAAATTCTCTCCATTAAAACCAGTGGTGGGAATATGTTTCCGCAAATAAATAAAGTATTTAGAAGAATAGATCATAATGACATTCCCTGCCTTCGAGTCCCGAGGACTCCCGAGAATTGTCAAATATTGCTGAACGCAGGACTCGCCCCGGAACACATCAACTCCAACGAAGAACTAATAGTAGTCGAGGATACACAAGAGAAAGCGAACTCCATTTGAAAACAGAGCTATCCAAAACCATATTTCGCTGCACAATGAACGGCAAAGTTGGCATTCTGAAAACAAAAGTTTCACCATCTTCAGTGAAAACAATAGAGCGGATGCGCCGCTTAGAAATTTGCACACAAACATATTTGTGAATAAGAATGAACTCATGGACATCCTTAGATCCATTAAAAACAAGAAATCCTCTGGAACAGATGGTATTCCGAATACTCTTCCTAAACATCTGGCTTCGGAAGCGGTGAAAATTTACATTACCTTGTTCAACAACGCTCTAAATAATGCATACTTTCCAAGACGTTGGAAAATAGCAGTAGTTCATCCCATCCCCAAAAAGGGCAAGGACAGGAGCAATCCCGCTAACCTTCGCTCGATTAGTCTGCTTCCAAATATTAGCAAAATATTCGAGAAAATCATAAATAGAGTATTGATAAACTGGTGTGATGAAAACGACATCATTCCGAACAACCAGTTTGGCTTTAGAGCGGGGCACGACACAGTTCATGCAGCTACAAAACTTGTTTCCGATATACAGTGGAACAAGGCAAAACGACAATGCACAGGCGTATGTTTGGTTGACTTTGAAAAGGCCCGTCGATACCGTATGGTTAGAAGGACTTGTATATAAGCTATCAAATCTAGGTTTGCCCGAATATCTGTTATACATCATTTACGATATGATAATGGATAAGCAATTTGTGGTAAAATGTGGGGACAAAATCTCCAATAAAACTTTCCATATTAAAAATGGCTTACAGCAGGGAGCCGTGAATTCTCCCATTCTCTTCAATATTTATACTAGTGATCTAGTTGGGTCTCTTAATCATGCTATTGCGTATGCCGACGATATTGTAGTGTACAGATCAGAAAAAAATATCGATGCCATTAACAGACTTCTTCAAGAAGACTTCAATAAAATCAAACGCTTTTGTGACGATTGGAAATTGAAAATTAACTTCCAAAAAACAGAAACCATCCTTTTCAGAACACCTCTTTCTACAGCTTCAAGAGATACAAGGAATAATTGGAAAAACGTTTCCATTGTAGGAAGCAATAATCTTCCGCTGCAAAGGAAAACTTGGTATCTGGATGGACCAATACCTATACTTTGATAAGCACATAGCAGCTGCCCTCTCCGCAGCTAAAAGTGCATATGCAATGACAAGAAGTCTGTTTCGAAATAGTCTCCTAAATCACAAAGTTAAAATAATTTCCTACTCAGCATTTATTCGTCCAATATTAGTGTATGGTTGCCCGGTATGGTTCAACGTTTCCCCATCCTACATGGAAAAGTTTCGCATGTTCGAGAGGCAGTGCTTGCGTTCCTGCCTCGGGTTACATAGAACACCTGAGTCTCAATACAGGCAATTCTATCCTAATAAGACACTGGATGACAAATCAGGACTGAATAGAATAGACAATTTCATTATCAAAATTATTCGTGGTCACACTGCAAGGGCAATGTGCAGCGAAAATAATCTTATCTCGGGAGCATACTACCCCAATGACATATACCTGGAGAATACACTCCAAAATGGGTTTATCCTACCAGAAGTGTTCCCTCTATTGGAGAGAAAAGGTCTTATCCAAAACAAGCACGGAGTCCCTATTATTTATCACGCTTTTCGTGGTGCCAGGGACAAACGGATTCTTTATAACAGTGATATATCAAATGCTGCAGTTCACTTGCGATTTAGCATGGCAATAGGCGATCGCGATAAATCTATAAATGACCGATCCCATCCCAACTGGTGATGGATTGACAATGAAGAAAAGATTTAATATCCCCAAATATAGTAAGATGTCCAGACGCTACGCCATCCCTTCCCATTCCTCATTTCCCTTTTCATATTTATTTATTCTTCCTTTTCATTTCCATTTTTCATTTAGATTCCTTTTCGTTTTAAAATTTCTTTATGTTAACATTTTTTGTTTTTTTGTTTTTAATTTTTTTTGTAAACTTTTTTACCTTATATTATTTATTTAAAAAAAAAAAAAAAAAAAAAAAAACCAATACAGAGAGAGAATTTCTTCTTTTAAAATATTCGGGTAATAGAAAATATATAAAAATATAAAAATATAAAAATATTATTGTACGCCGAAAGGCATTACACAAAACTGTATCGTGTAATTTAGAGTGCTCGCGTAGAGCCAGTAAATTATCTTAAGAATAAGAAAAGATTGTAAAATAGGATTTAGCATTTTAGTCCTAAGTCAACATTTGTTAAATTTTTGTACGATAAATGTGTTATTCAACAACAACCACAACAGTTTTCACGGTAGTTTCCTAGTCCTTGAGACGGTGCTTTGGACCGGATGACACTAACGGCCTAAACAAATGGAACTGTGCATGAGGCATACAAACGGGCGCAGTTAAAATGAAAGTCTCTGGTTTTCAGTTAGTTGTTCTGTTGGCCTTCAGCTGATATCATATCAAATCTCTGTTGTAATTAAAAGGTGGCCGGAAAAGTGTCATTTTTTTATGTAAATCGGTTCAAGGAGAACCATAGTAAAATAAAATAATTAATCGTAACTTAACTAGAAGTGTTTTTTAATTCACAATCTTTGGCACCGTGAATGCTGTTTCTCCGAGCCCCGAATTGAAGGTTCTAAGGCGAAACATTAAGGCTGTCTCCCCGAGACGAACCAGTGTTCTTGAATCTTTGCTGTTCCCAGTTGGAAACCACACCCACGTTGGATTGCTCGCCCAGCTGGCATAACATTGGTCCTTCGAGCCGGATCGCTCGAAGTAAAAGGGATCTACATCCGCGAACTGTTCCGGATATTACGGAGATACCTGGTGACGATTTAAAGGAAATAGTGACGGATTGCAGAGTGAGCTGTTGGAGGACGGAGTCTATTGCTGAAGGTCAACGAGGGAGCTTCTCGCCGACACAAAGGTAGGGTGCACATTTTTTCATAATTCATTATAAATTAAGTAAGCGATCCAAAGTTGATCATAATAAAAGTGTTGTGTGGTGTGTTTACCGTGTGAAGCAGTAAACTGAACAAGCAGTTGAGCAGTTAATTGAAGAATCCAGAGCGAATTCCTCGGCGGAGGATGTTCCTCGGAAGTTCCGACAATCGACCAAAGACATTGTTGAAAGATCCTGGAAATTATTTCCAAACATCATCCCAACACACAGGAATTTCGTGCAGAAGCTGATAACGAGTTGAGGTAATGCCAATTCAAAGCACGAGTATTACACATTCACATTCGTCTGCCATAACATGGATGGTCGACAGTAACAAACCGTATAACATTGTATAGCCTGAAGCTGTGATTGACATAAACGAACGCCTAGCACTCACAGCTTCCGGGGGTAGTTGTAACCCAAGTCAGAATACATCTGTTGCTGATATTGGAGCTATAGTCATGTCGCCGAATCTTCCGACGGTGGAAAACCAAACCACACAATTCAAATCAGCAAACTAAATAATACTATTCACATTATCAATAATAAATTTATCGAAAATAAAAATACAGTCCACTCTTTGTTAAACTCAATATTTGCATTTATTGTCGGCAATCTACCAGGTTCTTTTAGGTAGAATTGCGGTAATCTTTATCGTTCGTAATATTACAATTGTGGATAACATTCGAAGCTATTTTAACGGAGTTGCAGGTGCCCTTTACAATCCACCAGATTGAAGTAAAAAGTTGGTTGTCATCAGTACAATTTACCGAAACCGTTTATGCAGTTCATCCGGGCTGCATATCCGCGCACGAGCCAGCAACTGAGTAGGTTTTTTTTTTGTTTGGTGTGGTTTCTAGTCTCTACAAGGCAAGATGAGCAAGACAAAGATCTCGATGCTAATTGATAGCATGCAAAATGCCTACATCGAATTGACAGCCGATTATAAATCATATGCGGCTTTGGAGCAGTCATTTAAGTCACGACACATGAACGAGGCTCGTCTGAAAAACTTGGAGCACTCGTTCAATGAAGCGAGAGGACTACACCAAAAGATTATTGCAGCTCCAACTGATGACGCCAAATTAAAGTATATGGAAGAACTAACCTTCCATAAGCTGAAACAGCTATATTATAGCTATTCATCGGAGCTCAGATCACAGTTGGAGGAATTCGAGACAAGTACACTAGGACACCATTCTTTTGACAGCTCAATGGGAGAAACAGAGGCGCCAACGGCGGAATTGAAGCTTCCCCCCATCAAAATACCAACCTTCTCCGGCTCCTATCAGACTTGGCCGGAGTTCAAGGGCTTGATCGAGAGCCTCATCATTAGGAACACCTCCATCTCCAATGTGCACCGGCTGCATTACCTCAAGGCGAACTTGAGTGGAGAAGCGGAGCGTCTGCTAAGAAATACTGTGATAGTCGACGGCAATTTCGAATCGGCATGGGCAACCCTTTTCAAAAGGTATCAAAACCTGCGGTTTCTCAAAGATAACCAGTTCAGTCTGCTGTTCCATCAGTGACATGAGTCGGCTGAAGGAATCAAGGAACTGGTAGACACTACCAACGAGGCCAAGCAATCCCTGCAAAATCTTGGAGTTTGGGTTGCCTCATGGGAAGGCGTTTTAATATACCACACGGTCCAGAAGCTTCCCCCCAATACGCGCTGTTTATGGGAATCACACATCGCATCGTACTCAGACTATACGGCATATGACGTGCTGGAGGAGTTCTTGTTGATGAGGACAAGACCCTCGGAAGTGATGGGCCCATCCGCAACAGAGTCATCGCAATGAATACCAAAAGGCCACACAACAGGCACAGTTCGCGCATTTAATTCAACAATTGGCGAATGTTACATGTGCCAAGGATCGCATCTCACCAGGAACTGTTACAACTTCAAGGCGTTGAACCCTAACGAAAGACAGGAGGTCGTTCGGAGGAACAACCTGTTTTTCAACTGCCTGTCAGATGCACATATAGCGTTTGAAATAATAGTGAAGAAGGTCGTGTGATTCGAACTGACGCTATGACAGCTCGAATCACGAAAAAAATTTTACCTAAGCGTTACACATCAGGCTACAGACCGTGTTTAGAATTTGATTTCCAAACTCGACTATATTCCACTGATGTGAATTATTTTTATTTATCGCTTGGTATACGGTTCTGATGTATTTTTCTTATTCGATTTTTCGTTCGGTGTTCCTCACTATTTTTGCCTGTGAATTGTGTGTATCTGTTAGAGTTGCCACACACATACTGTGCGAAATTGCACTAGCATGATCACGTGTTGGGCATGCAAAAGGAAGCATCATTCGTTGCTGCACACAACTGACCACAACGAAGGGCATGCTAATGAATCACATTCAACGGTGGCTAGCCAGTCACCGTCTCAATCCACTTCCTCTTCCGCTCAACACACACCATCGGACCAGGCTCAGGATTCTATACCCCCTTTCAGGACTGCTTCGGTATATAATACGTACCTAGCCGAAAACCATAAACTACAAACGGTTCTTCTGGCTACTGCGTTAGTTAAGGTCTTCCCAACGGTTGGGCAACCTGTACTGCTGCCAGCATTACTCGACCCTGGAGCGGAGGCTTCGTTTATCTCTGAGTCGGCCGTACAATTACTAGGACTCAAAATCGAAAGGGATCACACTAACATCCGAGGCGTTGGAGAAGACAATACGAGTGTATCCAGGCATGGGGTGTCAGTAACGATACATTCGAATGTGAATAAGGATTTTAACATTGAGCTGAGGGCATTGGTCTTACCCAAGCTTCCGTCTATGCTCCCGACGCAGAATATATCGTGTGACAATTGGAGTCACATCCAAAATATTCAGCTTGCGGACACATCGTTTAGTAAACCAAGTGAGGTCGACATGTTGCTGGGTAGCGATGTGTATCCAGCCATACTACACGAAGGGATTATGAAGGAACCACCAGGAACCCCAATGGCTCAGCAGACAGAACTTGGCTGAGTTCTTTCAGGCGGCTTCAATCTCAAAGTCCCACCAACAGTAACATCGCTTCATGCAACCATTGAGAATCGGAGTATGTGAAAATCACCATGAAGATGATACTGGTCCACGAACAACGACTGCACTGCATGGCCGCATCATCCGGTCATCAAATAGACGTCGACGGCGGAATAAAGAATCAAGTGATGGAAGCCATAGATCAAATTCTAGAGTGACCACTAATACTGGAGGACTAACTTCTACGATTCAGTATCAAAGGAACATATCAAACAATTCTGGACTGAAAAGCAAGTCAGCGAATTCTAGCAATTCAAAAAACGCAGCGGCTTCGTCTGGTCATCAAGGCCAACAAGGTTATCCCTATGGCTGCCATCATAGGAAACACCGAAGTGATCATTCTGGACACTATCACTCGACAAATGGATCGAATTCACCGTCAGGCAACACAAATGTTAATCGCTGCCGAGAGAATCGCCAGATGCCAAACAGTGGCATTTGCGGCGTAAGTGGGACACGCCCCCAACTGCAACGGCATCAGCCACAGCAATCACGTCGGATTCTGAACGCAGATGGTCCTACGCAGTTGGTGAATACCTTAACCTTTCGAACATCAAAACAGACTAACCGTCCGCAGCAGATGTCGAACGTACAAGCGGCCAAGAACAACATTACACGACCGGCTATGGCCAAATTAAGTGGATGCCATGCTGAATCAGTAGCCTCATCTAGTGCATCTCGATCTCAGCAAGTTATAAACAACAACACAGTACGCTTGTTTCCTCCTTTTGGAGTGATCGGCCGATTGGTGCATCAACATCGCAACATCTGAGATGTGGACAGATTGACTCTCTGAATCAGGATCTGGATAAAGTCCTGCAGTGGGGAAAGGCCAATCTTGTCGACTTCAACGCAACGAAGACCCAGTATACAACATTCACAGAGAAAACTGGATCAGTATACAACATTCACAAAGAAAACTGGATCATCGGTTCCACAGCTGATGATGAGTGGCCGGGCCCTCGAGGCTGGGGAAAGTTTTAAATTGCTCGGCGTCACAGTCTGTGGGGATGTATAATGGCATAAACACGTATCGGGTATCGCTAGATCAGCCTCAGGAAAACTGAGTTATCTTTTTAGAGCCAAGAAATACTTTACTCCGGCCCAACTTCTTCTCCTATATAAATCTCAAATTAGACCCGCGCTCGAATATTGCTCTCATGTTTGGAGCTCGGCTCCTAAACATACCCTCAACCTACTTGAAAGCGTACAAAGACGAGCGATCCGCCTGATCGGGGACTCGGCGCTGACGTCGGGACTACAGTCCCTATCACATCGAAGGCGCCTGGCCGACCTCTGTCTGTTTTACAGATATTATCACGGGTGCTGTTCTTCGGAGATTCTTGGCATTGTTCCACACAATTCGGTCTATATGCGCTCCACAAGAGTATCCGACGGATCGCACCCGTTTGTCGTTCATCTCCCGACAACGCGAACATCCCTGTATCAGAACTCGTTCCGTTACAGAGCGGGGAAGTTGTGGAACTCCCTTCCCACGGGAGTGTTCCCGGAGCGTTACAACCTGTAACTGTTCAAAAAGAACTGCAACAGTTATTTGATGGCATCTCGGGGCGCCTACTCGACGCTATAGGTTCGCCTCTCCCGAGAGAAGTCTAATAAAAAAAAAAATAAATAAATAAAAATTCAAAAGCAAAGTATAGTTGCACATTCACAAGGGTTTCAACTTAATTGCAACCACATCGCTCGAAAACAGAGGCCAACTAGTCGCCAGGGTCCGATCTGTTCACAGCTGCCAACGCAGTGTCAACAGAATTTAACAGATGTCAACCGACTCCAGAAGCTTAACATTAACTACTGGCAGAGGACAAATATTCAACAGAGAGCTGCCACGTCAGATGCAGCAAATATCGCCTGTCAGGCACCTCCTCCACAACATGTCGGCGAGTTACAAATGTCGACAACTGCACTTGTTATGCCAGCCCAGAACATCCAATTGTCTGGCATGGCTTCACCAGCAGTCTTTATTCAACCCCAAACGGTTCAGTCAGTAACCCCTGAACCGGTTAGAATTGCTACGCCAGTTGGTCTACGAAAGGTGAAGCCAAATTCACAACACACCAGCAATAGCAAACCAGCGAATGAGTTACACAATCGCCAACAGAGACGCACGAGAACCCCATACACAAGGTTAGATGGCGGAATCCTCAACAGCGTAAAGGGAATAGGAAAACAACTACTCCTACTGTAGATGTATCAACACAGTATCTAAGTGATGCCCTCAACAACAACAATGACGGCATACATCGAACTACAGCGTATGCCAATTCTATTAATGATTTAACAGCCATTACATTTTGTCAACAGTAGCTACAATGCTAATACTCAAAGGCCAATGGGGTTTTCTGTCACACACACACGCACACACACGAACACTGATAACTTAAAACGAATCATTTGAAGGCATAACCATTACTCAATAACGAATTGCCCTTAATTTAATCAATATAATGAATAATTGCCACCCCCTTGTCCATCCACAATGGTCGCGCTGATTAACAGCATAAGTGATGGCGGGGACCTTTGATAGAACTTAATGACGTTTTTTGACACACAGGAGCATGAAGCCCAGGTCAAACATCTCCCTACTAATCTCATCATCGAACCAGAGCAACCAACTGTTTTAAGTATCATCGCCGGCCCGGCAAGATGTTGCAGCACTAAGCAGCAACAGCCAACAATAACGACCAGATGGATCGGTTTATCAAACGACAAATTCAAATAATCAATTCACCAGTTTTCGGAGCAACAGAAACTCCCCACATCTAATTTCATCACGAAGGTATGCAACAGAACTTGCAAGAAAAACTCTTGCATCGATATTATAACTGAGAAAGCACAAGTTCGATAGAACAGTTTTCACGGTGGTTTGCTGGTTCTTGAGACGGTGCTTTGGATCGGATGACACTAACGGCCTAAACAAATGGAAATGTGCATGAGGCATACAAACGGGCGCAGTTAAAATGAAAGTCTCTGGTTTTCAGTTAGTTGTTCTGTTGGTCAAGGAGAACCATAGTAAAATAAAATAATTAATCGTAACTTAAATAGAAGTGTTGTTTAATTCTCAATCTTTGGCACTATGAATGCTGTTTCTCCGAGGCCCGAATTGAAGGTTCTAAGGCGAAACATTAAGGTTGTCTCCCCGAGACGTACCAGTTTTCTTGAATCTTTGCTGTTCCCAGTTGGAAACCACATCCACGTTGAATTGCTCGCCCAGCTGGCGAAACAGGAATGATCCAAACGAAAAGCACATTGGATACATTACGAGTTGAAGCATCGATCAGTGTTTCTGTGAAACGTGCATCGTAAAATAGTTATAACAATCATCCCAATGTCGTATATTAGCTTTACAATACAGATACAACGTTAAAAACAATGTATAAAACACTTCTTCAAAATATACGATACAAAAAATGAAAGAATCTAAAATATGATTCCCGTAACATTACATTAGTACACGAACTTACCTGTTGTTGTCTTCTTCGAACATTCTTCGTCTGTACTATCTTATTCATTTCATTAAAGATATAGGATCTTGGAAAGTATCTACTTTGTGAACCCAATTATCCCATGTCTCAACTATGCTGTTATGGTTGAACTGGAAACTCTTTTGCTTGAGTTAGAAGATAAATGCACAGTCGATATGTCAGTTTTTAAAGTATAATCCGATACAAAAATTCCTGTTTTGTGGTGCACAATCCGTCAAATAGTAATGATATATAATGATATTTACACCGGTTTTATTCCAGGGTCGATGATATTGTTGATGACTCTCTCTCCCGAAATGCAGTACCTGTCGCTCATACTATTTATGGCACACCCTTTACCATAACCTGTTCCATGCAAATACTTTTTCTTTGTTATGAAAAACTGATTGAACTGAATCATCCAGATGTAAGTAATTTTATTCCATCATGATAATGCTAAACATATTCTAATCACTAAAAGGCTGTACGCATTTTTACAAAACAACAAATGCAATGTTGTTTCGGTTGGGCAATCGAAACATATTGGAAAATGAATAACATCCGCGCCTCTGTAGAAGAATACATCCTAATGACCTTCCAAAAGGGTGGTGACTTTCACCTGGGTGGCGTACAACTAGCGCAACTATTTAGCAATAACAATAGTGATCTTTCAAAGCTAGTTTATCTAATAAGTTTGTACTTTCAATTGGCCAACGATCGTAATAACCTCAAATCCAAAGTAGTAAGTTATACAACGAATGTGTACTACATAAAGATATACCATTACATGATGTTAAACATTATTTATTGACATACAGTACCAGAAGGAAAGGACGTTGGGGGAGGATATCACCGAAGGAAAAATGAGTTATCCCATCGTACTTGCCGTTCATAGAGAGAAGCCGGATGACAAGATTTTCAGTGAGTATATAGCGTTTGGCAATGGTAGTGAAGAACTGGAAGTGGTTTAGAAGTAATTGGTCGACTCATCAGACCACGGTGATCTATTGTTTCTTTTGCCACTATTTAACGGTGTGAGACTATTATAATAATTAATATGGTAAAGCGACTTTCTGTGCTATGGTCTTCATTATGGTTGTCTGTTTGTGTGGTATGTCGTATCTACTGGAAGCGCCACAATTAAATAATATACATATTATAGAAATTAGTACTCATTAGAGTCTCCTTATTACAGACATTTTGAGGATGCATACGCGAGACAACGCCATGAAGGCCTATTGTATCGAGCTGATTGAGAAGCTCGGATGTTTTGATACGGTAATGGAAGATTTTGAAGTCATCGACCGGTTAATATGCGAAGAGGTAAGAATATATCGGGTTTTCCAATAGGGACTTGACAATTTTTTTTAAAATAAAACACAAACCATTTGAGATATTTCCAAAACTTTATTATCGGTTTGAAGTGCAATCAAAACATTTATGAATGGAACTCGACTTCGTTCTTATGGCCACCGCGGGCACGTTTCCAGCGGTCGATTCGTTGGACCCAATTTTCGATGACTCGGCCACAGAATTCGGCCGAAACGGCCGCTATTTCGCGTTCAATATTGGCTCTGAGTTCTTCCAACGTCGTCGGCTTGTTGGCATAGACCAATGACTTAGTCTAGAGGCCCCAAAGAAAATAGTCTAGAGGCGTTAAATCGCACGAATGAGGTGGCCAACCGACTGCCCCATTTCTTGAGATAACACGCTCATCAAACTTACTCTTCAATAAATCGCTTATATCGTGTGCTGTGTGGCTTGTGGCACCGTCCTGTTGAAGCCACATGTCGCCCAAGTCCATATCTTCAAGTTAGAGATATCTTCCAGAGTTGAGGGCTTCGCATCGACAACACGGTTTTACAAATAAAACTACCACAAGGATCGGAAATTATTGGTTTATTTCACAGACTATATCATGGTCGTAACAGCTGCTAAGCATATACACGAGGTGCAAGTGGCCCCTAAATGAGGCGATTCGACTAATTAAAAACTGACTACAATCTGCCGGATTAGAACTAGTAGACTGTAAAAGTAGTCAATCCTATAAACCGAAAGCATACCGAATAAACCAACTTCCCGATCAGAAGCCAGATAATATATGATCAAAGGAAGGTGTTAGGTACTTGGTAGTTCTATTTCTATTTATTGGCCTGTAGGAACCCGCAAATTCATGACCTCACTGACTCGTCTCCGCCATTGTTCCCTGTCCTGTGCATTCTCCCTACACGTTCGACCATTCGATCCGATCTCCTCGAGGTCAAACCTAACATTGTCCTCCCATCTCCATCGCGGCCGTCCGGCCGGTCTCTTTCCCGTTAGCTTGTGGGTGGTATTTACCAAGGGCGTCAGCACGGACGTAGGTTAAGCGAAATACCCCACAACAATAAATGGTGCACTAAATTGTTCCGCAAGGAAAAGGAAAAAAACCAAACACACTGGATTAATCCTTCACGACGATTACCAGGAAAATAAAACGCACACGGAAATCTTAAGGTTAATGTTCTCTTTATTAACTGATGGAAATGCAATACACGTTCACAATTATTACGTTGCTCTCTTTAATTACACTAGATACATTCGAGTGCACTGATTTGACACAAGACTCCGAAAACTTTACTCGCGACAAGTGACTTGAATAAAAAATATAAGATACGTGGTTAATAACCGGCAGCATATGTGCGCACTCCGTGGGGGTAGAAATCTGACTCGAAGATATAACATAATCCATATCTGCCAGATTCAACGGTGTGGATTACATTGGTGTGGGAGGATTCTATATGTGTCCGTATAGGACAAGTACGTTGCCCTTCAGACTGCATATCAGCAACGACGAAAATGCACCTGAATAAATATGGGCTGGTGTAATGGATTGTAGATATTATAGAGATACGCTATAGCGCAATCCCTGAAAGGAGAAATAGGTTTCTGTGTCTTAAATAAACAGAAACGCTATTTCGAGGGCCATACATCTTTGATGACCTGCGCCTGAGAACCAAATAGGGTTTTGCTTTAAGATACACAAAAACGCTATTTCAAAATATGCACATCGTGTTTGTTTATCTAACAGGCCGGATCATCGTCAGGCATGATCTGGGGTATGATTGTCTAACCTCAATCATATTAGTGCCCAAATCCCATGATCGGTAGATAACCGATAAGGGAAATTGGTCGCAAGTGTTGCGAACCTTGGGATTGGGGCAATATTCACTCATGAACCGTAGCAAGAATACCGGCTATAGCTATGTCAACAATTACGCTGGCCAGCTTGTATTTATCTTTTATAATTGCTGACAAGCTGAGCCGATTGTCTGGCACGGTCCATGTATGCATGAATGAAATAATTTGTTTGATGTGCATGCTGATAAGGTTTAACTTTCAGGTGTGATGCTGCAGGGGAGCTTACGCTGCCCCTAATTGCAGATAAGTACTATGGGTTTGGAAGGTGGTTAATTTAAGAGGATGGGTGGTTCTTTGGGAATGTATTGAAGAACCGCCACAGGCTTACCGTCAAGAATTCTACGCACGGTCCTATCGTTGCCCATTCGCGCTACGTTTCCGGCCCATATTAAACTGCGCGACTTGATTACTCTCACTATTGTAGGTTTGCGGTATAGCTCAGCCAATTCGTGGTTGTGGAGTTTCCTCCATTGTCCTGCCTCCTCGTCATATTTGCCTCCAAAGATACACCTTAGAACTTTGTTCTCGAATACGCGGAATTTTTTTTCTTCCCGTTTTGTGAGAGCCCATGTTTCGCACCCGAATAGAACAATCGGCATGATTATGGTTCTATAGACACGGAGCAATACGTGATAGCAGTTTCGATTTCAGTAATTTACTGACTGCATGGCAACTAGCGTTGCTGGAGTGTAGTTTTTTGTTAATTTCCTTCGATATTTAAATTCTTTCACATTTTCAAATATCTTGCCCCTGGGTTCCACCTGTTCTCACCGTAATCATGTATTTTGTTTTGTCTTCATTTATTTATAGGCCCACCTCTTCTGCTGCTTGCATGATGATTTCACAGTTTTTACTTACGGTTTCTAGATTATCGCCCAGAACAGCGATGTCATCCGCATATGCGAGCACTTGTGTGACCCCCTTCAGGGATGATCCAGGCATATTGTCGTCTTGTACCTTTCTGATAACATACTCGAGCACAAGGTTAAAAAGACATGGTGAGAGGTCATCCGCCTGTTTTAGTCCGTCCCGGATTTCAAGTGGTTCTGAGAGGTGGTTTTCTATTCTAACCCGCCCTTTATTTTCGTTCATGCAGATTTGGATGAGGGCGGCATATTTTTTCGGGATTCCCAGCTCAACTACAATATGGTAGAGTCTTTGCCTTGCACTCAGTCGCAAGGCTTTTTTGAAGTCAACGAACAGTTGGTGAACCGTCTCTCCGTATTCCCACTTCTTTTCTAGTAGTTGCCTTATTGTGAACATTTGGTATCTTGTTGACCGGTTCCTACGGAATCCGCAGTATTATATCCGTAGTCCCCCAGTATTTCTTCTGCGTACGGTGTGATTCTCGCCAGTATGACATTTGTTAGTATTTTGTACGTGGTTGGGAGCAATGATATTCCTCTGTAATTTTCGCAGTCAGATCTGTCACCTTTTTTGAAAATGGGGCCGACTATTAAGGTTTTCCTTTCTTCCGGAATGACTTCCTTATGCCACATTATTTTAATCAGTTTTTGGATCTTGCGAGGGGTTGCCTCTACTCCATGCTTCACAAGCTCTGCCGGTATGCAGTCGACTCCGAGTGCCTTGTTGTTTTTCAATCCGTTTATCGCGTCTACAACTTCGTCGAAAGAGGTCTCTGGGATCCGAGGCTCGGCTATATGTACGCCTGGTGCGTTTGTTTGTGGTTGATGGGTGCGCACATTGAGCAGCTTTTCAGAGTACTGTTTCCATCTTGTAACAATATTTTTTGTTTCTGTCACCAGACAGCCCTTTGTGTCTCGGATTATTTTGGCTCTCCCTCGGTAGCCATTTCTAATTGAATTTATGCCGGCATACATACCTCTGATATTCTTTGAGCACACCATCATACATGATATTCTATAACAGGTGACCTAATACAGACCCTTGGGGTACACCCGCTATTATTGTATATTCCTATGGTTCCTCATCTATGTCATAGGGCAGTCTTCTATCTTAGTACAAGATTATATTAAAAAAAACAACAACAAAAATGACACACAAAGTTTTCAAAATTTTTCTTTGTCATTTAAATTATTATAAGTACTGCCACAAACAAAGTTCTGTCGCCGAAAGGCAAATTATACAATAGTTATGTAATGTTTAGCTTAGAGCGTCTGCGTAGGACTAGTAAGTTATAATATAACATAATTAAGTTAGAATTTAAGCATTTTTTGTCTAGCATGTAATTTAGACATTAAGAATATCAAAAGGAAATTTAAAAAAAAATTGTTTTAACAATGATAAAAAAAATGCAGTCTTCTATCCGAGAGATAGTTTACTAGTATACGCACCAAGTAGGGCGATACTTGTTGATCGGCCAACACTTCTAGAATCCGATTCCAGTTCACCGAGTTAAACGCATTTTTTAAGGTGTAGCGTCACTACCGTGCCCTACCGGTTGATCTACCTTTCCGGAACCCTTACTGCGATTCAGAGAGCCCCGATGTCCCCTCAGTAAATTGTTTCAGGCGGGTGGCAATTATTCGCTCAAGAAGATTTCCTGTCGTGTCCAACATGCACAACGGGCGATAAGACGACAGCGCCTCTGGATTCTTGACTCCTTTTGGTGTAACCACAAATTGCTGTTTTTTTTTTCATCGTTTAGGAAATTGTCCCGTTTGAAGAGAGGTGGTGAAGAAATTGCTGAAGACTGCCGGCTTTTTTGTTAGAGCAGTCTTCACTACAGCGTTAGGGTCGCGCGGTCTTGTTTTTTTTTTCGACAACCCTTGCAGCCAAGAGCACCTCTTCCGTGGTCACGGCAGGTATCTCTCCTTCAGTGATACTCCACTCCTCTTGCACTCTCAACACCTCATCACACTGCGGGAAGAGGACAGCAGCGATTCTTGCCATGTCAGTTTTACTTTTTCGCATTTGACTACTGTTGTTCTGTAGTCTTTTCATGACTGTCCTGTAGGCGCTGCCCCATGGATTGTTATTTAATTCATCACTTAGGGAGCAGAATGCGTCATATTTACTTTTGCGGATTACATTTCTCAACTCTTTTCGTTTGTTGACAAATTCCACATGCAACTGTGGGTAGGTGTTACGGTTTCTTGCTCTTTGTTGCAAGCGTCGTAACCTCTTGCACTCCGATCGCACATGGGCTATTTCTGAGTTCCACCAATACACTGGCTTGATAGCCCCTGCTGGTTGTCTTTTTCGTGGCATGGAAGCATCACATGCGGAAGTTAGCCACTTCATGACTTTTCCAAACTGCCTGTTCGCATCGGCCTCTGCGTCAAACTGTGCGATTTGGTCTTCCAGTATATAATCGAGCAGTTCCGCATCGAGGTCCTTCTCTTTCCATCTATTTTTTTGTGCTTTCTTCACCAATTTGCCAGTGATGAATCCCCTGTGTGGAAATATTTCGTACATCACGACTTGGTGGTCACTATGGGTGTAGGTGTCCAAACCCCCCCCCCCCCCCCCCCCCCCCCCCCCCCATACTTGTTGCCAACATGGAGCTGGCAAATGTGATGTCGATTTTGGACCGGCCTCTCTCGTTTATGAAGATGTCATCAACACCACCATTAAATAACACACATCTAGGACTGTGAAGGCTTCGAGTATTGCCTGATCTGTACTGTTGGTCCCTATGCTTCCCCAATCTACTACTCAAGCGTTGAAATCTCCAGCAACTATAAGAGGGCTCTTATCTCTAGCTTCTTGTGTTACCCTTGTGGGGGCCCTCTACATCACACAGAACCAACCCACAACCCTAACCTGCAAACATGCAAAAACCAAATCTGCAATAGCATATATTCCCAAATACGCAATAAAATATTCCCCCAAACCTCCAAGAGAATATAATTCAACCGAATATATTCTAATCACCACCACATGCATTTTCCCAAAATTGCGTTACTCAATTATCCATATTTCCTCAACGCAACCAAACAATCCACATTTCCCCGAAACTCGTATGCCATAGCAAACGCATATTCAATCCTCAACGGAACATCAGCAAGCATGCCCAGCCGCACACATTTCTCCGAAGTTCATATGCCTTAACAAAGCATACACCCAATCCTCAACGGAACTCTACCAACCAAATAAACCGCGCACATTTCCCCGAAATTATTTCAGTTAACATTTCTATCTAAACGATATCCCTTGCTTGCACCCAAGCCATTCCAATTTCCCCCGAAAACACATCCCCATGCTCGCTCGCGTCGCCAAACCAATTCCCGGTACACCCAACCAACGAAGTCAACCCAGCCTGTACGGCCAGAATTCGTTGGAACTGAATTCCTATGCGAGCATAGCAACTCGTCCACAATTCCCCGTAATCGGCAGCGAGCCTAACTCTGCCATGACGCACCGCCACGGCGCAATGAATGAAATATACTCATCCATGAGTCAGTCCCGTAATAACCATCCCAAAGGACAGACGTGCCTTCCTACCGCCTGAGTATATCTGTTGTCGGAATCGGTCGTATCACTGCCAACGCGCACTAAACGCACCAGTCACGAATAATCTCGTACTTATAGTTAAAAGTCGGTCGAGCTATACGCAGTGCTAAGTTTTAACACAGTTCTGACATTAATTCCGATGTAAATTTCCAATAACAATGAGTTCCGTAAATCTGTGTCAAGCAACGAGTCCCTTCCGTTAACCTTGGAGTCGAGAATAAGTTTCAATAACAACGAGTTGCCAATAGTGATGTGTTTTAAGTTTTAACGCAAGTCCTGACATTAATCTCGATGTGAATTTCCAATAACAATAAGTTCTGTAAATCTATGTTAAACAGCAAGGCCCTTCCGTTAACCTTGGGGTCAAGGATAAGTTTCAATAACAACAAGTTGCCAATAGCGACGTGTTTTAAGTTTTAACACAGGTCCCGACATTAATTTCGATGTACATTTCCAATAACAAGGAGTTCTGTAAATCCGTGCTAAACAATAAGTCCCTTCCGTTAACCTTGTAGTCAACATAAGTTCCAATAACCCAAGTCTGCACTTAAATTTTAAGGTAAAAAAAATAAACGGACATTAATTCAAACAGCATCCCAGTGCTCGACTTTTGCTGCTTTCTAAGGCCTGTCGGTGAACTTCGTGCCTTTCGCTCTAGGTGGAACAAGTAGGTGGGAGTGCCGACGAACCCGGGTCCTTGCCGATCCACCGCGGACCTACCCCACACTGGTGACCCCGATAAAAAACATACTCCTTCCGAACAGCAATTAAACAGTGACGAGCGCAAGTGGTGATACGCGCCCCCAAATAAAAAATAAAAAGACACTAAACGGTTGCAGCGACCCCAATACAAGAACCACGCAACCTCCAACCAAAACTAAATCAGTGACAGCGCCCAAAATTTAAAATTTAAAAAAAAAAAAAAAAAAAAAAAAAGGAAAAAAAAAAAAAAAAAAAAAAAACCAAAAGACATTGAAAGGGCAACCAGAGCCCCAACGATTTCTAAACCAACCAACAATCCAGCGACGCAACGGAGCCACCTCAGCATCATCGAACCAGGAACGACCCGAACAACACCAGCAAACATCTCATCAGGAACCCCTAGTTTTCGTAAGCCCTCCAATTAATTATTTGGCTTAGTTGTGCAACCGTGTCCAATTAAATTAAGTGCACATCAAATAAACTATAACAGATTCGAAGAATTTACTTGCAATAATTTCTCTTCCACCCTTGAACCAAGCAGTATAGATTGAATTATCCTTAATTTTGCGCCCATAACTAATACCCCATTATTGTGTCATATAATAAATTGAGTCCGTTTCTAGGTTGTATATGTAAGCAAAATATTTGACAAAACCAATATAGAAGAGAAGGAAACACTGAATGTATGCTTACCAATACCTAAATAGAACTTAAGTTTAACGCATTCAACTAAACCGACCGGCAATATATTATAACAAACAAATTTATACAATTAACTTAAAAACTGTACAGATAAAACTTTTCATTTTCCCCTAACCATAACACAAACGGCACAATCCCGAAATCTGCCAAGAAAAATTGTAAGTTTATTAAAAAAAATATACATAAAGAATGCAACACTACCAATAGAATTAATAAACAATTGTAAACCCCTTCTGGGTACACACTCGTGTCGAGCCCGCGCACACACACCCTTATTTTTAAATATTCAACCCAATAAGCTTTACTTTGCATCAACAAAATAACAGAAATTAAGAAATTAACGCACACAACTAAGCCGCATCTCAAATAGCAACTCATTTAGTTTCGCCTCCGCAACCAGAGACCAACTCACGGTTTTCTCCCGAATTCCTCTTAGTTCCTTCCTATTTTTTTTACCCAAAACATGTATTCAACCTTAATTAACATTTAAACCACGGCAATACCAAAGAACAAAAATAATCAATCTTAATTTTAATACACGAAAGATTACCAAAAAGAGCAACTGAATTAAAATTTATAAGAAGAAACAACCACCATCGACTATAAGGCAGAGGAAAACTAAATAATTAGTAAACAATACTACCCCCAAAAATTAAAATTACATACCGTAATAATTAATTAATTACATACATTACCGTAAGCCCCTTCTGGGCACAATCCACGCACAGCACCTTATTTACAGCACTCGCGACAGCACTCGACTCCACTCAAGCCTCTCGACCCCCCGCGTCCACAAGCAACTCCTTTGACAATACCGAAACTTGCTCGACACCTTCGCGGACCCCCTCGACTCACGTGTCCTCTTCACGCTTCTCCGCTACGCTCATAGACACACCCCGTCTCCCCTCAATTCCTCAATCCCGTCTACCCCCACGACTTCGGCACCACTATGCCCACCACACGAGCCGGTACTACCCAGCAGGAACAACCGCGATCCAACTCCCCCGCGTTCCAGGACGCTTCCGGCGTCGAATTCTCACCCCTTACCCAAAATATAAAGCTCCCCCCGTTCGACGAGGAGGACCCAGAGCTTTGGTTCGCTACAGCCGAACGTTTTTTCCGGTTCGCCAACATCCACGATGAAGAACATCGTGCTATAGAATTGCTGCGGGTGCTGGATGGGACACAGCGGACGCATATCGCGCACGCAATCAGGTCACCAGGCCCCAACCCATACAGCAACATGCGGGAGACGCTCCTCAACGCCTTGGACCAACCCATCAGCATCAAACAGCAACGCCTGGCGAATGAGACCAATTTCTCGGGTATTAGACCATCCCTTTTCCTGACCCATTTACGCTCAATAGCGGGGACCAGGATCTCGGATGACCTAATTAGGCCACATTTTCTGAGGAATTTACCTCAACACGCCCGCTCGGCACTATTGGCCCAACCTAACCAAAGTTTGGCCTATTTATCAAAGGTGGCTGATTCAATTATGGAAACCTTGGACCCACAGTCTGAGCTACCACCATATCAAGTCGCGGCGGTTAGTCAACACGCCGCACTGCCTACACGGCACCCTCAGCCGTCTCAAACTGCACCTCGAACCGCCCTGGTAGCGTCGACTCAGCTACCCCCCTCATCCTCTAGAAGGCACACTGGCCTTAACACGAATTCAACCCAACAAACCCTCGACCATATTACCGGCGACCCCCAGCCAGACAACCCCCCTACTCAGGTCACTACGGCCGACCTACTCGCGCTCCAGGCCTCATTCCGCCGCGAACTGGATCAAGTTTGTGCGAGGTTCCAAAACACACAACGAAGCGTCCAGAACCGCCCAACGAACCGGCGGCAACCCCCACAAAATACATCCCAGCGGACTCCTTTTCGCCGCCCACCCCCACGGCCCCCTCGTGACGAACCCGCCAACACGCAAAACCCGCCCAACAATACCGTCACACGCGCCTGGTGCGCCAACCACCAACGATACGGGGATCGTACAATCAATTGTAGGGCACCCTGCGGGTGGACTCGACCACCCAACAACCCGCCCCAGCCTTTAAACTAATTCTGCCGACCGACACCCCCGCGCAACCGGCCGGCACCGCATCCATAAGACGCCTCACAATCAGGGACCCGAAACTAAATATCAATTTTACCATCGACACCGGCGCTGATATCTCGGTCCTTCCGCGCTCGTTCGCCCCACCCAACCGCGTGCCCACCGCCTTACAATTGTCAGCAGCAAACAATTCTCCGATACGCACGTACGGAAGGAAAAAGCTGACACTCCACCTGGGTCTCCGACATCCAATCACACACCAGTTTGTGATAGCTGATGTTAACGAACCCCTAATAGGTTCCGACCTATTAGGAAAACACAATCTGTTGGTCGATTCGACACACAACAAGCTAGTAGCCCACACCGCACCTCCCTCGCCCTTGCCGGCACCTCCAGCGGTAATACCCAGGGCCACACCGTGTACAGACCCCATCCAAGCTATGGTACAGGAATTTGCCAATACGACAATTCCTCTACCTAACCAGCGACGACATAAGGCAAATGTGTTTCATCACATCGAGACACGGGGCCCTCCAGTAAGCCAACGCGCACGTCGCCTGGCCCCAGAAAAACTACGCGCGGCACGCGCCGAGTTTGACGAAATGATAGCACAAGGTATCTGCCAACCATCAGACAGTCCTTGGGCAAGCCCACTCCATTTAGTTAAGAAACGTTCCGGGGAGTGGCGCCCATGCGGGGATTACAGACTGCTGAACGCAGCAACAGTCCCCGACAGATACCCCATTGCACACCTATATGATTATTCATATAAATTACGAGGGTGCAAAGTCTTCACCACCCTGGACCTCACCAGGGCTTACCACCAAATCCCGGTGGCACCCGAAGACATCCCAAAAACGGCAGTCATTACTCCCTTCGGACTCTTCGAGTTCAAAGTAATGACTTTCGGTCTCAGAAATGCCGCGCAGACATTTCAGAGATACATCGACTCGGCTTTACGTGGCCTCAATTGCTGTCATGCTTACCTCGATGACATTCTCATCGCCTCACGAGACCACGTGGAACACAAGCGCCATTTACGACAGGTCCTCGAGCGCCTCCGCGAATTCGGTCTCGTCATCAACCCAGATAAGTGTCAATATGCCAAAGAGCAAATCACATATCTGGGCTACATTGTTGACGACCGGGGCATTCGCCCACTTCCAGACCGCGTAGAGGCCCTCATCCAATATCCACGTCCAACCAACATAAGCGAGCTCCGACGTTTCCTCGGCATGCTCAATTTTTACAGACCCACCCTTAAAGACGCCGCCCAAACCCAGGCTCCTCTGACTGAATTTCTAAAAGGAGCGAAGCGCAACGACAAGCGCCCAATTCCATGGACAGAAGCTTCGGACCGTGCGTTCCAACTGTCCAAGCAGCAACTGGCCAACGCCACACTACTCCGATATCCCTTAGAGGGAGCGGTTTTGTCTATCCAATGCGATGCATCGGACTCCGCAATCGGAGCAGTTCTCCAACAAGACTTTGAAGGCCAACCGGAACCGCTCGGTTTCTTTTCCAGGAAACTGAGTCCCACAGAGCGGCGATACAGCGCCTATGACCGGGAATTACTGGCGATCTATAGCGCCATTAAATATTTCCGTCACATGGTAGAGGGTCGCCCGCTCTCCGTGTATACAGACCACAAACCTCTGGTCTTCGCGTTCCGGAAAAAGTCGGGAAACGCTTCCCCCCGACAAGAACGTCAACTCGACCTCATCGGTCAATACACTACCGAAATTAAACACATCCCCGGTCCACAGAACATCTCGGCGGACGCCTTTTCTCGAATCGATACGATTCATTTGCGCGCCACTCTGAACAACGTCGACCTAGCCCTGGCCCAACAGGAGGACAGCCAGCTCGAATCTCTCCTAACTGCCGATACAGCACTCGAGCTACGCAAAATCACCCTCCGCGATCCTTTGGGCGAAATCTGGTGCGATGTTTCAACTGGAACCGCCAGGCCCTATATCCCTGAGAAGCTTCGTAGGGGCGTGTTCCAGGTCTACCATGATCCAGCCCACCCCAGCGGCCGCGCAACCGCTGCCGCCGTCCGTAAGAAATTCATTTGGCCCCGAATGAGCAAAGACCTCACCACCTGGGCCCGCGCTTGCCTCCAATGCCAGCGCTGCAAAGTAGCGCGGCATAATGTATTAGAACCTGCACAATTTAAGCTACCCACGGCACGCTTCGCCCATGTCCATATCGACATAGTGGGACCGCTTACTCCATCAAGAGGATTTTCCTACATCCTCACCATGATGGACCGCTTCACGCGATGGCCAGAGGCGACCCCCCTCAGAGCAGTTACTGCCGAATCTGTCGCCAAAGCCTTCTACTCAACCTGGGTCACACGTTTTGGCGTGCCCGCTACCATTACCTCCGACCGAGGACCGCAATTCGAAGCAACAATCTTCAGACAGCTGACAGACCTCCTCGGCTGCCAACGAAGCCGTACGACGGCCTACCATCCCCAATCCAACGGCATGATCGAACGCTGGCACAGGTCCCTGAAGGCCTCCCTCATGTGTCATAACGACACCAAATGGTTTGACGCTCTACCTACCGTACTCCTCGGTCTGAGGACTAGTTTTAAGGAGGACCTAGGCGCGTCCGCTGCGGAACTCACCTACGGCACCAACCTCCTACTACCAGGCGAACTGTTCGTGGATGGTGATACGCCACACAACCAGTCGCAGGGTGTGGGCCACCTCCGCGACCTTCTTCGTAAGGTTAGAGCATCGCCCGTGACCAGGCATGGTTCTAAAAAACTGTTCGTTCACCCTGAACTGCACAGCTGCACGCACGTCTTTGTCAGGGTGGATAAGGTCAAAAAACCCTTGGACCCCCCATACGACGGCCCCTTCAGAGTCTCCAACCGCATGAGCGACCGTGTCTTCGAGATCGACATCCGAGGCAAACGATCCACGGTCAGTGTCGAGAGACTCAAACCTTGTTTCCTGGAGGCTTCAGCCCCAGACCCTCAACCCGCACCAATACCCGATCCCACCAGCAACCACCAGCCGCCCCAACCACCACGTACCCGCAGCCAAGCGCGCCCCCCTGGACAAACCAAACCCACCGGACCCCTAGCTACCTAACACCCCTCCCGCCACACACCAACCTACTCCCTTCGCCCTACCCTTATTTCGCGACTACGTCACTGGGCGGGGAGTGCTGTGGGGGCCCTCTACATCACACAGAACCAACCCACAACCCTAACCTGCAAACATGCAAAAACCAAATCTGCAATAGCATATATTCCCAAATACGCAATAAAATATTCCCCCAAACCTCCAAGAGAATATAATTCAACCGAATATATTCTAATCACCACCACATGCATTTTCCCAAAATTGCGTTACTCAATTATCCATATTTCCTCAACGCAACCAAACAATCCACATTTCCCCGAAACTCGTATGCCATAGCAAACGCATATTCAATCCTCAACGGAACATCAGCAAGCATGCCCAGCCGCACACATTTCTCCGAAGTTCATATGCCTTAACAAAGCATACACCCAATCCTCAACGGAACTCTACCAACCAAATAAACCGCGCACATTTCCCCGAAATTATTTCAGTTAACATTTCTATCTAAACGATATCCCTTGCTTGCACCCAAGCCATTCCAATTTCCCCCGAAAACACATCCCCATGCTCGCTCGCGTCGCCAAACCAATTCCCGGTACACCCAACCAACGAAGTCAACCCAGCCTGTACGGCCAGAATTCGTTGGAACTGAATTCCTATGCGAGCATAGCAACTCGTCCACAATTCCCCGTAATCGGCAGCGAGCCTAACTCTGCCATGACGCACCGCCACGGCGCAATGAATGAAATATACTCATCCATGAGTCAGTCCCGTAATAACCATCCCAAAGGACAGACGTGCCTTCCTACCGCCTGAGTATATCTGTTGTCGGAATCGGTCGTATCACTGCCAACGCGCACTAAACGCACCAGTCACGAATAATCTCGTACTTATAGTTAAAAGTCGGTCGAGCTATACGCAGTGCTAAGTTTTAACACAGTTCTGACATTAATTCCGATGTAAATTTCCAATAACAATGAGTTCCGTAAATCTGTGTCAAGCAACGAGTCCCTTCCGTTAACCTTGGAGTCGAGAATAAGTTTCAATAACAACGAGTTGCCAATAGTGATGTGTTTTAAGTTTTAACGCAAGTCCTGACATTAATCTCGATGTGAATTTCCAATAACAATAAGTTCTGTAAATCTATGTTAAACAGCAAGGCCCTTCCGTTAACCTTGGGGTCAAGGATAAGTTTCAATAACAACAAGTTGCCAATAGCGACGTGTTTTAAGTTTTAACACAGGTCCCGACATTAATTTCGATGTACATTTCCAATAACAAGGAGTTCTGTAAATCCGTGCTAAACAATAAGTCCCTTCCGTTAACCTTGTAGTCAACATAAGTTCCAATAACCCAAGTCTGCACTTAAATTTTAAGGTAAAAAAAATAAACGGACATTAATTCAAACAGCATCCCAGTGCTCGACTTTTGCTGCTTTCTAAGGCCTGTCGGTGAACTTCGTGCCTTTCGCTCTAGGTGGAACAAGTAGGTGGGAGTGCCGACGAACCCGGGTCCTTGCCGATCCACCGCGGACCTACCCCACACCCTGTCCAGAAAGCATTTGGAATATTCTATTTCCCACCTTGGCGGAGCGTAACAACAGTAGGAATGAATTCCTCTGATCTTAGCATAGGCAATTCCTTCCAGCCGCCGGACACTTCTGCATTCCATGGGGGAATTTCCAGTTGTCCAGATGGCCGCTGTTCCGCTGCTGTCTTCTTCCCATATAATAGTACCGGTGCGCATCCTGTACTGCTCATTGATGAGTATCACGTCGGTACCATATTCCTTAACCGTTTGAGAAAGGAGATCTTGTGCGACTCCACAATGGTTAAAGTTGATTTGAATGCACTTAAACCTGTCCATTTTTATTGAGGACATTGGACATCGCTTTTTTAAATTCTCGCCATTTGCAACTCCCTGTTGAGTGGCGGTTACCGCCTTTGCATCCTGATTCGCAGAACATGCGTTTGGGTTGTGGTTTACAACCCATTGCTTTGTGGCCTTCTTCACCGCATTTCAAACAGTTTTCCGAACGATCTTCTTCGGATTTGCAGGATTTCGCCACATGACCATATTGCCAAGATCTAAAAGATCGTGTGGGTGCGATGTGTTCTCGAAAGCTGCATCTCACCCATCCAACCCGTAGGAAACTTGTAACCAGCAACATTCTAGTCTTATCTCTTGGTAAGCGGGTCATGGCAGCCTGTGTGCCATCTGGTTTCCTTCTTAAACTCTCTACCGCTTCCTCTACTCTATAGCGATCGCTGTCAGGATTTCCTCCACAGTGGTAACCTCATCTAAATCACGACACTCAACCGTAATTTCCTGTGACACTGTTTTGACATTACCACCTTCCTTTACTACTTGTTACACCTTTGCTTTTAGTGTCTCGGTGGTGGCCTCTGGATGGCGTTTCAGTTTTAGGAGCAATTCCCCTTTTGCTGTCTTTCGAACTTTATTTACGCTATTTCCTGGTTCACTTAGCTCGGGCTTGGCCTTCATAAACTTCAGTATATCCACAAGAGAGGTACGAAGGTAAGATAAAGGGATCGCGTTACGTACGGGTCGGAGAACCTTTTGTGTTTTACATTACACATCAGCCATTTAAAATACACTAGGGTCTAATTACATCGACTGATTGCAGCACACATCGGTGTTCTTCTATATTAATTAATAATCCTACTTGTACTGGGGTAAATACGAATTGTCTCGGCGTACGCTTCCGCCTTTCCGCATTAATAGATCACTGCTTACCCTCCACGAAACATTGGAATTGTTTAACATAGATTTTAACTTCCGGTTTGCAAAACCGATTTAACTTTGACTAGACTCGCGAGCGACAATTGTTTCGCTAAACACTCGACTCCGTGTCCACCGTTTCAGGGTTGAAATTTGATTCCTCGATGCAATACATATCCGTCAGATTCAACGGTGGTGGATCACATCGATGTGGGGGGAGCGAACCGGCTCAGCTTGGCGATGGGCAATGGGCGATAGAAAAGGAGTTTAATGGGAGGATTTCCCATATGCCCGTATAGGACAAGTACGATGCCCCTTTGCCTGCAATACCGACAACGTCGTCCCTGCACCTGTTCAAATGGGCTGCAGGCATTGTGGTTATGAATCGTCGATGCTGCACGCCTGAGAACGAAATAGGTTTCTGTATCCTAAGTAAAGAGAAACGCTATTTCAAGGGTCACGATGAGATGCACATCGTTCGTCGTTTTGCCGATGTTACATTGGGTCGTCATCGTGTTTACTCAGGTGTTCATGGTAATGCCATTGCAGGCTATACATTCTTTGGTGACGATAGGTCAAGCGAAGATTTGGGTTTTGTTTACATGACATGGTACATGCGTACAATGGCGAGGAATTAGCCTTGCAGATGTGCAAGCGTACGTCTCGCCCAGGGTGGCTATGGACCAGCGGTTGGTAAATAGCATAAACACAGTGATGCTACTGTGTTTGTTTGGTTAACAGGCCGGAGCATCTTAAGGCATAATCATGGATATGGTTGTCTAACGTCAATCATATTCATACCCAAATCCCATGATCGGTAGATAGCCGATAATAGGGAATTGGTCGCAACTGTTGGAAACCCAAGGGTATAGGAGCAATGGTTCAATTATGGACCGTAGGAAGAATATCGGCTGCAGCTGTGTTCCTAATACACTGGCCAGCATGTGTTTATCGTTTATTGGTGACGAGCTGAGCGAATAGGGGATATGAAATGGTTCATGTACTATGAACTAGAAAAATTCGATGATATTATTGTCAGCTTTGCTTTCAGGTGGAAGATGCTGCAGGGTAGCTTACGCTGCCCATTGGCAGGTAAGTAGAAAGACTTGCCTGGTAAGTGGGAGACATGTAAAAGGGAATGGGTGGTTCTTTGGAAATGGGTTAAAGAGCCCCTACAAAGCTCCTTGTCGCAAAGGATCAAAGGATCCCAAGATCTCCAATAGATTGGACAAAGATCAGGGGTTGGCTATGAAAGGAATAAGGACGTGGGGATGAGTGATTACGCTTACGGGAAAAAGTTATAGATTAAGATTTGACGATGTTAAGTACAAAGCAATTTTTACCACACGAAATCGAGAAGTTGTCAAGGTCTGATTGCAGCAGTGCAGAATCTTGAGATCGGCCTTACTACGTTGAAGATGTGATAACGTTTTGAAGTAAACGAAGCGACCGAAGGCTTTAAGGTCATTCGACACTTTATGAGAGGGTTTTGGCGGTTATTGGTTTAATTAATTGTTCGTCGAATGTTGTTGTCGTGCTCCGCCGAACACTGTCTCCGCCGACGAAAAATACACACACTGAGTGAACACGGTTACAAATGAAACGCAGAGATATAGTGGTTGTTTATTCCAGTAAGACCATTTATTTTCACACTTCAGATTAGCACCAGTGACATTCTACGCGTAATTAATATGTTAGGTGGACGTTTCCACAGCGTTAATAGATAGATGTTATTGAGTTCATCTTTCACTTAAGGTGATCACTTATGTATTCTCATTTCCTAGTTCCTTGGGTTAGATTGTAATTACATGTTTCGGAACGTTTGCGCGATACAAAAGGTTATCTTGACGCAACGCTGAACAAACTCTGGACAACACTATAACAAAACTCGATCTTAATATCAACGTAAGTTTGAATGGACAAATTAACACCTCCTCGATTGTGTTCTCAATGTGGATACTACTCCAAGACCGACTAACTATAGATCTCATTCCCCATCCGTAAGGGAAATTCTGCCAACGTATCTGTGAGACAGAATTTCCCATCGTATCCGTGAAGCGGAATTTCCCATCGTGTCTGTAAAGGAAAGTTTTTCATCGTAATCATCATTTTCATTATATTTTCCGACTTGGTTATCGGAATCTTGTTCCTTTGTCTTATGATCGGTGGTGCCGCCGCTTATTCTCCGATCTTTTTCTATGGATTGTTTGTTTTTCCCATCTGGCCTGAGAACACGGGTTCTCGTGCTATTTAGATGGGTACAGAGGAACCATGGAATGGTAATGCTTTGTTTGCATTTCCGACTCATAAACATCTATCCAGGTGGTGTTAAGATGTTTATGATTGCATGACTGTTGGTCGGAAGCGAAACGATATGCTTTGTTTGCATACGTGCGCCTTTAGTGTTTGGGCCATGCAAGGGATTTAGGTGCTAATTGCTATTAGCTACCAGCGTAGACATCCGCTGTTCGGTTTATTTACCGACAATGGTGTTTAATGGGAAGCATCGCGTTGATGCTTAGAATGGGTGCTTGACTTACATGCGATGCATTCATACATGGCGCATTAGCTTAGATGCGATGCCTTGCTGCATTTGGCGCATTAGTTTGTATACGATGCATTTCTGCGTTGAATTGCATGTCATATTACCTTTTATTTCAGGTGTGTCTAATGACTATTGGGACACGTGTCTGTGGGCACATGTACTGGAAAAGGTGAGTATGTTCCTTGGCGGAAAGGATACCTCAACCTATAGTGGGTTGTGTGGTTCGTAGAACCGCTACAGGGTAATTTGAAAATTACGTGGAATTTTACGAATAGTTTGTGGGGACTGGGAACGTCAGTGGCTACACCTTCCTGTTGAATAGAGAGTTTGACACTGGTTTCGATTTTGCCTAACTAGCAAACAGAATCAGATTTGTCGTGGAGATATGGTAGGAGGAGACGAATATTTTCATATGTCCTTCTGTGTCTAAGTTGGGACAGTGCGTAGCGCCAATCAGATGATTCGGTGGTAAGCTGTGTGATTTTTACTGAGGGAGAGAAGACGGTGTCAAAAATGGGTAGTACGTGGAGGTTGCCGTGGGGGGGGGGGGGGGGGGCTTCTGTGACGGTTCTTTAATACATTCCCAAAGAACCGCACATCCTCTTTAAATTCACCACTTCCTCTTACCATACCAAGCCATAGTACTTACCTGCAATTAGGGGCAGCGTAAGCTCCCCAACTGCATCATACCTGAAAGGAAAACCTACCCGACGGCATCCACATATTCTAAATTTCCCCGGTTCATATTCCATGAACCAGTTTATCTCCTATCGGCTCAGCCTGTCTTCAATTACGATAAACAAACGCTGGCCAGCGTATTGTTGACATAGCTGTAGCCGATGTTCTTTCCATAGTACGAAATTGCACCTACACCCTTAGGTCCGCGACAGTTGCGATAATTTCCCGTTATCGGCTATGAACCGATCATGAATTTGGGCATGGATATGATCATTGTTTAGGTACCCTTACCCATGCCATTCCTATGATGACCCGCCTGAAAACCTAAATTAAACATACAGTATCTCACTGTGTGCGTTTTACTTACCCGCATATTAATCAAACATATACCCATCCAGCCTGACCCTTTGCCCCCGTCGACGGGGTTTCTGCTGACTTATGTCAACAAAATAATTTGCCCTCTTGTGCACCGGAGCCATACGGCTAGATTGGATTGCTTACATCGGCGTTTCCAAGGAATCTTAGGCAAATACCATGCCGACCCCCTGATCAGTGAAATAGAGTTTTTGTGTACTTTGAAACAAAGATCTATTTCGATCCCTGGCATACATCATCAACGATGTATGGGTATATCGCCGCAGCCCCCGATCATCGAACGTCTGTTTAATCAGGTGTCCGCCGATTGCAGGAAATTGTACTTATCCTATATGGACACATATAGAATCCTCCCCTGTCGATGCAATTCGCGGCCATCGAATCTAATGGATGTGAATTGCATCGTTGAGTCAGATTTAATCACCTGAAGTGTGCGCACGCGCCATAGAGACGAAGGAGTCTTAAATCGATCGGTGTCAGAGTTCAGTTTGTTAAAGTAAACGATATCGCACTTTTAATGAGAAAACTGTGGCAAGTGTTAATATTCGTCACTTAGCTAAGTTCTTGTCCGAACCGTGGAAACGAAAAAAATGTGTGAACAATTGTTATAACAGCAATAAAGGGATCTATTAAACCAAATTCTCCAGTTTCGTGTTTTATTTACTTCCTGGATATTTTGTCAACTGTGTGCTGCTGCGGAACAACAACATCCGCGTTTTAATTGGTCATTATTCTGCAGTGTTCTTCGGCTCAATTTTACATCGGTATCCTGTGTTTCCTTTATCTACTCATTTCTGCAGGTGATAATTTCCCGTGAACTATCCGTGGTGTTTTTATCGAACTCGCATCCTTGCTGATGCCAACATAAAAACAACCCACAGTTCCACTGAGGAGGAACGCGATGAGTGGCTAGAATTATTTGATATGGTAAATAGTTGGGTAGAAATGGTAGAGTAAACGGGGTGGTGTGATGGGTTAATAAAATGGGGTCTGATGTAATTGGTATATTTGTTTGATGTTATTGTGGCGGGGGTGGGATGGGATGAGTAGGAAGAGTGTGGCGTAGGGGTTTCGTGGTGTTAGGAGAGGCGAAGTTAGTGTTAAAAGTGACCCTATTAGGAGAAAGTTTGAAGAAAAACCCCTTTTTGCGATAGAGGTAATCGGTTTTCCGGTTATTAGACGTATTGGAGTGCTCTTGATTAGTTCGGGGTGGGGGTAGTGAGTGTTTAGGGCGGCCACCACGAAGAGTGGAGTTGGGATTGGCGGTAAGCATTGGGCGGCTGGTAGATTTACAGGGGGGGTGGGGTCAATCGTGATAGCGGATTTGGAGGATCGGCTGCTGGATGGTGTTGTTTAATTTCCACTTCTCCCAGGAAAGGCAAACCTATAGCCCCGAGTCGGCGCACTGAGATACAATTTTTTCTCGACCGGTGATGCTCAAAGATTCCCCCAACCATTTCACGAAGAACTATAGCTTAATAATGGCAAAAGGTTATGTTGATGATAAGGTGTGGGGGGGGGGTTGTTGTTTTACAGTGGAACGCTTACGAGTGGGGCAATTTTCATGAATAAAGGAAGTGCTGATGTTGGTATCTTTTTTGAAAACGGAAAATTTACCCAGTTTAAGAGCGCCATCTGCCGGCTGAAGGAATATCCATTCATAGGAAGAGGAGATGTAAAAACAAAATGAGTTGGAGGTCGTGTTGAAGTTAATGATGCTTATTGCGTAATTCTTTCGGAAGAAGTTCGATGCCCATGAAGCATCAGCTTTTGTGGAGATGCCGGTGATAGTAAAAGCAGGGAAGTTGTTTTTACTTAATTGATTGATCCTCTCATTACACTATTCAAGGGTCCAAGTTAATCCAACTCGATGAACAGTGGGGCGGGGCTGCTCAGGTGTTCGGTGTTCGAGGGCCTACTTTCAACCAACGCGGGAACCCTATCACTCGGGTAAAGGAAAACTGGGGATCGGTATAACGGTAGTTAAATAACGAGCAGATTCGATCTCGGCCTGTAATGAACTTTGCTTGATGGGGCGGTGACCTTTTCCTGAACTTCGACTGTACGGATTTATTTTTTTTGGATTTGCATAATTTAAGGAGCTTTCTTTTTTTCAGATTTTATACTTTTAGTATTTATTACAGAGCACTTGTCCGTGACGACGAAAAACAGTCTATATAATAGAAAGGTATAACTTTCTAATATAATATATAAACAAGTTTCCTTGGTGTGATATTTTTATTATGATCCCTTGCTGATCGATACAGTATATGAGTGGGTATTAGAGTACAACATAAAGAAAGAGAGAACTTTTTTTGTATTCTATATTTCTATGTGCAAACATTTGAAATTTTGATTAAACGTTGTATTGAAGTGTTTATTTTATTTTGTTATTATTATTTAGTTTTTGAAATATCTTCTTTGTAGCAGTGATATTCCATATGGTAAGGGTGGGAAGGAGGTGTGTTTTCGAGGCTTGATTTAATATATGCTCAGGGCTTTTTAATTTCTGAATTAATTTAATTTTCCTAATTGTTATCTGTTGACGCGCTATTGATTCTGGGCATAACGTGTTGCCATATTAAGTAGTTAAGTAGGAAGACAGATTTTTTTTCTGGCAATAATAGTATGAAATGGTTTTTTTTTTTTTTTTTAATATTGTAAGAGATTTTGTGACTCTACATTGACATCTTAATGTATTCATTTCACAGTAACAGTTTCATATAATTGTTATAATTTTACAGGCTGCAAAACTTGGACCAAATGCCGCTTTTGATGACTTTATGGTCGATTTGAGGAACTACGGAAAGCACAAGGAGTAACACAGGTCTTCACTGGACCGAAATATTCATACAAATTCTATTCAAATTCATACTTTTGTGATTTTATAGAACTGTACTAAAATTAAAATGACATTTAGTTTGGGGTACATATCTTGAAAAAATAATAATCGACACGAAATTGTGGGAGGTTTCTCTAAATAATATTCTCTATTTCAATATAACATTATATATATAGATATACCTAAATAAATTCCTTTTTTTTTGGGTAAAAATAATCATAAGATAATCGAAAATTTAAACGTTTTCCTAAAAGGTATATTTAATTTCAACTTTATAATTTTGATTTTTTTCTTTTTTATTAAAAGATTTCAGATCGATTCCTTCTGACATATATCAGTAATCGAAAAATATTTAATTTTTAGTTTAGACCAATAGAAAACATATTTGACAAATGTGGTAATTTGTCACGAGAAAGACGCCTAAAGAAAGCCCCAATGATGCCACCAGTTTATTTTGTAAAAAAAATAAATGCATTCCAAAAACAGTAGTTTCGGTTTGGAAATAACATGTTCAGTTCGTCCGTCAAGAGAGGAGCTGTCGGAAGACAGGGTCTGCGTGTTGCCGATGGTGATATCGACGTTTAGCTATCAATGGCATTTTGCAACATCAGAGGCGCCGGCTTCAGCAATATGTATGTAAACATCGTAAATAAATATTTGCAAACAGCGAAACCAGAAATCCTAGCCTAACCGAGAATCAGGTTGGCTGAAATGACTCGACATACGAACGTAGTTCAATAACCCCTTAGAAACGACCACGATGACGTCCATGGCATCGCTAATGATCTGTCTTTAATAAGCATCATTCCTCACTAGGCATCTGTCAATTTTCAATTTGTTTCATGTTCCAATTTTGCATGATAAATTGGGTATGAAAAAAATATCTGCGAAATGGGCACCGCATTTGTTCTCAGCTGAGAAGCTTTAGAGCGCAAGCGTCGCAACCCAGATGAGTTTCTGCGCAGATAAGTAACTTTTTTTTATTTATTTTTTTTTATTAGAGTTGTCTCGGAAGAGGCGAACCTATAGCGCGGAGTGGGCGCCCCGAGATGCCATCAAATAACTGTTGCAGTTCTTTTTGAACAGTTGCAGGTTATAACGCTCCGGGAACACTCGCGTGGGAAGGAAGTTCCACAGCTTCCCCGCTCTGTAACGGAACGAGTTCTGATGCACACGTACAACTGTGGATGAAACATGAATACACCACTACACTCCCGAGACGAAAGAACAGTCAAAACAGCGGAGTGTTAAATGTGAACGGCCTTCAAAGAAGGCAAAAACGTTATTATGCATCATTATTAGGTCAGCGAAATAAGAAAATATAAGAAAATCTTCCTCATTTTCTAAAGACTTATTGACCTGCCCTCGTTTCCTCGTTGTTTAGGGTACGATTTACCTTCGACCTTTCGTTTTAAGGGTGGAGTTTACATATTTACCAGTCCACTAGCTGACCAAAATTAAAACCCAATAACTTGGACATCATTTGGTGGAATATAGTGCTGATCAGGTATGTCAAATTTCTTTGTTGTCGCTGCCGCTCCACGACTGTCGATCAACCAGCCACACTTCGCGAACATCTTTCGCGACTGGATACGAATCAACCACTCGGATTCTGAGACAGTCGCTCGGTTTTAACGTGCACGATTCCAACTATTTAGTATATTCTAACAGAACTAACTATTTGGGAGGCTAGCCGAAACGAAATTTCCCACAACTGGAGCAGGAACCTAGCCGAATGCCGAATAACCGAAGTGAGTCTGCAAACACCCCCGATCTATTTTTGTCATCGCGGGCAAGTATTTATACTGTCGAAATGACATTGGAAAATCCTGACCTTTGTTTGATGTCGGTTGTGGAATCAAACACTTATCTAACATAAGCAACTTCGCCAAGACTGCGAACTGGGACGATTTGTAGAATTTCTTCGCATTCTTTTCAAGTTCAGAGATCTGTTTTGAAAACTCCGATGCTAACTCCTGTACAGAATAAATCACTCAAATTAATTCAGTATAAAATTGTAATGATCACTAATCACTACTCGTCTCACGTCTCTATAATTTATAATACCAATTACATCAAATACCAAATCTAATATAATTATTCCTCCATTAAAAGAATGCTCGATGATATGACTTCTATGTTCATATATCGCGTATCAAATACAATCTCTGAAGTCGAATAACACTATTCTTTTCCCAAAATTCAGTTTGGTAAACCTCACTTCCCAGAATCCTGCTTCTGGGAAATTTTAACACGGATTTGTCCATGATTCACAGAATCATTTTACATTTGTAAAGTACAAATCTCGATAAGATTTTGTATATAGGGGCAGTGCACTTCAGTTCTGATGATCAGACTCTGTGATTCTACATAACGTGGTAGATGCGTTTAATAAATAAAGGAACAACAATAAATAAAATATTTAACGAAAAAAAAAACACCGCGTTTTACTTTAACTTCAATATCGGTCATCACCCTTCCCCCCCGATAGAGGAAGCACGCCAGAGACCGCAACGGAAGACAAGAACAATTTCGAAAGAGAGAGGTAAGTCCCCCAATCTGCAGAACAAAATTACAATTTCCACATTGAAAACACGTGAAATTCATCCGATAAACCGAAACTCCCACCCCCCCCCACCCCCCTCCCATGAACATATATTATCAAAACGTAAGAGGTCTTCGCTCAAAGATTCAATCCGTTCTGAAAAACGTCCGTGCCCTATTTGTTGACATTTTCGCTTTAAGCGAAACGAACTTAATCGCCAGGATTCATAACCTCGATTTGTTTCCTCCCGTGTTCACCATCTTCCACGATGACCTCCTCAACCATGCCACTGGGTTTTACCCCAGCCAAGGAGTGCTCATTACTGTCCATAACGGCCTCGACTTGTCACTTATCGCTTTCTCTACCTCCTCCAAGCTCGACTTTATGACAGTCGGAGTCACTCTCCCCCGGAAATTAATTATTTCATTTGCTTCTATAACTTGCCATCCCAGCCTAATGAAGTTTACGAGCTCTTAATCCTATCGACCGCATTATCAAGCTGAGTATGTAAGTAACAGTCTCTGGAGTAAGTAAGAAAAAGTCTTTGGAGATTTTAATCTTCCTCCACTTAATTGGGCTTTATCTAACGATCAATCACACTTCACCTCCCACGCCACCTCGGTCAAGGAATGTCTCTTCATTGATCGACTAGATGATTCTTGCCCGTGTCAAGTTAGCAATGCTCGAAATTTCTTTGGTAGACAGTTAGACCTCATGTTTACTACAGACTCTATCTATACATCAGTCTCACCCAGCCCCTTCGCCCTTACATCTACTGACTACGACCACCCCCTCTTCTTATGACCTTCTTTCGTCACCACTTCCACCGTCTGTCCCCTCCAGCACTCACTATGCCTACGATTTCCATTAAGCTAACCTTTGCCTCATCAATGACCACCTAGGTGGCCTTTCATTCAACTATGATCACCTATCCGACACCAACCTATATACCGAAATACTTTACTTTATAGGGACTTTGAACTTTGAATTTAATTTGTGAACACACCCGTCGAACTGTCACCGTCAATTTATTCAGTAAACTCAACATTTTCATCATGGTTAAGTACACGAACGAACAACGTCTGCAAATTATAAAAATTTACTACCGAAATTTGGAGTCGGTGACCGCAACTTTAAGAACGTTAACTCCAATTTTCGGTCGTAATTCTCGCCCTAGTAGACAGGCAATAACAAGTTTATTGCAAAAATTTGATTCTACATATTCGTTGTGTGATGTTGCCGTGCCAGTGAGACAACAGGTTGATCGAAGTGTCGAAAATATCGTTGCCGTTCAGGTGTCAGTAGCAAACGATCGAAATCAGTCAATTCCACTGCGTTCTCAAGAATTGGGCATGGCCCAGACCACTTTATGGCGAATTTTGCATAAGGATCTTGGTTTACACCCATACAAGATCAAGCTGACTCAAGAATTGAACCCGATGGACCATTTTAAGTGACTATACGTTCTCCGAGTGGGCTCTGGAAAAGATGCGCCAAGATGATGATATATTTTTTCGTCGACGGTAACGGTAACAATCGTCACGTTGATGTTGAATGCCCACCGTTATCGCGCCATGATTACCGATTATTTTTAGACCAAATTGGAAGATATGGACTTGGGCGACATGTGCTTTCAACAGGATAGTGCCACAAGCCACACAGCACACGATACAATCGATTTATTGAAGAGTAAGTTTTATGAGCGTGTTATCTCAAGAAATGGGCCAGTCGGTTGGCCGCCTCGTTCGTGCGATTTAACGCCTCTAGACTATTTTCTTTGGGGCCTCTAGGCTAAGTCATTGGTCTATGCCAACAAGCCGACGACGTTGAAAGAGCTCAGAGCCAAAATTGAACACGAAATAGCGACCGTTTCGGTCGAAATGTGTGGCCGAGTCATCGAAAATTTGGTCCAACGAATCGACCGCTGCAAACGTTCCCGCGGTGGCCATATGAACGAAGTCGAGTTCCATTCATAAATGTTTTGATTGTACTTCAAGCTTGCGTTTTATTTAAAAATAAAAGTTGTCAAGTCCCTATTGGAAAACCCGATATTTCCCTGTACGTTCCTTACTCTAGATAAAGAATTCCAACCTCTTCCCCCCCATGGTACAATCACATCATTGGCTTCCTGTGTAGCAAAATGAAAAAGTTGTGGCCCACCTTCTTAATAAATCGAACTATTCTCGTCTACTCTAACTTTCTCGGCTCATTGCCTCCAATTCACTGTACTATGTAATACCCTTTATCGTTACTATTGTGGGAATGTGTCGTTGCCATGTGCCAACATGGGCCCTGGTTCGCAAAGATCTCCACTTAAACTCTGACTCCAAATTAGAACAAAGTAAAAAAAAACTCTGTTCAACTTAAAAGCGTTCTCTTTATTGTTGGTGAAATATTAATTAAAGGATTAAACTAAACGTTAACACTTATTGTTCATTGACATTATTTAAAAGATTAACATAAACGATGACACTTATAGTTTATGAATACTATTGAAATGATTAGACTTAACACTTATTGTTTATGTACATTAATTAAAAGATTAACATAAACGACGACACTTATAGTTTACGGGATATTAATTACAAGATCAACATAAACAATGACACTTATAGTTTATGGATGTTAATTAAAAGAAATATCAAACGGCTCGTTATCAATATTGAACTCTTGAATAGAAAACTCCAACCGACTCTGAAATACACGACCGCACATCCATGCCACCAATACTCTACTCCCTTTCGTATATTTAACGTGGAGGCCCAACTTGCCTTCACGGAATCCATAACGCGATTACTACTGCCACCGAAGCAGCAGAATTACCAAAAATTCAATCATCGCCTCGATGACCATATATGGTAAGATTCCCTTTTGCATTTTGTCCCACAAAAAAAGGGTTGAAACACACACACGATGATTACCTCTGCTGCTCCTTGCATGTGGCCACCAGTATGCGAACATAGAATCGATCAATTCGACTAGGTTGCAGCTGGTGCAAGCATCCCATCAAAGGGGTTGAAATGTTTACATATGTTAAAGCATTATTGCTGACCGTGTACATGTTGCTGGCATCTCCATGTAGTCGAATTCTCGACGGTAAATTTCCATTTTGAGAACTCGACTTACTTGGGCGGTCGGGCGGATGTCCTCATGTATTGGTCGGTCGGGTGACCGATCGATGTGGGCATGATATGCAAAGGAAAGATAAATATTTCCTGCATGTGTGCGGCTGGCGCGCAAGGGAATATCGCATAGATATTGTACGGGCAATGTTGGTTGCTAGAAAGTGCAACCAAATTGCGCTTACGTGTGCAGATTGCGTGTCAGATGATGAAAATCGAACCGAGACATGTACAATGTATCGGTTCGGTTCATGTTGGTTGCGTGATGGTGTGACCAAACTGCTTTCAGCGAAATTAACATTTGTTGCTGGTGAAATTTTATGTCAGCTAGAATTAATGCTTCAAGGTATTTCTGATATTATAAGAACGACTATGGAAGGTAAGTACACGCTTTTTATGTATGTTAGAGAACTATTTCTTTATCATAGCTGTAAGGTAAGTAGTGGCGTTCAATGGAACGGCCACAATACTTGTTTTTTATTCATTATGTATGCCCTAGATGGGGGTTTTTACCTAGGTAATGGGAAGATGATTGGTGGCGTTCGAAGGAACCGCCACCCTATCTTATCAAAACTCAGATTAATCTGAAAAATGATCGCAAAACCTTCATTCAGTTCGTCAATCACAAAGATATGATGATCAAATAAATATTTCTTGGCCCTGTTGCATCTCGCTACATGGACTCCCTCAATCATTAATCAACCAGCTCCACTCATTAACCAGGTGATGCCTCATCCCACGGGCAATTAATGCTCATATCGCACACGTTGCGATATTCATTCGAATGTCCCATTAATCACTCATTACCTAGAGCTACACGCACATCGTATCATACATTAATACTCACGTTACACAATTCAATTTCAATTCAACTATCCATTGATGGGCGATTAGTTGGCGTATAATACCCCACGGCCCACAGCATCAGATTGCACACCGGTGACTTCACGCCCTCCACTGGAACCCATGCTGGAAATAAGACACCGACAACCACGGCAAATGGAAACCACAAGCCGATTGCAAACCGAAACTGCAACACAGAGCGCGCCAGTCGAACTGAACAACAAAACGTCGACCCGTTGAACGAAGCAAACACAATCTATCATAGTTCAATTGGCTTGGTCGGGGGCAGTTAACGCTTAAGGAATGCGAATAACCTGAGCAAAGGAAATCGTTTGTGATTTGGTGCGACAAACGTAAGTCGTTACACCTTGCAAAGACCAATCAAGTTGAAATGATGATTGAGGCATATCGACGGCTCGTGTTGGGAAATCGGTGTCACTGTAAGTCATACGTTCTGGATCAAAGTTCAGGCTGAATGAAATGCATCATTTGCTTTTCTACACCCGGTTTTGGGGTATATAAAGAGTGGCGGCAAATGGACTAATCGGCCAGTCAATAACCAAGAGTAACAGGTTGCAGCCCTGCATTGGTACAGTGGGCCTGTTACTCTAAGTAAATTTGTGAAAGAGTATAAGTACTTTTTAAATAAAATAATAATAACTAAAAACCACACTCCTCATTATTTGGACTCTCCGCGGGGACCCGGAACAGAAAGGGCGGACCGCCCTCAACCAGCCAGGTAAGGTTTCAATCAAATAACCCTACCATGTGCCGCAGGCGGCATATATACTGCAGTTGCCAAATAAATAACTAAAGCTGATACCTTTGTGGTATTACATTTGGCGCGGACCGCAGGGCACAGCCGGTGCCAAAATAGCAATTAATGTTGATGCCAGGATACGTAGCATAGCGGCCACAGCGAGATACCTAATCTTTCGTGTTACAGCTCTAAAAAGATGACTCCGTTTTTCAGAGGCGGGCCTGGCACGTGTTCGCCACGTGTTTATGTCACGATACATTCCCACAGATCGTGACGCCGAGCAATTTCATGCTTTCCCCAAATCCGTGGGCCTTCCCATTTATCATCAGCTATGGAACCGATGATCCGCTTTTCTTTGTGAATGTTGTATATTATGTCTTCGTTGCATTGAAGTTACCGAGATTGGCCTTTCCATCCTGCAGGAGCATATCCAGATTCCGATTCAGAGAGTCAATGTGGCTACATCTCAACTGGTGCGCCGTTGATGCACTAATCGGTTAATCGCTCGAAAAAGAGAAGCTTGTTTTCTCCTTTTCGAGTGATCGGCCGATTGGTGCATCTGCGTCACACCAGCTGAGATGTAGACAGATTGATTCTCTGAATCAGGATCTGGATAAAGTCCTGCAGTGGGGAAAGGCCAATCTTGTCGACTTCAATGCAACGAAGACTCAGTATACAACATTCACAAAGAAAACTGGATCATCGGCTCCACAGCTGATGAATGGCCGGGCCCTCAAGGCTGGGGAAAGTTTGAAATTGCTCATGTATCATGGCATAAACACGTGTCAAACATCGCCAGGTCAGCCTCAGGAAAACTGAGTTACCTTTTTAGAGCCAAGAAATATTTTACTCCGGCACAACTTCTTCTCCTATATAAATCCCAAATTAGACCCGCGCTCGAATATTGCTCTCATGTTTGGAGCTCGGCTCCTAAACATACCCTCAACCTACTTGAGAACATACAGAGACGAGCGATCCGCCTGATCGGGGACTCGGCGCTGACATCGGGACTACAGTCGCTATCACATCGAAGGCGCGTAGCCGACCTCTGTCTGTTTTACAGATATTATCACGGGTGCTGTTCTTCGGAGATTCGTGGTATTGTTCCGCGCAATTCGGCTTATATGCGCTCCACAAGACGTGGTATTGTTCCGCGCAATTCGGCTTATATGCGCTCCGACGGATCGCACCCGTTTGTGGTTCATCTCCCGACGGCACGAACATCCCTACATCAGAACTCGTTCCGCTACAGAGCGGGGAAGCTGTGGAACTCCCTTCCCACGCGAGTGTTCCCGGAACGTTACAACCTGGAACTGTTCAAAAAGAAATGCAACAGTTATTTGATGGCATTTCGGGGCGCCCACTCGGCGCTATAGGTTCGCCTCTCCCGAGAGAAGTCTAATAAAAAAAAAAAAAATTAGGGATGAAATTTTGGATTTAATTTTGCACACAGGACAACCGATAGAGATCACGCTTCTGCTCTCTCATTGATACGTCCGTCGAGGTATGGTGAATACATCGGTTAATTCGATAGTCGACGAACATGGGAGAATGAGAGAACAGAAACACAAAGTACTATGATCTCGGGGTGGGTTTGGTTGTGTGTGCATAAATCAATGCAGCTCTGAGAGTAGCCCACTGACCCAATTCGGTGAATGTGGTGACCTCAGCGTGCATTGACCTGTAGGGAGACAGAATTATGGAGGAGATGAAAATGTAGCTAGAGATCTTTGATCCCAAGCGAATAGATGGTCTGGGAAAAGCCGAAGTGGCGCTAGGGTAATATTATCGTAAGAACCAAACTCGAATAATTTGGAATTACCCCAGCCGTTGCATGATTATGCAAGATCGTCCTTTGATTCGACTTGTTGTTGGTAACCACATGGATTGGAATTTCCGGTGGAAATCTCATGGTTAGAGGACTGGAGTTGCCGTATGGCAGAAAGGTAGCTGAATTCAATTATGCAATACTTGCGCAGAATAATGCATTCAGCTATGCGTCCGTTATTGCAATATGCTTTCCAGGTGAATAGATAAGTAGGAGAAATTGGGGTTTGTTTGACATGCTGTTGGCGGTCGAAATTAGGCGGAAATAGTGGGTTGGTTCCCCATGTATTTAGAGAAATCCCGCAGGTCTTCGTAAAGTCGTAAAGTTACTGGGGAAGTCCATATGAACGAAGTTTGCTCAACAATGCCCCTTGGAGATATCCAATGCGACCGTCCTTGACTCACTATGCCACCCAATTGCAGATGTCCCTATATCTGTTATAAGGGTCAAGAGGTCTCCTGGGGACCGCCTGCCCCGGAATTTGTATTGACGATCATTCAGAAGTCCGTTGCACTCCGAATACTTAATTAACTCGGCATTGATGACCCTTCCCACCACCTTAGATAAGATAGACAATATTGCTATCGGCCAGTAATTTTGTGGTAGACACTCTTTCCCCCTCTTGGGATTGGCTGAACTCGGGCGATTTTCCAGCAGGTAGGAAAGGTTCTCCATGCACAAGATAAGCGAAAGAGTCTAGCAAGAACCGGCGATAGTTCTTAAGCACAGTTTTTAAGAATTATTGCTTATACACGTGCTTATGCTATGTATTCCGCCCGGCTCGGTTGCCTTTCTACAGTCCAGTCCACGTAGAATACGTTGAATAGTACGCGGCCGGATCCTCACATCCCCCATCGACAACCGTACCGGTGCGATCACAGGTGGCTCCAAAAGACATGAATCGAGATTTGAAATCGCGGAAAATAGATTCGCGATCATATTAGCTGTATCTTTTGAATTTGTGACTAACGTCCCGCTGCCCGTCACCAACGGAGGAAAAGAGGAGGAAGCGAAGTTACTGCTCGCAAACGTCGCCATTGACCAGAAAGGACGGGAACCTGTTTGGGCACTCAAGGGGTTTATTGGTCACTCTGTCCTTGTAAGCCTTCCTCATGGTATCTCATCGCCTGGTTGCATCCGTCTCTGATTCTAACAAAATTCATTCTGTTAACCTGGGTGGAATTGGAGGGCAATTGTTTAAAAGTTCTATTTTTTTCCGCTGCTCGCATTTTTTATCAAATCAAGGTTTATCAGATGAGTAGCATTTAATGGAATGCGGAATGTAGATCTCCACCAGGAGAAGAAAGTTTTCCGTGACTAACTCCGCGCATGCGTTAACATCGGTGTCCCCAAAGCACACCTCCGATCACGGAAACGATGCAAAGAAATGTCGCAAATCAACCCAGTTGTCACCCCCATCCCTCCATACAAGGCGAAGCTGCTTAAGTCGGTTATTCGCTTGAAATGCAAGTGGCTGAGCGACCGATACCAAGCAGTGGTCTGAGTTTCCCAGTGGCGCAGCAACTTCCGCTCGGCTCGGATGCCAAAAACCGTTTTAGAGTGTTCGCATCATCACCTCGGGTATCCGGCAGCCGCGTAGGTACCACCACAAGTTTAGTCAAATTGCAGCTAAGAGTGAACATCTCCCCCAGGCTCCCAGCTTCTTCCGTTCTATTAGAAAGCACCAACCAGCTGAATTGTGTAAATTAAAATCGCCAAAGACGACAATTTTAGAAGCTGGGCCAGACAATCGACAGTACATAAATGATGTTCGAAAAATGTCGCCGGTCGATTGTTATTCGGGGAGCGGTAAAGACAAGAAAGAAATCTAACAAAATTCCTCAGCACGACCCTCAACCACATGATGTCCATATTATTGGGCTCCAATGCATCTATCCTCTAGCAAGCCTCCATAAGGGAACAAATCATCAAGAAAACACCGACTCGGCCAAAAGAAGACTTATGGAAAAACGGAAAAAACAGGATATACGCGTCGGCATGTGGAATATTCGAACGTTATATAAACCAGGCGCGATACAGACGGTCATAGAAAACGCGAAGCCATATAATATGGTCCTCGTCGCGCTTCAGGAAGTCCGACTCCCACATCAAGTAGTCGAAACCAACGGGCTTACACTGGCGTGTGGAGGTACCGATACACATAACCTCGGAACCGGCTTCATCATAAGCAAGAAGATTACGTCCCATGTAAAAGATGTGAAATTTATTAATGACCGAATGTCGGTGCTAAGAATACAGGGACCATGGTAAAATTATGTATTTATAAACGTACACACCCCAACAGAATCTACGGACGAAGAAACGGAGGACACGTTCTACGAGGCCCTAGAGGAAGTATTTGATGGGATCTCATCATTCGATGTTAAAATCCTCCTCAGGGACCTCAATGCGAAAATTGGAAAGGAAGATATCTTACAACCAACTATAGGTAAAGAAAGTCTACACGATGTTTCAAATGATATTGGAATTCGAATTAGCACGTTCGAAGTCGGCTCGCAGCAAGACAACCAAAAAGTTCGACATTGATAAACTAAAAGACCTGCACAAAGGGGCTGAATATCAAGAGGAACTAACGAACAGATTTAGCATCTTAGAGAATGGGAGTAGTGAGGAAGAGGAAGCCAATAGTGTGGACACTAAATGGATATCGATCAGAGACGCAATCAAACAAACAGTCCAAAATGCATTAGGATTTAATAAAACAGTCAAGTCCAAACCTTGGTTTGACGGTGAGTACATGGCGAAGACCGAAGAACGTAAACGCCTCAAAAAATTCCCAGAAAATGACAGAGCAAAGAACATCAGAGGTATGTATGCCGGCATAAATTCAATTAGAAATGGCTACCGAGAGAGCCAAAATAATTCGAGACGCAAACAGCTGTCTGGTGACAGAAACAAACAATATCGCGGGAAGATGGAAGGGGTACTTTGAAAACCTACTCAATCTTCGCACACATCAACCACAAATAAACGCACCAAGCGCACATATAGTCGAGCCTCAGATCCCAGAGCTCTCTTTCAATGGCATTATAGACGCAATAAATCGATTGAAAAACAACAAAGCTCCCGGAGTCGGCTGTATACCGGAGGTGGTGAAGCATGGAGAAGAGGCAAACACTCGAAAGATCCACAAACTCATCAAAACAATATGGGATAAGGAAGTCACCCCGGAAGAATGGAAAACGTCAATAGTCGTCCCCATTTTCAAAAAAGGCGACAGATATGACTGCAAAAACTACAGAGGAATATCATTGCTCCCAACCACATACAAAATACTAACAAATGTCATATTGGCGAGTTTCACACCGTACGCAGAAGAAATACTGGGAGACTACCAATGCGGATTCCGTAGGAACCGGTCCACAAGCGACCAAATGTTTACAATAAGGCAACTGCTGGAAAAGAAGTGGGAATACGGAGACCCGGTTCAACTGGTCATTGACTTCAAAACATATTGAGCAGGCAGGGTGAACAATAAAAACAAAACGGGATTGTTGTTTAAATTGAGGATATATATTTTATGAGGATACACGTCCGAACGGCACGAAAGCTGGTTGCTAATAAGAAGGAAGTGAAAGTTGAAAAATGTGAGTTTGGCGTTTCTTGGTGTGGATGACAGTTGTGTGCCTTAAGGGCCTGAATGCAATGAGAAGAGTGAGTGTTTTCATGAGTGTGATAGTTTAGCTTGGAGTGCGTACAATTTGAATTCAATTTCTTAATTTGTTTAACAAAACAGCCTACGACTCAGATGTAAAGCAAAGACTCTACTATATTGTAGTTGAGCTGGGAATCCCGAAAATTATGCCGCGCTCATTCAAATCTGCATAAAGGAAAACAAAGGGCGAGTTAGAATAGAAAACCACTTCTCAGAACCATTTGAAATCCGGGACGCACTAAAACAGGGGGATGGCCTCTCACCGTGTGTTTTTAACCTTGTGCTCGAGTATGTTATCAGAAAGGTAGAAACGACAACATAGCCGGATCCTCTCTGAACGGGATCACACAACGACATCGCCGTTCTGAACGATAATCTAAAAATTGTAAATAAGAACTGTGAAATCATCATTCAAGCAGTAGAAGAGGTGGGCCTAGAAATAAATGAAGACAAAACAAAATACATGATTACGCCGAGAACATGTAGACCCCAGGGAACGTCAGAGGCAAGATATTTGAAAAAGTTAAAGAATTTAAATATCTGGTTACGATACTGATGGCCAGTAACGATATATCAAAGAAAATTAACACAATGCACAATACTCCGGCAACGCTAGTTGGCACGCAGTCAGTAAACTGCTGAAATCCAAACTTCTATCACGTAAGATAAAGCTCCGTGTCTATAGAACCATAATCATGGGCTCTCACAAAACAGGAAGTAAACAAATTCCGCGTATTCGAGAATAATGCTCTAAAGGGTATCTTTGGAGGTAAATATAACGAGGAGGCCGGACAATGGAGGAAACTGCACAACCACGAATTGGAAGAGCTATACCGCAAACTTACAATAGTGAGAGTAATCAAGTCGCGAAGATTAATATTGGCCGGACATGTGGCGCGAATGGGCAACGATAGGACCGTGCATAGAATTCTTGACGGTAGACCAACGGGAAAGAGACCGACGGGACGGCCGCGGCGGAGATGGGAGGACAATGTTAGGTTTGACCTTGAGGAGGTCGGATCGGCTGGTTGTGGCGGTTTCAATAACGCCATCGCTCGCCTTTTCCAGGTACAACACCCAACTTCCCCCTAGGGCATTCAAAAACGTTATAAAACTAGTATAGTGGCAGTTCCTTTGAACGCCACTACTTACCTTACAACCTATGATGAAGAAACAGTTTCGTAAAACACATATAAACCTATCCATAATTGGTGACCCACCGACGTGTGACGTAACACGCAACGTCTGATCTGGAGTCGGAAACAGCGACGAGTTAACAGCGAATAACAAAGACCATACGTCGTACCCATAATTGGTGACATACCGACGTGTGACGTAACACGCAACGTTTGGTATGGAGTCAGAATCAACATCCGGCAGCCGCGTAGGTACCACCACAAGTTTAGTCAAATTGCAGCTAAGAGTGAACATCTCCCCCAGGCTCCCAGCTTCTTCCGTTCTATTAGAAAGCACCAACCAGCTGAATTGTGTAAATTAAAATCGCCAAAGACGACAATTTTAGAAGCTGGGCCAGACAATCGACAGTACATAAATGATGTTCGAAAAATGTCGCCGGTCGATTGTTATTCGGGGAGCGGTAAAGACAAGAAAGAAATCTAACAAAATTCCTCAGCACGACCCTCAACCACATGATGTCCATATTATTGGGCTCCAATGCATCTATCCTCTAGCAAGCCTCCATAAGGGAACAAATCATCAAGAAAACACCGACTCGGCCAAAAGAAGACTTATGGAAAAACGGAAAAAACAGGATATACGCGTCGGCATGTGGAATATTCGAACGTTATATAAACCAGGCGCGATACAGACGGTCATAGAAAACGCGAAGCCATATAATATGGTCCTCGTCGCGCTTCAGGAAGTCCGACTCCCACATCAAGTAGTCGAAACCAACGGGCTTACACTGGCGTGTGGAGGTACCGATACACATAACCTCGGAACCGGCTTCATCATAAGCAAGAAGATTACGTCCCATGTAAAAGATGTGAAATTTATTAATGACCGAATGTCGGTGCTAAGAATACAGGGACCATGGTAAAATTATGTATTTATAAACGTACACACCCCAACAGAATCTACGGACGAAGAAACGGAGGACACGTTCTACGAGGCCCTAGAGGAAGTATTTGATGGGATCTCATCATTCGATGTTAAAATCCTCCTCAGGGACCTCAATGCGAAAATTGGAAAGGAAGATATCTTACAACCAACTATAGGTAAAGAAAGTCTACACGATGTTTCAAATGATATTGGAATTCGAATTAGCACGTTCGAAGTCGGCTCGCAGCAAGACAACCAAAAAGTTCGACATTGATAAACTAAAAGACCTGCACAAAGGGGCTGAATATCAAGAGGAACTAACGAACAGATTTAGCATCTTAGAGAATGGGAGTAGTGGGGACGCAACGTCTGATCTGGAGTCGGAAACAGCGACGAGTTAACAGCGAATAACAAAGACCATACGTCGTACCCATAATTGGTGACATACCGACGTGTGACGTAACACGCAACGTTTGGTATGGAGTCAGAATCAACAGCAACTTTAACTCTTCAAGCCAACATCAACGCAGGATAACCCATAATTGGTGACAGTTCGACGTGCCTGATAAAAAAACAGCACGTTCTAACGGAGTTTTAGTGAAATAGGGCCAAATAAGTAAAAGGGTATTCAGTACCCCAACGCTACAGCCGAACACCAAGATAACCGGGCAGGACGTAGCCAACACCCGGAAATCACCAAGCAAACACCTCAGCAGGATACCAGGTTAAAAGAAATATTTTTTTTTCGGCGGGCTCCTTCCGAGCCACCAAATATTAAAGATTTAGTTTGCATGCGTAAATGGAATTCCAGTATTTTATTAGTGAAGAAGCAAGTTCTTTTTGTCAAACCAAATTAGGTAAATCTTATAATTTTGGCAAAGCAAATTAGCGCAAATTTAAACATGTAGCTGAATATCTTTCATACCAGGCGAAAAAAAGAAAGAAAAGGAAACATAACCAAGTTCTTGTAATTTTTCGTTCTTTTTAAAAAAATTCGTGATAGATGGCATACTCAACAAATTTCCGAAGTACACTGTTTTTAAGAAAAGAGAAAAACGAAAGAAATTTAAACCGCCTTACTACATTTACAGAAATTTAAATATATAAAATTAGAAAAACAAACAAAAATTTAACTTTAGAGCAGTTCTATAGTACAGCTGATTTGTAAGCCCCTTCCGGGCATCAAAACAACACAAATAATTTTACAGTAGCAAACATTTTCCCGGTTTAAGATTTAACTGCGGCGTAGTTGAAAAGTAAAACTGATTCTTAGGCCAACAGTAGAAACTTTGTATGCCCCGTCCAGGCATTAAAACGTCGGTACTTTTTTGCCGATACCAGTGACCCAAAAACACTCGACGATTTTTCAACTAATCTGTTATCACACGCTCCACGCCCGTCCTTCATCATCATCATCGCCACTACAACCAGGAACCGGTCTTGGTGTTATTTTATGGAGTTTCCATAATGATTTGTTTTTTCCGGGCAAGGTCATTAGTCTTGCGACAGAGGCTCCCCGACGGGGAATCGAATCCCGGTCTCCCGCGTGACAGGCAGGTATACTACCCACTATACTATCGAGGAGCCAACGCCCGTCCTTCACCCGCTCAATGTTTCCGGCGATCACTTATGTGGTAATTTCGTAGGTTTGACTTCTTCACGAAACTGTCCTCGACTCCAAGTTCACAGTCAGTGAACTGCGCAACTGCGCCACTCGCGCTGGAAAACAAAAAAGGGAGTGAAACGCACGGTCCAAATTAAATAAATTCTCTTTATTGTCCTGTACTATATTAACTAATAAAGCATATAAACAAATTACACCAACGACTAATTGTTATTCTGTTTTGCATTTAACGTAAACTATAGACAAATTGTAGTGACACTTCTTTGATTTAATTCTGAAACAGAGCACCGAACATTTAAACGACTATTATTTTAAAATGATAAATTATTTTGATTTAATAGCACGACCGTACGATTTGGCTACTAAAACTCGACTCCGCTCCGTTTTTCGTTTATTTAACGTGGAGGCTCGACCTGCCTCCACGGAATCCAGAACGCGATGACTATTGCCACCGAAGCTACAGAATTACCAAAAATTCCATCCATCGCTTCAGTAACCATATATGGTATCATTCTCGCATTTAGCTCAGCAAGAATGGGGTGAAACACACACACGATGATCGTCTCTGCAACTCATGGCGTGTGTGTGTCCACAAGCATGCGGGCCGTGGATCGATCAAATCTACAAGATTGTAGCTGGTGCAAATATCTCTACATGGGAATTGAAGTGTTTGCACGATCAGCGACTGCGTAAAGCATTTATGCCGAGCGTGCACGTGTTGGTGGCATCTTCACGTAGTCGTGAAGATGCCACCAACACGTGCGAAATCTCGACTTGCTTGGGCGATCAATGTAGGCATGTATGCAAAAGGAAAAGCTAAAACTTTTCCTGCATGTATGCGGCTGGCGCGTAAGGGTATATCTCATGGATATTGTTCGGGCAATGTTGGTTGCTCGGTGATGAAACCAAATTGCCTCTATGTGTGGAAGATACCTGTTACATGACGGAAATCGAACCGAGACATGTTCAATGGATTGGTTCAGTTCGTGTTGGTTGCGTGGGGATGCAACCAAATTGCCCATAAGGAATATGCCTGTTGGTGCTGATGGATTTGTGGCGATTCCGCCAGATCCCACGGCTCGCCTTCCTGAAAAAACCCCCATAACCATAACCCGGGTCTGCACCAGCTTTCGCTAATGC